>CM028129.1:119238750-119980000 GCA_016271365.2 Neoceratodus forsteri | reverse complement strand
ATAGGCTTCTTTGAGAGCCCATCTTATGAACACTGGCAGTGTTGTTTCGTTAATCAGTCCCAAAGGTGATTTAACGCAGTAACTCGCGAAATCACCCTTCGGCCCGAATAACACCATGACAGTGACAGCACTCGAAGAAGGGGTCCCAAAACCCCATGTTCAAAATTTGGTGCAAAATTCCAAAAATGCCGAGATATGTAGCAAAGTTGAAAAAACCCTATCTATTACATTATACAGTTTACCGGCATTTCCTCAGTTCGCGGTTGGCTTTGAAGAGTGCAGAGCGTGTTCCCGGTCCGAGATCGTCATGCGGACTCAGAGCTAAGTATAGCGTGGGGGAAGTGTGGTGAGGCAGGGAGACTGCGAGGGACCGTTTTTAATTTACAGGTTTTTTTTTTTTTGGTTTTGTTTTTGTAATTATTAAAGCGGCGTGGATGTTTGCCATGCTGGGGTGGGCTTCCAGCGTGGCAGCGGTAAAACTGTTTAGAGGCTGGAGCAGGCGGGGATTGGGCACCCCGGCCTTACAGGCGTGTGTCACGCTGGGGTGGGCTCCCAGCGTGGCACTAGAAACTGTTTTGGGAGGCGTGGGCCGGTGGGGCTGGGGGCACCCGGCTATACCTATGTGCGTGGGGGTGGCATCAGCACGCAATATGCGTGCGTGTTGAGGGGGGGAGCTCTGCTCACTGAAGCGGAGCTCTCCCTTTCAACTGTATGCCACTGCATTTTCATCTGTCATAGACAGCTGGAGCAGTGATTGGCGCACTGCAACCGTGCCTGCAAACACACTGACTGAATTGGAAGAGGCTGACACACCTCTGGAAAACTCGGATGATGGCACTATGTTTCTTGCACATGCATGCAAGCAAACATAAAAATGGGGCCAGGGAATTGTTACAGCCTAGGATAACAAATAGTTTTGGTAAAATGACCTATGAATATGTAGTGTAGCCAGTACATGGAATGCACTGCCCCCAGATTTAAGAAATGTAGAAGTTTCGAAATTCAGTTTTTAAAACAGAGATTGAAAAGTTCTTTAGTCTTAGATGCGACTGCAATTGAACTATCTGTAAAAACCTTAATATTTACTACATGTCAACTGTGTGTCTTATTGATTGTATGACTTATAAAGTATGTCTTTTGAGTTTATTGTAATCTGTGGAAACTTGAAATTTGTACAAATGTTTGTTGCACAGGTGCACCTTGTAAACAGGGCATACAAACTCCTAATGGTGTGATACTGTATAAATAAAATTGTTACTACTACTACTACTACTAGCAGTTGTAAAGATCAGGCAGGTGTGTTGTGTGGAATGCTACTGTTTTAACTTCTTTGGCTTGATAAAGCAATTAAACTCACAGGTGCTAGAGCAGTTCCTAACTTGTAAGATGTTCAGTAGCCAAGCTTTTTGTTTTGTAGCATTTAACTCCACACTTGGGCTCCATCGGTGTTCCTGAGCCGCTTTCACTTCTCTTTACATTTACAAATGTTCCTGAAACCAGCAAAATAAATGGGACACCTCAAATTTAAATAAAAGATCAGTACAGTTCAAAGGTGCAAAATGTTTGTGGCGATTCCAGGTGCAGGCCTGCTGACAAACATTCAGTGGTGATCCACAGGCGCTTGTTTTCAGGTTACCGAATGCTGCACACCACATGGGTCATTTGTTGCAGCCACCATTTCCCCAATGCAAAAAAAATAAATAAATAAAACAAATAATAGATTAGAACAGGTATCTACAAACAATGTTTTGTGTAGTGGCAAGTTTTACTTTGTTCACCAGGTAGGTTCACTGGAACCAAAGTTCCTTTTCCACTAGTGACCAAGGTGTAATTGCAACAGTGTTAATGCAGGTGCTAGAGATGCAGTGAATTTAAATTCCACCTGTGAAGGGCCGGTGAGTGGACAAATTCACCTGGTGGAGCAATTCGTATTTTGCTGCCAAGGCTGAATTTTGCCTGAGCAAAATTATGCAGTCTTAGGTTAAATTTCACTAAGAAGGCAGAATTTTGCCACGGAAGATGGAACTGCACCACTCCATCGGGCAAAATTCGCATTTTGCTCTGCTGAAATGGGCATGATTTTGTGGACCACACTGCAAAGCCAATTTCACTACTTTACCCTTCTCTAGCAGGTGGTTACAATGCAGAATAAAAAGTGTACACAGTATACAGTATGAACACACAAATGTATATAGCAGGATACAGAAGATGCCACCAGACAGGAAATCGTAAATTAAAACAAATATGTGTAATGTGTTGCCCATTGTAATAGCTGAAACTTTATATTCAATTATACAGTGGCAAGAAAGAATGCTGGCCTCCGATTGGTCAGTCTGGGGCTAGACCCGGGATGTTATCACAACATAATATCCCGGCTCTAGTCCCAGCACAGAGATGACTGCAGCAACTCTTTAAATATCACTTCCAGCAGCTCACTGCAGTAACGTCCGCTCAGCAGTCCAACCTGTCATCAGTATCCTTGACTCACTTACTCCAACCTCAGACACAGAAACCCACAATCATTGTCCCCAAATTGCTTGCCGTGAGCACAGACAGTGAAACCTCCTCCAACTCATCCCCCCATCCCCCCCGAGAAACAGGGAAAAAAAAAAGTTTCAAATGGAAAAAGCTTCTTAGATGCCATTTCAGTTTCTCCATGGGCTCTAGTGCAAGGCCTCTGAACTTTCCACACTCAGTCTTGCTACAGAGAATGATCTGTTCCTAAAAAAATGGCCACAATGCTTACGGCCACCTTAAGAAAAAAAAAAAAAAAAATTTCCACTAACAGCACAGAAACCTCACAACAAGTTACAAAAAGAGCATCTTGGATCAAGACACACTTACTCTGATGGAAACAGGAAACTGAAAGTGCGCATTGTAGCCATGTCTCGTTGACTAAATATTATATATATGTATATTATATATTCCACATCAGGTGAAGTACAACAAAACATAAGACAATTAAGTAACAAAGGCAGGATTACAGGTTAACAATCAGTTACATGAGTATGAATGCATACATTTGGGTTAAACTAAAGCCAGAGGCATTGATGGGGTAACAGTGTTACAAGACATGGCAAGGACACAAAAAGGTAAGAGCAGCCAGATGCTTTGTCACATCACAGAGAGAACAACAGGTGGTGGAGGAGGTGCAGGGGAAGGGGGTTGTAGGAGATTAGGGGTAGATAATAGAAGTGCTATGTAGAAAGAGCCAAGACAAGGATTGGGTAATGGTAAGGTGGGCTGATTAAAGGAGACACATTCACAGGTGCTAGAGGCAGAGAGGGTAGGGGAGCCTGGATTTGAATGGGCCAAACTTAGGTGCGGAGGAGATGTCACTGCTGAGAACATTCAACCAGCTAGGGCCCTATGAGCAAGGAACTTTGTCCCTAGGTAGAGACAACAGCTAGGCACCTGCAGAGTTGAGATTCGGATCCCTAGTGTAGCGAGGTTACTACTGGGGCAAAGGAAAGCTTGAACTCTGTGGGGTGCTTGGCCCATGGTTATTTTCTTTGCCATAATGCAGGTTTGGTACTTTAGTTGGTTTGAGAGTTGTAGCCAGCCAGTTTGTGCATAGAGGTCACATGTATGAGTCAGTGAGCTCCAGTGATGAGCCGACAAGCTTTGAGAGACGTGGATATGCGTCTGAGGGCAGTTACAGTAGCAGAGCTGTATATAATCTGGCCATAGTCAATTATGGAGACAACAGAGCTCTGAACAGCGACCCTTAAGGCTTCCGGAGTAAGGTGTTGCCTGTGCCTGTACAGCAGTCCAATGTGTGTGGAGACCAGCTGCTCTATAAACAATTACCTTGGTCCCCAGCATGAAGCGGTGACTATATAGTCAATCATAGAAACTGTCAGCGGAAAAGGACCACTCGACTCATGCAGTCTGCCCAGATTTTCCCTATCTATTCTGTCTCTGTTGATCCTCCCTGCCCATTTATTAATATTCCCTTATACCCAAGTCATGCATGTTTGAAGCCACCCACTGCCTTCATTCCTACCATCTCTGCTGTCAGACCATTCCAGGTGTCCACCACTCCTTCAGTGAAGTAGCACTTCCTCACATCTTTCTCAAACTTCCCCTTCCAGCTTCATTGCATGCTGTCCATTCTGGTGCACTCTCTCATTTGAATTAGATTCCCTTCCTGTACCCTGTTCACCCCTGAGGTACTTATAGGTCTCCATCAGGTCCCTTACTCCTTCTCTTCCTCTCCTCTAGGGTGGACATGTTTTGATCTCTCAGTCTTCTCATGGGGCTTTTGGCGGTAACCCCTGCACCATGTTAGTTGCCCCTCTGGACAGCCTTTACCCAGACTATGTCCTTTCTGAGATGCAGCCTCCAGAATGGGCAACAGTACTACAGGTGGAGTTTCAACCAGCGACTGACACAGTGTTAACACCACCTCCCTCCTCCTGCTGGCGATACCTCTCCTGTGCACCCAGCATCCCACTAGCCATGGGCACTGTCTTGTCACACTGCTCCCTCCCACTTTGGGGTCATCAGACAGGACAATCCCAAGGTCTCTTTGCTGCTTAGTGAACATCAGTACCTCCCCCATCCTATTCTCGGCATCTGGATTCCTATACCTAGGTGCATGATTTTTGCACTTTTGGTATTGAACCCCAGATGCCAGCCCATGCCTCTACTACTCCTCTAGTTCTAATGTCTGTACTCATTCCCTCCACACCCTCCTAAGTATCCACCTATTACAGATTTTAGGTATCCGTTTCAAAAGGCACACATTCCCTTTTAGTTCTACTGCAATTTCACTTGTGAAGACATTCAGAGGACCGGTCCCAGTATTGTCCTCACGGTACCCACTTGCCACTCTCCCATAATTAACGTGGAGTGCTGTTTACCACACACCTCTGTCACGTATCCATTAACCAGATTTTCTTTACCCAGTTTACCACTTTGATCCCACCCTAGGCTGTCCAATTTCTTTCAGTCTCCTAGGTGGCACAGTGCTAAAGGCACTGCCGATGTCAAGTAGGTTATGTCCATTGTCCTTCCTTGATCTATTTCCTGGTCACCTAATCAAAGAAATCTGATTTCATGCCCCCCATGAAACCATGCTGCCTTTGGTTCTGTAACCTGCTAGATTCAAAATACTATACTAGCTTTTCCTAACAGGGTATCCGTTAATTTCCCACCATGGACACGAGACTGACCAGCCTATAGTTTCTAGCCTTCTATGTGCTTCCGCTCTGGTGGAGTGTGACTGTGGCTCTCCTCCAGTCCTCTGGAATCACTTCCCTTTCCAGCGAGTCATTGACTAAGGCCATCAGTGGTGCAGCAAGCATGTCCCAGAGTTCCTTTAAAACACCCTTAGGTTACCTGTTCAGTCCCATGGCCTTATCCTTCAGATTTTCAAATCCCTTCGGGACTCTTTCCTCTGAAAATGGACATGTGATAACCTACCCCCCCCCCCCCGCCAATGTTCCTGCTGCTCCATGGTGGTCTGCCCCCTTCTCCTTTCACTGTGAAAACTGAGCAGAAGTACCTGTTCAGGATGTCACCCTTTTCCTGTTCCTCCTCTGCTGTCCTCATCACCACTACTCCTCCACTTGCAGTCTTCTTCTCATTTATGTACCTGAAGAAAGTCCTGTCCCCTTTTTCTACCCCTTTGGGTATCATTTCCTTCATCTGCACCTTTGCTCCCCTTACTGCCTCATTTGCTTCCCTCCATTTTACCCGGTACTCTTCCTATACTTGCCCTCTGCATTTCTTTTGCATCTCCTGAACGTCACCCTTCTTTCCTTCACCTTCATGGCCACTTCCCCGAGTACCATAATCTGCCTTTGCTCACTTCCTTCATGCAGAGGCTGGTTCCCTTCAATATGTTTTCCCATAATTTTCTCCACTGTTCCTCCACAGTCTCTGAAGCAGTCATTTCTTTAAAATCTGCCCTCCTAAAGCCCAGGGCCCTCATCTGCATGTGGTTTCCATTGGCACCCATCTTAATGTTTAACCACACTGTACAGTGATCACTGGTTCCTAGGGGACTGCCCACTGTGACATCTGCAATGTGTCTGTTAGTGAGCCATCAGGTCCAGTATTGCTTCATTCCTAGTGGGTTCACTGACTAGCTGCCTGAGGGAGGCAAGGATGGCCCCGCTTCTAGCTGAAGCTGCAGCTGAATGGCTCCAATCCACACCAGGCAGACTGAACTGCCCAACTAGCAGCAGTTCCCCCCTTTATTGCCATCCTGCTCATGGGTTCCCTGCTTTATCCAACTCCTCCTCCTAGTGCTTTATCCAACTCCTCCCCCTAGCGCTTTATCCAACTCCTCCCCTTGTGCTGAAGGGTCTGTATATAACCACAGTGTGAAGAGTGTCTCCAGCTCCCCTCTCCAGGGTGACCCACAGCACCTCCAGCCCTTCCTTCACCTCCAAGTTCCTTGCACTTCCATAGCGGAGATACCTTCCCCTCACAATAACAACAGCTCCTCCACCACTCCCCACCTTCCCTCACAACAACTCCTCCACCGCTCCACACCATCTATTTTGAACAGAGAGTAATCCGACATAACCATGCCCAGTCATGGTTTTCAGTGCATGACTCCATTATGGCCACTAGATCTATGTCCATCTGTGCCATGATGGCCTCCAGGTGCCGATTTTGTTAGCACACATGGCTCTCCAAATCTTCTTCTCACCTTGCCTACAGTCCCCCTTCCCCCCCAAACAAAATAAAAATGTGCAGCTATGGCAAAGCCCAGACACAAAGTTGTTTAACTGTTTGAACAGATTTTACTGTGTCAATTTGTGTTTTCTAAGCACAATGCAGAGAAGACCCATGCAGGAGCAGGGTCATATGTCTGGGACAGGCAGAGAAGGATGCAAGAAGCTAAAGCGTGCACATGCACCGAACCATCAAAGCACAGTGCATTGGTAATCAGTAAGACTGAACCACCAGAATACCTGCTGGGTACCTAGCCACCTTCTCAACTCTGAAAATTATTGGTTTTATCATCTCTTTTTCTAAATAGATGGGTATTTTGCACACTGCAAATAAATGTAAGATGCAAACACAGAACTAGTGTATCAAATGCAAAGTCGAATGCTGATATGAGGAGTCACCCTGGCTCTCTCCTATAGATTTTCCAGGTAGGCCCTTTGTCAGTTTTCAGGTGGGCCTCTGTACCTCAGTCCAACTCTATTGGTAATACAGTATCACGTGTAGGAAAACTATGGCCACCTCTCTCCCCTCCCCCCAAAACTTGCTTGTCTCAGGCAAATGTTCAGGGATTTGAGTGCCTTTAACTAGTTTGACATAATGGAAGAGTCCCCCTTCTTCCAAGCAATTGCTGTTAGCACATTGATATGACCCATGCAAACGTTTAACAAAAGCAAACAATAAGTTCTCTCCCCCTCCCCCAAATATAATGGTAAACAAACAAAACACAACAACAATACATTTACATGCAAATATGCCAGCAGATATAGGCCTTATGGTCGATCCGAGTCTGCTAGAGTGTGCAGGTCCCCATTTATATTTAAACCAATACATTTCAAATACATAAAAATACCTATTCAAAAGAACATTCTACATTATGCCAGAGAATTGCTATACGAATTGTATATTAACTCAGTCTTTTAATAGACGTGTCTGTTGTATTTTTACATTGCAGTTCTGAATGCAGTTAAACTGAAAACAGAATATTTGCTTAAAAATAAATAAATAAATAAATAAATAAATAAATAACGCCAAGGGTTAATATGTGGGCGTTTATACATTTCTATAATGAAGGACTACCTCGGCCAGGCCGCTGGTGCAACAGTGGCGTCCATCTGCAGCGCCAACATCCGGGTTTGGAGATGGACCGAGTTAGAGGGCCGCCAGGGAAAGAGGGACTGAGCGTACTACGGATTGCTCCTCTCTCGGGGCGGGTACAGTGTCCGTCGCAATGAGAAACCCTGGTACATCCTGGGGATCTCACATGACCGGCACCATATGTTTGGGGTGGACACTGCCGTCATTGCATGTCCCACGGAGAAAAAAAAAAAAGAGCACAGTAAAAATCTGGCCGAAATGATGGCCTCTGCCCTGCCACTGTTCATCTGACCGAAGTCTACCCAGGCGGGCCTGCCTCGTGACCTCACTCCTGGGGGGCAGCTAGGCTCATGACCATGTAGGGGGGTCACCACCCAGTGGCTCTGTCCGGGGAGAGAGAAACGCACCTGGAGACCAAGGAGTGGTGGGTGGGTCGGGATCGGAGAACAGGCCAAAACAATAAATAAATACTGAAGGACCACCTCAAGTGTTGTGGCGTGTAGCTTATTTTATGGTTCACCGTCAGATATATACACCCCAATATTTTAAAGCTGGGTGGCCTGGAGTACAGACATTCCCAGTGCCCCATAATGTCAGGAAGCAGTATCTGCTACATGCCTGTTCATCTGGATTACAAAGAGGGATTTTAAACAATAGAGGCAGAACCTGTAAAGCATTTGCATCGTGCAGATGGGGTTTGTGGTGTGCAAATGGGGTCATGCATGCAGCATAGGCACTTAGTGCTGGACTTACCATACTGGAAGCAACAGTTACCAGAGCAGAAACCTGTTAGTGCGCAAGTGCCAAACAAAGGTCTGAAATGCATGCAAAATGAGGCACAGACAGACATACAGCGTGCACTGTCATGCTGGCAGCTTTGCCAAGACTCAAGAGTTGTTGAGCAGAGCTGATCTACCACCTGTAAAAAAGCTCTTAACAGCTTACAAGCAGCTTGGATCACATACATACTGTAGCAAAGGCCCATACCAGCATGCCCTGCTACAGCAGAGACCAAAAACCCAGCCATGGTTTCATGATCCCCGCAGTAAAGGGCATGGAGGGCTTACTATTCTGGGGGTGATGGCTGAAACACACGAAGAAGCCAGCAGAAGGTGGCCATTTGGTATGTCAAGTCTGCTCATATTGCAGGGTCCATTGCTTGAGCTAGTGTCCCTGTCCTCCCTTCCCACGAGCCTTACCCTCCCCCTATGCCTGTCTCAGCCTCTCAAAGCTGCCCACCATCTTCAATGATATTACCTCCTCTGGCAGCGCATTCCAAGTGTCCACCACCCTTTCTGTGAAGAAGTGCTTCCTGACCTCCCACCCTCCAGCTTAAGACTGTGCCCCCTCATGTTACGGTTGCCACTCCGCTCATCCCCCTCCCGTACAGTGCCCTCATATGCTTTACCCTGCCGACCGGCTATCATCTTTGTAGCCTTCCTCTGGACCTTCTCCAGCAGGTTGAAAGGTTAAGAAACCGAAATTAGATGGTGGATATTTGTGGTGGCCCATGACAGTGTACAGACATCTACTTGCTGTGGCCATAGGAGTACCAAGTCCTCCCACTGCCCCTTTGCATGTGTGTCTGGAGTGCAACTATGTACTGTGCACAGCCCCCATTTGCTGTGAGGAGCATAAGGACTTGCACAAGGATATGTTGGGGTACATGGGGGGAGAGGGGTTGAAGCCTTGCATGCCAAGTACTGCTCACCACGCTCCTTGAATATGGCACATTACTGTTGCCACGCCAGCCGCTTAGAGCTTCGCAAACTGCACAGCCCGCCTGCAGTAATGAGCCAATCAGATGGTCTGCGTGAGTAGCCCTGAGAGTTTTGCACTCCACAGCAGGTTAGGGATTTGGTTTTGGCAGCACACCCAGGTGAGATTGTATACTGGAAGCCATTTGGTGCTGCCCAGGGCTTTAACATTTAGGCCTCGTTATTCAAACGTTCGTGCTAGTGCTAACCTGTTTTGTCAGCACTTCTGGCAGGGCCATATTCAGAAGCCCCCAGAATGCCACCTAAACCCAGCAGTACAAATCCACTACACATACCACTGTACCTATATACTTCGGGGAAGGGGGGGGGAAGAATACTGGTACAGCAGTATATTCAAATGTCTGCAGCAGCAATAAATAGGCCCCAGATGGGCACGGTTTACTGCCACTAAAAAAAAAAAAAAAAAAAAAAAAAAAAAAAAAAATATTCTTATCTGGGCACTAAGCCTATGCCCCAGCCCTGAAGGCATGGCAGCTGTGCTGCAGCCACCTGCTCCTGTGTCAAGACTCCCTACCACCCCTGAACACCCATCCTGCCATTTAATAGTAAGGCCCCAATAGTCTAGTGGGTCCCTACCCTTGAACACCCATCCTATGTGCATAATGGATATCCCTGGTGGTTCAGTGGTCCCCACTGGTGGTTTAGCAGTCCCCCTACCCCCCCAACCACTCATCCTGTGTGTATAAAACATATTACTGGTGGTTCGGAGGTTACCCAGCCCCCCAATCTCCCTTCCAACCTTTTAAGTGTATATCCCTGGCAGTCTAGTTGCCATTCTCCCCCTCCCCCACACTAGTCACCAACCCACTACTTGCCCAGACTGTGGCAGCCGAGGAGGTTAGAGGAAGGCTGTGCCACTTACTGATCTGCACGGTTTGAGGATGGCGGCGATCGGGGTGGTAGGGTACACTGCAGGATATCCATCACACACACACACACACACACACACACACACACACACGATGGGAGACTAGCCAACCAGAGCATGTGTTCACTGCAGCAGCACTAGGATTCCTCGACACATGCCAATGAGCCCATAATGGGCATGCAGCTGGCTATTTAGTGCCTTGCATGTCCAGTGAGCTCACTTGCATGCTCAGGCTGCATATGGTCTGCAGGAGACATGGAGCACTCGCATTTCAGGCAGTGCCATCTCCTGTGGGCCATATGCAGCCTTGGTCTGTGTCAGCACAGTATAAATCCACTTGGCGTTGTGCCGACATGGCCAGATAATCAGACAGTGCCACTCCATGGGCGAGTGCTAGCCGGCAGAATAAGCCTCAGAGCAGGCAGTGTGCTACCGCAAGCCCAGCACAACAGGCTGTGCTGCGACTACCCCCAAGGGTGAATTTGAAATAATCTGGTGCAAGAGCCTTTGCGTATGCAGCCCCCACCCTTGGAATTTCTACCCAAGTCGCTACATATGCACAACTGTGGAGGGATTTAAGCAGGGCTAAAAACCTTTCTGTGGCACCAAGCCTTCTCAGCCAATTGAATGTTCCATTTTTTCCGATTTATTGTTATGCATTTTAACTGAATTGATGTCCAATGTTTGTATGATTTTGATCTGTTTTATATTGTTAGGCACCTTGGCAATAGATAAGGTGCCTTATAATTATTATTATTATTCTCCGACTGTCCAAGACACCTCCTTAGTGCCTCACACAAGTAGCATGACAACACTGCCCGTTCACCAGGTTATGCAAGGTTTTAGGCTGGCTGCCAATGTTGGCTGCTAAAGCTGAAAATACAGATTTAAACCTGAGGCAGTCACATTTACTACAGCTTTAATATAGTTTTAAGTCTTTAAAACATGTTAAACCAGATTAAAACAAAGAAGGCAATCTGTAATGTAAAAAGGCAAACGGTACAACAACATTTTTTCACAACATGAAATGCTGTTTAAAGAGCAGCTCTGCACTTCA
Organism: Neoceratodus forsteri; assembly: GCA_016271365.2. NCBI lineage: Eukaryota > Metazoa > Chordata > Ceratodontiformes > Ceratodontidae > Neoceratodus > Neoceratodus forsteri. The sequence goes on along the minus strand of CM028129.1, from coordinate 119,968,515 downwards.
GCATGTTTTTATAAATGTTTCAGTACGGCGAGCGTTGGATTTCCATTTATGGTGCCGTGAACGGGTTCGGAATGGACCCGGTTATTGAGGGCCGGCAGGAGAAGGATAGAGTGTCCCATGGATAGCTCTACTTCTCCAGAGGGAAGGGTAGGGTAGTATCTGATGCAATGAGGACCCCTGGTGGAGGCCGGGAGTAACTCACGCTACCGGCACTCGGCAACAGGAAGGCGGGGCAGACGCTGGCGTCATTGCACATCCCCGCCTCAGAGAAAACCAGGGGAAAAAGAGTAGGCGGGCGGGTCAGTTGTCTGAGTGAAGCCCTCCCTGGGGCTTTGATAAGCTGCCATCGCTGCATCCCTGACTAGATACTTGTCCCGTGTCGTGGATGAGGGACAGATGCTACGGCCCCACCCTCGGGGAGGGGGTAAGCCGGAGTGACTGGGGATAATGCGGCACTAGATAGCAGTGGAAGTCCCAGGGGCCGTGACCAGGGCTGATGGCCGACAAGTGGACCCGCCAGGATAAAAATAAAAAAAAAAGTTTCAGCTGTTAACTTTTTCCTTTTCAAGATTTATAGAACATCTTGTAGTCTATCTAAAAGAGTCTGTATAGAAAACTAAAAAAAAAAAAAAAAATTTGGTTTTTGATATGATGACTATATAGTACACTTTATTGCAAAGGGCAAATATTTATCAAATTGCTAAAATTGTTTGTCCTTTATGTGGACATTTTAGTTCATTATATATTTGAATTAGTATTGCATCCTTTTAATGACAATTGCAGGTGCTTTACTTTGGGTATATATGATCTCTTCTGTTGAGCACAAAGATTTTTTTTTTTTAAATAATTAAAAACACTCCCTTGAAATAATTGCTGTTACAAGTTGCTTTATCTTTGTTGTACTTGTCTGTTTTACTCATATCGACCAAAAAAAAAAAAAAAACAGTGTTAACCTATATTTTAACCTATCTGATGTAAATGTTTGTTTGATTCCGTTTGTTGAGAAGTAGACAGTGTTTTGTAAAGGAAAAAAGGAAAAAAGTGCCTCTCCTCTGTTAACCTCACAGTGCCTTTGTTCATGACATCACAGTGCTCGCCACGACAGACTGGGATATCAGAAACAGAAATAGGGCCAGATATTCAAAAGGGTTGCACCATGCGCAATAGGGTTGCGCCAGCGCAAGTCAAAAATTGCACCATAGTGCGATATTCAGCAGGAGGCAGTTGTGCCACAGAAAACATGCTGAGCAACAGCGCAATGCAAATGAAGGTATGTGCAACCGAAGGGGGTGGAACCATGCATAAAGTGCGCAATGCGATATTCAAAGGCTTGCGCGATGCACAACAGTGGATCAGGCGGAAGTTGCGCCACGGCAGAAATGAGCCAAAATAAAAAGGCTCAAGGAAGAGGCACAAGAACGCGACAGGGAATGCACATGAGGCAGCCAGACAGAGCAGGCCACAGCAGGAACCAGTGCAGGCCAGGAAGTGTAGAGGACAGAACAGGGGCAATTGAAGGTGTGTGGGGCCACAGAGTGCAGAGGCCAGTAGGTGTACCCAGTGCAGTGGAGGTAGCAGTCAGGACAGCGGGGTAACAGATCAACAACAGCCGGGGAGAAGAGACACAAGCCAGGAGATGGACAGTGCCAGCTTCCACATGGAAGCTGTAATGAGAGGTGAGAAGGCATGCTGCAGGGGGCGTGGCCGTGGAAGGGCCAGTCGGCAGTATGCCCCAACGAACAATACCGTGCCCACATCAGCTTTGAGCTGTATTCGGATGTAGAGATTAGGGCCGGTACCACCTGAACAGGGCAATACTGAGGCGGCTGTGCAGTGATGTGATGCAGGCACCCTCACAACGGAGTCACGCCTCTGTCAGTGGAGACAAAGGAACAGCCTGCATGTGCTTGCTCGCCACGGTACCTTCCAGAGGCCAACAGGGGACACCACAGGCATAACACAGTCAGCCACGTCACGCATCCTCACCCAATTCCTCAGCGCACTGCTGCCACATGCTGCGGAGTACCACCATTTCCCCAGCGCCGTGGCAGAGCGTACAGCAAACATACAGGAGTTCCACAGGGTAGCACGTATGCCTGGCGTGCTAGGGGCGATAGACTGCACCCATGTGGCCATTCGCACGGAGGCCACCTATCGCAATCGCAAGGGGTTCTCCAGTGTCAACTGCCAGGTGGCATGTGATGCCAGTGGGCGCATCAATGTCTGTGCCACGCACCCTGGCAGAGCACACGATTCCTTCATATGGAAGCAGTCAGCACTGTGCCATCGATTCGAGAGTGGGGACATCCCCACAGGACATCTAGTGGGTGAGTATGCATGTAGGATTGGCAAAGCGGGGGCAAGGGTGGGTAAGCCACAGGTGCCATGGGAGTGGTACACAGGGCTAGAGGCAATATGGGCCTGAACATGACACTAACCTCCACTATCTCCACACAGGTGACAGTGGATACCCACTCTGTCCCTGGCTGCTCACACCCTACCGGCGGCCCATGACCCCATCGCAGCAACGCTACAATGAGGCACATGCCGCCACACGCAGCATCATTGAGCGGGTGTTTGGGATGCTGAAGGCACGCTTCAGATGCCTAGACACCTCCGGCGGTGCCCTACAGTACAGCCCCTCAAAGGCCTGTGGGATATTCCTGGCCTGTTGTATCCTGCACAACATGGCCAAAGACTGTGGGATAGCCATACAGGTCGGGGAGGGGGGGACAGCGATGGTGATTCTGGTGACGCTGGGGATGAGCACCCCCCCTTGGACGGCGTGACCCCTGACTGATCCGGCTGGCCCAGCTGCACCGGGACACCATCACAGAGGAGCACTTCACACAACACAGGTAAGTCATGGGGCCATGTGCAACCAACACTGTCCAGGGCACAACCCACATACACACAGGCTAACACACCAGGGGTGCATGACGGCAGGGAGTGGCAGGGTACAGGCACAAACACACAACCAGGAGGGTGAACAGTCACATGCCACATGAAGACAGACAGACAGACAGACAGACAGACAGACAGACAGACAGACAGACAGACAGACAGACAGACAGACACACACACGGCACAAAGTGCACAGGGGCAGGTCGCAGCAGAGCAGGAACAGACATGAGAAACACCGTCCACAGACGACCACCACCACCACCACCACCACCACGTACATGTGTCAGATGCTGGGCACCTTGCACCTTGGTGTACATTGCAATGCAGGCATCATCATGCACACACACCTGTGGACAGCAGTCGGGAGGGTGTGCAGGTGGTCCGTGTGTAGGGCAGGGCACCCACTGGTGCACTGCCCACCAAAACACACATTGCACACAGGGCAGCACCAGACAGGGCCCGCACTGGGAGACAGCTCAGTCATGTGGCACAGTGCCACGGCCACCTTGGATGCGTGGGCGGCCCTGCCGAGACCCAGCAGCACCGACAGGCTGAGCATGGGCCACATGGGGTGGCACCGATGGACCACCAGGAGTCCCACTGCGCGAACGCGACCTGTCCGCACAGGGGTCTGCAGCATACCGAACATACCTGCACCAGGGGTGCTCTGGATGCCCACAGTTGAACCCGGCGTCGACAGGGTGGGTGTCGCATGACACCGGGAACGGGGAGTGGATAGCATACTGCACAGTGTGAGTGGCACAGGGGCACCTGACTGTGCCCAATGTGGCCACGGCACTGACCACTGCCTGTGTCAGCCTGTCGATGGTGGCGGTCACATCCACCCGCATATGGTCAATCCAGGACAGGATCCTCTCGTTGTCCCTGCTGTGCCACTCCAGAGCCACACACAGTGCCTCCACGGACGATGCAACCCGCATCTGCTACTGTACTGATGCCTGCAGCAGGTGGGTGTGCTCATCAAAGAGGTCATCTGCCACATTGGCAACCTGTCCCTCAGGGTCTGGAAGGGCCTGATGTACAGCACCCCTTGAGGGTGGGCGCTGCTCACCAGGACCAGATATGGGCATGTCCACAGGTGGTGCACCTCCATCACCGCTGAGCCCTGTACCCCCAGTCCTGGTGGGTGACTGCTGCTGCCGCCCCTCCGCCTGCTGTGCCCACGGAATCAGTGGTTCCCCTGCTGTGGCTGCAACAGTGCCAGTGACCTGCACAGCCACCGGTGCCACCCCACCGGTGCCGACAGGCACAGCCTGGGACTGTGCTGTCATGCTGGCACACACGTCGGAACCAGCTAGATCCATGGGCGTGTGCTGGCCTGCTGTGTGTCCATCCTGTGACACACACATGTCAATGCCCATAGTGGTTGGTGCATCATCGATGGTGCAGGTCTGTGCCACAGCGTGCTGGCATGCTTGCATGCCAGACCACTGGGACACAGGAAGGGCACTCCCCACACCTGTCAACATCTGTGAAGGCAGATTGCCGGCGTGCACTGCGGCAGTGTGCACGGCCATCTGCGGAGGTGGATGGGCCCTCCAACTTCGGGTGGCTGTCCGCAGTGGACAGGCCCCTCCACTGCTGACCCCTGCAGATGCACAGGATCTGTAACAGAAAGGAAGGACACGTTAGTGCATGTGAACTACCTCCCCCAACATGACATACCACGCATTGACTTCCACCTGTCTGGAAGCCACCTCCAGGCACACCCTCAATGGCGCTGCACGCTTGCAGTGAGCATGTCCTCCGACGGGGTCAGCTGCACCACCTCCGGCTGTCCACTGCCTGTAGCAGCACATGCCGCCCAGATGGCTGCAACCTTCTCCTTCACCCTCCTCCTGTCAGTCCCCATCTTCTTTTTACACTCCTGCACAGAGCGCTGGTGGCTGCCGTGCAGGTTGACTGCATGTGCCACCCCCTCCCATGCAGCAGCTCGGGCCTGAGGGGTGCCCCACTGTCCACTGAAAAGTGGCTCCTCAGCCAGGTATGCCTCAAACAGTGCCTCTGTCTCCGCCTTGGTAAAGTCGGGCCTCCTCTCCCGCCCACCATCATCCTCCTCACCCAGTTCTCGCTCAGTCATTTCACGGCCTGTATGGGTGAGAGTGGTCACCTGTGACTGTGCAGTACACAGCTTCTCTGGGGCCATGGTCCAGAACAGCAAAATGCATGCGACTCACCTATCAGCTGCAGTAACCGAATATGGCCACTGCAGATCAATGTCGCACATTTATAGCGCAATGCATGCAAATTAGGAGTGGAGCAACTTTAATGAGATGCAAATCGCGCCGCTGCGCCATTGAATGGCTGATCGGATGATTTGCATATGACGGCTGAATATCGCGCTGTTGCGCTTTGCGCAATACGGTTGAGCTGGCTGAGCCAATGGCGAGTTGTGTGACTGCGTGAGCACATCACCACTGCGATGCCCAGGTAGCTACGCGGGCGCCTGCCGTGCTGATGATGTGCTGTGCACGATCGGCAATTCAGGACACGCCACCATTGTGCCAGTGGCGCTACGCTGGTCACCACATGGCACTGTGGCAAAACTGTGCAATAGTCCACTGTGGCAATGGCGCGGAGCGACCAATCGCGGCTGGGCGTGTAGGCGTCGATGGCGTAGCTCGGCGGCCTTGCGCCACAGACCCATGACCTTGTGCCCGACCTTTGCCCCTTGGCACTGTACATATGGCATGTCTGCAGCTCTATCGCGCTGTTCGGTAACAGCGCGATAGGGTCTGATACGCATACTTAACAGCACGATAGGGACTGACGGAGTTGTATTAGCTAAACATTTCCATCGCAATAGCGCGCTGTGAGCCATATTGCCTACTATATACCTGCAGGATGGCACGGGAGAGCTCTACAGTGGAGTGCTTTGGAGCTCGCCAACCAGGTGGCTGTGGTGGAGCCTCACCATGGGCCACTGTTTGGGGATGAACCCCTGAACGTGGCCCGCACACATGTGTGGCAGCAGGTGGCCACTGAACTTGAGGAGGCCACTGGCGGCGCTCAGCGGAGCAGTGCAGGCACCGGTACGGTGACCTGCGCAGGAGGGAGCAGGCACTGCTGGCGCGCCTACGGTCACGTGCCAGGAGGGGCGTGGTGCCTAGGCCAGGTGGGTGAGCCGTCTATGCACCTGTATTGTCCACATGGGTAACACTGTGTATTGTGACCAGCACATGGGGGAAGGTTGGTCTATGGTTGGCTGTGGTGGTGTTTACAGGTGTGTGATGTATGGGTCTGGCTGTGTGGGCAGGCACATTCACTGGGGCAGGGGGCTGTCTGCTTTGGGATTTTACTGATGTGTTTCTCACCTTCGTTTCCCACAGGCATGGCGGAGTGGAGGTGGGCCCAGGATGAGGCACAGAGAGGGGTGGCAGCGGTGGCTGTCCGAGGTGGTGGCAGTGTCGAGCCATGGCATCATCAGCAGCAGCAGCCGCAGCGGTTTGATGAGGGTGAGTGTCATGACATCATGGATGCTATTGCATGCTGTGGGGGGGGCAGGGCATGGCCACCATCCATGGACAACATTGCCATGCACACGACATGTGACAGTCAGCACTGTCCAGTGGCACTGCATGTCTGGGAGTGCGTCACTGGTGGTCCATGCATGCACTGGGCACATGGCTGTGGCACTAACTTCCCACTGCATAGCCACATCACTGTACAGCCTTGGTTGTGCTGGTCATGGGTGGGGTGTGTGTGCAGTGGCAAACATGGCTGTTGCTGCCTGGTTGGGCTTGTCTTGTGCACGGTCACTGTGAGTGGGTGCAGTCCATCACAGGAGCGGGGTACTTGGCTTTATGCCATGCATGCTGGGTGGGCTTCAGGGTTGTGGACAGTCACAGCCATTGATTCCGTTCCCTTGTCCTAGGTGTCTAGGTCCTGAGGAGGATAGAGTGGGCTGTCCACCGCCTGCTGGACATCTCTTTGGAGTCCCTCGAGATACTGAGGGACATGCAACGAAGGGGAGTGAGGCATCGGAGGAGGACCCGGGACCAGCAGCAGCCAGCTGATGTGTGGCCTGGTGGGCAGTAGCTGCCCCACACCTACCCCCTTTACCCATCCCTCACACCCTGCCTTCCCTCACCCAGTTCTTCACCCCTGCCTTGTACCCCCACCCTTGTATATAGTTGTCTGTCCCTGTTCATATTTTCTTTATATAAATCTATTTTGTTATGAATACTGTGGTGGTCTCCGATTTTCTGCTGGCTATAGGTGCTCAGTTGCTGTGGTATTGTCCTGAGAGAGAGAGGGAGAGAGAGGAGTCCCTGGTGTGGTAGTGGCTTTCAGCCAGTCTGGCCGTGTGCTGCCACACCCCGCTGGGTGCTCCTGGTGGGTCTGGCTTGTATGGTTCTGTGGTACACGAGGTTGCAGTGTGGCAAGGGGCATGGGGATTCCTGCAGTGACAGTCACTGCTCATGGGTGGCATCTTGGGGTACCAGTGCAGGATGTGCTGTGCACAGGGGTGCTGTTGTGCACTTGGGTTGTCCGCCCCCTTTGTGTGGCAGTCTCAGCTTGCCAGTGGGTGTGCTGGGGCACCATGGCCCCGCTGTGCTTTGTTGGCTTGTCCCCATGGGCCGGTGGATATTCCGTCCCTCCCCCAGTGATGCTGTGCTTAGGGTGTGGGGGTGTATTGTTAGTTCTGCAGTGTGTTCCTGTGCCCATCTGTGGCATGGGTGGTGGGCCCCTGCCTACCTCCCTGGTTGTGCAGTTCCATTGCTCTGCTGCTGGGGTGCTCTCTGCTTGCGCTATGGTGCCTCTGGACTGCTCAGCTGGGCTGGTCTTGTTGCACTATGGCGCATCATATCTGCTCAGCTTCCCCTTCCTGGTTGCACTATGGCGCAGGTTGTGTGATATTCAGACGTTGGCTGGTTGCGCAATTTGACTTGCTCCATGTTTGAATATCGCGTCTATTGTGCATGTGCACAATTTACTTGTGCTTGCTCCTACTATTGCGCACATTTTGGACGCAGTTTGAATATCTGGCCCATAGTGTTTAGTGGGGGGAGTCAGATACATTTTGAAAGACTCTGAAAGCAGTGCTGCATCATCCACAATATTTAGTAGACCAACAGCAATGGAATCAAAAACACAATTAGAAAGCAATAAAGTTAAAAAAAAAAAAAAAAAAAAAAAAAAAACAACAACTGGTGCAAATAAAGTGTGTTTAAGCTATTTATTATAATAGGAGTTGCTCTTTAAAAACAACTAGTAAGTGGGGTCTTTAATATTATTCTGAATGAAGTTCTGGCTTACTCATAACATTGGAAAAGTGTTGTTTACTAGTTATAATGGTGTGTAGCGTGTGCGTCAAGTGACTCTGTCAGCCAGCCAGCATAGTTTGGTTCAGCTTCCTGCCCCATACACTCCCTATGGACTGAAATAGGTTATACTCAGTCAGGCTCCACTGGTGCAGGCAGAGATGTACCCAGGGAGAAAACAGGTAGCTGGTGTTCGAATGGGCCCTGCCGGCACCCTTCTACCCACCAGCACTGTATTTTTACCCTTTGGGCCTGCCCAAGTCCTTCAGTGGCTCTTAGCCTTCTACCCGAGGCACATACAGGGTAATAAGACACGATGTGGTCACCCTTGGCATCATATGCTACTCCACAGTGCTCAGAAAGGTGCTTGCTCTATACCACATATAGAATGCCACTGGCAGAATTTACAGGCAATTCCAAGTCTTCCCCCACCCCTAAATAAATAAATAAATAAATAAATTCTGGAATTTTTTTAGTTTCATGCATTTCCAACAACAGTTCTATGTAAAACGAAGGAATAAAACTGTGCATATTTCATAATCCACTGAACATACCCCTCAGCTGTCCCACATTATGAGGAACAGTTCATTCATGTTCTACAGCGAGAGGATGTGTCCCACACTGAGTGTTAAGATTTTAAACAAAAATCCCTAGTAAATACTGTCAAAACTACATTATTCAATTAAACTTTTAACAACAAGACACACATTTCAACAGTGTTCCAAGCTTCTTAGTTAAAGACTTAACTGTGTTGCCTCTTTGTTCCACATTTTGAGAGGAACAAGAGGTTGAAGCAGTACATCAGTAAAAATACTATTATGTGGTTTATGTAAAAACCAAACAAAAAACACACAATAGAAAATTATTCCGCTTTCAGAATTCTGCAGAATTTCTGAAATTTCACTGAATTTGAGCTGAAGTGGGATTTGAATATTCCTTGCACATCTAGGCACTCCTGCTGAGGCACTTACAATCCATGAGAGGAAGGGAAGGTTACAGTTATTAGGTAAGAGACACTGGAACAGCACAAAGAAACAGTGTGGTCTACTAGCTAGAGAACAGGCTTGGAAACCAAGAGACCCAGGTTCAAATCCCACCTCAGAAACTTATTGTGCAATCCTGAGCAAGTCACCCAACTGCTCAGGGTGTCAGTCCACCTAAAATGAAATCTTTCAGCTCAGCATTCCAGGGTAAATAAATATTTGACACAGATGACAGATTGTTAAATATTTGTCACAATAAGTAATTGTTCCCGAACCTAGTACCCCCTGATGAAGTCCCGCATGGCGAAACTGGTTGCAGGTCTCCTTGTTTGGGCTATGTCCCTAGCTTATCTGTCACCTACTCCTCCTTCTTCCCCACTTCTCTTTTTTGTCATCATGTTACTCCTCCCTGTTCTGCTCCCATGTGCCAAGCACCCCAGCCCTAACACCTCGCCGTCCACCATGACTTACCGTAACCATCTCCCCCCAGGGCTTGCCTCCCCTGATGGGGTCAGTGGGGTTCCCCCACCCCTCCCATGTACCAGATCAAGTTCCAGCTGATCAGGTGCAGGGCCTGTGGGTGCTCAGTGGCATCCTGCCCTCTGCTTTTCCTCTTGTACTGTCCCCTGGGAGGCGTGGCGTGCAATGGTATTACACACGCCTCTTGCTCCTATGCGACATGCATCAACATTTGCTATGCCTCCCCTGTGGGTCAGCCAGGGACGCCCTTCCCCCAGCTTCCACTAGGGGTCAAGCAAGCACCAGCCCCCAGAGAGAAGGACAGCAGTCCTAGGGCGCTCAATCCCCTACCCCCGATTGGCCCGCCAACATCCCTAGTTGACTTCTGAACCTGGGTCATTGGCATCACAAGCAGCACTGCTATCACTGCACTGGCAGGCTGGTTCCTTTATTTTAAACACTGCCAACTGATTCAAAATGAGGTTTACTCTATTCTTTCCTTTTCTGTCTCTTCTCTGTCTGGTTGCGAACCGATTTTCCTGTGAGACTTCCGATTTGATCACCCAATTTCGCAATTTTTGCTGCTACTGTATCTCAGTCCTCTCTTGCTGTCTGTTTTTTCTCCCTTGCATATCTAGATCTGCTGATATAAAATCATTGTATGAAAATGTAACTGATAACGGATCATTTTGTTTAGAAAATATATAGTATTACTGTTGAAATATACTGTATGTAATTATATTTTGAGATGACTGCAGAAAGCTATTGTAAACTCTAGAGGTTACTTTAGTGCAAATCTTCCAGCCTTTTGCAAAAGGGGGCCTCAGCTCAAAGCACACTGTGTTCTAGCAGCGCCTGAAACTTACAAGAACAGAACACTTACAAGAACAGGATGTTTGTCAAGAATGGGAGTTGAAAAGACTTATAAAAGAGCTAAGCTGCAATTGCGAGAAAGATTAGGAGAATAAGGGACACAGTGACTAAAAGAAATCTTTATTTTAGTTTGCCTTTATAAATAATTATACTGAACAAGTTTATTTTATGATACTGCTAGTGTAAATAAAAAAATGTTGGTGAATTCTACAATTGCTCCTGGTTTTCCTGTGCTTCCTGACCTGTGCCTCGATGATAACTAGTCAAGCTGTATTGAGCGGGGAATCCTGCTAGCAGAATTTGTGCAGAATGGCAAATTCCACTTCAGAAATATTTTTTGGAAAGTCTTTTTTAATCTCGCAAAATTCTGAAATGCATTTCTTCGTAAACTATGGAATAATGTTCTATGGATTTTGTGGTTTGTGGAAAATTAATCTGCAGTTTATGTAACCTGCTGAATACTATACCACAGTTTTATGTACAAAAAATAATTAAGTTTTTTGAATTTCCAAATTCCACATCTGCTGAATTTTCACGGAATAAGGCTGAATTTCTGAAAATCTGCTGAATTCCAACAGAAGGAGAATTAAAAAATTTTGCATAGCTTTATGCACTACACTGTCAACTGCTAAACCCAATTGAAGGTAGTTAGATTCTATAACTCTGTCATTTAGTTGCCGCTCCCGAGCCAGATACCTTGTTCCAAGGAGGCGTGAACATCTACATCAGGCCTGGTAACACCTACTGCTTTTGGCTCCCCACTGCTTGAGTGGCTCAGCATTCTGGAAGTGACTCCACTCCAGTGATGTCGGGGCTGACGATGCGAAGCACCGGGGTGTGCTGTGGATCATTTAACATAATATATTTTGAACTGGATGGCTACATTTGTGCACTTCTATGTTACTTTTTTCATTTCTTTCTTGAATTATGCCATTTGCATTTTGGTCTCCTCCTTGTGTTTGTGGTTAGCATCTGCTTGTTCTCGAGAATGCATGTTCGTGTTTTAGCAGCAACAAAACAGTGCAGAAAGGTGAGTATAAAAACAGACTTTTTCTTCACTGTATAAACTCAGGCTAGTCATTTATTTGCCTTGTGCTTCAGTCTTCCTAGCTGAGGGGGGGGGCTGATTTATAAAACATCCTGAGAATGCAGCAGGCCGAGAGTGCGCTGAATACATGGCACATGGGGCTTGTGGCCTTCCCTGACTGGCAATCAGGATTCTCAATCCAGTGCACTGATTGCCACAAATTAGGCCATCTTTTTCTGGTCTAGCTTGCTGCAATCTTGGGTACCCTTTTTATGGGGCATGTGCCAAATATTTGGTGCAAGCTGCTGTAAAGCAGGAAAATTGTCATAAATATACCCAATCTTCTTGAATTGGGTGCAGTTTGTGGGAAATATTTCAGCGCAACTGTGCTGAACACTGGGTTTGATGCAGTCCTGCATCATCCTTTGTGAATCTGGGGCTAGGTCCCCTGTGTAAATAAGATGCTGCATCTCAGCTGAGCTGTCCTGGTGAAACAAATAGTGAACATGCAAAAGTGAGGATCTGGTAAAGTAGTGGTGGCTGCCCCTTCTGCTCACGCCGCCACATCCACTTTCATCAAGGTCTACAGATCACTATTTTTTTAAATTATTTTAAACTTTTGTTCACCAGGTAGGCACATGAGCCAGTGACCCTTTTTCATGTGTCACCGAAGACCATTATGTAAAATAGTCAAGTTGTTACAAACATAGACTACAGTAATACAAACACTGAACACTCAATATAAATCATCAGTATTTACAAATTAAGAAAAACATACACATTCTAAATGACTAAAAAGATGCTCCTTTAGTTCTTTTTAAATGTACCATGACTTATGCCAAATCACAAGGTTGCTGGAAGATCATTCCAAGATTTTGCAGCCTTAATCGAAAAGGCTCTTCCACCCATTTTGGTTTTTGTCTTCCGGACTATGAAACTTGGTTATTCATTAGAGCACAGGTCCCTTGTGGATTCTTTAAACTGAAATAAAGAATATAAAGGAAGTTGGCCTGGTGGCGCTGAGGGTTGAGGCACTGGACGCCACACCTTGCGCTGCACTGGTGACCTGGGATCGGGAACAGACTCGGGTCAGTGGGGGTCGGCTGGGAGAGGGAGGATTGAGCGTCCCAATGGATGCTCTCCTCCCTCTGGGGAGGGACACCAGGGGTGCCTTGTGCACCCACATCCCAAGAGAGCCGGTGGAAGCATGGGTTTCCAGGGTTCTGGTGGCTCTGTTCACCGTAGTCAGGGAGGGGGGAACGCTGTCAGGAGCTTGGGAGGAGGCGTGCGTCAGCACATCACTTCTCTGGACGTACATCCTTGCACCGGCGTCCCAGGGGGCTGGGACAGAGATCCACAGAAAAACAGAAAAAAGCCTCAGTGAGCCGAAATGACGGCAGCTCCAACTGCCATCCAAGTCCAGGACCCACGGGCAGATCTCCGCTGTGCAAGTGCTCCACGGAAGCAATAGAGGGAAGGTAAGAAGTAACCGAGCACTCTAGGAGACAGACACCATGGTAGCAGACTTAGCAGGGGCATTAGCAATGCCTGAAGGAGTGGAGCACTGGGGGTGTACAGGAGGGGTATAAATGGTGCAGATTGCTCCAAAGTAAAAAAAAAAAAAATATAAAGGAGAGTTGTCAATGTTGGACCTCTACCCTAGCTGTAGCTATAACCGGACATGCAAGCCTCGCTTTCTTGCACCAGCCTTATCCCTCTCGCCCTTTCACCCTCCCCCCTTGCCCTCCCATCCCCTCTTCTCGGACTCACTCACTCACTGGTATGGCCACTGGCCCCTGTCCCTCTCACTCTTTTCATTCTTGTCTGACAACGGCACCTATCGGCCGGCTTCCTACTGACTTTTCCTACTAAGTATACTGTTTTCACCATGAATCCTGTTAGAAACTAGCTTGTGGTTGTTCTTCTGCAACAGACTGACTGAACTATTTCATGTACTTGTTATTGTGTATGTTATGACTGTTACCATGTTTACCATTGTTGTATGTTACCCCAATCCTCTGACGTGGAACCTTTGTAAACAAGCAGTTTCTGCTAAAAGGTAATTGTAATCCTAGAGTTTAATAAAATAAAATAAATAAAAATATCATCTATAAGACAATTCATACTATATACACTATTCTGGACCGGTGGAAGCCATCCAGTAACCTGAAACAGTGTACAATGATGAGTGTGGTAAGGTAATTTATGAGTAAATCTACAAATGCTGTGAAATGTTGGTGTAAAATTAGCCAAATCCTGTCTATTTAGGTCTGTAAATAAAAATATATTATAGTATAAATTAGATAACAAAATACTCTTGGCTGTAGCAATCCTAGATTGAAGTATTAGTGAATATTGCAATTTAAAAGAACTCCCAGTTTTTGATTCACCTGTCTAGTTACTTTTCCGATGTGATAGCTGAAATTTAGTTGTGGGTTTAAAGAAATGCCCAAATATTTAACTTGGGTTACCTGTTCTAAAATAGATCCAGAAGCAAATGATTTGATACCTTTTAATGGACCAACATAGATGTAACAACAAGAACTAAAATAGTACCAGCATTGCTAAGGATATTTAACCTATCAGCTTTTTCAAGGCTTGGCTTCGATCCAAAATGCATACCTTTGTTCTTGAAACAATTTAAAGACAGTTAAAGTTTAATTAACCAGTGCTTCAGTTCATGGAAATCTTTATTCAGTAGTTGATTAATGGTTTCTACCGAAGGTGGAAGGAATAGCATCAGTAAATAAAGAGGAGTGGCCCAAGAGTTGAGCCTTGAGGAACTCCCCGTTCTAGCTCCCTGCTTTTAGATAGGGTACCTCCAAAAGAAACTTTCAAAGGTCTACCCCTTAAGTAACTTTTGAACCACTCGATAGGAAGGTTGGTAAGCCCTATGTTACCCAGGCTCCTGAGCAGCAGGCAGTGGTCTACCAAATCAAAAGCCATGGACGGGTTCACGAACACAGCACCAGTGAGCATCCCTCGATGCTAGGCTGCCATCATATGCAAATCTTGGATCCCCTCCCATCCCCACCATGCTTGGGTTTAAGGCTCCTATAAAAAATAGTACTAACATACTAGTCGCCAGCAGGTTAGGCCTTATGATGTATCGAGTCTGCTTCTGCCTCAGAACCCTGGTTGGGTAATGAAGCCATCCCCCCCCTTCTCTTGTTCCTGCTCCTCCTTACCTCTATCCCATCCCCCCGGGGCATGCCAACCTCAGCTTCATCCCCATTCTATACCTGTCCCACCCTCTCTTGAAACCCTCCACTGTAGTCAATAGAACCAGCTCACCAGGTAGCACACTCCATGGTTCCACCACTTTCTCAGTGAAAACCTCCTCCTTTCCCCCCTCATCCTTCCACCTTCGATTTTCCAACTAAGTCCTCTGGTGATTCCACCCTCCTTTAGCCTAAGGATCCCATCCCAATTTACCCTGTTGATTCCCTTGAGGTACTTGAAGACCTCAGTCATGTGACCCTGGTCCCTTCTCTCCTCCAGCAAGAACAGGTCAAGCTCATCTAGTCTCTCCTCATACGTCAACTCCCCTAGTCCCCGGATCATTTTGGTTGCTCTCCTCTGAACCCTTTCGAGGAGCTGGATGTCTCTCCTCAAGTGTGGCCTCCAGTACTGCGCACAGTACTCAAGGTGTGGTCTTACCAGGCCATTGTACAGCGGTAGAATCACTTCCCTGCTCCTTGAGGTGATCCCCCTTGTGATGCAGCCCAACATTCTGTTTTCCTTTACTGCCGCCCTCCTGCACTGCTCAGAATTGTTCATGTTGACATCCACAAGGACCCCCAGATCTTTTTTCCCTGCCGTGGCCTTCAACTCATCCCCTCCCAGGGTGTACTCATGTTTGGGGTTACCCCGCCCAAGATGTAACACCTTGCACTTGCAGGAGTTAAAATGTAATTTCCAGGTGCAGGCCAACCTAGCTAGGGTCTCCAGGTTTCTTTGCAGTGCCAACCTCCTCCTCCCCCAACCACTGCTTCCAGTTTGTAATTGTCCACAAAGAGACTCATTTCACACCCAATACCTTCCCTGATATCAGAAATGTAGGCATTAAACAGGAGCAGTCCCTGAACCGAGCCTTACGGCACCCACTAATAACCCCCTAGGAGACGAGACCACCCTGCTGACCACTACCCTCTCTGTGCACCCAGCAAGCCAGTTTCTGATCCATCTGACCATCAATTGGACCTGCCTCCATCCCCCTCAGTTTCTTCAGTAGGCCATTGTGAGGGACTAAGTCAAGCGCCTTGCTGAAGACCAAGAAAAGTACATCCACAGGCCTCCCACTGTCAATTTCCGATGTTGCCCATTCATAAAACTCCACAAGGTTCATTTGACACAATCTACCTGGCACAAACACATGTTGATGACTATCCAGGAATCCCATCTCTTCCAAGACCCCCCCCCAGACATTCCTTAAGTATACTCTTCATCATCTTGCCCACCACCAACTTCAAACTGATGGGTCTATAATTTCCCGGCACCTCTCTCGATCCCCCTTTAAGGATGGGCACATGTGCCAACCTCCAATCCCTAGGTACCCACCCAGTTTCAAGCAACATCATAAAGAGATCCGCCAGAGGTGCAGCCAGTACATCCGCCATCTCCCATAGAACTCTGGGATGTATGCTATCCGGCCCTGGAGATTTGTCCTTTTTAAGGGCCTTAAGGGCTTCCCACACCCAGCTGATGGGGATAGCATCATCAGTCCCCCCCGCAGATCCATCCTGATGCAATATCCCTGAGGTAACACTCCCAACCACCTGTTCTTCATCTGGTGCTCCCGCTGTCCTACCTGCTGCTCCTTCTAACTCCATTGGCTCCCGCTTTGTAGGTTTCCCAGCCCCCTCCCTAGTGAACACAGAGGCAAAGTACTCATTTAATATCTCCGCCTGTTCCCTAGCCTCCTCCGCCCACCCCCTTTTGTCCTCAATCTGCTGATCTGGTCCTTGGTCTTTCTCTGCTCCCCAATATACCTAAAGAACCCCTTTCCCTCCCCATATCCCCTGGGCAAGCTGCTGCTCTTTTTTGACTTTTGCCTCCCTCACCATCTTGGTGACTTGCCTGGCTGCAAGGTGGTAATTATCCTTACCCATCTCCCCTCTTGTTTTTTTTTCTTGTGTCTGCTGTAGGCAGCCCTCTTCTCCTTTACTGCATCCTGAACCTCCTTGGACCACCAGCATGGTTTGCATTTATTTATTTATTAGCTTTTGGTAACCGGGTAAGTGCGCTAGGCAACAGACCTGCCTATTTTCAGGCACGACCAGACATAACCTCACCCCCTTGTGCTTCACCTTTGCACAGGTCATGATGGCCTTCTGAAGTCCCCATTTTATGACCTCCCACCTACCTTCTTCATTCATCCCTGGTGTAATCCGCCTCAAATGCTCCTTGAGAATCTCTCCCATGCCCCTAAAGTCCACCCCCTAAAATCAACAGCCATCATCCTGGAACTTTCCCCCTCACCCCCCAAGTTTAGCCAAAACCAGACTGTGCCGTGGTCGCTCCCTGCCAGGGGATCCTCCACTACCTGATCCTGTACCAGATCCCCGTCTGCAAGAACCACATCCAGGACATGACCCCCCTCATGGGCTCCAACACCTGCTGAGTGAGGAACACATCCAGAAAGCCATCCAGCAGCCTCTGCTCCTTGGCCACCATGGACGTCATGGTTCCCCAGTCAATAGCTGGCATATTTAGATCCCCCATCAACACCACTCCTTCCCCATTCAGTCCACACTGGCCCTTAATATTATCCAGCAGACAATCCTCCAGATCCTTCCCCAACCCTGGGGGCCTATATACCACTCCCATCTTGATCTTCCCTCCTACAGGGGTTTGCAAGGTGACCCATAAGGCCTCCACATTTCTCTCTGCTTCTTCCACCCTCATAATCACTATGCCATCTCTAATAAACATTGCCACTCCTACTCCTCTGCCCTCCTTTCTATCCTTCCTGAGCACTGTGTGCCCACTCACATTAAGGTCCCAACTACGGCTAGGGTTGGCCCAAGTTTCCGTGACCACTGCCACATCAATCCTTCCTTCAACTAGCATGGCCTGGAACTCTTGTTCTTGTTTCCCAGGCTCCTGGCATTTACTAACACCACCCCCAACCCTTGTGCCTACCCCCCTTTACTGTGCCCACCCTGGATCTTTTATACATCCACCCTTCTTCCTCACCTACAGACCCTTCCTCCCCTTGGCTTTTGCCCAACCCCTCCCCTACTAGGGGCTGAGGGCCAGGCCCATCCATGAGAGGTAAGTCCATCCGGTCAGCCTCCCCATTTTCCCTTCCCCTCCTTTACAAGATTAAACCCCACCTAGCCTGAATGAAGTCCGCCATCCCCTGTTTTCGGACTTCCTTCCCTATTGGAGTTAGATTAAGCCTATCCCTGGTGTACAGTCCCTTATCTTCCCAAACTCCCTCCCAGTCCCCCAACATCCCCATCCCCCATTCTTCCCCCTACTGCCTGAGCCAGTACTTTATCTTCGTGATATTCATTTTATTGTCCACAGAAGCCCTTGGTACTGGCAATATTTCTGTGAAGGAAAATATGCATCCATTTTCCTGGCAAACTCTGGCCAGTTCTCAGAACCTTGCCTGGATTTCTAGTACACTATTTCACTCTATATCGTTTGTTCCCAGATGCACCAGGAAGTCCGGTGATCCTCCACATTCCTTTGCCAGCTTATACACCAGGAACTTTGCCCTGTGCACCGTCAGACCAGTGATAACCACTACCTTAACTTGGTTGGATTTTCCCCTCCCCCTGCCCCTCCCAGTGAATACCCCTAATCATGGAGTCCCCCAGCAGGAGTACCTTAATGTCCCCCTTGGTCTTTTGTTTTTCTCCATTTTGTGCTCATGATCCAATCTCCCCCCACCCGTTTTCTCCTTCCCCTGGGTTTCTTCCTGCCTCCCCATGAGAGAACCCCTTGTTGCCCTCCCCTTCTTGCCACACTTTTTATGCCCACTTTCCTCAGATCCCACCAATTTGATTTCTTCTTCCCTCCCCATCCACGCCTATCTCCCTGTCCATTATTACATTCTCCTTACTCCTGTCGTCCTCCTCCTTACTCTTATATCCATCTCTTACCATTAAAAAAACAGTCCGACACAATACTGCTTAAAAATTTTCCCAATGCTTATTGAAAAAAATGCTAGCTGACTCTAATAGGTCTGGTAGAGTTTGCAGAGAAAAAAAAAACAATAACGTGAAGCAGTATTACAGTGTGTTTGCTCACAGCTCTGGAAATCGAATTGGCAGAGAGCCTTGAGAAGTTAAGTTGCTCTGCTGTTTTGAAACACAAGAAAGCTGTTGTTATTAATTTGTTTTCCATCTGTCACTGTTACTTCTGAAGTGTTGCTCTAAAGACCAAACAATGCATGTGCAGTTGGATCCCGTCCAAGGAAAGTGTGCATGAGAGGGACTGATAAAACACCTTACCAGAGATACTTCAGGAACAAATGTACTGCCACCTTTATCTGTCAGCAGTCAAATCCATCAGATTCCAGTCCTTCTAGTCACTAGGAAGAGTGGCTATATATATATATATATTATATATATATATATATATGTATATAGACACACACACACACACACACACAGTATATATATATATATATATATATATATATATATATATATATATATATATATATATATACAGTGTCAGTGGCTCAATACGTAGCACACTCGCCTCTGAGGCTGGGGAGATCAGAGGGCTGTGGGTTCAGTTCCCACATCTGGCACTTGGGTTAATATCCCAGTACTGACACTGTAGTGCAGCATGAGAGGGGTGCTGCACGTCTGAGGTGCCGTCTTTCAGATGACATGTTAAACCGAGGTCCCATCTGCCTGGATTGGTGGTAGTTCAAGTGGATGTTAAAGATCCCATGGCACTTATCGAAAAGATTAGGGGTAGTTTTATTGAAGAAAAACATAACATCACACAAAATAAAGTACAGGCAAGATAACAAACAATAAAATTAAATACTTTCTAAGGTTTTCCTCTATTTTATCTTTAAGACAAACAAACAAAGTAACATTTAGAACAAATGAAATTTCCTTTTCCTTCCTTTTTTTTAAACCAGTATAAAGTTTTGCCAGAAAAAATTAACTTTAGAGATGGAGAACTTATTCATATCTCTAACTTTTACAGAAGCTAAACCATTTTCAATTTGTACAAACATAGTAGTAGATAACATTGTTTGTTGCTGAAAGATAAATTGACAACGTGCTTGCCAAAGATAATATTGAATAAAGGCAAAGAAAACATTGAGGGTGCTTCTATGATATTTCGCCATATCAAGTATAATTACCTAAAACTATGGTCTGATAAGTAGCATTAGCCAAAAGGAAGATTCAATGTATAGCAGCGTCCTGCCAAAAGTTTTACTAAAAGGACATGTAACAAAAAATGAACCATAGTTTCTTCATAATTGATACAGGTTGGTCTTAAACAAAATCTTTCCGTAACAGGTTTATATTTTAAATTTCCTCGGACTCCTAACCTACCTGTATATGAAAGCCATACAATGTCCCATATATGGGGAATCCTAAAATCTGTCAATTTCCTAAGAGCAAAGATTTGTTTTGAGGGTATACATTCTGGAAATTGAAAAACACTTTTTTGTACATCAAATACAATGAAATTATAAAAAGTTTTTCTAGACAGAGTAAGCAAATGTGGGAACGATACCTTCCACTGATGTAGTTTTATAAAAGTACCTATACCATAAGATGGCAAATCGTTTGATGATAATAGTTTAGGGGGTAATAACGTCCATTTCTTCAAGTATGTAGACCATAAAAATTTGGACCAAATCTGCCAAGACATAGTAGTGGCAGACCAAAAAAAGGAAAATGAATTAAATAAAAACAAAGAATGATAAAACACAATGGGATTAATCATATTAAGTCCTCCTTTAGTAATGGGAAGATAAGTTATATTTCTGCTTACTGGATTTAGCCTATTGCCCCATAACATTTGAAAAAAATACTTAATAATCTTGTTTCTAAATGGAGGGAGGTGGAAATAACTTAAATAAAGAAAAACTGGCAACAAGAATTTTTATGATTGCGACTCTCTTTTTCCCAAATTTCCATCCTTTCCATCGATGAATTTTAAATTCTCCTATATATAATTGTTTTCCCAATTATAAGTAGCTAGATTCCCTGCTCCAAACCAGATGCCTAAAATTTTATGAGGAGTCAGTATTGGAATACCTGCAATATCAGGGGTGAGTACGATGGTTCAGAATGTAAATAAAAAATGAAACTCTTATGTGTATTAAGCTGAGCTCCAGATAATTCCTCAAAAGAAGAAAAATGTGTAATGTTTTAACTATAGATGGCACATCCTTTAGTAATAAAGTTATATCATCTGCATAAGCAGTTATTTTCTCATTTGGTAAGGTAGAAGAGGAGATATTCCAATAATATTTGTGTCCCAAATAATCTGCCTAATAACAGGATCTAAAGCAAAACGTATAGAAGTGGACTCAAAGGACACCCTTAGCCATACTCAATTGATATCGGTATCTCTGTACCAAAATATCCATTCACCATAGGAATGCAACAAGCACTTCTATACAAATTAGCTATCCAATTAATAAATGGTTTTGGGATACCATATCTTAACAATACTGAGAATAAATAATCATGTCTAACCCTATCAAAAGCTTTGGCCTGGTCTAAAGCAACAACATATCCTGATATTTGTCCTTTGTTACTAAGGTCAAAAATCTCTCTTAATAGATATAAATTGTGCTGGATATGTCTATGAGGAATGGCACATGTTTGAGCAGGGTGAATTAAATTCTCAGCTATTGTTACTAATCTATTATTAAAATTTTAGTTAGTATTTTATAATCACTGTTTAATAAACTCAAGGGCCTCCAATTAGACAGCATAGCTTTATCTCCAGATTTGTGTAAAAGAAAAGTAATGAGGTACAAAATCAGAATACACCTTTATTTGAAAATAATAGAAAATTAAATACTTGTGGTAAAAATAGATCATATGTGACAAAGATTTTTATAAAATTCATTAGGGATACCATCCCATCCTGGAGAAGTCCCTTTACTTAATTGTTTTATAAGCATTCTACTTCTTGAAGAAAATAGGTTGTATTAACTGAAATTTTTGAGTAATAGATTACTGTGGTAATGGAGCAGTGAAAGTAGAAAAATCAAGCGGAGCATGTGGATGTTTATCTTGGAAGAGGCTTCAATATATTCCTGGATCATGGTTAATTTATCTATTTCTTTAGTAATTATCGGCCTGTAACGAAACTAGTTGTGACATAACAGTACTTTCTACCCTTTGTTTTACGCCACAAAGGGATCAGAAGTTGGTGTGTTTTAATACCATATTTAAACTCTAATTCTAAAGATTTAGCTCTATCATATTGATATTTCTTCATCAATTCTTTTAAAACCTTAATTTGGGAAGCACATAGTGCATTTTCAGAAAGGGACATCAATTTATATAATTGGTTACGAATAAGTAAATATTGTATATACTTGGAATTGGCTTTAGTTTTACCAAAGAAAGAAAAAATTGTTTTAATTCTTGCTTAGTTTCCATCCACCAATCTACAGGATCTGAATAAGCACAAAAAACGATTCCTATATGCAAAATTAGGTCTATCTGGGAGTTTAAGGAAGGAGTTTCAAAAAGACATATTTAGTCTCCATCTATTGTATTTAGAAAATATTTTAGGTGGTAAGAGGTGTAAACTAAAAGAACAAAAAGTATATTATGGTCAGAAAATTCTGAAGGTTCAGATTTACAAATATAAGGGTGTAAATGTTTGGAAAAAAAAACATATCAATCCTTGTGGCATAAATGAAACGATGATATGTAGCACCAGGTCCTTTAGGATGTAATGCACTGAAGGCATCCTGCATGCTAGAATCTATAAGAATTTGTTTTAAAGCATTGGTGTCACAATATATTTTCTTCTTTGGGGTAGTCCCACTTAAGGGAACATCTAAAGTACAATTAAAATCCCCTCCCCAAATCACATGCTTTTGGTGAAAAGAAATGGTTTAATATCTTCGAATAATGAAATTCTAGCAGATTTTGTTTGTGGGGCGTAGATATTAATAAGCCGAAAAACAAAATCACCTATAAAACCATCCAAAATTAAAGCTCTACCAGGGCATACATCTATTAATCTTGTAATATGAAATTTGGTGGATTTAAATAAGACACCAATTCCATCTGCAGGTTCCATCCCAAAAGACCAAAATGAAGGACCCCAATGCCATCTGTTTTTAATATTATTTACTTCAATTAATGAGGAAAGGCGACTTTCCTGGATGAAAATAATATCCACAGGAAGTGTTGCAAAAAAAGGAAAAACAGAAATTTGCTTTTTATATGTTTTTAAGCTACAAACATTAAAAGATAGTAAGGCAAAAAGAGGCCATAGGTAAATACTGTTTCAACCCCCTTTTAGACCATTACTTGCTTTTCTTTTTTTACCTTTTTTTGTCTTTCATCAACTCTGTTGTTTTACTTTCTTCATCTTCCGTAACCTGCTCTGACCTGTGAGATGTATCTGACTCTAAATCTGAGTCCCCTATGTCTTCTTGTAAAGGTAAGAAAATGTTTGAGACCGGAACAGGACATGAGATTGGTGGTTTTAAAGAAGATCTGGTGACTCTTCGAGTTTTAACAGTCTCAAAAGTGGGGGGGGGCATTATGGGCTCACTAGATGCACCCTCTAATTCAGAGGTTTGGGAGCTATTGGGTGTAGTATGTGAAATATTCACTAATGATACATTTTTTTCAAAAGCTTGTATTTTATCTTGTGCTTGTAAGACTAGATTGTCATGATCCCAGCCTTCAGCTCTATTTCTCTTTGCCCATGGACATTGATGAAAGGCATGTCCTTTTTCGTCGCATAAATTGCATTGAAAGATGTTTTGACATAGATCCATCGAATGTCCATACCCCCACAAAGAGAGCACTTCATTACATCACAAGAGCTACTAATATGTGTGCGAGATCCACATTTATAACAGGCTCTAGGCTGTCCACTATAAAAACATACCCCCCTATCTTTCCCTAAAAAGAAACTATTTGGGATATGGATTATGTCAGAGTTTATTTGAAAAAGTTTAACTTTAAATTTCCAGCCCCCTGTCCAAATGCCTTCCAGATCTAATAAGGCCTCAGGAGGCCCAAGGATATCACAGCGTTTCTGCAGCCAGTGATAAATATCACTGACATTAACTCCCTCATTCCTAAACATAATGGTAATGTGCCGTATCTGTGGCCTAGTTAGAGGGATAGCTATAAATGGGAGCCATAAAGGAGTAGATTTTAGTGAAGAATATTTTTCCCAGAATCTCTCCAAATTCTGTTAGTTCTAAAACTTATATCAAAGAGTCCTCCCTGAAACATGAATTAATGCAAACAAATCTGATGGTAAATAAGACATGGACCCTTTAAGTAAAGTATTAGATATATAATATCTGTCGGGATGGGTTTGTAAACCTCCTTTATATTTTAAACGAACCCCGTTCCTTCTGGGAGCCTGTTCCAGTTTGTTTTTGAACAGGTCTGCCATAGGAATACGCGGATTTTTCTCAGGTTCCTTGCAAGGTTTATTATCTGCAGACAAAATCTTATACTTTTCTCCCCCCTCAAAAGACACACTGGGACTACAAGTGTCCTCTGTATCTTTAAAATGCGCACTGAAATCACCAGAAGTAGTAGCTACATTATCAGTACCTGGGCCCAGAGCGTTGGCATGCTGTGGTGAAAAAAATGAAACTGGCTTCCATGTAGGGTCAGGCGACCATGTCCCTAAGGAGTTCTGTGTCCAACCAGCGCTTCGAAGTGAATTTTCTTCCGACCAGTCTATATTTCGACCAAATCCTGTGTTCCCAGCTTAAATCTTTGTTTTAACATTTGCGATGTAGTGGGGATCTCCTGCGGCATATCGGGGACTTCTGCTCTGTCGGACCTTCCGTTTTTGAATCCGGAAACGTGCTTTGCTGAAAAGCGTCCGTTTTATGTACCCGAAAGTTAAGTTCCCCTGGTTGCAGCTCCGTTGTGGCACAAGTTGAAATTTGCACAGCCTCTGGATTATGCTCCCGAATCAGCAATGAACCGATTACCTCTGGTGTTTCTGCTATCTTGTTCAGGTCTGTTTCTACCTGATTTTGCCTTATTCTCGTTTTTCCACCTTCATCCATGTAAAGCTCGCTAGCGGGAGCGTCCACACTAGCGTCCATCTCCTCATGAGTTTGCAGAGCTTCTGCCATGTCGAGGATTTCTTCCTCAGCCCTCTGCTGGCCACAGAGCGCCAGCAGAGTAGGGGAATTTCCCTGGTGTCCTGGCCAAATTTCCCTCATTCACTAAAAACACCACCAACAGCTTAATCTGGTTCAAAGTCAGTTGGCATTCATCTGTAACCCCTTCCCCCGAGTGGTGCCTGAAAATAGGCAGGATATGTCTAGTAAGTGGATATGTCTAGTGCACTTACCCGGTCAACAAAAACTAACTAAATATATATATATATATATATATATATATATATATATATATATAGAGAAAGCTGATTCTGAGTAAGGTCATACAATTCCTAGGCAGGATTGTGGGAAATAATCTTGGAGCTGGCGGTGCTGGGGTCAGGTCATAGTTAATCTGAATTTTCAACCATGCATTGGGGACTTGCAGTGCAATTCTGCGGCATCCTCAGTGTTTCTTACGTAAGTTAGGCCACCTTCACGGTCACATGACTTCTATGACAATTCGGATGAAGCTTGCATTAAAAATTGGCACATGCCCTTTTTTGATGCAGGCCGCTAAAGCGCGAGACTTGGTCAATGTGGCAGTTCTCTTGCATATATGTAGGATACATGCATTCGGGCATATATTAAGTTCAAGTTTATTGCAGGAAAACTCCATTGAGTAAGCTCATTTACAAGGAGGTCCTGAGACAGACGTACAGTCAAATAAGTTAAGAGAGTTGCATAATATTACACAATGTACATAAAAAGCTCTCCGGGTACACACAATTCATGATGGGAGGTGACACTGATTATAAGACAATACATTACATACATTAGGATTTGCTGCAGGAGTGGCCAAAATGTATCTGCAAGTCCTGTGGAACTCACTCTGAAAATCCAGCTCCCAGTCTGTTCTACCTGCTGCAGGTTTCTTAGCCCCAGTGGAGCTAACGGTGGGCAGCTGGGAACTGGATCGCTGTGCAAGTAACAAATATCAATTCCTGAATGCAATGCATAATGGGGCAGGGACTATTCTTTATTCATGGCTGGTTAACAAAAAGTATGCACCATTGTGGGCATTTGTGAGTTAATAAAAAAAAGTTATAAAAGAAACCATTTCCCTTTTCCACAGATGCCCAGTGCTAGTATCTTGCAACCTCACCTCAGTCATCTCCTGCCCCAACCCCGCAGGTGGTTTCAGCCTCTCTGGTTACCAGGGCTCAGATGGGACCCAACAGCTGTCAGTTAAGGCACAGATATATTGTTGCCATGAGAAAGCTCTGCACCACATGGGGCACCAACTGGGGCACAGTCTTTTTTACCAGAGCACATGCCCTGGTTTACCTTGGTATGGTGTTACCTCTGCCCTTTCCCTGGTTCTCCTCTGGGTAAATAAAATAACAAAAAGCTATCCAGATTCCTGAGAGCTCTTACCCCTGCCCTACACTATCTTTCGTAATCCTCCATTTCTTCCAGACTCCACCACTATGGGCAAAACAACTATAACACTCGCTGTATCCCCCAATTCACGTGTCATCTCATCTCTGATGTGTTGGTGTGGCATGGAGTTTATGTAATGTTCCTTTGACTTATTCTTTATTATATCCACCCAGTTAGAAGTGCCATAGGTGGAGATGTATGGGTAAAGGAAATGGGGGTTTCTGGGTAAGCAGTTAAGCAGACTCTGGAGAATGCTGGAGTTGGCAGAGGGGTGGGAGATAGGAGAAAAAAAATGGATAGATCCCTGGGGTAAGGATCCAGCCAGTGGCTGAGAGGAAGTTGATCAATCAACTGACCACCAAACCCCAGCAAGCTGCATATTGATGACAGAAGAATAACGCATGTAAATCTTTGCCTTTGTACTTGCTAAAGTGTTTGAGTCAATCACCCTAGGTGTGGTAGTTCAGCATGTAGAAGAGATAGGGTTGCTCTCTATCGCACACGGTGCTTTAACAGAAGGTAGATTCTGCCAAACCCACCTAATTTCTTAAGGTGGTAGTTTGGAAAGTGGGTAGGTGGTGGAGCTGGGCAGTGGACATAATCTGTCTAGACTTCAGCGGGAATTTTTACACTGTACCACTTGGAAAGCTCATAGAGAAAGTGGCACAATACAGAGTCCACAAATTATGCATTAGGTGGGTAGCAGATTAGCTGATGGTTAGGAAGCAGATGGTGGGTTAAGTACCATTATGAAATGGGTAGAAAGAATGCTGGCTCCTGATTGGCCAAGAGCAGCTTTCAGCTGGGTAGTTATCCCAGCAAAATGGCCCCGCTAAAAGTAATATGTTTAAAAAAGGCATTAAAGTTACTAAAAATTATCCATTTCATAATCACAATAAAGGCATTCTAAGGGTGTGTTATGGTGGGCTAACGGCCCTTCTCAGGGTGGTGGAAGCACTCGGCTATGCCCCGTGCTTCAACTCCCACCCGAGGTGGGCCGTTGTCCCACCATAACACACCCCCTGTCATACCTTACTGTTTAATTCTGAGTGAAAGGATGTGCTGAAGGAGCCAGTGCTGTTTAACATGTTAATGATTTAGAGGAGGCGGTCAGCAGCAGTCAGTTTGCAGACTATGCTAAATGATTTATTTATTTAATAAAACAATTTAGTATGAACAGTGAACACAGTGAGGTGGAGGGAAGGATAAGCTGATGCAAAATTTGAATTTGGTGAATGTGCCAAACTTCAGTACTTATTCTTTCAATATGGGCCAATTAATCATTTGGCCTCTTTGAACACTTGACCTAGCCAAACAATTAAAAATGGCATTCTAGCCCATCTGAAGATGGACATGGCCGGTCCGATGATTACCTGTTTCCCCACGGTCAGTTTCCCCTCCTCAGGCATTTCCTTTTATATAAAAAATTACAGCTCCTGCACTGTCACAGGTGCTGGCTTTTCAAAAAACAAACCTGACTGGAAGAACGGGAGGTTGAAGAGGTTGGGATTTGCTGGAGAGAAGAAAGGTTGTAAAAAGTATCTCTTACCCAGTATTTAGCTGCTAAACTGCCATATCAAGGACCTGAAATGCCTTTAGCTGAAGTGTTAAAGCCAAACTGAAGACGGGGGAGGGCGGGAGTCTGAATTGAAGCTGAATTGAGGTTGCCAATTTCGACATTCATGCACTCTTAGGTGGGGGAAGGGGTGGGGGGAATTTAAGGGTGTTGGACAAGAATTGTGGGCTAAGATCTAATGTGGGAAGTTCAACATACTACATTCAGGGCCAAGAAATAAAGGTTGCACATACACTATGTGTGGTGCACCAGTGGACAGGACAACCAAGGCAAAGGTTCTGGTGTAATTATGGAAGGATAACCTCAGCTGAACTAACTCTAAACTTCCTGGCCTGGGCTGGCCCGGTGGCACTGAGGGTTGAGGAACTGGACACCACACTTCATGCCACACTAGTGACCTGGGTTCAGGAACGAGCTCGGGCTCCTGGGGGTCGGCAGGAGAGGGAAGAGATCGAGCATCTGGAGGACTGCTCTCCCTTCCTGGGGAGGATTCTGAAGACTGCGCCACTCCTGAGCGACCTCTGGTGTCAGCCAGGCAGTTTGCCAGGTACTTGAGGGGCAGAAGTGTCAGCTGGGGCGGAGCTGCGGTGGATGTCTGAGGACATCATTGGACATCTGAGCTCCAGGGAGGAACGGGGGAGGGAACAACTAAGCAGAAAAATCCCCTGACTCGGGGATAGGTGATGGCTCCTCCAGGACCAAAGGGCCATATTCCCACAGCTGGGCTCCATGACTAGGGCTCCCTCCTTGACCCACAGCCGGTGGCTCAGATTGTAGATAGAGCACCAGGGTGGTGGTGGCCCCACCTCGGGGGGTTCAGAGCTGGCGGACTCGCTGGACTGAGGGAAGGCCTGGGAAGGAGCTTCAGGCAGGGAGGTAGAGTCGACGGTGAGCGGGGCAGCTGGAGAGAGAGTTCCCCAAGTTGGGTGCAGAAATAGAATTGAGCGGGAAAAAAAACTTCCCAGCCTGGATCTTCTCCTTTGTTAACTAATCTTAGTACTGTACTTAACAGGGTATACTGCTCTGACATACCTGTAGGATCTCCTTGTTCAACTGTACTGCATCTGTGGGTGATCACCAGGGGATTTGGGGCTGCATCGTGGGGGAAAGAGTGCCTACCCCTTCCCTCTCCTGGATTGTGGTGGCAGAATACCCCATCTCTCTTAATTATTCATGAACTGAGACACCTTGTGGCTGCTTGGTGTTGGTGCCTGACTGCTGTTTCCTCGCCTGAGCCCCATCAACAGGGATTCAGCTACGGACACCCTCTACCAGACTCCAACACCTGCACATAGGTGGTCACAAGGGTTTGTTAGCTGTGGAACCCCTCACCTCCACCAATCCACCAGACCTAGGGTCCAGATCCACCCAGACCTCGAACACAACTCTAATCAATCGGGAGCCCAAGAAAAGGCCTCCAACCAATCCTGCAAATGGCAAGCTGTGGGTGCCAGATTAAAACAATGAAGAGCATGGTTGGCATTCCTCTTTGTTTTGGACTCCAGATCCTCTAGTAGGGGCCATGAGGACTTGTCCTGGTTGTGGATCTCTCCCCTCCACCGATCCCATGCAGCAGGAGCCTCCTCCAGACCATTTCAAGTTTTATGGCTGACACAGTTCTGCTACTGATGGCACTAATGTACTACACCAACGGACTTCCCTTACCTACAAAGGTAACTGTTTTCTGATTATCCAGTGATATTGGCAAAGCAATTGGTGACTCAAATCGACGACTCCAATTTTCACACCAGCCAGCGATAGTGCAGGAATAGCGATGAAAGGGAATATCAAGTGTGGGAGTACAGCTATGAAAGGCGACTGATGGGATGGGGATGCTGTGGCGCTGGGGATGGAGTGGCGTGTGTTAAATTGAGTAGTGCAGTACAGTGCTGCTGAGCTGGGCGCCTGGAGTGCTGGAGTGAGTCCCTGCCTGGGATGTTGATGGTTGTGGGTTTGGGACTGGCCATCGGTTTTCAGTTTTATAACTTGGGTTGGGTGTGTGCCTTTTTTTTTTTGTTCTTTGTCCCATTTTCCTGACTGTGGTGCCCCAGCGATGGTAGCCTCCTTCCCGTGTATTCCCATTTCCCCCACTGTCCACTCCCCTCTGGAGTTGATTATATTACTTTAGGGAGTTTGGGGGGAGGGCTTGCCTCCCTCAATGGATGGTGCATGGGGCATTAGCCCCCCCACATTAAATAGTAGTTAATTTTGTGGCTGTTTTACTGTCTGTAGTGCAGCTGCTGATGTGGGATTTGCTGTTTTGGTTTTCTAGCGATTTTTGGATTCGGTGAAATGTATTTGCTGTCAAGCGAGTCCCCATTCCGTTTTCACTATTATGACATGGAACCATCTCCTGCCTTGCCTAATTCAGGTATACTTTATTTATTTATTTTCTCTTGTAGTTCAGAATCTTGTTTCAATACTATGAAGCCATCAATACTGGCTACTCTCTGAAACACAGATTTGCATCATAACCCAATCTAGGGCGTAACCAGGTAAAAAAGAAGAAGAAAAGACGGAAGGAAGAGAAAAGAAGAAGAAGAAAGAATGAGGGAGAAAAACCCAAGCACAATAAAATAAAAATCAGGAACTTTGTGACCCTGTCAACACTTCAAGAAAGGAGTCTCACAGTGTTCCAAATGTATTCACTTCCATTATCCCAGAATAGTGCCACTATTCCACTTTTCCACTATTGAGCATAATCTCCATTATGACCCCTACTTTATCACAGGTAATTTTAAACTGTTAACCAAGGGTCACTGGTCCTGCCACTGGCTCCTGCTGCCTCCACAGGGTGGCTTACCACTAGGTTCTTGCCTCATACCCTACCCTAATTACTCCGCTTAAGCTCACAGTACTACGCTTTGAACACAGAAGGTGCCTCAGCCCCAGAAGATCCATTAAGCTTTTCTACAAACAACTTAAAGGAAGCTTGCTCAGAATCATCCTACTTTTACTGCTTATGTCAGGCAACGTTCACCCTAACCCTGGCCCTGCTGGACCCGCGTCCACACACAACTACCCTAAAAAAGGATCTACTGTATTAAGTTGGCAATTGTCAACATCTGCAGCTTGCAGACTAAATTGGATAACCTCCGGGTATTTATCTCTCAACATAGCCCTGACATTCTGTCAGTGGTGGAAACGTGGCTTTCCCCGAAGGTTCCTGACTCTGCAGTTGCTCTACTTGGGTATACCCTTTACCGGCTGGATAAGCTCACCAAGTGAGGTAGTGGCTGTGCCATCTAGCTGAAAGAGACACTTAAAGGGCATGCCCTGCCTGTGGCCAATCTGGGCTGCATGGCCCAGGCACTAACCATTAAAGTACTGCTTGGGGTCCAAAGTAAAGCTTTGACAGTAATCTCTGCCTATGTTCCTCTAAAAGACAATAGGACAGGCTTCCACAGCTTAATGGACTACATTCACAGCCTCAACAACAAATCCAAAACTTTAGTACTGGGTGACTTAAATATCAACTGGTTATCTGCTAGTGCTTCTCCATACAAAGATGCTATCTCATCGCTCCACCTTGCCCAACTTGTTACATTCCCAACAAGGACTAAGTTTAAGATGGGAACAAGTACCCTTCTGGACCTGATACTCTCCAGCCACCCACAACAAATCTCCAAAGTGGCAGTACATCCAGATTCTGAGTGACCACTCCCCTGTTTCCTGCAGTTGGTCCAATAAATTCTGCAAACCCCCAACTCTATCTACAGTAGGCTGTTAAAATGTGGACATCTGGAACATCTAAAAAATGACCTCAACAACATTGACTGGTCCCCTCTTGATGCCTTTGATGACGTCAACCTGGCACTGGATTATTTCATAAAACAATTCAACAATGCCTGTGATACCCATGCTCCCATTAAGAAAATGAAAGTTTGTGGCACTGTAAACTCCTGGATTAAACCAGAACTCATTGCTATGATGAAGCACAGAGATCACCTCTGGCACTGTGCCAGGGCATCAGGCAAACAAGTTGATGTTCAGGAATACAACAAGGTGAGAAACGCCTGTGCACGTGAAATCCGTACCATGAAATCCAAACATCATAGGGAAATGCTGGCCAATACCTGGGGAAACAGCAAAAACTTTGGAGCAACATAAACGATGTCACTGGGAAAGACTCTAAGGTCTCACCCTCCATGCTCAATATCGATGGAATTCCAACCCTGGACCCGCTAACCATAGCAAACACATTCGACAACGCATTCACAAACCTATCCAGTGTCCTCCCTTCAGACTTCTTCATAGATAATGACTCGCTCAGTACCTACTGTCCTGCTAATAACCCCATTGAACCACCTCCTTTTTACTTCAAAACGGTCTCAGCATGAATGGCCAGGAAATACCTTACCAAAGTGTTAGGTAAATCACGGCATAACGGTGACTCACTGGATCTTAAGCTCATAGCTCTCACTCTTGAGGAGATACTGATGCCCCTCACTAAGATCATCAGTCAGTTGCTACAACCCTCATAATTTCCTGAAGTTTGGAAATCAGCACTAGTCACCCTGGTGCACCAGAGTGGAGACAGGACCCATCACGCAAATTACAGACCCATAGTTATCCTCCCACCAATATCCAAGGCACTTGAGCGCATTGTTGCTGACCAACTGGTGGACTACCTAAAAATACTCTATCCAATGCCCACAGCAACACGGGTTCCAGAAGGGTACAGCACCACCTCAGCCCTGATGGAATTCACTGGCTTTATTCATCAATCTCTGGATCAGGGCACCTTAGTAGGAGCTGCCTTCATAGACCTCACTAAGGCATTCAATACTGTCCATCACTCACTACTTCTCTGACAACTTACCACTATTGGCCTCTGCACTGACACAACACTTTGGTTCAAAAGCTGTCTTGAAGACCGTTCTCAATGGATGAAAATAGCCAGTGTCGTATCTGACAGACAGCCCATCCACTCTGACGTGCCACAGGGCTCAATCCTGGGATCACTCCTATTCAGCATCTTCCTTAATAAACTACCTAATTTCTGCCACCAAAGGATCCTCCTCTATGCAGATGATGCAGTCATCTACTCCAGCAGCCATGACCCCAAGCAACTGGAACTTTACCTTCATAGTGCGTTTGCGGAAGTGGAGGACTGGTTCTCTAAACATAAACTGATCCTTAACTAAAAGAAAACCAAAGTAATGATGTTCAGCAGCACCCAAAACAAGCACAAATGCCATACACTTACCATCAGAAACTGTCTTGGAGTCCCTCTTGAACAGATACCACATTTCAAATACCTGGGGTCACCAGACAGCTGCCTATCCTATGCTAAACATATAGATAATGTAGCCAGGGCTGTCAATGTCTAGACTGATCTCCAACATAGACATAAACACTGCCTTACAGAAGTCCTCCAACTTGCTATATATAGTTCTGTCATATCTATTGTAGACTATGGTCTTGTAATCTATGGAGCCCCCATGTCTTCATTGTGCAGGATATCCATAGCTCTGAACAAGGCATGCAGACTACTCATGGGGTCCACGTTTCACCACACCTGTGATCTTTACGCTGATACTGGTTGGCTATAGCTCTCTGGGAGGATCCAATACCAAACCTGTCTTTAGCCAAAAAGCCTTCTCGGCCTCCTGTCACCAGACACCGCAAACCTGCTAAGCGCCCATTATAGTTCACAACATATGCAAAGCTCGAACGGCCATCATCTCCATGTTCCTAGATGCCGGACAGCCCAGGGACAATGCTCATTTCCCTACAGAGAACCTCACTGGTTTAATACTCTTCATAGTGCTATAACTACCCTCCCTAAATTGGGACCATTCAAATTGAAGTTACGCCAACATCTCATGGCCAACAGTTCTTGTGACTGCTTTACCTGAGACTCCCATCTACTAGCATTCAATCTTCTCCTCACAACTGGATAACCTTGTATCTCTGCTGTTGCCTCTATAATTCTGAGGCTACCTCCCTTTTTGCACTTTGACAAGGCCCCTGGCTAACACCCCCATCCACCTCACCCCCTCTGCCCCTACCCCTCCCACACCAGCTTGACAAGGCCTATGGCTGCCACTCCACCTTTCTTACCACCCGCCCACCTCACCCCCACCCTACCCTCTCATCAGCTTGACAAGGCCTATGGCTGCCACTTCCTACCTTTTCTCCCCCCGTCCACCTCACCCCTGTCCCTACCCTCCCACACCAGCTTGCAAGGCTTATGGCTGCCACTTCCTACCTTTCTTTCTCCCATCTTTATCCTTCCCCCTCTCATCTACACTTTCCTCCTATTACAACAATAAAACTGCGTATTCATACATATATATTTGCTCACTTTATTTTACTGTTTTGGAAACATTGTACTTTTACCCCTTTGTATGTTTTGTCTCGCCTCCCCACTGACGTGGAACTTTGTAAATGAGCTGTCTGTGCTCAGAGATATTGTAATCCAAGAATGAATAAGTAAAAAAAAAAAAATAAATAAATAGTGCAGCCTTTCTGATTTTGCACAACCGTAAGATTTAAAAATTCTGTGAAGGATGTGGAATTTTTATCCTTCCAGTGTTACAAAATGAGTTTCTTTGTATTAATTAAGAGTAATTTAAGCAAATTCTGCTGTTGCTGGGTAATATAAAGCCTATTGAAGACATGCAAAACAGGAATTCCAAGAAGGAATGGAACATCTAATCCAATAATTTGTTGTATGAGACCTAAGATCTTTTACCAAAAGCCTTTAAGTTCTGCACATGTTACACATGTTATAAACATATGTAATGATGGTCCTTCATTTGTTTGCATCGTTGGCATCCATCTGATGAATTTTAATTAAATTTGTTCAACTTCTTAGGAGTGTAATAAGGTCTTTGAAACACATTAAACTGAATTTGCCTCAACCCAATATTTTGAGAGATAGATATGTGTGGTGCTTTAATATGGGAGGCAGTATACAGCACTGGTTTAAGGCTCTAAGCTGCAAATCTGGAGACCTGGGTTTGAATCCCACAGCTCCCACTTGCATACTGTGTGACCATGAGCAAGTCACTTAACTTCCCTGTTCTCCCAGATTGCACCTGTAAACAAGCTTTCAGCTTAGTGTGTCTCACCTGGTTAAACAATTGGAAAATATATATATATATATATTTTTTTTTCTCCCATTAATCTAATCTAATCTGTTCCCAAACTCTTTTAAGTGAATAGAGATCATTCTCTATGCCTCATAATAGCTAGAAGTATATTTTGCCTAACAATTTTCTCTTCTACGTTTAATGCTGTAAAAAATAATTGTAATGGGGAAGCTGAGAGTAAATCCAGATTTATATACATTTCTTCAGAGAGGTGTTAAACAGGTCTGCCAGGGGACCCGCCAGAGCCTCTACCAGTTCCCTTAGGACCCTTGGGTGCATGCATACCATCTGACCCTGGGAATTTATCCACCTTCAGGGCCTTAGGCCCTTAAGTACCCCATCAGCATGAAACACCACCTGTGACTTCCCCACTCCCTGCCCCTCCATTCCCCTGTGGTACTGGTCCATCCCTCTAGTGAAGACTGAGCAAATACTTACCTCCACTTTCTCTTCACAACCCTCTGCCAAACCACCCTCCTTTTTGAATCTATTTCATCCTTGTTGTTCCTTTTATCCCTTAAATACTGTAAAAACTTCTGCCCTGTTTTTACCCCTGTCGGCTGCAATTCCGTTTTAGCCTTTGCCACCCTAACTGCTCTGCTTGCCTCTCTTGGCTTAGCAGAGTATCCACTCTATCCTCTTCCTTCTGAGAACATTTGTACTTCTGGAAGACTGGCCTCTCATCGCCTGCTGTATACCACCTCCTTTCCAAAACCAGCTGGGCTTTCTGGCTTTAGTTTTCTTACTTTTGATTTGGGCACATTCACTAGTGGCTTCCATCAGTTCCTACTTTATTATTGCCCATTTCTGTTCCACGTCCATCTTCCTTCTGATCCAAGCAAGGTGTCCTACTAGAATTTCTCCCATCCTACCAAAGTCAGCCCTCTTAAAGACCAAAACCCTTGTCCTGGCTCTGACCATTCCCCTGTATCCGTGTGAAACCACACCATGCCGTGGTCACTACCTGCAAGTGGCTGTTCCATTGTCACATCCTAAACATGCCCACAGTTGGACAGGACCAGGTTCAGTACAGCTCTCTCGCTAATGGGCTCCAAGACACCCTGGGCCAGGAAACCACTCTGAAATGCATCCAGCAGTATTTGCTCCTAGTGCAAAAGGTAGCCCAGGTAGACTGAAACCTCCTTATTACTACCTCCCCACTGGCTATTTCAGTGATTTGAGACCCTAGTAACGTGTCTAATTACTTGTCCTGGAAAGGTAGCCTGTAGACCACCCCCATCCTTAGTTTCATCCCCCTAGTGGATTGCAACCCTACCCACAGCACTTCAGTCTTATCCTCCACCGCTTCCTCTCTGGTGCAAGTTGTCCCTTCCTTCACACACAGAGCCAATCGCCCTCTTTCATTTCCCCATACTTCCAATATAGTTTATATCCTGGAACTCTGAGTTTTCAGTTGCGGTTTAATGTGGCCCATGTCTCTGTGATACACACCTTCCCACGCATTATTCTATATATGTCATATCTTTGTACTTTATCTGTGCTATGATTGTTACATTTTATATTTCTAAAATAATTGGGCTCCATTTTTTGCTGTAGGAAACCTGGTTATATTTTGCCACTATAACCAGCTAGTTATAATGGCATTCACGCCTGGGTTTCCTAAGATCCCACATGCACTCTGTAGTTGGAAAGTGAGAGTGCCAGAAGGCATTTTCAACTCCCAGCCTGTACAGAGCTAAGGCTGCAGCCTGTTCCATGCGGGTGACAGATGGGGGCTTACAGCAAAAAAAAAAAATTGAGCCCAGCAATTTTAGAAACAAATGCTGGGGGACTGTGTAAAACTCAAATTTTATACACACCCTTGGTGAGGGAGCAATAAACAGGTTTGTGACCAGCCTTACCCAAATAGGTCACACACTGACTCCACTGAAAAGTGCCGTAGTTAATTTTCTTCAATGAAGCAAACCTGCAAAACACAGGGACACATATGACTTGTTTGGGTGATGCTGGACATAGCCCTTTTATGTTTTGCTTGTTAGTATTACAGTCGTTGTCCTCCGCCATAGCCAGTAGAATTCCTTTCCTGGCTTGAGATGATATTATAAACCCCTTGCGCTTTGCTCTTGTGATTTAGGTAGCATCTTACACCTCGGTATGTAGAAAATTTTCATTATACACAGTCCCCAAGAATTATATATATATATATATATTTGTAGTCTGTATAGTTTGCACAGTGCTTTCCTGGGCCATGCCTGAAAATAGGCATTGTATATTCTGGTGCATTTACCTGGGTAAAAAAAAAGAATAATTTAATAAATATCTAATAACCCTCCTTACAGTGGGGCGGGAGATTATTACTATAAGTGTCAAGAGGAGGGAGAGTGTCCTGGCACAACCCTCATGAGAAAGCTTGTGTAGGAGGAGTGTAGATAGCACATAGGATGCCATTGTGGTGCCAGTGGAGTGGAGGTGGGAATTTCAAGGAGCTAGCAGAGAGGAGACATCCAGTCCCAGGGTACTCCTCACCAAAAAGGTGCCTCGGACATAGGTGAGGGATTGGTTGGGCTGCCCTGGGCATGAATTCCCACCAAAGGAAGCTGCAGGCATCACCAGCAGTGTGCTGGGGTGGGGACATGTCTGTGTTTCACCAGATGGTTGGCTGCATGGCTCGGGCCAGAGGCACAGTGGATCCTGTTACCGCCGCCATGTGTAGACGCAGGTATCTCTATGACCTCAACAAAAGAGACTGGCACAAGGTCTGAGACACCACTGCTACAGTTGATGGGTGGAGAAACATTGATAGACCCCTAGGAGCTGTGATGGAGGGCCTTGTACCCTTGGGATGTATCCTAGCTTACTGGGACCTGGGTAGAAAAGCTGGGGTTGGCCCATAGTGTGGGAGTATAGTGGGACCACTGAGAGGGTATGGGAAACCCACCCTTGATTGCTTTAGGCCTGAAAGTGGGTTCCCTCAAATACCCTTCATTGTGAGCATCCTGGAGGAGGGTGACCCAGTGGTTGTGTGCGGAGACCATTGAGCACCCCAGGGGGTGGTGAAGAAGGTAATGCCATTCATAAACAGCAGCAGTAAGGGTGGAGGTGAAGCTCTGGGAATGTCAGGGGAAAGGTAAATGCCAAAACTGACAAAAGGTGCCCTGCAGCCTGTCTGACAGAACTCTATCCCAGGGAGGTGGTACACGCATGCCTTCAGTGTTGGCGATGCCCAGGGAGGCCACTGGCACTTATTTTCCTGAGGGAACCCTGAGGGGTTGGTGAGGGGAATACCAGACCTGAAGGACTCTTTTGATGAGAGTTCCCCTTAAGAGTGTGAATGCCACCTCAGTGTACGTTGTACTGCAATACCGTGTAAGTAAGCCAGACCCAGGCAGGGTAATAGCACAGGAGGGGTTAGGGAATCCCCAGGCACAACATTGCCCAAAAAGTCAGATGGACCATCTGGGCTTGTTTGTCAGTGGAGTGAGAAGATAGTGGTATTGAGACTGTGTTCCAAAGGGGAACTGCTGAGCGTGGAGAAAGAAAGTTTTACATGTACTAAAATTAAGTGTTCATAAGCTGAGCTATCAGGGTCCTTGTGTCAGTGATTGTTAGCCTTTACAAATTAACTTTAACAGATAAATGACCTCCAGATAAAGTCAAGTGCTTGAAATCCAACTGTTCTGCAACTTTTGTTCACCCACTAAAGCTGCCCACATCTGTCAACTCCTGCATTCAGTCAAGCAACCTGTAACTGCTGAGTACAAGGGGTTCCCAGCGAGCGGACCATCAACACCTCTAAGACGGGAATATACTGGGCAAGTCCACTCCCATCCAGGGCAGTAGTGCAGATCAGTCACTGTGCCACCTAAAGGGGGGGTTGTAAATAAATATGTAAGCAGTAGGCCATGACAGGGTGTGCATTACTGGATTTTAATGCATGCCCCAGAGGTGTAATAAGACACAATGCAGAAGGCTGAGTGTGCTTGCGCCCCTGGGAAGTGCATTAAAATCCTACTATGCACACCCTGGAGGGGCTTATTACACTTATAGAAAATATTTTTTTGGGAGGAGAAAAATGAGATTCAGCACCTGATCATGCGTTTATAGAGATTTAATGCACAGTCACTTGACATGCTTCAACCAGTCATGTTTGTGGATTTTCCAGTGCTATTTTATAAAGAAAATAACATTTTCTTGCATGCTGTTTGGGTGGACAGAACTGCTGAGCTTCATTTCTTGTTCTTCTTGCCTAAACTACACAACACAATGTTATTTTCAAGAAAGACAGGTAAACTTATGAAACAATGACAGTAGAACCAATCTGCAAACTGGTTGTAGCATATCCATAGAAGTGAACTGATCACTTGGAATCTGGCTGCTTTATCCATTACTGTCTAATCACTTACATGGTAATCAAGTCTTGCAGATCAAGTTGTAATCCAAATAGGTTTACATGTCCCTGGTGTTCAATTACAGCAGCAGTGATCGGATTTCCATGACGAGATTACAGCCGGGATGTATTCTTTTTTTTTTTTTTTACAATTAACCTTTTTATTGGTTTAAAAGAAGGTTAACAGCAGTTACAGTCAGTAAACTGAAAAAGAAAGGAAAAAACATTCTGATGTATACAGAAAGGTGTAAATGACCATTTCTTAAGTAAAGTTTACATTTAAAATACAAGCAGAGAAAGAAAACATCTAACTTTACAGGCATGGATACAAAGAGTTCAGTGAGAAAATAAATTACAGCAATGTAAATAAAGGCTATGCTAATTTTCCTATGCTGATCCAGGAGCCATGTTAAGGAAAGGATTCCAGATCTTATAATACATTTCTACTTTGCCAGACAATAAATAGCAGATCCTTTCATTATTCGCTAAGCTAGCCATA
Source organism: Neoceratodus forsteri (assembly GCA_016271365.2). NCBI lineage: Eukaryota > Metazoa > Chordata > Ceratodontiformes > Ceratodontidae > Neoceratodus > Neoceratodus forsteri. The sequence goes on along the minus strand of CM028129.1, from coordinate 119,928,748 downwards.
TTATTGAACCACTCTGTAAGAGTTGGGGGAACTGGTTCCTTCAATTTGGAAAGGAGAAAGCACTTTAAAACCAGTGTAGCTGCTAGAACCCAGTTTACCTTGGATTTAGGGAGAGTCAAAATGTGCGAAGAGAGCCCTAATATAAAGGTCAGTGGAGAAAAGGAAATTCTAGCCTCTATTACTCTTTCACATAGTTTGTGAACTACTTTCCAAATATCAGTAATACAAGGGCAGTCCCATAGCATGTGTAAGAGATTTGCGTGTGGTGTACCGGTCATCTCCAACAGTTGCCTCCCGCACAATACCAGGGATGTATTCTTGTCTTACCTAGGAGTGGAGCCTTCATATTTTTTCTCTTTGATTTCTCCTTGATGGCAAGAATGACACTTCAGAGAACAAGCTGGTATAAAAGAAGGTCTTGCACGTCCTTGGGTTGACTGTGTTTGACTGGTAACCTTGCCTCCAGGTTGATGTTAAGAGGAGTATATAGCGGAGCTCTTTGATTTGGTTGTTATTCTATAGGTGTCATTTATTGGTTGATTTGTGATACTGGACCAGGAAAGGCACATTGAGCTGTGACAGCTTGTTACCAGGTTTTCCGGAGGGGGTGTTACATGGACCTGTTTTGTTGAGGACGAACATTACTTCACACAGCAGGGAAAATCCCCATCTCTTACCCCGTAAAAAGAGAGGTAACCTCCTAAAAAAAAAGAAAGAAGGATTTAATATGGTGCACCCTATTGTTTTCCTTCACACCGTTTTTATCAATGGGATTATTAAGATGAGCCTGAGCCCCTCTGATGTTTTAGCTAGTAGCTGTTGGGTGGTAGGGAACATGGGAAAATATATATCTGTTCAGACAGACACTTTCCCGAAAATTTTTAAATCATGAATCTTCCTTATGTTATTCCGAGTTTGCAGAAACAGTGTATGGAAAGTGACATGCCAGAAATCCTTCAGTCACCTAGAAACAACTTCATATTTTTTCTAGATCTGTTCACAGGATTTTATTTTTAGAACTGTACACCACAAAAGACTCTCTAGTAATTGCTCAATTGATGGATAAGAGAGTGCTTCAAAACATATGAGATCTTTTATGGCGTTGTCCACAAGGGAAGTTAGGCTACGTGGAAATCATTAACATAAGGTGGTGGAGGAAAGATCCTGATTAACTTGTTTTTTTTTTCTGAAATGCAACAATGGGAGGAGTAATTGGTCTGTTGATTTTGCGATCTTCCAAAGGATAGGTGGGTGTATACGTCTTGTTTGAATTTGTTGATCTTAAAAGGGTCGGATTGGCCTGTTTGATTTTGTTGATTTTTTTGTATAATTTATTTACCATCAATAGCCCATCAGAGATACAGTATCTTGTTTTTTAGTGGGGTTCTGCTCTTACCCATTTTTAGGTTCGTGGTGCGCACATGCGCAGGGAATATCTTGCTGTAAGAGTGGCTTTTGAAGGGTGTGACACTGTTTGTTCAATGCCGAGTGGCCTGCAGGGGATGAGACAGTGCCACACCAATCATCAGCCAGGCTGATTGTGATGCTGTTTTGCCTTGCTGGGCAGAAACTTTGTCTAGTTGAAAAGAAAAAGCAGAACCAATCATACATCAGCTTTTTCCTTTCATCTGCAGGACACCACCCAGCAAACAGCTGTTTGGTGTCCTGATTAGCCTGGCTAACGTCACCCCCCTCCTCGCCACCCCACTGGTCCCTTCGCTCATTGTTTCTGCATGTCCCGCCAGCCCCACAGTTTATTTGAACCTACCACTGCAGCTTCTATTGGCTTTTACATCATTTTGATAACTGGCAACACTGCATTTTCTATTCTCAACATTCAGTTTTTTTTTTCTCAGCCTGGTTCGTCCTTTTTGTGATCTGAACATTAGCAGGAGGTTCAGATGAATATGGAGTATACTTCTATGCACAGAAATGCAAGGTAATCCTTAGTTTTCATCACTACACAGCTCATAGTTTATACTGTCAGAAAATTAGCCTACAAGTAGTGACCTAAAGCACTATGCTGCACTGCCGGCTAACTGGCTGCAAGTTCCTCGGAGCTGCCGGCCTACTATACACAACTGCTGCTTTATAATATGCTCCCCTACAGAGCAACTGCCTGGCTCCCAGTAACTCACGAACCTGTTGCTCATTTGTTCTCCAAGCTGAATTCCACATCTTAGGAAACCAAATTCATCCCACATAACCACAGGGCAACCTATTTGCTACCAGCACATGCTGCACACTGAGGGAGGGAGGGAGACAGAGAGACAGAGACATCGCAACTTATCATGCTTTTCCTGCAGCTCTCTCACTTCTCCCATTTCTACCACAGTTCTGTCCTGAAGCACTTTGCTGCACTGCCCTCACCAAGGGAGAGAGCGAGAGACCACAACTTATTCACCATTGTGATTTTCTTGCATCTCTCTCACTCACTTCTCCCATTCCTACTGCAGTTCTGTGAGGACATTCCAGCTTAGTTTTGGGGTTGGACTGGCCTGCCTGAATACCTGGAGATTTCCACGTGGGCCCCCCTCATGTGAACCCACATGTACACTGTCCACGCATTGGGAGGGCAGAAGTACTTTCTGACTGTGTTTGATTGACTTATTTCAGTCACTCTGTACTTGCACTGACTCTGCCACCCGCTTAGCGCTCAGTCTCTCTCTCTCTTTCCTGCCCCAGCCCACCTACAGTTCGGGGCAGACAGCAGTGATTAACCTAGGCTACCAAATTACAAAGAAAGTCAGTCTCAGCTGTGCAGCGCAATGTCCATGGGGGCTGGGCCTCTTTGCCTTACATACCTGCACCTGACATGAATGAGTGGGGTAGTTTATGTGGCGGGAAGGAAAAAAACAAACAGAAGTCTTGGAACTTACTTGAGTTGAAATGGGGTAGACTCGGGTTGCAATGTCGGGAGGGGTTGGGTCCGCAGCAGTATTCTGCAGCACAGGAGAGACATAGAAACTTAGAAACATAGAAGTAGACAGCAGATAAGGACCGCAAGGCCCATCCAGTCTGCCCATTTTTTCTACCTTATGATGTGCCATAGACCTTTACTCTGTCAATGGCTTATTTATTCATACTCAGCTACATTGCTCCCTTATGCCTATCCCATGCCTGTTTGAAGTCCTGCACTGAATTCATATCCATCACTTCCTGAGGTAGGCAGTTCCATGCATCCACCACCCTTTCTGTGAAAAACAACTTCCTCACATTACCCCTTAATCAGCCTCCCTCTAATCTCATGCTGTGTCCTCTTGTCCTGCTATTTTTCTTATATTGAAACATGTTAAACTCTTTCACCTTGTTAATGCCCTTAAGATGTTTGAATGTTTCGATCTATCACCTCTCTCCCTCCTTTGCTCTAGGGTATACATATTGAGCTCTGTTAATCTGTCCTCATATGTTTTCTGATGCAATCTCTGCACCATTTTGGCTGCCCTTCTCTGGACTGCCTCCATGTTGTTAATGTCCTGTGCATGTGTGGCCTCTAGTACTGCATGCAGTACTCCAGATGGGACCTAACCAGTGTCTTGTAAAGAGGGATTATTACCTCCCTCTTACAACTTGTGATACCTAACTAATACACCCCAACATCCCTCTAGCCTTACCTACTGCTTTAGGGGTCTGCTTGGATGATTTCAGGTCATCTGTGATGATGATGATGTTGTTCAAGTCTCTTTCTTCCCTTGTGATTGCCAGCAACTCCTCCCAATCTATAAGTAGTCTCAGGTTTCTTTTCCCTATGTGCATGATCTTGCACTTCTTTGTGTTAAACCCCAACTGCCACTCTTCAGACCATTTTGCCAGTTTTCCAGATCTCTTCTCGTTCTGTCCACCCCATCTGGATCATCTACTCTATTGCAGATCTTGGTGTCATCTGCAAACAGATAAACCTTACCCTCCAGTCCATCTGCAATGTCACTGATGAAGATATTGAAGAGGACTGGTCCCAGGACTGATCCATGAGGTACCCTACTTGTGACTTTCATCTCTTCTGACTGTATACTGTTTACCACCACTCTCTGTTTTCTGTCTGCCAACCAGTTTGCCACCCAGTTGACCAACTTCTGACCCACCCCGAGCCTACCCAGCTTATTAATCAATTTTCTATGTGGAACAGTATCGAAAGCTTTGCTGAGGCAAGGTAGGCAACATCAGCTGCACCCCCTTGGTCCACCACTCTGGTTACCCAGTCAAAGGAATCTATGAGATTAGTTTGACAGGACCTTCCTGTTGTAAACCCATGCTGTCTTGGATCCCATGCTCCTATGGAATCCAGGTGTTGCACTATCCTTTCCTTAAGGAGTGTCTCCATAATCTTACACACTACTGAGGTAAGACTGACTGGATGGAGTTCCCTGCCTCCTCCTGCTGCCATTCTTGTGGAGCGGATCACATGAGCACTTCTCCAGTCTTCTGGGATCTCTCCTGTGCTCAGAGACTCAGTAAACAGTTCTGCTAATGTCTGTACTAGTTCCACCCTTAGCTCCTTTAGTACCCTGGGATGTATGCCATCAGGTCCTATTGCCTTGTCCACCCTGAGCTTAGCTAGCTCTTGTAGGACCCTTTCTTTTGTGAAAGGACTAGTGCACACCTCCCTCCCCCCCTTAGAATAGTGCTGAGCTGTGGGCCCTGCCCTACATTCTCCTCAGTAAATACTGAGCAGAAGTATCTATTTAGGATAGATGCTTTTCCTTGGTCCTCCTCCACACACTCCTCTTATCCCCTTTGATCTTAGTAATACCCCCTCTGTACTCAGTACCGTAGCAAGGGTGGGGCGGGTGGTGCCCCTGCCCCGGGCGCAAGCCTCCAAGGGGTGCAATTTCTGACTGAAATTAATTAATTTGCACAGCAGCTGTAGCTTTTATATATATTTTTAAGCACTGTAATTACTTATTCCTGTCAGCAGGGTGCTCATCGATCCGTGGAAAGGACAGGACTGCGGCGGGGGGCTCACATGGTTGCTGTATCTGTTTGTGAAAAGTCATGTGGGTGCGCCCACTGTATCACAGTCCCACGCACCTTCCAGACAGTGTAAAGTGTAGGGCGAACCACAGAACACATGTGGTTGTGAGAGAAGCAAGCGCTGCAGTAGCAGTAGAGAGACTGGACGGAGTAAAAGTTAGGAAAAAAAGTAAAAATAAAAAATAAAACCGATAAAACAGAGTAGTCAGTTAGTAGTAGTAGACTTAGAGAGAGTAGAGAGAGGTGGAGTTACCTGGAGCAAAGTGGAGGAGTGAGCGGTCAGAGCGAGCCTTTGGGAGGGACGGAGATTTTATTGTGTAAGGCAACGAATGGCAAGCATGACTGATCACTTAGGGGGGGGCAGTCTCAAATTGAAACATAATTCTATTAATGACCTGCTCTCTGCATCATTCTTCTTTTAATTTAGTCCCTGACTGTGCTGCCCGTGCCAGCCTGCCTAGTGCCTGGAATCAGATGGTGATGATCGTTGAATAAGTCCAGTCCACATTCTCCTCCTTTAGTTCATTGGGGGGCAGGGTTTATCCATCCCAGCACCTGGTCCTGTCATCGGAATCCAATGGAAATGTAAAAATTATGACTCCTTGGCCCATGCCAGTCCTGATTCCTGGGCGGGTGCCGCGGGCCCAGGATGGGACCTCTCCAGTGCTCCGCCTCCACGATCTCTGGCCAGTTCATGCCTCCAGGCTCCAGCAGCCAGCCAGCCAGAGACACAGTCTCCTCTCCACAGCAAGACAAGCAGCAGCTGAGCGGTGCGGGCGTGCTGTAGCTCTTGTCTTTACTCAAATTGCTAGCCTAGAAAAATCAGTCCCACTACTTACTTGAGTGGTTAATTTGATACGAGTAAAAACACTGTTGTCTGATCAGGCCCTTTCTCGCATGAGTCTTTGTTTTCCTTTAGTAGGAGACAAGGGATCCAGTTACAGGACACTTTTTTTAGGTCTCCCAGCACAGCAGACAAGTAACTTTTTTTGCAAGCTTTTATTTTGTTAACTAAAAAAGTTCCTATTGGTGCGCAGTCATGGATAACGTCCACAATTGGGCCCCAATATGAACTTTTTTAGTTAACAAAATAAAAGCATGCTAAAAATGGAGGAGGCTGTTGAGCCAACAGCCACAGAGGACCAGAATAGCTCTATTCTCCCAGATCCTGCATATCTTCCCAAAAAGATATGTGAGTCACGGGGATGAGTGGAGAGCTTGTTAAATCATGTGATGGTGGTTTAGGTATTCTAATCCCACCATGCTTCTGCCACCAAGAGGCTCATCAGACTAGAGCTGGAGCAGGCAGATAAGGAATGATTCAGTGCATTTAGTGTGAGTCACTGCAGTTCCACTCCTCCAGAATTCATTATCTAGTACTAGTAGTGCTTGTTCTGCCAGCATGCTTGAGGTCATAAGTGCACTCTTAAAATCTATTTATTTAATCAGGCATAACCAGTATAATTTATATAATGCCTATATTTATTCTTATATATCTTTTAAAGTTGTTGCCATCTTTAGGGATTGTATTTATTGTTATATCACCCTCCCCTAACACCTAGGGATAGGGCACTTGATAATTAAAATTGTTCTACCCTTTATAGGATAGCTCTGCTGTAGTGAATGCTCTGCTCTGGACACTTATTCTGGTGTGACACTACTGGCAATGTCCTAGAGCTGCTTAAGGCAGCCACCTAAATGTTGCTGGACTAAGGACTTGGACCGGGAGAAGACTGCTGGCTGGGTCTTTGGTCCATGAACAATAATGAGACTGGCACTGGGATGTCAGGGAAGGGAAAGCTAACAAAAGAAGAGTGTCAGGTGCAGGGGCTCACAGGAAACTAGTTATTTTGAACTGTGCTAGTGGAAATTGGACCCTTTCCTTGAGTCCAGCATTACATGGTCTCTTCCCCCAATCAAATAATGTCATATGGGTTGATTGGTGGTCTTTTAAAAGATGGTGTAGGGGTCAACTGAAGGCCAAATCATATTTCTAGACTATGTTACTTGAGGATGCGAGTGGGGAGAGAGGGAGCTGACTGGTACCCATACAGGATGTACATAGCACCCACTTTGGGAGGAGCTGTATCACAGCTCATACAACAAAGTCCTCACTGAACCCTTCAGCTGCCCCCCACCCCCTTGAATTTCTGATTTTTGTAGTCCCCTTTGGGAAACTGTACTGGGCAGGGACCATCCCAAGGGTGATATGTGTGGCAGCTGGCACAGATGGAGAGACAGTCACTCACTCAGCCTTAGACTGGATTGAGACCACAAACTAAGAACCAGTTTTAAAAGGCTGGTGGTTGGCTAACCACCATTTTAACGGGGGAATAATGATATAGGCATAGGCTTATTAGGACTGGGATAGGCTATTAACAAATAAACTGACAAACTTACTGCACACAATCAAGCACAGAGAACACCACAGTAACTTGAGGATGAGGTAATAAAAATGCAGTTTCCATTTGAATGTCTACATGAGAGGATGAACTTCAGTCTTGTTTAAATAAAGGGAAACTGCATTTTTATTACCTCATAAACAAATGACAGTGGTCAAGTCAACTGGCCTTGCCTTCTACTCTAGTCCTGACTCTGTCAAGAAATTTATTTGCAGTTTCCTGCCATATTATGTGCCTTATGGACTGACACCCGCCATACCCTTACCAGGGAGCACTGCAGTCAGCGAATACTGCATCCTAGCTGACTGAGGTCCTGGCTGGGGATGCGACGCATTGCGATGGCAGTCTGCAGCAGTCCCCTACTCCCCTCTGACACATCAGCCCCCACGTGCCAGTGGTGCCACCACCCTCAAACAGTACAAATACAGTACACCATCATCACAGCGTGTCAGTGCTCACACAGAATTAGCCAGAACATATCAGAGTACTATATCAACCAATAAATATCAAAAGATGCAAATGATGGTCCACTGGGGTTTGGGTTTGGTTTACCTGGCATGGCATCAGATGTCCACTGTCCCTCCCACTAGTTTTAAAGAAAAGCTGTTTGCAGGGACTCCCGCACCTGCAAACCTTACCCTCTGGTCTCCAGATAAGCTTTTTTCACAAAAGCGCATTTTTTATGTCCAGGAATGAAGATTAATTTAAGAATGAAAAGTCCTTTACCCAGAAGTGTGGCAGACTATCGGGCGGCTCATTAACTGTAAGGGCACCACACCCTGGGCTTCAGTGCAATTGTGCTGAACGCAGGGTGCGGCGCCGCACCTTTACAGTTAATGTAGCCTGCCCGATAGTCCGCCACACTTCTCGGTAGCAGGCTTTTCGTTCTTGAATTAAACTTTTTACTGGACATAAAATGTGCTTTGTGAAAAAGCTTATCTGGAGACTGGAGGGTAAGGTTTGCAGGGGTGGGAGCCCCTGCAAATGACAGCTTATGAAGGGCTGAATGGATGGATAGGATTCCTCTAAATAGCTAGCAGTTGGTACCCCCCCCCACGTACACACACACAAAGTAAATCTTAAAAAAAATTAAAAAATGACCCTATACCTTCAATTTAATGAGGGGGAGCACAAGCTTATTCTGTTTGTGTGGAAGCTGTGTGTTTAAGGAAGCAACCAGTCCTTTTAATATATGGCTTATTAAAAAACATTGCATTTTCAAGAAATAGATACAGTAGGCTTCTCTAGGAGCCAAGCAGACAGCAGAATAATACTGTACACAACTGACTGATTGTCATACCGGCGTGCCAGCCATCCCAGTCTCAGAGAACCAGCCTATCCAGTAATCGCTTCAGTCTAGTGTGGTGTCACCTCACCTGACTCCAGTAATTTAAGTCATCTGACTGTTTATCATCAGCCTAGAGGGTAGCAGTGCTGGCCATCTTCTCAAAGTCAGCTCCTCTGAAGTCTCATATTTTTGCCTTGGAATGGGATGATTTAGTTCTAGTGGCCAAACTGAACCATACCATGTGTTGGTCACTGGCCCCCTTCTACCTGGAGATCTATGATCCTTTCCCCATTAGTCAGTACTAGATCCAGGATAACCCTGTCTCTTGCGGGTTGTTGTACCAATTGTTTGAGGCCCTCCACTTGCAGGGAATCCACTATGTGTCTAGTTCTGGCAGATGTTCCTGCCGGTATTGACCAACCTGTATCTGACATGTTGAAGTCTCCCATTATCAGAACCTCCCTTAGTTGTCATGTTTTGTATATCTTCTAACAGTAATGTGTCTATGTCTTCTTCCTGGTCTGGAGGCCTGTAGACAACCCCAGTTCGTATGGCTGTCCCATTTCCTGTTTCAGGGTGACCCACAGTTCTTGTGGCTCCTTATGTGTATTCTGGGCTACTATGGGTCGATAATGACACGTCGTCACCACCAGACAGTCTGTGATGTGGCAAGGCGTGACCACTTCAAAAAGTGGCCCAAGCGCCTAGTCTTTTCAACCCCGGACAGACGCTGAGCTGCTAAGAAAAGTGACCGCACTTGATTCAAACAATCAGAGCCAAGAGCCACTGGATGCACAAGTGTGGAAGGTAAACAGCTACCAAGAGTAAGAGATCATGCTACCCATGCAGAGAATGTGAGGTAGAGATTCGGAAGGAGACTGAGAGAAGGAGCATGTGGAGGAGACAAAGACGTGTAATGGGGTGGCCCTTGTATATACATTGTATTTACATTGATACATAGACACTGTCGGTAGATAAGGGACTATGACCCACCCAGTCTGCCTCTTTGAGCTTGTAAATTCCCTTTACATTTTTTTGGAAGTCTGTTGCCCCTTACCACTGACCTCCAGGATCACCTTATGTCTATCCCTTGCATTCTTAAATCCCGTGATTGTTTCAGCCCCCACCACATCCTCTGGCAGGGTGTTCCACTTGTCCACCACCCTTTCTGTGAAGAAATTCTTCCTCATGTTTCCTCTGAATCACCCTCCTTCCAACTTCATCCCATGCCCTCTAGTCCTGGAACATCTTTTTTGCTGGAAAATAGTGTATTCCTGCACCCTGTTCCTCCCTGTAAGGTACTTGTATGTCTCTATCATATCCCTTCTCTCCTCCAGGGTGCACATATTCAAGTCCTTCAGTCTGTTCTCATAGGACTTGTGATGCATTCCCTGTACCATATTTGTTTCCCTCCTCTGAACCTTCTCCACCCTGTCTATATCCTTACATACTGTAGGTAAGGTCTCCAGAACTGCGCACTGTACTCCAGGTGGGGCCTCACTAGTGTCTTGTATAGTGGAGTTATGACCTCCTGTTTCCTGCTGGTGATGCCCCTGCCTATGCATCCCAGCATCCTATTTGCTTTACCTGCTGCCTTGTCGCACTGTTTCCCTACCTTGTGGTCATCGGAGATGATAACCCCAAGATCCCTTTCCCGCTTGGTGCGTGCTGTATCTCACCCCCAACTGATATGCTGTTCCAGTGCTTTTGTGCCCCATATGCATTATCTTGCACTTCTTTGTGTTGAATTTCAACAGCCAAACCCTTGACCATTCCTTCAAGCTTCTGCAGGTCCCTCTTCATTCTGTCCACACCCTCTAGCATGTCCACTTTGTTACAGAACTTTGTGTCATCAGTGACAGGAAAAGTCTGCCTTCTAGGTCCTGTGCAATGTCACTGATGAAGATGTTGAATAGAACCAGTCCCAGCACTGATCTTTGTGGTACCCCACTGATCACTCTTCCTTCTGTGGAGTGACAGCCCTTTACCACCATCCACTATATCCTGCCGCCAGCCAATTATCCACCCACCACACTACTGTCTTGCCACTCCCATATTTACTTTATAAGAGTGAAGGGATCCTCAGTACATCAATTTACAACATGGAACCTCCAGCACCAGCCCGCCTTTGAAACCTGAACTGCCAGGAGTTTAAAAAGGAGCTACAAAACATACCCTTTTGAGCAGGCCTACTACTGTATTTGTGTGTACAGCTCATTCATCAGACAGTGGCTGTCCAAGATGGTGAGAGGAGGGTTTGTGCTGGTAGCTGTCCTCTCTCACTGCCAAGCCATATCCTTTGTTATTTTGGGTGGCATGGAGGGAGGAGGGGTAGACTGGGTCCCTCCAGGCTGAGGGAGTTTAATTGATGATACTGGGGAAGATTGAAGAGCAGGTTAAAACTTACTTAACTTAGTGTATTTCAACATTGGGAGTTGCAGGCTTGTCCTGGGCAGCACATCATCAACTAAAACCAGTAGCAATACCAAAGGTGAACTTTTGACATTGACAAATGCTTGTTATAAACAGAGTCCAGCGTACACACACTGATGGTAAATCTGAGAAGTAATGTAAAACATTTTTTCTGCCTAAATTGGCTATTTTCTTACTTTTTTCTCCATGGAAAAGGATTCTCTTAGTCTTCAGATTAGAATTCCAATGTGAACAAGCCAAACCACCAGCCACCAAGGTGGAACCCCACATTTGGTCCTAACTGTGAAATTCCTGCAGTGGCTACTTCCACGCAGAGTACATTGCCTAAATTGTCTAGTAGTGGCTTCCACCTAGGTAATTAGTAGTGATCAAAGGAGCATGCTAAAGGGAGCACCACAAACTCCCAAACTCTAAACACATTCTAAGGCTAGCACATTCTACTGTGGCATTATTTACAAAGTTCAAATCACATTTCTGAGGAGTGCTACTGGTTTTGTGGCATTTAACAAACAAACAAACACAAAGTTCAATGCTTCTTACTTTTATCTTCATTTTTATAGCTGAGTGGACCAGTACACTGAGAGGTTAAGCAACTACCCGAGGGTTTCTCTGCGAGTAAGTGGATGTGCTGGAAATAGATCCTGGGTGTCATGGTTCTACAGACCTGTGATCTAGCCCCTAAACTACATGTTACCTCAGCTGCTAGACCACACATTGCCTCAATCACTAGACCACATGCTACTTCAACCACTAGACCAAATGTTGCTTCAAACACTAAACCACATGCTGCCTCAGTGATTAGACTACATGCTGCTTTAACCTCTAGACCATATGGTGCCTTAATCACTAGACCACATGCTGCCTTGACCACTAGACCACATGCTGTCTTATCCATTAGACCACATGCTGCCTTTCCACTAGATCACACACTACCTCAAACCCTAGACTACATGTTGCCTTAACTACTAAACCACATGCTATCTTAACCACTAGACCACATGCAGCCTTAACCACTAGACCACACACTACTTTAACCACTAGACCTCATGCTGCCTTAACCACTAGACCACATGCAGCTTTATCGAGTAGACCACACACTACCTTAACCACTTGACCACATTCTGACTTAACCACTAGACCACATGTTGACTTAACCAGTAGACCACATGTTGCCTTACCCAATAGCTTACATGCTGCCTTAACCATTAGACCACATGCTGTCTTAACCACTAGACCACGCGCTGCTTCAAACAGTAGACCACATGTTGACTTAACCACTAGACCACAAACTGCCACAAGCACTAGACCACATGCTGTCTAAAGCAGTAGACCACAAACTGCCTCATCCACTAGACCACATGCGGTCTCCAATACAAGACCACAGACATCCTCAAACCTTAGACCATTTGTTGGCTCAACCACTAGACCATATGCTGCCTCAAACATCAGACCAAACACTACCTCAAACCCTGGGTAATGCTACCTCTCAACTATTAGACCACACTGACAATAATAAACACTGCTCATTCTGAGATAGCTGTGTGGATGGTGACACAGCAGTGGCTATCCATGGTCGAGATGTAGTCCAGTGGCACTCACTTTGCTGTAGTCAGACGTGTGTGTGTGTGTGTGTGTGTGTGTGTGTGTGTGTGTGTGTGCCCAGAGTAAATGGATGGCAGTCATTCTGCTAGTCAACGCTTCCTTTAAGGCAGCTGTCACAGTTTCAAGATGCATGCTGCTTGGTCCAAAGAAAGAAAGTCAATCTTCTTTTGCTGTTGATCCAACCTCAAAACCACTGATTCAGTCATCAGACTTATTTCAACTGCAAATTGAAAGCAACAATCACCATCCCACTCTGTAGCAGATAAATAAAATAAACCCTAAAGACATATGGAACTGTGAGAAACGGGAGGATGTGTTTTCCTGCTGATATGGGCCCCATTGTCTTCTTCCTTTTGATGAAATATAAACAACTGAGAGATAGGTATCCCTGAGTCATCATGCAGAGATTATAGAGTTCAGATGGGCATACTGGTGAAGTTTGTGTAGGTGAGGGGGGAGCAAATCACATTAGACAAGGCAAGGAATTTAGTTCTTTGTCCTGTCTTTCATTTAAACCATTCCAAAGTGCTTTACTATCCATGAGAGAGAGGGAGGGAGGGAGAGGGGGGACCGTTGCTGCTGCTCAGGTATACAGGGTGAGTTGAACCACACAAAGATGCAGTATATTACAAACAGATAAGACAGTGTATGCACAGAGGGGTTAAATGATATGCTCAGGGTCACACAGTGAGTAAAAGGCGGCTGTGTGATTTAAACCTCTTTTCAGACCACTAAAGCAGCAGGTAAGGCTAGGGGGATGTTAGGGTGTATTAGTAGGGGTATCACAAGTCGGAAGAGGATGGTAATAATCCCTCTTTACAAGACACTGGTTAGGCCCCATCTGGAGTACTGCGTGCAGTACTGGAGGCTACATCTTCACAAGGACATTAACCAAACTGAGGCAGTCCAGAGAAGGGAACCAAAATGGTGCAGGGACTGCATCAGAAAACATATGAGGACAGATTAACAGAGCTCAATATGTATACCTTAGAGCAAAGGAAGAGAGAGAGGTGATATGATCGAAACATTCAAACACCTTAAGGGCATTAACAAGGTGAAAGAGTCTAACATGTTTTAATATAAGAAAAATAGCAGGACAAGAAGACACAGCATGAGATTAGAGGGAGGCTGTTTAAGGGGTAATGTGAGGAAGTACTTTTTCACCGAAAGGGTGGTGGATGCATGGAACTGCCTACCTCAGGAAGTGGTGGATATGAATACAGTGTAAGGCTTCAAACAAGCATGGGATAGGCATAAGGGAGCAATACACATGAATATGAATAGATAGGCCATTGACAGAGCAAAGGCCTATGGCACATTCATAAGGTAGAAAAAGAAAGGGACAGACTGGATGGGCCTTGCGGTCCATATCTGTCATCAACTTCTATGTTTCTATGTTTCTAAACTCGAGTCTCCAGGTTCACAACTCTTGTGCTCTAACCACGAGGTCAGAATGCCTACCTTAGTTCCCTAACACTGCAACCCCCGAAAAAAAATACTTGTTTTTCTTTTCTTTTTTCACAGTAGTTGTTTTGAGAATCTGAACAAAAGATGGGTCTGGCCAGCCCCTCCCACCCCAACTCTAAACCAATCACGATAGACATCCATGTCACATATCTACTGTAGCTGGTCCAGAGTCAGTGGTGACAGGCTGAAGCCATCTTTTTGGATCCTCAAAAATAACCCAGGAAACATACAATAAGTATTTTTAGGGCGGGGGGACTAGTCAATCAATTGCTAACCATCTGGGCAATGGATATTTTTGCTTTTATGCCCTGACAGTACTGCACTACCATGCTGTAATACAGTGGAAGACTAATTTTCTCATATCTATAAAAAGGTAAGATAATAATATCCTGGTTTATAGAATGAGTGTGTTACTAAAATGTTCGAGATAAAACTGCTATCACAGCCACTGACGAACCCGATTCATAGATAACAAATATACCTAATGAAGCGGGTTCATCACACCTGCTTTGTCCACACTCCGGTTCTCACAAAGGCAGCTGTTCTGTGTGATTAACTGGATCTATCACTCAAGTGTTCATTGTGCCAGTTACACGTGGCAGATCTGATAGTGAGCGGGGCTTCATCAGCCGCATGGCAACAGAGTCAACCATAAAAAAAAAAAACATTGGAGCATCAGTGAAATGTGTATGCGGATGGGATGAAAAAGGAGTTCGCAGATACGATGTGAAACTGAGGGTAAGGGGGAAAAAAAAGGAAAATGGAAAAGCAGCTTGATGGCTCATTGTATAAAGCAGATATGCCACTGTGTAGGGTGTCATTCGCTTTTTGTCTTCACTTGAGGTCTGTGCCCTCCTGAGCCCTCACTCATGGCCACGACACTCATGAAGGGTCAAGAGGTCACAGACCTCTCATGAAGATAAAAATCGTATGACACGCTACACCATGACGTATCCCCCATTTATGAGTACTTTTTTCTTGACTGTTCAGTGAATCTTAGTTCTTGGCACACCATATATTTGGATATTCATTATTTATTTGGACCAAAAATGAAGGAGAAAAAAAGTAAAAAAAAAAAAAAAAAGTCAATTCTAGCCCTCCTCAAGAGGCCAGGGCTACTCCCATACAGATCGTGCTAAAAACAAAGTAGCTGGTCTCCCGACACTGTCTTGATAGTAAATCCCCCACACCCTAGTCTAGCCCCCACCACTTGCACTTGTGACAGAAGGATTTGAGGTGGGGGAAGGGATTTAATTCAAAGACAGTTTCCGCTCCTGGCAACATGCCAGGAGACTGGTAAAATTATTTGTCCCATACAGCTTTTTCTTCCTGGGGGGTAGGGGTGGGGCAGGCTCTTAGTCCTGTCTTGGCTTCCTGTGACGGAGGCACACCTTCCCCGACTTACTGGAGCTGAGTTCTCCATGGATTCCCCCTGTGCTGGGGCCAGTAGGAGGGCCATCCTCCCTCCCAAGAGGTACACAGTCCAGATTGTACCCTGACAGTCAGGCAGCAATGCGGGCCATGGGAGAGCATGTAGAACTTTATGAAGCATGCCTTCCCCAATTTTCCTTGCTCGCCTGGCTCCCTGCCATGGCGAGCTATCAGGATGTGTGCAAGGAGGTGCCCACACCCTGCAGAATCAAGGCTCTGCCCTGCAAGCCACTCCAGAGCTACACTTCTACATGGCCTCCACCCAGTGGCAGTCATAGGCCAAGACAGCTGGCCACTTGTCACCAAGAGAGGAGAGCAGTCCCTGGGATGCTCGATCCTTTCCCACCAGGCCGACCCCAGCAACCTGTGCTCATTCCTGAACACAAGTTGCCAAGGTGGCAGAAGGTAAGGCTGACTGACAAATTTTTTTAAAAAGAAAGATTTGGGGTGAAAGCAGTAGAAGTCCAATATCGGACTGTTACAGTTCCTAAAAATCCAAAACATTGGAGCAGTAAACATACACCATCAGGACAACAATACATTTTATATGGCAAATGCATATATGGTGAATTATTTCTAGATGCATATGACATAGTAATTGATTGTTCAATAAAAAGTAACTGCATTGCTATATGTCTCAAAAATGCACAATTAACTATCAGTTACCGTCACGTTTAAAGCATGTTACTAATGAATAGGAGAAATCCTGGAAGCTCATTGGCTGACAGTATTCTCTATCCATGCTGATACTGAACCATAAAAGCACAGTTAGAAACAAGCTCCTGCCAACAGTTTTGTTTTACTTAACTTCATAATACCCCACCCTAAGTACCTTTTTGTGTAACCCCTAGATGGCGCTATCCCAGGGGCTACTACCCCTGCCTGATTTGCCACTAACAGGTTGAGGGGCCTGGATCCAATGGCGGGTGCCTCCACCCAGAGGTCAGGGTTTGCAATAGTTAAACTAACTTGGTCACAGCCCTCTGGGACACTGCAACCCCTTTCTTCCCACTAGTGGCCCACACAATATATCAGAATTACCTTCACAGTATACACTTACCCCAGGTCTGGTTCCGGCACTGGGACCTCCTGTGAAATGAGATACAGTGCAACAATCACAGTACAGTACTTTAACATAGACAAATACCTCAGGCAGTATAACTTTGCTGAAACAAGCAGCTCTGATTTATTTAGGGGGATATAACAAGGACAGGGGGAAATCAGGTTAATTAGCTTATCACTCTAATAATCTACCTATGGCTCTGTGCACAGGCCTATCCCTATCAGTTACTGTTCCTGGGTACCCAAGCCCTAGTGGCTAGTCCAAACCGTGGCAGCTGGTAGGGGCCCTTTCACACAGAGAAAAGGAGAATTAAACAGTCAGCAGTGCAGTAATTCCATTTGGATTTAATGTGGCAATTCAACAGGGAGCGACCCTGAATTAGTACTCACGACCTCCAAATAAGATAGGGTCCTTCAATGTCAGCAGGGCTCACTTGAGGTACACAAACCTCTTCACACATCCATATAAAAGAAAGCACTATACCAGGCAGGCTGCATCTGTATCCCGATCGCAATTACTGCACAATACCCGGGAGAACACACAGCAGATTCAGTTCCTGACAGATCGAGTGCAATTTTCAGCAATTCCTCCAGTCTTCTACAGGGTGAGCCTGGTTTCTACTCTTCAGAGATCCTTTGATTCTTTTCACAGGACGGATTCAGTCCTAACAAGCTGTTACACAAGCTGCAGACCTGAACTCTGGGCCTTACACACGTTTTTTGACTAAAACTGCACACTGAAAAAGCACAGGGCTCCTTCCTTCTTCACTGCCAAAGCTCAACTGAAACTCCAACCGATAAAACCGGGCACTTCCTTTGAGTTCCTCCCAGTTCTTGACTGGATTGGCTGTCACTCACAATAGACTGCTGCTGTTGGTCCAAAAAGGTGCTGAAGTCTAAACTACATCTCCAGAGTCACTGCTCATACAATCCTCTTGTGGCTGGCTCAGATTATGAGTCCAAGTTCTGATTCGCTCAAGGCACCATTTTAGAGCTAGCTTACCCCACACTGATTGGTCCAGTTCAGCAGTTCAAAACTAGAATGGGGAACTAGCAGACACAGTTCTGACTGCAAAAGAAAGCAGGTTAGACAAACTGTAATTTCATTATTACTGTAAATGATTTCTGGCAAACAGTTACATCTTTCAGATAGGTTCCTTTGCACTCCTAGTGACTGCAAAATGAAGTGAATTGGCAGCAGCTCGAGTGGTACTCAGAGAAGCACACAGTCCCCCATACAAACTAATTATGTCTGCAAGCAGACAGCTCTTAAAGAGACAGTACCAGAGGCTCTAAAACACTCACTGATAAATGGCTTAAATGCCAAACACCATTCAGGCTTGGAGCATTCAAGCAAGCTCCTGAAGTCTTTTGGGAACCCCCATTTGCAGGGGGTTACATTTGCATAAATTACAGAACTTTTTTAAGATATGTCCTTGAGCTTTGAAAAAAATGTATTTTAAATATTACAAAAAATGTATTGTTTTCCATTTTTTAATAATACACAAATGGATCTAGTTCATAATCATAATAATACACTCCAGGGCATGTTTTATCATAGGACGTTGTCACTTCTCAAGTGGGTAAGGCACTCAGCTTCACCTCGTGCCTCACAGCAGACCCAAAGCGTGCTAATATCCTATGACAAAACATGCCCCGATGTGTATTTTGGCTTACTTAAGCCCTTTTAACATCTTACTAAGTGGCAATAACTTGTTTACTACTTGTTTACGAACTACTTTTGGACCACTTAATGTGATAGCAAAAAACTAAACTGTATCAACCTATACTGTAGATTCAAAATAAGCTGCTTTTCCCCTAAAAAGAGAAAACATTCCCTTGCACCTCTGCCTGGACAGCACTAGAATTTGATGTTTGAAGACAGAGCCTAGAGACTCTTGTTTAGTCAGTGTCATTTACGTCTCGGGATGCACTCACTTGTAATGATCCGTATCAGTGAAGCTCATAGCACAGATCTGATCAAACAAATGAAATACGGCTTTCAGATACAAAGGATGCAGTACATAGGTGGGTAATTCAAACCAGGTTTGTCTTCAAAAATGATTACATGGTCCCCCATCAAATTTGGCACTGGACATCTGCTTGGGCATCTGTTGCAGAGCATCTTGATTCAGGTTGGTACTGATACACGGTATAAATGATTGCCCAGTTAATTGGCTGAGAGCTGGTCATGTGATGCCATGATATGATCTATTTTCTCATTGGCAGATGTTAGAGACACACACAGCAGCAAAACAGTGCTCATGTAGTGTAGACAAAGAGCTCAGCATGAGGGGACTTGGTTCTCGATACGGTACAACAACACTTTCATAGACTGGCATCACAACGACAGGATTTGTGTCGAACACAGGTTGCAGTTGACATAAATCCTGAATGTCTCCTGGTCTTTTTCTCGGGCAACCCCCCCACCCATATTTATTATAATCAACTCTGAGTTAGAGTTGATTCTTGGAGGGGCACAGGACTGGGAGACAGTGTGCCCCTGTCTCAGGCACACACACAACACAACAACCTGTCTGTGAGCTGTCAATTTTGTCAACAGCGAGGCAGGTCGCTGTTGGTGTCACCATCGGGAGGCATACTATGGGACTTGAACCTGAAACCATGCTTGAGCAGCCTATAGCATGACCGTCTGCTTCCATCTAAATAGAAGAGAAAAATGGTTACTCAGCTACAATAAGATGGGAGAATGCAGGCCAGCATGAAACCTTTCCACAACAGAGCAACTGGATCCTTTTATTAAAATATCTATGGCATACCCCTAGCCTTTCAGGGCTTGGGCTCGGGATCTTTTGTTACCCGGTCCCTAACAGCATCTATGCATTGGCTTATGAATTCATTTAGTTTATTTTAGCTCCTAATTAATTAAACCAAGGACTGACATTGTCTCCAAGCAATACCCTGTAAAGAACTCATCTTCATGGAGATCAGAGTGCTGGAATACCTGATTTCCAGTCAAGTCTATCTACAGAAGCTCTAAAAGTCAAGCTTCCAATTTATTTATTTATTTATTTATAGAGTCGGAATTACAACCCTTTGCGTCGTAGACTCTTTTAGAAAGGCTCCACGTCAGTTAAAAGTAAAATACAAATACAGAGGAAAAACATATAGCACACATACCCATAACTAATATCAAGTGATACTTAGTCATACATCAATTCCATACTGCATGGGCAGAAGTAGTAGTAGTAGAATATTTGATAATGCATCCTTTCCCAGGGGCTGAGAGTGTCCCACATAGTAAAAAACATTTCTTAAACAAATCAGTATAGAATTAATATGTCAGTCGATACAAGAGCAATAAATAAACATTTTATTACTAATAATAGCAGATGGCATCAACTGGTGTAAATAACTAAATAAATACAGAAAGAGGCCCTAAGAACCTTGACAGGCCTTATTAAATATAAAGATCTTTAGGCCTGTTTTGAAGCCTCCACCAAAGGGGCTTTCCTCAAAGATCTTGGGCACAAGTTCCACAGGGCTGTACCAGCTACTGTGAATGCTCGGCTCCCCAAGGATTTTAACCAAGTCCAGGGAACTGCATGGGGGTCCACCTTGGAGGAGCAAAGGGGATAGGTGGATTGGTTAGGAATCAGGTGTTCTGCCAGGTAACTTGTGCACAGTTTGTATAGGGCCTTATAGATCAGTAATCCGAGCTTGAAGGTAACACACCACTTCACCAACAGCCAATGCAGTTCGTGCAGGACCAGAATTATGTGACAGGATCTCAGGAGTCCTGTCAGCAGCCTGGCCGCTGCATTCTACAATAGCTGCAAGTGTTGCAGGACACCTCTACTGACTCCAAGATATAGGACATTACATTAATCAACCCTGGATATCACAAACACGCAGACTAGTGAAGGCAAGTCTTGAGGGAGAATTGCCTGGAGAATAGAACACAGAGAGTAATAGTAAATGGAGTCCACTCAGAAGAAAGGAGGTTACTAGTGGGGTACTGCAGGGTTCAGTATAGGACCAGTCCTCTTCAATGTCTTTATAAGCGATATTGCAGAAGGACTGGAAGGAAAAGTATGTCTCTTTG
This sequence comes from Neoceratodus forsteri, assembly GCA_016271365.2. NCBI lineage: Eukaryota > Metazoa > Chordata > Ceratodontiformes > Ceratodontidae > Neoceratodus > Neoceratodus forsteri. The sequence continues at coordinate 119,908,026 of CM028129.1, read as the reverse complement.
CAGATGACACAAAGATCTGCAACAGAGTTGATGCACAGGGTGGGGTGCAAAGGATGAGAAGGGACTTGGCAAGGTTAGAGGAATGGTCAAATGTATGGCAGCTTAGATTCAATGCTAAGAAGTGCAAGGTAATGCACCTGGGAAACAAAAACCCAGGGGAAGAGTACACAATGGGGGTGAGATACTAACAACAAAAATGGAACGGGACCTGGGGGTAGTCATATCAGATGACCTAAAGGTGGGCAAGCAATGTGAGAGGGCAGCAAGGAGGGCTGGGGGGATACTGGGATGCATAGGGAGAGGCATCACCAGTAGAAAACAGGAAGTTGTTATCCCTCTGTACAGACAGCTGGTGAGACCCCATCTGGAGTACTGTGTGCAGTTCTGGAGACCCAATCTCCGCAAAGACATAGACAGGATGGAAGCTGTCAGAGGAGGGTAACTAAAATGGTGCAGGGTCTGCACTAGAAGACATATGAAGAGAGACTTAAGGAGCTTAATGTATAGCCTCGAGGAAAGGAGGAGAGGGGGACATGTTAGAAACGTTCAAGTACCTCAAGGGAATCAACAAAGTCCAAGAGGTAGCATCTTTCAAAAAAAGAGGTGTGCAAGAACAAGAGGGCACAATTTGAAGATGGGGGCGGCTCAGAGGTAATTTAAGGAAGTATTTTTTCACAGAGAGGGTTGTGGATGCATGGAACAGCCTTCCGGAGGAGGTTGTGGAGTCAAAAACAGTGGTGGAATTCAAGCATGCATGGGACAGTCATAAGGCAATTCTAGGGGTGTGGGGGTAGGAACAAGTAGGCTGCTGGTTAACTAGGATCTGCAGCTTATCCAGTAGGTAGGGAAATGGGCAGACTGGGTGGGCCAAGCGGTCCTTATCTGCCGTCAAATTCTATGTTTCTATGTTTCTATGGATCAAAGGCTTAATCCAGGCAATGTTCCTAGGATGGCAAAGCCACTGTGGACTATTGCTAACATTTGAGCCTCATATGTCAGCTTCTCATCCAGAATGACCCCAGATTCTTCACCTTAGCAGAGGCTACAAGCCTAGAGGACCCAAGCTTAAACTCCACCACTACTTCTGCCACCCCTCACGCCTCCTTTGACTGAACTGGAATCATCAGTATCTCCATCTTGTTTGGGTTAAGTCTCAGCCTGCTCAGTGCCAGCCAGTCCTGAATCTCAACTAGGTACAAATTAAGCAACTCAACTGTGTCCAGCGTCCCGGGTGCAAATGATAGATACAGCTGAGTGTCATCTGCATAACAGTAAAAACCCAGCTTGTAAGGTCTAATGATCCCTCCTGGGGTGATATGTATAACACAAGCAACATAGGAAAAAGGAGTGACCCATGAGGTATGCCAGGGGCTTCGGGAGTGAATACAAATTCCCCATCACTACCGTCTATGTCCTATTCGTGAGGTAGGACTTAAACCAGCAGATGATCATAACAGTAAGTCCACAGTACTCCTTAGGTTATCTAACAGTGATCCATGATCCACAGTGTCCAATGCTGTGGATAGCTCAAGGAGGCCCAGAACTGACTATTCCCTTCTATTCCTTGCCCTGAGAGAGGTCATTGTCACCCTGACCAACACAGCATCGGTACTATTGCAGAACTTAAATTCTGCCTGGAGTGGCCCCATAGATGTCACAGACCACAAGGTGGGCCTCAAGGTGCAGCACCAGAATTTCCTCAACAACCTTCCCAGAAGTGGGAGGTTAGAGACTGGTTTATAATTAGCTAGGCAGTCCAGGTTCAGAGTAGACTTCTTCAGGATGGATCACACAAGCACATCTTTCAGTGCCCTTAAAAGACCCTCCAAGAGGGAACACCTGTCTATGCCATTGAACATCAGACACACTAACCTCACACAGCTCACACATAGATGTTTTGTGCCTGGATCTGGTTAAAAGGTGGGCCACAGCTCTGAGATCACCCACAAACCTCTTCCATCATAACTGACTTAAACCTTAGCCAGCCGGTGGCACTGAGGCTGAGGCACTGGGCGCACCTCATGGCACGCGCCGACCAGGGCTTGGGAATAAGCTTGGGTCGTTGGAGGTCGGCAGCAGGGGAGGGCGGAGATGGATTGAGCTACCGATAGGCAGGCTGTCCTCTCTGGGGAGGGAATGCAGCACCACTCGGCCAATGGTGACCCCTAGTGGAGGATATATGGTGGCACGGGCCTGGAGGAGGAGTCGGGCGTTGGCGATGGGCCGGGGGGAAAGGAGTCATAACCGGGGCCGTGGGGTGCATGTGTGCCTCCACGTGCATGCGCTCCTACTCCTGGGGCTCCTAGGTTGTAATCAGAGGCAGAAAATGCCAGTGGCTGCAGGATAGTGACCGACTCCGCAGGCTCCGCTCCTGGGCCAGGTACAAGGTGTAGCGCTGGCTATCCTGGGGACGGGGCTGGGAGGGTCGGTCAGAATGAGGCGGCCAACCGGAGGAGCATAAATACAAATAAAAAAAAAAAAAGTGACTTAAGCCTTTCCCGTGGCAGAGGACTGCAATTGTGAAATACAGGTTCAACCCTGCAAGGTCGCAACAGCCTGGTTGCTGCAATCCTAGACCAAGTAGAAGACACTGTGTCCAAGAAGAAAGCAAACTCCTCGCACTTTGAAGATGAACCCACTGTTATTCATTGCAGACAGACAAGATGAATTAACCTGTCTGCAGTCCAAAAGAGCTGAACCGGTCAATTTCTCCGAGCGGCAATTTCTCTGGACAGGAATACTGCCTTCTTATGGGTGCTTGTCCGCTGATACTAATCATAGTGAGTTCTCAGAGCCAGTTTGTCTTCAGTGGTCCTCGATCTTCTCCAACAGTGCTCCAACCTCCAGCCTCTAGACTTGAGCTCCTCATCAAACCATGGGACCTTTGATGCGAGGTCTGGGTCATATAGAATTGGTTCCAAAAGAATCGAGGACAGAGGTAATGGACCTATTATAGGCCACTACCATCTCCTCTGATCCTGTCCCATAAGCTGCTACCACATCCAAGATGTCCAGTACCACCTGAAGTCCTTCTGGTGATAACCCTCCTAAAGTGCGGTAATAAACCATCTCCATAGGGGGTGGACTACAAGAGATGGCCCCTGAAAGAGAACTTCACTGTGTAATTCAGCTGACTGGATTAATCTTGAGATCATTGATCTTGACCCTAGGGGGAAAAAACAAGTCCAAGGTGTGCCAGTGTTAATGGGTCTCAGAAGTAAGAGGTAACCACTTGTGCTAGGCTCCGTGATTCCATCAACCAGAGGAAATCTTGTCAAAAAGGTGAGAATTCTTCATTGATCCAGGCATTGAAATCATCCAGAACCAACAATCTAGGCAACTCCAACACCCTGTCAGCAATGAAGTCCATAATTTTCTGCAGGAAATACCCCTCACGCCCCAATAGCCTAGTACACAAGACAGATCCTGCAATCTACACCTTGATGCCCATGCACAATCATACATTCAAATGACGAGATTTCTTCCACTGGGTGCACAGCGCAATTCAACTCAGATCTAAAACAAATAGCCACCCCACCCACCCACCCCCGATCCCTCTGCAGGCAGTGTACCACAGAGAATCAGGCTGCGACCAGCACCTCAGAACTGGACCTGCATTAACACTCAGCCAGGACTCTGTGCTGCATGTCAATCAATCAGGGAACCTGACATTAAATCTGCTATAATGGCAGTCTTGTTCCTCATTGATTTGGCATTGCAAAGCACTTCCACAGGGGATGGAGGCAGCTGGCCCTCATGGATACCTGCCCTCTTGGTCTGGTGGAAGCCCTGGGTATTGGCATAAACCATATTCTGGCCTTGTTCTAGGTCCCATTTCACCCCGGAGCATCTTCTGATCCTCACCAACCCAATAATGCCCACCCGATTAGCAATCCAAGGACCCCACTGCCTACCATCATGCCTCCTTACAATGCCCACCTCCCTGCTGCACCAACATGCTACAGCTGAGGGGGGGGGCATAGAAGGGGTGCAGGTCCAGCAGCTGGGATGGGGAGTAGCTAAGCATAGGGGTCCCTTAGCCTAAACATGTGATGCTATTCCATCATCCGAAAGTAAACCCCAAACTAACACCCCAACCAAAATAGCAAATCCAGCCCCCGCTCAACCCACCCTGTTAGTAATAGTTTCCCACCCAATGCACCCCCACACCACTTCACTCAAATAACTTACTCAAACTCATCCACAAACATCACTCAACAACACAGTCCAGATGCACTCACACACTCCAGAGTCAGTCTCCAAACACTCCACCCGCTCACACCATCATATAAAGCTAACACATTAAATACAGTATGAATTAACATGCAATGTGGATTTTGGGCCCAAAGAAAATGTCCAAGGCTTGCAATAGCTAGTAAGCAAAACAGTTGCAAAGTCAAATGTCAAATCCTTGAGAACAGCTACTTGAAGTAGTTACTTGAATGTTAAGTCTCTGCTCCCACTATGGAAGCTTAAAGGTTTACAATTCAGACGTAGTTCTAGGATTCGCCCTGCCACTGCTGGTTGAGCACCAGCGTACTCTAAGCCAAGATAATTAACAGGGCAAAATGAATGCTGAGCAAAATGTCTCTCTCACCACCAGTGGCTCCAACTAGGTGACTCAGCTCCCATCCTGGTCAGCTCTACAGTCCACCAAGTTCAAATATAACCCCTAGATGGCGCTATCCCAGGGGCTACTACACCTGCCTGATTTGCCACTAACAGGTTGAGGGCCTGGATCCAATGGCGGTGCCTCCACCCAGAGGTCAGGGTTTGCAATAGTTAAACTTACTTGGTCACAGCCCTCTGGGACACTGCAACCCCTTTCTTCCCACTAGTGGCCCACAATATATCAGAATTACCTTCACGTGATACACTTACCCCCAGGACTAGTTCCGCACTGGGACCTCCTGTGAAATAAGATACAGTGCAACAATCACAGTACAGTACTTTAACATAGACAAATACCTCAGGCAGTATAACTTTGCTGAAACAAGCAGCTCTGATTTATTTAGGGGGTATAACAAGGACAGAGGGAATCAGGTTAATTAGCTTATCACTTTACTATCTACCTATGGCTCTGTGCACAGGCCTATCCCTACCAGTTACTGTCCCTGGGTACCCAAGCCCTAGTGGCTAGTCCAAACCGTGGCAGCTGGTGGGGCCCTTTCACACAGTGAAAAGAAAATTAGTTTAAACAGTCAGCAGTACAGTGATTCCATTTGGATTTAATGTGGCAATTCAACAGGAGCGACCCTGAATTAGTACTCACGACCTCCAAACAAGATAGGGTCCTTCAACGTCAGCAGGGCTACTCTTGATCTCCACGAGACTCTTCACACATTTATATGGTAAAAAAAGAATGTACTATACCAGGCAGGCTGCTTCTCTATCCCGATCCCAATTACTGCACAATACCCGGGAGAACACACAGCAGATTCAGTTCGACAGACCGAGTGCAATTCAACAATTTCTCCAGTCTTCTACAGGGTGAGCCTGGTTTCTACTCTTCAGAGATCCTTTGATTCTTTTCACAGGACGGATTCAGTCCTAACAAGCAGTTACACAAGCTGCAGACCAGAACTCTGGGCCTTACACGCGTTTTTTGACTGAAACTGTGCACTGAAGGAGCACAGGGTTTCTTTCCCCTTCACTGCCAAAGCTAAAACTGAAACTCCCAACAGACAAAACCGGGCACTTCCTTTGAGTTCCTCCCAGTTCTTGACTGGATTGGCTGTCACTCACAATAGACTGCTGCTGTTGGTCCAAAAAGGTGCCGAAGTCTAAACTACATCTCCCAGAGTCACTGCCCATACAATCCTCTTGTGGCTGGCTCAGATTATGAGTCCAAGTTCTGATTCGTCCAAGGCACCATTTTAATGAGCTAGCTTACCCCACACTGATTGGTCCAGTTCAGCAGTTCAAAACCAGAATGGGGAACTAGGCAGACACAGTTCTGACTGCAAAGAAAGCAGGTTAGACAAACTGTAATTTCATTATTACTGTAAATGATTTCTGGCAAACAGTTACATCTTTCAGATAGGTTCCTTTGCACTCTAGTGACTGCAAAAATGGAGTGAATTGGCAGCAGCTCGAGTGGTACTCAATCAAAGAAACACACAGTCCCCCATACAAACTAATTATGTCTGCAAGCAGACAGCTCTTAAAGAGACAGTACCAGAGGTTCTAAAAACACTCACTGATAAATGGCTTAAACGCCAAACACCATTCAGGCTTGGAGCATTCAAGCAAGCTCCTGGAAGTCTTTTGGGAACCCCCATTTGCAGGGGGGGTTACACAAATATTGGGGAATGACTGGGCTGTCTCACCATCAGCTCTCCCACTCTAGGACATAAGGTGCCCCAGCTCAGGCCTGTTATTGTTGCTAGTTACCCACACTGGCTCCACCGTCAGCTGGACTCTGTGGGTGCACTTTGCTGCAGTCAAATCACAGGCCAGGAATCCATGACTTGTCCCTCGAGGCATTGGACCACCCATCGTACACCTCGGTAAATCTCATTTCTCACACATGCTGCACCAAATCCTGTCAGGAGCGGTTTCTGCATGTCATCCAGGAATCCACGCAATCCTATTTTAGCAATATTCTGCAAGCAGTCATAGTGCAACAAAAGTTCAGTTTCAAAGATCATAGAGGTACTGGATTACTGCATGAAAATAACTAAAAAACAAAAAAGAAGATTTCTCTGCAGAATCAAATACAATTTTGCAATGAATGTGGATTTTTAGTCCCTCTGGAGCTAAAACTTAAGGAGCTCCAGACAACAGTCTTCCCAGCCATCTTTCCTTACAGTACCTTTTTGAACCATCAGTGGGGATGGTTTATGCAAGTCCAACACAGTAATCAGACTAGGTTTGCCTTCTGTTTTTTTTTTTAATTTAAATATTCATTTTCTATCCTTGTTAGCCTGGGCTCCATGCAATTGACCCCAGCCCTGTCACCCAGCACCTCTGGGACTTACCTTGACTGTGTCCTCTGCTGCAGGACCATGGCTATGCCCAGCCACTGGTGCAGAGCCTGCAGGGGATTGATCTTCACCCTGCCACATAGGGAGTTTTTCTGAGTTTTCTCCCGTTACCTCCTCGTTGCTGGGGCGTGACACGTCAGTGCGCGTACATGAAGGCATGCGCATGCTGCAGAGTCCCATAGCACCCTTCCTTCTTTTGGCATTCCCATCCCATTCTACCCTCAGGCCTCCACCTGGGGGCAGTCATTCAGCAGGATTGCCAAACTACCCACCTTTGGAGATGAGAGCTGTTCTCCAGACGCTCAATCCTCTCCCTCCCCGACTGACCCCTGGCCACCCGCTTGCACTGCGAATGATGCCTGAGCCCTCCTCACCACTGGGCCAGCTGCCTTCTGATTTTCGAAAGGGGCTATGCTGTCCTGCTACAGTGTGGGTGGGTGCCAGGCAGTACCGTGTCTATCTTGTTGTACTGGCACAGCATTCCAGGGATGCAACACATAGATGGAGTTTACATTCCAGCAGTTGAAGTTGCCCCCCCCCCATGCTTTTGAAAAGCACCAGAGCAGGACAAGTTCCTTTAGCCTGACCTCCATTTTTACAGGCTGAGTACATGGCTAATGATTCTTCTAACAACTTTGTCTGAGTCAGCTAGCTTCTGTCATCGCTCCTCTTACATCTTGTTCCGACATTTGCTACTTGCGCCCAGATCACCAGAACAGGACGTTTTACAGTGGTGGTCATATAAACGTTGATTAGTACTGAGGTAAGGCTGGGGTATAAGGCAGCTAAGCCAATGCAGGCTGTAACTTGAGGGCCTCAGCATTACCTCGAGGTAGTCAACTTTTAGATAACTACCATGTGAATGCCTGGCTGCTTCAAACAGCAGTGCTATTTGTGCTTTAAAAGTGGCCATAATGTTTGGAAGCATCTGTGTTTCCCAGTGAGCTCCAGCCTTAATAGAAACATAGAAACATAGACTTTAATGGCAGATAAGGACCGCTTGGCCCACCCAGTCTGCCAATTTCCCTACCTATTGGATAAGCTGCAGATCCTAGTTAGCCAACAGCCTACTTCTTCTTCCTACCCCCCACCAGAATTGCCTTATGTCTGTCCCATGCATTCTTGAATTTCCCCACTGTTTTTGACCCCATGACCTCCTCAGAAAGGCTGTTTCACGTATCCACCACCCTCTCTGTGAAAAAATACTTCCTCACATTGCCCCTGAGCCATCTCCCCCCCCCCCATCTTCAAATTGTGTCCTCTTATTCTTGCTACCTACTTACTTACTGCTCCAGCAGGGCCAGGTGGCCCCAGTCTAATAAAATCTTCCAAAGGCAAAACTGTAACAGAATTAAAGCATTAGTTAGTAGGCAAAACATTTCATCATATAGTTTTTTTTTATTATACAATACTGGGGTGAAGAGATATGCTATTACTTAAAAATGCATATCCCCACTCCCTACTGATAACTGAAATGAGACGTGTACACGGTGGAAAACAGGTAAAAATATCAGTACTGTGTACACGTTACGTTTAAATATCACCCCTGTCTACACGTTGCCTGCTAAAGAAGCCAAACTACTTCTTAAAATTAATGCTGGGCGCCTACACTTTTTTTTATTTATTTAGTTTTTGACCGGGTAAGTGTACTAGACAAATCCTGCCAATTTTCAGGCATGACCCGGGGGAGGGGGATACAGATGAATGCCAACTGACCTTGAACCAGATTAAGCTGTTGGTGGTATTTTTAGTGAATGAGGGAAATTTGACCAGGACACTGTGGAAATTTCCCTACTGCACTGTTGCCAGTAGGGGGCACACTGTGTCTGCAGGATGGCAGATGGTGTACAGCTTTTCGTGGAGCAGGATGTGTTGTTGGTGGCTCCTGTTGCAACTGAAATGGAAATAACGACCGCAACGAAGGATGCAGTACCTGAGACTGGGATATCTTCCAATGCAGTTCCCAATATTGTTGCTACCGAGATTACTGATCAATTGCCAGTGCGGGAGACTGTGGCAGAAGTGAGTTTTTCTGCTGTACAACCTTTGCTGCTTAATGCTGTACAAGCGGGACCTGTTTCTTCAGTCTCTTTGGGACCTGTTTCATCTACGGACCCCTCTTTCCAGCCGGGAACTTCCGGGAACTGTAGAAGAACGAAGTGAGCCAACTGCTGGGGTTCTACTAAAGCCTGCAGCCTGTTCTACCTCGCAGATGGTGCGACAACAGTTCAGACTACTACAGGATTCACCTGACTTCCTTGTGGACTGGCTAGCGGATGATACACTCTCTAAGTCAGGATGGACGCGCACGGCCTCGGGGCAATGGATTCCGGACCCTGACTGGGTGGACATTAGACCTTCTACCTCTGCCGACACTACTTCTAAGCATGCCACCGAATCTAGCAAACTGAGCTCAAGTAAACAGACTGGACAATTTTTTCCACATAAGGCCTCAAGTAATGGTGCGCACCAGTTGGAGGATGATGCTGAGGCCTTGTCTAGACCGAGCATATCCTCGGGGGAGGATTGATCAAAGGAAGCAAGGTCAGGTACATCTGAAAGTCTGCATGTATTTCAATGGCTGATTTATTTAAAATAAACTAGAGCAAGCACCTCAAAGAAATGCTGTATGGTTGCGATATAGGGAAGGGCTTTCTACCCACCCTGATAGATACTATGTAGCCAATCTGTTATTACAAGTTCTATGCAATTTTTCCTTCTGATTTGTATGCCCTGATTCATATTTCAGGGAAGATTCCTTGACATTAGTTTTAGACTTAATAGCAGTTTGGAGAAGTTTTGGGAAAATATTCAGTTCTTAAAGCTACCCTTTATGGACTCCTTTTTTGCTATCCTCTTACTAGACAACAGATTAGATTATGTAACCATCATGTTTTGTAATGAAGGAGTGAATGTCAGTGATATCTATCACTGGCTGCAAAATCATTGTAATATCCTAGGCCCTCCTGAAGCGCTCCTTGATCTGGAAGGCATTTGGACTGGGGAATTTAAAGTTAAACTATTTCAGGTTAACGCAGACATTATTCATTTACCCAATAGTTTCTTTCTTGGAAAAGACAGAGGAGCTTGCTTTTATAGTGGACAACCACGAGCTTGCTATAAATGTGGCTCTAGAACTCACATTAGCAGCTCTTGCAATATGTTAAAATGCTCTCTGTATGGGGGCTATGGACACTCTGTAGATTTGTGTGAAAACATTTTTCAATGTAATTTATGTGATGAGAAAGGACATGCATTCCACCAATGTCCCTGGGCTAAAAAACAGAACGAAGGGTGGGACCAGGATGATCTAGTCTGCAGGGCCCAGGAAGCGACAGGATTCCCTCTTTCTGCTCCCTCTGTCTCACAACTTGAGTCTGCTCCTTCTGGGGATTCCTCTTTGCAACAATCTACTGACATTCTCTCCCCTTTAGTTAGGCCTTCTTTGCCCTCAATATCAATACAGGATACTATTCCTTCTCCTACTACAGTGCCTGACAATTCCCTCTCTGTTAAAAATCAACCTGTTGGTACTTCTATGCCCCCCCCCCATTTGAGACTGTTAAAAACTGCAGATTTACTAGGCCTTCCCTTAAAATTCATTCTCCCTGTCCTATTCCTATGGAGAATATTTTTTCTCCTCTTCAAAATGACTTGGGGGATTCTGATTTAGAATCAGATACCTCTCACAGGTCTGAGCTGGTTACAGAGGATAAGGAAAGTAAATCCACTGAGCTCTTTAAAGAAAAAAAAGGAAAGAAAAGGAAAGCTAGTAATAGCCTAAAAGGAGGGCCTTAATTCCTAGATACTTTGGATGGCTACTTTAAGGATTGGGTCCTTTAACGTTTGTAGTTTAAAAGCTTACAAAAAACAGATTTCTATACTTTCTTTTTTTGACTCCCTTAATGTAGACATCTTATTTGCACAAGAAACACGTTTATCCTCTCTTTATGAAGTAGAACAAATAAAGAGACAATGGTGTTGGAGTCCTTCTTTTTGGACTTTTGGCCTAGAGGCTGCAGATGGGATTGGGATTTTATTTAAATCCACTAAGTTTCATGTTACCAGACTTATAGATATCCGACCTGGTCATGCCTTAGTGCTTGACTGTACCCTTGGAGATTTTTCTTTTCGTCTCATCAATCTTTATGCCCCCCAAATTAAAACTGCTAGGTTTGAACTATTTGACGAAATTAAGCCTTTTTTATACACAAAAAATACATATTATTTGGGGGGTGACTTTAATTGTACTGTGAACACCAAAATTACTGGTGTCACACAGAAGAAAATGTATTGTGACTCTCAAGCTTTGTTACATGTTATCTCTGAAGCTAGTTTGAGGATGCTTTCCGGACTTTACATAAGACTGATACTGGGGCTACATATCATAAGCATATTTATTCCACCCATATTTATATGTTTTTTGTTTCTAAATATCTTACTCCTATTTTATGTATTCCTAAACCTACAGAATTATCACACAATAATATTCTATTCTGCACTCAAAGTGTATCTACTGTCCCTCAAAAATTTTTTTCACCTCATCATCGGTGGCGTTTAAATATGTCACTTTTGGATTCTCCTGATTATTTTTCTCAAATTGAGTTTTTTTTTTTTTTGCAACAAGGAACTCTATTATTTGTTCCTATGATATTCTTTTTGATTGGTGGTTGGACACTAAAACGGAGCTTAAACGACTTTTACTTTCCTTTGGTAGAAATAAAGCAAACTCTAATTTGAACTATCTTCTTCTTAGAAACCAATTATGTAAAATTAATGTCCCCTCTTCTTGTGATAGTGCACAATTTAAATCTCAGATTTTGAAATTAAAAACAAATGAAACACTATCAGTATAATAGAGTTTAATCATTGGAGATGGAGTTTAGATTTGGAACGAAGAAAACACCAGCATCAGATCCATATGCTGCATGCAAGCAGCAGTTAGACAAAACCCTGATGACTAGCCTTTCTACATTAGATGGTACTGTGGTATCCAACTGATTTGGAAATGCTATTGGTAGTACAGCAATTTGTTAGCGCCACTTTTAATTTTACTTCTGACACTAACTCTCCCCTTTTTCATGGGTTTACTACGCCACTTCCTCAAATAACAGATTCTATAACACAGAGTTTATTACAACCTATTTCTTCTCAAGAAGTCGAAGAAGTTATTAAGCAATTAACTACTGGTACATCTCTTGGACTGGACGGTATTCCAAACGATTTTTATAAAACTTTTCTGTCATGTATGTCTTATTTTCTGCCCCAAGTTTTCAAATCTATGTTAACCTCTCCTCCTTCCCTCTGTGGCTTTAATACCTCTCTTTTGCATTTCTTGTACAAATCTGGAGATAAAACACTATTGTATAAATGGAGACCTCTTAGTCTCCTAAACAGTGATTACAACATTCTGGCTAAAATTATTAATATTAGATTATTTGCAGTTGCTGAATTTCTTATTCATCCAGCTCAGACCTGTGCTATTCCCAAGAGATGAATACAGCATCATTTATATCTTTTGAGGAACTTTTGAGGCTAGCAACAGACATGATATCTCAGGATATGTGGTAGCTTTAGATCAAGCTAAAGCTTTTGATAAAGTGCAACATAATTATCTTTTTCCACTTTTATTACGTTATGGTGTTCCCAAACAGTTCGTATATTGGATTTCTTTGTTATATGCTAATGCTACTATTATCCCTACCGTTAATGGGCTTTTTGGAACCGATATCCCTCTCACTGTTGGTGTTAGACAAGGATGTCCTTTAAGCCCTGTTTTATATGCCTTTGCCTTGGATCCTGTGATTAGACAAATACATTGGGACAAAGAGTATTATTGGTCTGGCTCCCCTCCCCTTTTTACCGTTAGAAAATATTACTGCTCATGCTGACGATGTTACATTACTTGTTCAAGATGTTCCTTCTTTGACAAAGGCTTTGAAAGTTTTTCAAATTTCGCTTCTTTCTCTGGAGCTGTGCTTAATATAGGAAAAAGTTTTATTTTTCCTTGGACCATCACAACCTATTTCTTTAACTACATTAGGAATTCCTGTGGTTTCTACCTCTCACAAAATTTTGGGGCTTTGACTTGGTCCTGGTGATTTAGCCACTTATAATTGGGATAGACAGTTACAAATAGGGGAAGATAAAATTAATAGATGGAAATGTTGGAAGTTTGGGAAGAAAAAATGGGTTCTGATTATTAAAAATGTTTTACTCACTGTGTTTCTATATTTAAGTTATGTTTACCCCCATCCAGTTCATTTGGAAACTAGGCTCCTTGGTCTTTTTTTTTCAAATGTTCTGGGGTAATAGATTAAATCCTGTAAAGAGAAATTACTTATTTACCAATTAAAAAAGGAGGAGTAAATATGATTAATCCTATTGTTTTTTATTATTCCTTGTATTTTATTTAGTTCATTTAATTATTTATGGACCTTTGCTACCTTATCTTGGCAATTATGGTCCCAGTTTCTTTGGTCCCGGTATTTTGTAAAATGGAAAAATGGACTTTGTTGCCCCCTAAAATTCTATCCTCTGATTCCCTTCCTACTTATGGAACATCATCTATCAAAAAAATGCAACAGTGGAAAGTTTCTTTCACAAAATTGATGTCTTTAGATAGAAAGTCTTTTTATTCATATATTGTTTATGATGTTCAAAACATTATTCTACTATTTCCAGAATGTGTACCCACTAAAATGATATTTGCCTTGCATACATTAACAGATTTCAGGACACCTGTTCATATCTGGGATGTTGTATGGCTTTCGATTCAGGAAGGTTGGGTGTCAGGGGAAATTTAAAATATAAACCTCAAACTGAGAGATTTTGCCCCAGACTTACGTGTATTAATATTGAGGACAGCATGCATCACTTTTTTATTACTTGTCCTCATAGTCAGCTATTTTGGCAGGATGCTGCCTCCCATTGGAATTTGCCTTTTTTGTCTCATATCTTTTATCAAACTGTAATTTTAGGTGACTATACTGGAGTATGAAAGTCCTATCATAAGAGTACTCTAACTGTCTTTTTTTCCTATGTTCAATATTTTTTATGGCTGGCACGTTGTCAATATGTATTGCAGCAACAAGTTTTGAATGCTACTATTATTTCACAAATTGAAGAAGGATTGTTATATGTTAAAGAAAGTGATGCTCATAGATTTCCAAAGGTTAAAGTGGATCATTTATGGAAAAATTGTTTCTTATAATTAATTTTTATATTGTATTTTCTTCTGATATTTAGTGCAATTTTTCTTTGTATCTCTGAGTATTTATGATGTGTTTTGATTCTTTTGTGATGTTATGATTCTTTTCAATAAACTTCCCTACTCTTTTCAATAAGTGCCATGGGATCTTTAACATCCACCTGAACTACCACCAATCAGGCACTTAACAAAATGAGCACAGTTCCTCATACAGAAAACCCTTAAAAGACCAGTTAAACATTAAATAAAATCATTACACAAATGCCCGTAAACAGCACATTTTAGAAATAGCATTCATTTCTCAGTTACTTACCAGTGCAGGCATAAGCCAAAAATAAAATGACTTCTATCTCTGAAAAATGAACCAAAATACCTTGCAGTCCACTTGAACTTCTGATTCTCTGACCATGAGTACCTCATCCCAGTGTTCAATAAAGCAGCACAATGTAATGGGGCACAATATCTCTGCGAACGAAAGACAACAAAATAAAAAATTAGTATTTTAATGAAAAAAAAATAAAAAAAAACAAGTGAAGACTGAAATAATGCCAAAACCGCACAGATGAAACTGGAAACACCAAATATGGAAACACCAATGAACTCAGACACACACAAAACACACCAGTCAAAATGCAGCACAAAACAACATCAACCAATGAAAACATGCTAATCAAACAACCAATCAAAATGAATATGGAACACCCATTCACAAAACCACAAACAACACGGAATAACCCCAAAACAAAAATAAAGCACAGAAAATGACAGGTAAAATGCAGCAATATTAAATAAAAAGTAACCACATAAATGCACAAAGACAAAAAACCCATTACATAAAATGCATACGTGATGGCAAGAGATGTGATACGAGATATATCTTTCAACTCGTGGCAAGTGAGCTCGGGGATTAATCTCTTGTGGCTCCACTACGCAGAGCCACTCCTGATATTCCCCAAGCTCACCTGCCACTCATTAAGATATTTCAAACAACATGAAGTCTTGCTATATTATGACCATTGCAGTTTGTCCCACCATTAGAACTGCTCCGGAGGTGAAAGGGTTAACTACCATTCTAAGAATGGAGTTTGGAGCACGAGCTTGGTTAGAGAAGCTCTGTCTGGATAATTTCAAACTGAAACTGTCAGATTCTTTACTCCACCTCACTGAACAGTGGCTCCGGAGATTTCTCCTACTGCTCAGTTCATTTCTCGGTTTAAACAGTATTTTCTCGGTTAAATGTAACCACGAATATTATTATTTTTAACCATAAACCGATCAGTTCAAGCTCTGTCTCTGTGGTATTGTAAGTATAGACAGGTTTTATTTCTGTGGAACTTATAAATATTTATCGGTTGATTCGAACCCGATCAGGTTAATTAAAACTTTAAAAGTATAAACATTTAAAGCTTTTGAAGTGCGGTTCAGTTCTTATTGGTTCTAAAAACAGATTTCATTACGGTTTTCCACGACCGTGACACAGTTGGGAACCGATAAGGGTGTCTTGCCTGGCACTGCCGTTAAAGGGCAAGTTTGTTGGTTAGGCTGGCATCATGTCTGAGAAACCCAAAAGAAAACTGGGCCCACTGGGTTTTCAACACTGTGATGTCTATAGGGAAGCCTTTGCCAAAGGCTGACCCACACACCATGTGTTTATTGTCTGAGGGTTTGACCACCTCAATTCAGACTGCCAGATTTGAAGAATTTCCTGCAGCCACCCTGGATAAGAGAGTGGGCAGGCTCAGGGAACGAGAGGCAAAAAGTCCGCTGACCCGGATGGCCAGCCCGGTTCGGGTGCCAGCCAAACCGGAGGGTAACCCTCTGACCAGGGCAGGAGACTTCCTCGGGCAAACGTAAAGCTGGCTCTGAGGAGTCAGTTCCAGCAAAGAAAACTAAAAAATCAGCAGGTATGGAGTCCAAAATTCCTTCTCCAACTGCTGCAGAAATATCAAAAGCTATACAAATTGTACAGTCACTTTCTCCGGTTCCGTCCGAACTGCCACTATCTGGTAGGAGGTTGGTTCGGTCGGTTCCACCGGTTCAAGAATATGATATTGGAGATTTTTATGAACCAGAGGAGGGGGAGGAGGATTATGAACAGTGTGAATGTGACTTTGGGAGTCTGGATGTGCCCATTGAACCGGACATCTCCCCAGACAGACCTTTAGAATCTCCCCCTATGCTTTCTGAGTCCCCTTCTCATTTTTTGTTTTATAAAAAGGTTGCTGAAACCCTCCAGCTCCCATTAGAGGAAGCTGTGGATGAGCAGGAGGAACCTGATTTTGTGGAAATGATGGATATCCCAGAGTCTAGGAGATTATCTATCCCCTTACATAAGTCTTTTAGGAAGCAAACAATAAAAATTCTGAAAGCCCCTAATTCTGTACCTCCTGTTGACAAAAAGATGGACAGGAGGTACACTTTGTGAGGTCCTGATACAGACTTTCTTTCACAGCAATGCAGTCATGTTGGGGTAGTTCAGGCTGTAGCCTGTGATAAAGCTAACATTCCCCTGGCTTCACATCCTCCTGACAAGGACTCCAGGAAGATTGATGCCATGGCTAAAAAACAATACATGGCAGCATCCTTAGGACTCAGACAAGCAAATTACATGGCTTATGTGGCAAGATACCAAAAATCTAGATGGGACACTGTCATGGCTTTGGCTAAACAGGCCCCTGGCCAGCTTGCCAAGGAGCTGGAGCAGGTGGCTACTGATGATATTGAGGCTTCCAAGGTGCAATTCCATGCAGCTGTGGATTCTAATGATGTATCCTCTAGAGTCATGGCTACATCTGTGGCCTTTCATAGGTTAGCTTGGCTCAGGTGTACTGACTTGTCACAGGATACCCAGACTAAGGCCATGGATTTTCCTGTGGTGGGGAATTCTCTGTTTGGGGAGCAAACAGAGTAAGTAAGTAAGTAAGTAAGTAAAGTAAGTAAGTAAATAGGTAAAAAATAAGTAAAAAAAAAAAGTAAAAAAAAAAAGAGAATTACATGAAGAAAATGGATGAATACAGAACAATTTATAGGAGTGCACAAGCCAAGGAGCGGCAAGCCACACCTCAGAAACAGACCCCCAGGGGTAGAGGTAGGCCCTTTCACAGGCCTTTTTACCAAACCCAGGCTTCTTCGGCCTATGCTCAGAGGGGGTTCTTCAGAGGCAGAGGCAGGCAGGGGTGCAAGTGGTCTGCTCCCACCCCTCAGCCTAAAGCCCCTGCCAAACAGGCACCCTGATGGGGTGCCCAGGGCAGTTCTCCACTTCCTGTAGAGGGCAGGCTGGCTCACTTAGCCCAGGACTGGGAGTCTCTAACATCAGACAAATGGGTCCTGGAAGTGAAGCCAGGGTCTGATTCTCAACTTCAAAACATTTCCAAAGATGAGAGCCAGATTTTTCCACCTGCAAACCCTCTAGAGACCCTTACCTTAGAAACAGAGGTCTCAACCCTCCTAGCTCTCAGAGCTGTAGAAAGGTTTCCCCCTACACCAGGGCAAGGGTCTGTACTCCAGATATTTCCTTACCCCAAAAAAGACAGGAGAATGGCAGCCCATTTTAGACCTAAGATATCTGAACAAGCACCTTTTGAAACCAAAGTTCAAAATGGTGACTCTGGCAATGATTTTACCTTCTCTAAGGCCAGGGGACTGGCTAGCTTCCCTGGACCTCAAGGATGCCTATTTCCATGTTCTAATCAGAAGCTCCCACCGAAAGTACCTCAGATTCGAACTGCCCTCAGGTCACTACCAGTTCAGAGCAATGCCCTTCGGCCTCACCTCTGCCCCAAGGGTATTCACAAAATGTCTGGCAGTAGCAGTTGCTCACCTAAGAAGGCAAAGGATTGCTGTCTTTCCTATCTAGACGACTGGCTCATTGTAGGCCAGTCTCCAGAACAGTCAAATCTCACCTGCAAGTTATCCAGCAGCTGCTAACCTCTCTGGGCTTCTTGCTCCAATCTTCCAAAGTCAGTTCTGGAACCTGTTCAGGTACTCACCTTCATAGGTGCAGGATGGACACAAAGCAGGCCAGAGCCTCCCTACCCTAGAGAGGGTAGGAACCTGGTGGCCCTGGCCTCCTCCTTCACTCTGCAGGTCTCTCGACAGCAAGGCACTTCTTACAGCTCCTAGGGCACATGGCTGCTTCCACAGCTGTAGTGCAAGGAGCAAGATTTCAGATGAGGGACATTCAGTTTCACTTGAGAGCCTTTTGGTCTCAGAGAAAAGATCCCCTTTCCAAGTTGGTCCCAGTGACTCGAACCCTGATCCAGGCCCTTCAGTGGTGGTGGGATCAGAGCAATTTAAGACTGGGGTTCCCCTTCATTCCTCTGTCTCATTCCTTGACCCTCACTACGGATGCATCCCTTCTGGGATGGGGAGCTCACATGGGCGACCTCTCCACCCAGGGAGTATGGTCCCCTCAGGAATCTCTGCTCCACATCAATTTGCTGGAACTCAGAGCTGTCTTTCTAGCACTTCAAGTGTTTTCTGCATCTGTTCAGAACAAAGTGGTACAAGTCAGAACAGACAACACCACCACAATGTGGTACATCAACAAACAAGGGGGCACTCGGTCTCGGCCTTGTGCACCGAAGCAATGAAGTTGTGGTCTCTGGCTTATTCCCTGAACACTTCCCTCATAGCAGTTCACCTCCCAGGAAAGGACAATGTCCTGGCAGATGCTCTCAGCAGGATTTCCCAGGGCCATCACGAATGGTCACTGGATCCCCAATTACTGGGGATAGTTTTTGCCAGATGGGACACCCCTCAGATAGACCTTTTCGCAGCCCCAGACAATCACCAACTTCCACTGTTTTGTTGCAGGCCCCCAGTGATGGGCTCAGTCCCTCTGGATGCCTTTCTCCTAGATTGGGAAGGGAAGTTTCTATATGCTTTTCCTCTCTTCCCTCTCCTATTCAAGGTGCTAGTCAAAATCAGATCCCAGCCTTGCAGGATGATTCTGATTGCTCCAGATTGGGCCAGGCAGCCCTGGTACCCACTCCTTCTGTCCTTAACAGTCCATCTTCCTCTGTGCCTCCCCAGGAGACACAACCTGTTATCTTGTGCCCAGGGGAGGGTTTGGTATCCGAATCTCAAATCCCTCAACCTCAAGGCCTGGCTCTTGAGGAGTTAGAGTTTGCTGACCTACACCTTTCTCAAGGTGTTCTCGACATCCTGAAGGCTTCTAGGAAGCCTTCCACTAGGGCTACTTATAATTCTAAATGGAAAAGGTTTTCCATCTGGTGCTCAGGGAAGCATATTTCCCCAGAATCTGCTGATTTGCCCATTGTTTTGGACTATATGGTCTATCTTAATTCTTTGGGCTTGAGACCAGCTACCCTGAAAGTGCATTTGGCAGCTGTCTCTGCTTTTTATTTCAGCAGGAAAGCCCTCTTCCGTTTCCACTCACCCTGTATTTTCCAAGTTTTCAAGGGATTACTTCATACTAATCCACCTTTCAGGGACCCGGCCCCTGCCTGATCTTAATGTTTGCATTGCTCAGTTGATGCAACCCCCTTTGAGCCTTTGTCTTCTGCAGAGCTCAAGTATTTGACTTGGAAACTGCTTTTCTAGTAGCCATCACTTCTGCCAGGCGCATAAGTGAGTTACAAGCCTTGTCAGTGGAGACTGACTTTATTTCCTTTCACAGGGATAAGGTAGTCCTTAGGACTAACAGGAAGTTTTTGCCTAAGGTGGTTTCAGACTTCCATCTTAACCAATCTATCTCCCTTCCAGTGTACTTCACTGACCATTCCTCCTCTGGTGAGAGGAGGCTGCACAGCTTAGATGTTAAGAGGGCCCTTAGTTACTATATAGAGCGTACCAAAGGTCATAGGTTTGAATCCCTCCAACTTTTTCTCACTTATGGTGAGGTTGATAAGGTAACCTGCCATTAAGAGATCCATTGCCAGGTGGATTGTCTCTTGTATCAATTTTGTTATCAGAAACTGGTAAAGGTTCTCCCTTCAGGCCTGAGGCTCACTCTACCAGAGGTACAGCTGCGTCTATAGCTGCTGCTAGACATCCTATTTTAGAGATATGTCAAGCAGCTACCTGGAAAGCGGTACACTTTTCACCAAGCATTACTCTTGGATATCAGGCCAGGAGGGGATGCTAGATTTAACACAACCGTTAGCTGAGAACCTATTCTAAGTAGGTTCTGTCCCTCCTCCATGGAGGTACTGCTGTGTATTCTGCAATTGTCATAATATAGCAAGACTTCATGTTGTTTGAAGAAAAAAATTACTCACCTTAGTAATGTTGTTTCTTCTAATGGAGTCTTGCTATATTATGACCTCCCCCCCAGCCTGCCCCTCTCAGAACTTCTACTTGGGTATGGGGTGGGCAGTCCAGTGTGGGCACCGGTTATGCCCATTATTTGTTTTTCACCCCTTTTGGGGTGTTGGGGTGTGGTGTTTTATTCTACCTTATTTTTATTGTATTCTGGTTCCCTGACTTGAGTCTTTGTGTTGGGACCAGGAATATATGTTAATATTTAGGTAGCCAGTTGGCTAGTGTAGGTTACAGCTTCCACACAGAACCTTAGTGAGTTTTTATTTATTTATTTATTAGCTTTTGGTAACCGGGTAAGTGTGCTAGGCAACAGACCTGCCTATTTTCAGGCACGACCCGGGAGAGCACAGAACATTGGTTACAATATGCAGAAATGCACAGACATAATATAAGTGTACAGGAGCAAAACAAGATATACATGGGGTAGTACAGTAACAGTTACATAAGGGTACATTTTAGGCATAGATCATAATAAGGATGTAAAATAAAGCAATTAGGGTAACCATAAGACAGCTGAGGACAGTAAAGACATCAAGGTTCATAGCCACCTAGACAAATTGCATGGGAGAACATTAGTGTAGTACTCAGGGTCAGACCCGACAGCCTGCAGTGGGACAAAGCAAATTAAGAGCATTTGCATTGGCCAGAGGCTAGGAGGTGGTGAACAGCGAGTTTTGAATTCTCGATGGGAGGATGCGTTTTTCACCATAAGGGAGTGAGTTCCAGAATTTGGGAGCAAAATGGTCAAATGCCTGTTCATCCATTTTGTCATGCAAGGTCTAGTGGAGAGCATGGGGACAGAGGAAGACCTGAGAATGCAGGTGTGTGAGGCAGGAGTTAGGAGGTTGGCAAGATAGACAGGACAGGGAGGTCTAGACAGGAGTCGATAAAGCAGCCCAGGGAGTAGGCTCGAATATCCTTAGGTGACAGCAATTTAAGCCAGCGTAAAGGAGACAATGATGGGTAAGGCGTGGGGCAGTTAAGGTGAATCTACAGATGTTGTTGTAGACAGTGTCCCATTTGTGGAGTGTAGCAGAGTTTGCAGCAAGAGGAGGGGCAGAGCATATTGGAGCTGGGGTAAGAGAAGTACCTCTACGTAACAGAAAGTCTAGCGGAAGGAGTGAGGGAGTGGCACAGCGATAAGCTCCGCCAATTTTAGCATTGACGGCATGGCACACCATATTGACATGTTGAGACAGGTCAAGTGTGGGGTCCAAAGTGACTCCAAGGTACTTGAAGGACTCAGTGTTTGAGATGAGGGAGCCATCAAGGCATTGAACCCGGAGCCTGTTCATGAGGGGCAGACAGTTTCTTAGAGGATCCGAATAGCATAGCACAGGTTTTTTCTAGGTTCAGGACTTGGTAGTTGCTAGAGAGCCAGGTCTGCAGGATTGGAAGTCATTAGTGAGAGTGGAGTTGATGGCAGCAACCGATTTTGACCCAGAGTAGAGAACAAGGTCATCTGCATACATAAGAGTGCAGCTATGCGGGACATGGTGGGAATATCATTTAGGAAGAGGGAAAAGAGTAGAGGTCCAAGAGTGGATCCCTTTCTGCTCATAAAGATCTGACAGTTTCAGTTTGAAATTATCCAGACAGAGCTTCTCAACAAGCTCGCGCTCCAAACTCCATTCTTAGATTGGTAGTTAACCCTTTCACCTCGGAGCAGTTCTAATGGTGGGACAAACTGCAATGGTCATAATATAGCAAGACTCCATTAGAAGAAACAACATTACTAAGGTGAGTAATTTTTTCATCTCGTCTCACATCCCTCACCATCATGTATCCCCTTATTATTACTAGTTGTTATTATTACTGGTTAGTAGTGTTGGCCAGATAGTATCCTTCCAGGTTGGATATTGGATAGCCTCAGATGGCATAGACATCAGACCAAGGATCCGACCTCCTAGGATCTACTGTAAGTATCTGAGGTATCTGTGGATCCGAACTGGATCTGATGGATCCACCCCTCGGATCCAACTATCAGAAGTTGGATCTGATGGATTTAACCTCAGATCCATTGGCTGGATCCTAGGTCAGATACCAGCAATATCTGACGGAGGATAACTGGATCCACAAAAGCACTGTCCGAACAATACTATTGGCTAATTTTTATTTACCAGGTAAGTGTACTAAACAAATGAATGCCTATTTTCAGTGATGACCTGGGAGGTTAAACCAGGGAGAACATTACCATAAATGGTGACAACAGTAAGTGCATATGTAACCTCTAGGAGGCGCTATCCCATGGGCTACTACCCCTGCCTGCTTGGCTAGTAGCAGGTTAAGGGGCCTAGGTTCTGCAATGGGTGCCTCCACCCGGAGGTTAGGGTTGGTAGTTGTCAAACTAACCTGGGCACAGCCCTCTGGGACACTGTAATCCCCATCTTTCCCTTCTTGTGGCCTGAGCAGTATACGATAATCACTTTCACAGTACCCCTTGTACACCATACAAGTACCCACACTGTTTGAACTTACCACCATGGCTGGTTCCTCTGGCTTGACCATGGGGACCCCCTGTAAAACAAGGTTATGCACAGCAAATAGCAACAGTACAGTACTCTTGGCACAAACTGGAACCACAGTCAGGTTAAATGCAGAAAAAGTCAGATCTGATTTATTTAGGGGACTTGAACAAGGAAGAGGCGTAATCAGGTTTATTGGCTTAAAGGCTGCATTAATCAGTTATGCATGTGCTTTAAGTCCCCACACAGTCACACCTCTGGGTGCACATGTAGGAGGCGATGGGCTAGCCAGGAATGTTGCAGCTGGTTGGGACCCTGTGATGGAAGAAAGCAACATGCACAACACACATTATTTGCAATCCGAGTCAGAGGGCTCAGTTCATGAAAGAAAAAGCAACCAGACAATCAGATGACAACACTTTAGATTTAGCTGTTGTTGCAAGGAGCTACCCTGATGTTTACTCATGATACCAAATACTGGACACAGGCAGGGCGAAACTGAGACTGCAGGTTGTTGAGCTGGAGTGCCGAGAAGTGGGGCCCACCACAATCCCAAGGTTTTGTTCCTGTTCAAGTGTTGAGCAGGGGCTGATCCCAGGCAGGTCTCTCATCCATGGCTTTCTCTGTTCAACGGGTAGAGTCTCTCATCCATGGCTTTCTCAGTTCAGCGGGTAGTCAGGCTGGGCCAGTGTGGCAAGGCCCAGGCCCAATAGAGATGATTTTGAATTCAGTCCATGGGGCTGGAAGCAGCTTCAAGCAAGCAGAACACAGTTCAAACCACAGTGGGAACTAAATCACGACCCACTATAAGCACACAACACATTCACATGTAGAAATTTCACTGTACCGGGAAAAAGCTCTCTGGTCACGATTACAGAGTCTCTGCACAATCCGAGAATTCAGAGGTGGCTAGAGGTCCAGACAGTCCGATCGCATCTGGCAAATCTTCAGTCTTCTTCAGGTAGGAGCCCTGGTCACAATTCAGTGAAGCACTTAAGCTCTCAAGTTCAGATTCGGTCCGAAAAGGCACAAGTTCCCTCTCAGGGACAGCAGGCAGGCATACAGGCCAAAACTCAGGCCTTTCCACAGTTCTTCCATGTGAATCTACACCAGGGCTGCTGCTTGAATCATTCAAGCTGTTATCTCTTCACTTTCCAACTCAGAGCTGAAACTAGCTGCAAGCAGCTATGGGATTTCCCCAAGATCCAAAAGGTTTGGTTCGCAGATCTGTCTGTCAGTCACAACAAGGGCTCCCCCGTCCAGGTTATTTTAGGCACCAAAATGCAAAAACTACAATTCTTACAAGTTTTGACCCCACCAAGCCTCTGTAGGCAGGCTCCATTTTAGAGTCCCAACAGTACTGATTGGCTCATGCTGACAGTCCCAGGCCAAGTTGGTGGAGATAAACAGAACAGTCCTTCCTGCAAAGAAGGCAGGTTAGAACAAACTGCAATATTATTACTACTCTAACAAATGATCAGCAAACAAGCACATCTTCTAACAGAACTCCCTTTTAGATTAATTAAGACTGCAATCCAGGCAGCTGTTAAAGAGACAGTACACAGAGGCTATACAGGCACTCTCTGGCATAGAAGCATAGAAACATAGAATTTGATGGCAGATAAGGACCGTTTGGCCCACCCAGTCTGCCCATTTCCTTACCTAATGGATAAGCTGCAGATCCTAGTTAACCAACAGCCTACTTCTTTCTACCCCCACCCCCTAGAATTGCCTTATGACCGTCCCATGCATGCTTGAATTCAACCACTGTTTTTGACTCCACAACCTCCTCTGGAAGGCCGTTCCATGCATCCACAACCCTCTCTGTGAAAAAATACTTCCTTACATTACCTCTGAGCCGCCCCTCCATCTTCAAATTGTGCCGCTTGTTCTTGCACACTCTTTTTGAAAGATGCTACCCTCATGGACTTTGTTGATTCCTTGAGGTACTTGAAAGTTTCTATCATGTCCCCTCTCCTCCTTTCCTCGAGGCTATACATATTAAGCTCCTTTAGGCTCTCTTCATATGTCTTCCAGTGCAGACCCTGCACCATTTTAGTGGCCCTCCTCTGGACAGCTTCCATCTGGTCTATGTTCTTGTGGAGATTGGGTCTCCAGAACTGCACACAGTCAGGGCCAGATTAAGGGGGGGACAAATGGGGCAAATGCCCCAGGCCCCCCACCATAGACTGGCCCCCCCAGTAGTCAGAAGTGAGAGACACTTTTAGTAGGTGGACTGGTGGTTTGTAAATCATGCCACCTCCCCCTCGCCGCAGCGTGAGTTAAGCGCGAGTCAACCTCCCCCCATAGGCCCCCGGCAGCTTGCTCCCTTAAAAATGCTGTGAAAGCAGCCTGACTTCGGAATAAGCACATTTGTTAAATAAAATAAAAAAACACACAAGCCCCTGCCACAGATAGGCCCCCGCAAGCCTATATTGCAGATTTCTCTGTTCCCCTTCCCTCAGGTGGTACAGTACTGGTAAGGATTTGTAATAAATCATGCCTCCCCCAACATGAGTCAAGCGTGAATCACCCCCTCCCAGAGCTTGCTCCATAAAACAAAACAAACACAAAAAATGACTTTGGGAGGGCATTCTTTAATTAAAGAAAACAAAACACAAGCCCCCCCGAACCCTCCTGCTACAGATAGGCCACCCGGCAAGCCAACATTGCAGAAGATTTCTCTTGCCCCGCCCCACCTTCCTCCTCCGTTATTTGCAGCCTGCAGCTAGGGTCGGGTGACTTGCTAGAAAAACAAACTGGCACTGTGTGGCACAAGAAGTGAAGAAGGCTAAGTATGCAAGCACCGTGATCTACCTCCTTAGGATACTGACAGGTTTTCCATTTTGTTGAGTCTGGGACTGGACCTGGACCGGTGCAACTTGCGACCAGACCTGGGCTGCCACTGCATAATACGAGGAGCAGCGCCAGGACCAGGAGCTTTGCATACAATCCATCTGGGCAGCATTTTTTAAACCACTCTTTCTTGGTGGTTTTTGAGGCTCAGCATGCACTTTGCCAGCGGCCGCACCTGCACTCGCTATCTGTACGCCACGGCCACTCTATCGCTAGCAGCACGATTAATTGATGCACTGTTCTAAACTGCCTGCTGCTGCTAAACTAAGGAGTTTCAAAGGAGCCAAGCAACAGCAGACAGCTTGAGTTCAGTAAGTGGCTTAGACAGTTGATATCTGTATTTTATTTTATGCTGAGATAATTGATCTGAGCTTGTTCAAAGAAGAGATAAAGGGACGTGGGTGTGTGTATACATGTGTAACCCCTGCAAATGGGGTTCCCAAAAGACTTCAGGAGCTTGCTTGAATGCTCCAAGCCTGAATGGTGTTTGGCATTTAAGCCATTTATCAGTGAGTGTTTTAGAGCCTCTGGTACTGTCTCATTAAGAGCTGTCTGCTTGCAGACATAATTAGTTGTATGGGGGACTGTGTGCTTCTCTGTTTGAGTACCACTCGAGCTGCTGCCAATTCACTCTATTTTGCAGTCACTAGGGTGCAAAGGGAACCTATCTGAAAGATGTAACTGTTTGCCAGAAATCATGTAGAGTAATAATGAAAATACAGTTTGTCTAACCTGCTTTCTTTGCAGTCAGAACTGTGTCTGCCTAGTTCCCCATTCTGGTTTTGAACTGCTGAACTGGACCAATCAGTGTGGGGTAAGCTAGCTCTAAAATGGTGCCTTGGACGAATCAGAACTTGGACTCATAATCTGAGCCAGCCACAGAGGATTGCATGGGCAGTGACTCTGGGAGATGTAGTTTAGACTTAGTGCCTTTTTGGACCAACAGCAGCAGTCTATTGTGAGTGACAGCCAATCCAGTCAAGAACTGGGAGGAACTCAAAGGAAGTGCCGGTTTTGTCGGTTGGAGTTTCAGTTTAGTTCTGGCAGTGAAGGGAAAGAAACCTGTGCTCTTTCAGTGCACAGTTTCAGTCAAAACGTGTGTAAGGCCCAGAGTTCGGTCTGCAGCTTGTGTAACTGCTTGTTAGGACTGAATCTGTCCTGTGAAAAGAATCAAAGGATCTCTGAAGAGTAGAAACCAGGCTCACCCTGTAGAAGACTGGAGAAATTGTTGAATTGCACTCGGTCTGTCAGGAACTGAATCTGCTGTGTGTTCTCCGGTATTGTGCAGTAATGCGATCGGGATACAGATGCAGCCTGCCTGGTATAGTGCTTCTTTTCACCATATAAATGTGTGAAGAGTCTCGTGGAGCTCAAGAGTAGCCCTGCTGACGTTGAAGGACCCTATCTTGTTTGGAGGTCGTGAGTACTAATTCAGGGTCGCTCCCTGTTGAATTGCCACATTAAATCCAAATGGAATCACTGTACTGCTGACTGTTTAAACTAATTTTTCTTTTCACTGTGTGAAAGGGCCCCTACCAGCTGCCATGGTTTGGACTAGCCACTAGGGCTTGGGTACCCAGGGACAGTAACTGGTAGGGATAGGCCTGTGCACAGAGCCATAGGTAGATAGTAAAGTGATAAGCTAATTAACCTGATTTCCCCCTGTCCTTGTTATATCCCCCTAAATAAATCAGAGCTGCTTGTTTCAGCAAAGTTATACTGCCTGAGGTATTTGTCTATGTTAAAGTACTGTACTGTGATTGTTGCACTGTATCTTATTTCACAGGAGGTCCCAGTGCGGAACTAGACCTGGGGGTAAGTGTATACTGTGAAGGTAATTCTGATATATTGTGTGGGCCACTAGTGGGAAGAAAGGGGGGTTGCAGTGTCCCAGAGGGCTGTGACCAAGTAAGTTAAACTATTGCAAACCCTGACCTCTGGGTGGAGGCACCCGCCATTGGATCCAGGCCCCTCAACCTGTTAGGTGGCAAATCAGGCAGGGGTAGTAGCCCTGGGATAGCGCCATCTAGGGGTTACATCTTGGAGGCTCACCGCTGGGATTGTGTGTCCTCTAGTGGCCATATTTACGAACCACTGTTAAGAAAAAAATGGGTACCCGACAGAAGTGGCTGTGCACCGGCTGGTGGGTGGTGTACTGGGGAGGAGATTGACCCCAAAATGCTATGCTTATCCTGGACATCCAGGGTATCAATACGGACACTGTACAGGGAGTATTTCCAAGGTGGAAGGTTTACAAAACCCTGTGGTGGTGGTGTGCATGCTAATCTGCTCACCCACACTTTCCTGGCCCTAGTAGAGTTTAAGGATCCATAGATAGCTCCAAGTGCCACAGACCATTACCCCAGAGGAGCCCTCTGCCTGGGGGAGAACCAACCACGCTGGTGAGAGAATTGCTAAATAGTTGCAGGAAGGAAAACTGTGGGGACTTGAAGAAACTATTCTTGCCACCAGGGGTGTTCCTCCCAACACCCTCTCCGCTCCAGTACCACATGTGGTGGCTGAACCAATGTAGACTCCTGTTTCTGCACCTGCCATTAGTCACGACTCTTACTGAAGGTTGAGGATCTTCTCTGGCACCTCCCCACCCCCAAGGGAGGATGACTGGGAGACCTGGATGAACTATGTTGCCCCAAGTGCTAGAATGGCAATGCTCGGAAGCCGAAAAGTGAAAGAGGTTAGTGGAGGAACCTCCGGGTCCTGCCCTGGCTACCATCCCGTGCTAAGCAGACGTAACCTGAAGTGACTGCACAGGCCTATCTCTTGAGGCCTTGGAGAATGTGTATGGGAGCCCAGATTCTGATGAGGATCTATGGTGGAGAGTAAGAAATGCACAACAGTACCAAGGGAGTTGTTGTCTGTGTATGTATCTCGGCTGGAAAAATTGTTGCAAGAATGCCTCAGAAAGGAGTAGTTTGCCAGCTGATTGAACTGGACGAACCAGGCTGGACAGGATCCTTAAGTCTGCCCCTTCTCCAGAACTGCTGTTGCTTCAATTCGCCTGGCAAATCGACTGGAATCCCTCCCTATGATGAGTTAATGAGAAAATCAGGAGTTGAGAAAAGGCGACCTCGGGAGGACCTGCACCAATAGCTGCGGCTACGACCCGAGTAGACTGAGGTGGCCCATCAAGTGAAGTTTCAGGGCAGAGGTTGGCAGTCAATGAGTGCTCTGACAAAGAAAAGATATGCCACAATGGGGCGAACTGTTGAGAGAGATCCGGGAATTCAAAACAGTCCCTTTATGAGGCTGCGCCTGCAAGTCACAGACCCCTGACCTATATCCGACTGCATCTGCTATGGGGTTGGGGTACCCACCATGTATCTCCTACTGATAACAGCCAAAACTCAATTCCTTGACCATGGAAGTGGAGAAACTGACGAGATGTCTCCAAATGCTTATCACGCCCATGACAGAGATGGCACCAAGGTTTCCAGTTAGTAATACCTCCGCCCTGGCTCCCAGTGTGGCGCCTCAGCCAGCTCAAACTCCAGAAAGTATGTTTTGCTATAATTGTGGGAAGGATAGGCACATGAAAAGGGAATGCGGTCCCCAAAAGACACTGACAAAGTTGCATATAGGCACAAGGAGAGCTTCAGAGAACAAATCAGTGGTTAAGAGGTGCGAAATGATCCCAGTGAGGGCACCAAAATACTAACTCACGTCCCTTTTGTGGCAAGGTCAGTTAGCTCACCCATTATCGCCTCTCAGACTGGTCCAGAATAGTGGGTCCTCCATGGAGACCACTGTAAAGGTGAATGGAGTGTCTACAGAGCTGTATTAGACAGTGGCTCCCAAGTGACAATTATGTTCCAGGATTGGTATCAGAAGCATTTGTCAGTCTGCCACCTACAACCATTAGAAGGACTGCATGTATGGGGTTGAGTGAGAGAGCTACCCTATTCCGGGTATATCCGAATTTGGCTGTCTTTCCCCACCTCCGTGGCTGGAGTGGCCGAACAAGTAGAGACTCTAGCCTTAGTGTCCCCCACTGGACTGTATGATGGTGTCCCTTTGTTGATTGGAACAAATGCTCATATGTTCGGAAGGCTGGCACAGTTATGTTATGAAAACAGGGGTCAAAAACTAGTAGAGCTTTAGGTTCCAACTTTAATTAAGAAGGCCTATGAGGCACAGAGATGCTGAAAAATAGAACCAGAGGAACCGGTCGAATTGTATGGAAGAAGGATCCTGAGTCTCTGATCCTAGCGCAAATGCCCAGTGTACCTTACAGGGAGAGGTCCGTATCCAGAAAGATGTTAGAATAAAATATTAATGTTGGATGCACCAGGCGATGGAAAATTGCCAGAGGGACTGCTGGTCAAGCCTAGTATTTTTCCGCTAGAGCCCATGCTTATGCCAGAAGGGTAATGGTCCAAGTTCATAATGTGTCTGAAAGAGACATTCAAGTAAATAGAGGTTGCATCCTGGCTAATGTGCATTAGTGCAGACACTGCAGTGCTACCCAGCAGCAAGTGCGAGGAAGAATGACAGAGTAGCGCCTGACTTATTTGATTTGCGACTCCCGTTGCCAGCTGAATGGAAAGTGAGGATCAGTGAAAAGCTTGCCCAGAGAGACCAGGTGTTTTCTTTAAAGGAATGGGACGTAGGATGCGTGCAAGGAGCTGAGTACAATATCCGGCTGCATGACGAAGAACCATTTGGTGAGAGGTCTCGGCGCCTGGCACCTGCTGACATAGATGATGTGAGAGCGCATCTGCAAGAGATGTTAGCTGTGGTGTAATACAAGAATCCAGATGCCCTTATGCTTCCCCATTGTGGTAGTGAGGAAAAGAATGGGACAGTAAGGATGTGTGTGGATTATTGCACCTTAAACCGGCGGACTAGCCCTGATCAGTACACAATGCCCTGCATTCAGGATGCTTTGACTGCCTAAGCGGGAGCAAGTGGTTCTCTGTGTTGGATCTCCCAGTGGTACTACCAGATCCCCATGGCCCCAGAGGACCGTGAGAAGACAGCCTTTATCTGTCCGCTATGGCTGCTGTGAATTCATGAGGATGCCTCAAGGGATTTCAGGTGCCCCAGCCACTTTTCAGCGATTGATGGAGCGTGCAGTGGGGACATGAACTTACTAGGTGCCTGGTATACCTAGATGATGTTATTGTGTTTGGCAGCTCACTGGAGGAACATGAGAGCAGATTATTTAAGGTATTGGACCGACTGGAGACTTTGGCCTTAAACTGTCCATTGATAAGTGTCAATTCTTTCAAACATCAGTAAAGTATGTGGGACACATAGTATCCACCGAGGAATAGAGACCGACCCAAGTAAAGTTGAGGCCTGACCACCTGGCCACAGCCCAAAAATCTAAAAGAACTGCAAAGATTCCTGGGATTCTGTGGTTATTATCGGCGCTTCATCAAGGACTATTCAAGAGTGATCCGCCTTACTTAACCTTACTCAAGGTATCCCCAACCCACAAAAAATACCAAAGTCAGCGTCCCTCAAGACTGAAAGAGTGTATTTTCATCCGAGTGAAGTATTTGGGGCCCGCTGGACTCCTGATTGTGAGACTGCTTTTCATGAGATCATATATCAACTTACCCATGCTCCAGTGCTGGCCTATGCTGATCCAAGAAAACCTACGTCCTGCACACTGATGCTAGCTTGCAAGGGTTGGGGCTGTGTTGTACCAAGAAACACGAGAATGGCCTGAGACCAGTGGCCTTTGCCAGTAGAAGCCTGACCCCATCCGAAAAGAACTATCCTGTACATAATTTAGAGTTCCTAGCTTTGAAGTGGGCTATTGTTGACCAATTCCATGAGTACTTGTATGGGGCTAAAATACTAGTAAAACTGACAATAATCCTTTGACCTATGTGCAGACCTCAGCTAAGTTGGATGCCACTGGCCATAGGTGGCTTTCTGCATTATCTACATATGACTATGCTCTCGAATACCGAGCAGGTCTGAACCACATAGATGCTGATGCTCTCTCCCGAGGCCTGTTCCCCAGAATGATTGGGTCCAATTGGCAGAACCTGACATTCGGCACTCTGCGGAAGTTTGACAGGGAGGAACAAATGTCCACGGACGCAGTGGACTGCATGGTGGATTGCATGGGACCCTCTGAGAATTGCATACCTGCTGCTTATTGCCACTTTTCTGCAATAGACATTGGTGCACTGCCTCAGCTGGACAATGACAGTATTCGGCGGGCTCAATCCCGCGATCCCATGATCAAAGCAGCTTTAGAAGCCCTCTATGCAGGAAAAGATGTGTCCAAATTACGCTCCACTGATTTGAGAACTGCACTGTTATACAAAGAAGGTCCTAAGTTGAAACTGATCAATAAACTGTTATACAGAGAAACAGTAGACAGAGGGGGACAAGTAGACAAACAACAACTAGTGCTGCCCACTGCCTTTCGAGACTCAGTACTGAGGTCCTTGCACAACCACATGGGGCACCTTGGTATAGACAGAACACTTGACTTGGTGAGATCCAGATTCTATTGGCCTAAGATGGGGGCTGATGTGGAGCAACACATTCGAACTTGTAGTCGCTGCTTACAGAGGAAAGCTTGCCCCAGAGGGCTGCCCCCTTGTTAACATCACCACCAGTGCACCCATGGAGCTGGTCTGTATTGATTTTCTGAGTTTGGAGTCGGATCAAAGAAATATCAGTAATGTGCTGGTGGTCACTGACCATTTCACGAGATATGCCAAGCTTTCCCACACAAAGACCAGAAAGCATCCACTGTGGCCAAAGTATTTGTAGAAAACTTTTTGTTCACTATGGGGCTCCACAAAGAATCCATTCTGATCAAGGGAGACTTTGAGAGTCGTCTGATCAAAGAGATGCTTTCTCTGTGGGGAGTGAAAGTCCAGAACCACTCCTTACCACCCCAAGGGGGACCCACAGCCTGAACGTTTCAACCACACTTTGCTAGATATGCTAGGCACCCTGCACCCAAAGGACAAGCCTAGATGGAGCCAACAAATTAGCACCCTGGTACATGCTTATAACTGCACCAAAAGTGATGCCACTGGGTTCTCCCCCTACCGCCTGATGTTTGGAAGAGAAGCTCAACTACCAGTAGATGTGTGTTTTGGGGTCTCTCCTGATGGGGATCAAGCTGACAACTATTTACAGTATGTGCAAAAGTTAAAGGCCCAGCTAACTCATGCATACCAACTGACTCAAACCATGGCTGCCAAAAGAAATCTGGCCAACAAAGAACGGTATGATAAAAAGGTGAAAGCACAGGAACTCCAGGAGGGAGATCGGGTATTGCTAAGAAATCTGGGACTGCATGGCAAACACAAGATTGCTGACAGATGGCACCATCTCCCTCACATTGTAGTGGGCAAACTAGATGATCTGCCAGTGTACAAAGTAAGGCCTGAGAACAATTCAAAAGATGTAAAAACAATGCATAGAAATCATTTACTGCCCATTGGACAAATCCTGATTGAGTCTGAGCCCCCAGAAGATGCCCCCTCTGGACCAGTGACTAGAGCTGCTGCTAAGAAAGATCAAGGAAGTCTGCACCTACAGAAGCAGAGTTAAAGTGTTCCCTGCACAAGTCCCAGTTGAGCATGACTGTCAGTCCATATCAGAAGAAGTGAGGAGTGACTTTGAATACTATCCTTCTTACAAACTGAGTCAATTGTTTGGGGCAATCCCTAGTCAATACTGGAGACAAAGCTGGGCCTTCTGGACTGTCTAAGCCCCAGTTTCATCCCTGGAGCCAATGCTCCCAGAAAGTGAAGTGCAAAGCATCAGATCAGATGAAATGGAATCATTGTGCATGGTTGAACTGTTTGAGCTTTCAGGGAGAAAATGATAGATTGGGGCAGACTGGTGATACACCGAACAAGAAGAGTATTTTGAGTGCCCTGACAGTCCACTGCCAGTGTCCGAAAGCTCTCCATGCGAGCCAAATGTTGTGGACTCAGAAACTGTAACTCCTGGAGCTGAAAGTGCCCCAAGTTCTAGCCTCTCTACCCCCATGGAGACTCCTGACAAGTGAGGACAATGCTGAAAATGAGGCTCAGAGTGCAGCAGCGGTAACAGTTCCTTTAGAAAGACTGGTCGAGCTGTAAAGCCTGTGGTGCACCTCAGTTATGATTCACTTGGGAGGCCTGTGGACTTGCCTCTCAATGTTGTCCATAAAGGAGTGTATATGTCCCGAGCTCATTGCCCAAACTGAGCGTCAGTGCTAACTCAAGTTACTTGTGTTGCCCTCTATGGTGCCCTTGCCCGCCCAGCCCCAAGGTAACTGATAGGAAGGGCCCCTCTTCAGGTTTCATGTACAAGAGGTAATAACTTGAGTTATGGTACAATGTGTGTGTAATACTGTGTAAAGAGTGACGTACTGCAATGTTTCAGAAATGTGTTCTTGGTAAAATGATGTATTGACTGATGATTACATGTGTGAGCCTAATGCAAATGTATATGGTTGCAGTTGAAACTTATGGGGGTACTTGCTTGACCCTGCAAATGGGGGTTCCCAAAAGACTTCCAGGAGCTTGCTTGAATGCTCCAAGCCTGAATGGTGTTTGGCGTTTAAGCCATTTATCAGTGAGTGTTTTAGAGCCTCTGGTACTGTCTCTTTAAGAGCTGTCTGCTTGCAGACATAATTAGTTTGTATGGGGAACTGTGTGCTTCTCTGTTTGAGTACCACTGAGCTGCTGCTAATTCACTCTATTTTGCAGTCACTAGGAGTGCAAAGGGAACCTATCTGAAAGATGTAACTGTTTGCCAGAAATCATGTAGAGTAATAATGAAAATACAGTTTGTCTAACCTGCTTTCTTTGCAGTCAGAACTGTGTCTGCCTAGTTCCCATTCTGGTTTTGAACTGCTGAACTGGACCAATCAGTGTGGGGTAAGCTAGCTCTAAAATGGTGCCTTGGACGAATCAGAACTTGGACTCATAATCTGAGCCAGCCACAAGAGGATTGCATGGGCAGTGACTCTGGGAGATGTAGTTTAGACTTCAGTGCCTTTTGGACCAACAGCAGCAGTCTATTGTGAGTGACAGCCAATCCAGTCAAGAACTGGGAGGAACTCAAAGGAAGTGCCAGTTTTGTCTGTTGGAGTTTCAGTTTAGTTCTGGCAGTGAAGGGAAAGAAACCCTGTGCTCCCTCAGTGCACAGTTTCAGTCAAAAAGCGTGTGTAAGGCCCAGAGTTCTGGTCTGCAGCTTGTGTAACAGCTTGTTAGGACTGAATCCGTCCTGTGAAAAGAATCAAAGGATCTCTGAAGAGTAGAAACCAGGCTCACCCTGTAGAAGACTGGAGAAATTGTTGAATTGCACTCGGTCTGTCAGGAACTGAATCTGCTGTGTGTTCTCCGGGTATTGTGCAGTAATTGCGATCGGGATAGAGAAGCAGCCTGCCTGGTATAGTACTTTTCTTTTCACCATATAAATGTGTGAAGAGTCTCGTGGCGCCAAGAGTAGCCCTGCTGACGTTGAAGGACCCTATCTTGTTTGGAGGTCGTGAGTACTAATTCAGGTCGCTCCTGTTGAATTGCCACATTAAATCCAAATGGAATTACTGTACTGCTGACTGTTTAAACTAATTTTCTTTTCACTGTGTGAAAGGGCCCTACCAGCTGCACGGTTTGGACTAGCCACTAGGGCTTGGGTACCCAGGACAGTAACTGGTAGGGATAGGCAGCAGAGCCATAGGTAGATAGTAAAGTGATAAGCTAATTAACCTGATTTCCCCTGTCCTTGTTATATCCCCTAAATAAATCAGAGCTGCTTGTTTCAGCAAAGTTATACTGCCTGAGGTATTTGTCTATGTTAAAGTACTGTACTGTGATTGTTGCACTGTATCTTATTTCACAGGAGGTCCCAGTGCCGGAACTAGTCCTGGGGGTAAGTGTATACTGTGAAGGTAATTCTGATATATTGTGGGCCACTAGTGGGAAGAAAGGGGTTGCAGTGTCCCAGAGGGCTGTGACCAAGTTAGTTTAACTATTGCAAACCCTGACCTCTGGGTGGAGGCACCCGCCATTGGATCCAGGCCCCTCAACCTGTTAGTGGCAAATCAGGCAGGGGTAGTAGCCCCTGGGATAGCGCCATCTAGGGGTTACACATGCATGGATCCTCTAACTCTGAAATAAATGGAATTAATCATTCCTTTGATATCCCATGAGCAGATAAAGGTATGACATCAGTCTGTTTATTTGGAGTCATAGCATTTGTACATTGGAACTGAACACTTCTGTACAATGGGTACATACAGTAACTTACTGTTGTTTGGAGTAGGATGCATACCTCTTAGTAAAACACTGTTTATTTTTGTTTAGTTTATTTCCTTAAAATAAACTTGTGATTAAAGAGGTTACTTAAAGATTACTTTGCTTTTCTGAACATGGTCTAGAGGACAGCGACTTCAATAAAGCCCCAAAACTCACCACAGAGCATCTAGACCCCCAGAGCATCTGGAGCCTGGCGGCCTTCATGCCTTGTACAGTACAATAAATATAACATTACAGACTATGACAACATGACAGGGTGTTGTACTTCAAGTTACTTTTTTCCTCCTGTGAATAATGGGGGTAGTTTCCCCATTCGGTGGTTGTTATGGTTAATAAACAATGTGCTCAGTAAATGTTGCTCAAAATAAAACATTTTGGTATGAAAAGTTGGGCGTTTTACATGGTCACCCAAGTTGTGAGTGTCCCAGGCCCCCCTAAGGCTTGATCTGGCCCTGCACACAGTACTCCAGATGGGGTCTCACCAGACCAGCTGTCTGTACAGAGGGACAACAACTTCTTGTTTTCTACTGGTGATGCCTCTCCTATGCATCCCAGTATCTCCCCAGCCCTCCTTACTGCCCTCTCACATTGCTTGCCCACATTTAAGTCATCTGATATGACTACCCCCAGGTCCCTTTCCATTTTTGTTGTTGTTAGTATCTCACCCCCCATTGTGTACTCTTCCCTTGGATTTTTGTTTCCCAGGTGCATTATCTTGCACTTCTTAGCATTGAATCTAAGCTGCCATACATTTGACCATTCCTCTAACCTTGTCAAGTCCCTTCTCATCCTTTCCACCCCACCTTGTGCATCAACTCTGTTGCAGATCTTTGTGTCATCTGCAAAGAGACATACTTTTCCTTCTAGTCCCTCTGCAATGTCACTTATAAAGACATTGAAGAGGACCGTTCCTAATACTGAACTCTGTGGTACCCCACTAGTATCCCCCCTTTCTTCAGAGTGGACTCCATTTACTATTACCCTCTGTGTCCTATTCTCCAGCCAATTCTTTACCCAGGCTATCATTTTGGGACCCACTCCCAGGCTGGCTAACTTGTATATTAATCTTTTGTGTGGGACTGTGTCAAATGCCTTGCTAAAGTCTAGGTAGGCCATATCTACAGCACCTCCCTGAACTACTACTTTGGTCACCCAGTCAAAGAAATCTATTAGATTCATCTGGCATGACCTTCCTGCTGTGAATCCATGCTGCCTTGGGTCCTGTGCCCCTCTAGCTTCTAGGTACATGAAAATTCTTTCCTTCAGAAGTGATTCTATCATTTTCCCTATCACTGAGATTAAACTAACTGGTCTGTAGTTTCCTGCTTCTGCCCTGCTCCCACTTTTGTGAAGGGGAATCAGATCTGCCCTCCTCCAGTCCTCAGGTACCACCCCATCCTCCCATGATTTGTTAAAGAGGGTAGTCAGTGGTGTCACTAGTTCTACCCTTAGTTCTTTTAGAATTCTGGGATGAATCCCATCAGACCCCATTGCTTTGTCCACCTTCAGTTTTATGAGTTCTTTCAGAATCCTTTCTTCTGTAAATGGGCTGGTATCAACTTCTGTATCCAGAGTGTTTCTACTGTTTGTTTTAGGTACCTCCCCCTCTTCATTTGTAAATACTGAGCAAAAATATTTGTTTAGTATCTCTGCCTTTTCACAGTCACCCACTGCCCACCCCCTCCCTTTATTAAGCCTCACTATCCCTCTCTTGGTCTTCCTTCGCTCCCTGATGTACCTAGAAAAGGTTTTATCCCACTTCTTGACTGAGTTGGCTATCTTTTCCTCGTTTCGGCCTTTGCTGTTCTGACTGCCTTCCCAGCTTCCTTTTGCTTTTAACTGATACAATTCTCTGTCCTGCTCCTTCTGTGATTCCTTCTTTTCTGAATGCTTTCTTTTCTGTTGAACCTTCACTGCCACGTCCATAGAACCATAGTGGTTTCTTACATCGTTTTGTTTTGTTTATTTGCTTCACACAAAGGCTTGTTACCTCTATGATGGCAGTTTTATTATTCCCCATTGTTCTTCCACCCCTCCTTCCTGCCCATTTGCTAGTGCATTCCTTAGGCACTCACCCATTTTGGCAAAGTCAGCCCTCCTGAAGTCCAGTACTTTTGCCTTTGTATGGCTTGACTCTATTGCTGTGTTTATTGTGAACCATACTGTTCGATGATCGCTAATTCCCAGATGGCTACCCACTTCTACATCTGTGATCCTCTCTCCATCTCCATTTGTGGGAACCAGGACTGATTGCTCCCTCTCGAGTGGGTTCCAATACTAGTTGTCTAAGGCATGCCCCCTGTAGAGCATCTAGAATAACCCCACTCTTAGAAGTGGCTGCTGCAACTGCACTCCAGTTCACATCTGGTATATTTAATCTGGCAATACATTTAATCTGTTAAAATGCAGAACACCAGCCTGGCAGTCAGCATTTAGGCAAAGTCAAGGAACACTTTTCGGTAATCCCCATTTGTAAGGGGGTTACACATACATTGACTACATACATTATATGGTCAGAGGTATAAAGTACAGTACCAAACAGATGATAGTATACAGGTACAGAAAAAGTTCCAAGCAAGAGACAAGTCATAATAACAAAGCACAAATTAACAAGTGCAATGAACATGGGGAAACAAACCCATTGCGACCATAACGTGTCTGAAATCCACACAGACAAAATCATCTATGAGCAAGAGCAGACTGGCACTTTGTGCAGTCACTTAAGACAGCTGTTACGGAAAGCCTGAATTGTCTGGCATTGTCAAACCTCAGTCAGAATGGAGTTCCAAAATCTAAGGGCAAAACAGGAAAAGGTGCTATATCCTAATTTTGTTCTTGGGTTAGGTACGTGAACAGTAGGTGTTTAACTTCTGCAACTCTGTTATGTAAACAACATCCACCATGCACAGTACCATTTTGAGTATGAGCTACACATAGGTCACTTGTACTGAATGGGCAGTTGCTATTACAAGACCGGAAAATTGAGGCAAGAGGCAAAAGCATCTGCTTATACCAAATATTATAGGTAACACCTCCC
Organism: Neoceratodus forsteri; assembly: GCA_016271365.2. Classification (NCBI taxonomy): domain Eukaryota; kingdom Metazoa; phylum Chordata; order Ceratodontiformes; family Ceratodontidae; genus Neoceratodus; species Neoceratodus forsteri. The sequence continues at coordinate 119,868,934 of CM028129.1, read as the reverse complement.
AAGGAGAGGTCATGTAAAGGTGAAGTGGGGGAGCCACCCAAGTCTGGTATACAACATAAAGAAATAGACATAATGGGGCCAATTCTAGAAACCTTACGCATGGCACAAAGTGACTTGCGCCAATGAGAATGGCGCAAGTAGCACTTTGCTCCATGAGTTGCAGCATTTAGGATTCTGCAAAGCAGCCTGTGACGTGTCATAGGCATCTTGCGCTAAACTGGCGTTACCCACCAGTTGTGCCAAAAAACCTCTGCGACATGACGCAAGGGGGTTTACGGCAGTAGCTGTGCCCTATTCTATAAGGGCAGCTACAAAAGTCCCCAGTATTGGTATTCTACAACAACTCTCCGAGGACATCCATCAAAGTACATTTACACCAGCTATTATCTGGTGTAAGTGTACTTTGCTTCCACCGGGGGTTGCGTCAGTGTGTCCCCAATGGATCCCCATATAGGTGAGGCAGCTCCCCAGCCCTGATCCCCAATTAAAATGTTTAAAAGCCCCTCAGGGCCATCCACCCCACCCTCTCACAAGCCCCAATTCCCAGTTAAAATGCTTAAAACCCCGCAGTGCTACTGGACCTCCCACAAGCCCTGATCTCCAATGCCAAATAATTGTAAAGCCCCACAGGGCTAGCTGACCCCCCTCAAGACCTGATCCCCAAACCCCAATGATGCCTCGGGTCTATAAGAGGACTTAAATATTCCTGCACCTCCGGTATCCCTGGTAGTCTGGTGGCCCCCACCTGGCAGTGCCAGTCCAACCCACTCCCTCCACTCGTACCAAGCCGGCGACAGGCACAACCCACCTCTCACCACCGCATCCAGCCATCGACTGAGCTCTGTATGAGCACGTACTACTGTAAACTTATATAATATATATATAATATGTAACCCCCCTACAAATGGGGGTCACTAAAAAGCCTTCTTTGGGTGAGCCTAAATGGTCTCCGCCCAGCTGGTGTCCTGTATTTCAGCCGATTTAAAAAATAATTGAGTGTGAGTGCATAATGCTGCCATGTACTGTCACTTTAAGAGCTGCCAAACTGCAGTATAATTAATTTGAACTGGGGGGACTGTGTGTTTCCTGCTCGAGTCCCGCCTGGGCCACTGAGCAAATTGCTCTGTTTCTGCAGTCGCTATATGCGCAGGGGGGAGCCCTTTCAAAAGATGTCACTATCAGCTAGTAATTTGTTAGAGTAATAATGACAGTACCGTTTGTCTAACCTGCCTTTCTTGCAGCTGGAACTCTGTGTGTTTTGCCCCTCCATTTCGGATCTGAACTGCTAAAGGGGTCCAATCAATGGGGAGGGGTTCCTTGAAATGGAGCCTGCTGGCAAATCAGAACTTGGACTCTCAAGTGGAGCCAGCCACCAGGGGCTTGTATGAAGAGAGCCTCTGGGAAATGTAGTTTAGACCGTGGCGCCTTTTTTCGCCAATAGACGGAGCCTGTTGTGACTGACAAGGAGACTCAGCCAACTGAAACCTTTTGGACCTAGGTGAAATGCCGGACTGCCTGCTGAGAGAGTCAGTCTGAGCATGGAGCTGGAAGAGTGAGCAGCTCGTGGGCTGCTCGCGTGGGAGGCCTGAAAAGGCCCGTTTTCGCCAGCTGTCCTGGAGGAAGAGAGGGAGAGAAAAGGACTGTGTTTTCTTGGGCCAAGTATCCGAACATGTGTGAAAAAGGAAAGCCGTTGTTGTGGCCTAGATCATGGGCAACCAAGTGTGGGGAAGAAGTAAAGAAGAGGAACCTTGATTTTCGGACTGAGATTCCGAAGAGGAACCCTGATTTTCGGACTGAGATTCCGAAGAGGAAGCAAATGCTGAAGTGCCCTGAGGTTTGGGGCTGAAGAGAGCCATTTTGAAGTTGGAAGCTGAGGGGGAAACCGCTCTGAGTGTTCGTGCAGCCATTGTTGCACAGTGGTTCGCGTGGGATGCGCGTGTGAGGCTCCAAAGTTGGCCTGCAGCTGTTGGTGAGCGTAATTCGGACTGAATCCGAGCTTTCAGAGTGAAAGAAACAGAAGAGGTAATTTTGGGACCAGACTTAACCTGAAGAAGACCGAAAGTGTGCAGAATTGCAATCGGCCTGTCAGGACTCTGTGGTCTGGTACAGTAAATGACCTTTACATATAAATGTGCGTAGTGCTTGTGGGGATTGAGATTTGAGTAATTCCCCATTTTGTGAACTGTGTGCTGTGCTGGGAGTGTGATTCCCTAGCAAGGTTCGAACTGAATCCGAGTTTGAGTCAGAGAAGAAGCTCCTGAAGTGACCAGCTGCTTGCCTGGTAGTGTTCTGTGTACATATAAAATGTGCAGTGAGCTGGAAGTCATAGCCAGCATCACTCGGACTGTATCTGCCTGCATTGAGTGCAAGTGAGCCCCGCCACAAGGGCTGGGTCAGCTATTCTATTTCTCCTGGCAACCCAGGACAACTTGCATCCCATCCAGCTTTTGGTATCAAGTTTGTGAGTGCAAATCAGGGTAGCTCCCTGCCATCTGCCTATCTAATTGCAAGTGTTTCATCTGATTTCTTTTCTTCCTTTCTTCATGAACTGAGCCAACCAGCTCTGGATTACAATTGGGTATTGTGCAAGTGTTTTTCCATCCAGGGCCCCAACCAGCTGCACCGATCCTGGCTAGCCCCCATCCTGGGTACCCAGTGAAAGTGACATTTTGGGACTCTGAATATGCACAGTACTGTGATTATTAATGTGTCTAACTTAATTAACCTGATTTCCCTGTCCTTGTTACAGCCCCTTAAATAAATCAGATCTGTTTGTTTCGCAAAGTTACACTGACTGAAGTATTTGTTTATGTTAAAGTATTGTACTGTGGCTATCGCATTGCATTATCTTGTTTTACAGGGGTCCCCAGAGTCAAGCTGATCGAACCAATCCTGGGGTTAAGTGTAAATAGTGAAGATACCCAAGGTGTATTGTGTGGGCCACTAGCAGGAATAAAAGGAGGTCTCAGTGTCCCAGAGGGCTGTGACCAAAGTTAGTTTAACTACTGCAAACCCTGACCTCTGGGTAGAGGCACCGCTATTGGACCTAGGCCCCTCAACCTGTTAGTAGTTAAGCAGGTAGGGGTAGTAGCTCTTGGGATAGCGCCACCTGGGGGTTACAAATATATAACTCTGATAGCGCCACCTGGGGGTTACAAATATATAACTCTACCTCATAAATGTTATGCTATATATGGAAAACAAAATGTGTATTATGCACTACTTAAATATTATGACTATTATGGAAAACGCTGGGTCCTCCTCTCCCAAAGACTATTGTTCTGTATCCCCCATCTGTGTGGTTTTTGTGTATTGTCTTTCTTCTACAATCACTGTATTTATAATATTGTATAATTTTTGTATGCATAATTTCCATTCCTTGTTTTCTCCCTTGTTTTTCTTACCTGAACACTGTACTGCTTATTACTGTATGTAAGTCCATATTGTTGTTTGATGGGGAGCCTTTGTAAGGAGTCTACGACTCAAAGGGTTGTAATTCTGAATGTTATTATCTAAATAAATAAATCTTAAATAATACTTGCTTAGTGAATGACAGCAGCTGTCATTTTCTGAGCACATACTATTTACAGTAGTACGCATATACAGACTCAGTTGGTGGCTGAGCACGGTGGTGAGAGGTGGGTTTTGCCAGTTGCCAGCTGGGAATGGGTTGGGGGAATAGGGTGGACTAGCACTGCCATGTGGGGGCCAATAGACTACCAGAGATACTAGCGGTATGGGAATATTTAAGTTCACTTAGGGATCTGAGGCATCATTGGGGTTCAGGGATTGGGCTTGGGGAGGTCCACTAGCGCTTGGGGCTTACAATTACTTGGCATTGGGGATCAGGCTACAGGGGGTCTGCAAGCCCTGTCAGGATTTTCATTGCCAATTACTGGGAGTGGGGGCCAATAGCCCTGTGGGGCATGGACAGTCATGGGGATTGGGGAGGGGGGCACTTGCGCCCTTTCATTGTCCATGCCTCAGACTTGCGGCTAACCAGTCAGGTACGCCCTCCATTTGGTGCACTGATACAGTTGATGCAAGTTGCAGGACATAGCCACGGGGACCCTGCCTGATGCAGAACCGGGTGCAGGGTCCCTGGCACAACTGCATCCCTTGTATGTTGCAACATGCGTCATGCATAGGGATGCTTATAGAATCGGGCCCAATGATTTGAGGCCAGGGCAAAAGGGCAAATATTGTTATACTCCACGTCCCACTTCTGTACCACTGTGAAAATCAGTGGTATCTGACAATATCCAATGCCATCTGACATCTGAGAAAATCAGTGGTATCTGACAGTATCCGATGCCATTGGATACTGTCTAAGCAACACAGTTTTAACAAAAACAGGGCTCTGAGGACCAGCTACCCCAACATGGTATACTGAGTGTTTCGGGATGAGTATGTTAACAGAGTCTCATTAAATTATTCTTGATCAGCGGTCAATTAAGACAGGCTATTAGTGGCCTAAGCAGAGTTGATCAAGTGCTCCTTTAACAGTGAAATCCAAATCTCTGACTTCTGACTTATTAAAGGAGCCTCCAGGTCATTAGCAAAGTCCTGAGTTTCCCATTAGTCTTCAGCAAAATACTTAAAACCCAGAACATTTCTCCAGGCACACAGCTCTTATTAAAACTAATCACATTACTGCCTTACGGTGGTATCTAGATTGAATTATCCCCTGCCTGCCAAGCCAATAGTCACACACAAATGAGCTCCTTTATAGGAGCAAAGTTTCAGGGCAATAGTGCATTTCCACCCCCTGTCTTCCTTGTTTCCTGCTAGCAGGTAAGATCATTTTATAAGCCTTCGCTCCATTCAGGTTGAATTGACAGATCAGTTTGCTACAAAACAGTTTGATTTTAAAGGACACAGCTGTTTTGAATCAAAAATAGCATTTGATTATGAAAATAAAATAACCTTTTGCTCTCTTTGCATGTTAGAATGTATTGAATGGATCAACACCTCAATTCAGATGGGTGGGATGACCATATTTTTGTTGTCAAAGGGAACCTTAATGAACAGTGCCTGCTCCTTTAGAGGTGCAGTCTTGTTTTGGTAGTTGCTTTCTTTAAATTGAAAGTGATTGCAAAAATCTCGCTTAACTGAGCAGCAGCAACTGCATTAGGGAGATAGCATAGAGAAGCGCCCTGTGGAAGCAGCAGCTCCCCCCCCCTTATCTAAATCCTTCCTGATGGATAGCTGCCTCATGTTCGCAATGTACATCCCCCCCCCCCAATAGACTGACTCCCAAATTCTGTTCTTCCACCTAAAGTCATTCCTCTGATATACCTAATACATATGAAAGGCAAGCCTGATGGCTGAAGTGCTCAGGAAGGGATGAGCAGACACGACTCTTTAAAAAAAAAAACATGAAACTCTCAGTCCCTAGAATCTAGCTGGTCCAAACATTTAGAAGCAAAAATAATCTCTGTTAAAAACAATACAAGGGGTTGGCCCGCCAGCACAGCAGCAGGGCTACTGCTCTTGGTGCTGATGACATATGTTCAGGAACACACCCGGGCCATCAGGGAATAAGTCAGAGGGGGGAGGGATTGAACGTCCCAGAGGACACTGTCCCTCTCCGGGGTGGGAGACTGTCTCGCACTGAGTGAACATAGAAACATAGAATTGGATGGCACAAGGAGACCAAAGGTCCACTGGGTCTTCCCTTACTATACTACCTCACCCAATTGACCTACTGTCCCAGTAGGCTGTATCCCTCCCCCCAACTTCCCCACCCCTCAAACCCTTGCTGCCCCCCTCTGGGACTATGAGTTCCTGTGCCCTGTCCCAACTGTTTAAAACCATTTGTCCTGCCGGCTGGGAGTCCACAGGCAGAGGTGCAACTTGGAACTGCAATGGGGAGAGAGGGGACTTGCCAGGTCCGCATGATGCCACACAGTTGTGTGTGGCCTTGTGCATGAGCAGTGCGCAGCCCTTTTGCACAAGCAGTCCCCAGGTACAAGCTTAAAGTAGAAGTAACTCCTTGCAGTCACACGAATGATGCCAGCTACACCTGGGCTCTGCCCAGCCTACTGTACCCACCAGTACCCTACAGGGCCTTCAGAGGGAGGGACATCCTCCCTCAGGCCCCACCTCAAGGAGGGGTGAAAGTCAAGGGGTTGAAAGCTGTGAAACACAGATGGAAGGAAAAAGTTAGGTGGCTTCCAGAAGTGGATGAAATAGTGGTCAGTCAAACAGATAGGTGGCTGAAGCAGAAACAGTTGGAGACACAGCATAGAACACAACACTCACAAGGCAGGTAGCTGGGCTCAAAACAGACTTCAGAAACAGGACAAACCACTACTTGGTTGCAGGATTAGGCCTTGAGAAGAGTGCAGTGAGTTTGTATGAAACCTTGGCAGTTATGGACAGTGTTTGCTGCTTTCACCTTTGAAGAAAACTTCGTAAAGTTATCCCTGCGACCAAGATGAGGTTTATCCACTTTCTGGAATCCATTTTGAGCCCAGCTACCTGCCTTGTGAGGAAATAGTGGCACCCGCTTGGTCACCCTCCCTTTTTCCACAGTGAAGTCCATTTACTACCTCCCACTGTCACCTATCTCCTAACCAATTTCTTACCAAGTTAACACCTTTGAAACTACCCCTAAGCAGCCCCACGTCCTTACGTGTCTCCTATGACTGGACGGATGCTTCCTCTTTTCCCTTATTCGTCTGTGTATCCAGGTTAAGTAACTTGCTGAAAGTTCCACCGTGGGTTGTAGTAAGCATCATATGAGTGACCTCCTGTTTCAGAGTTCTGTACTCTAAGTATTACACTACCCTGTCTTCTCAGAAAGATTAATTCTTTCATACTGGTACAAGCATCTCTAACTGCTATACACTGAAATGTGGCAGTCAGCAGTTACTACATCTTTACTTTTTGTAAAAAGGCACTTTTTTGCTTAGTGGAAGAGGCACTCCCTTTAGCTACTTCATTGCCTGAATTTTAATGAGACTTTTGTTTTTAATTGTAGATCAAGGGAGCATGCACGACCAGTTGGAGAGCTACTTCCCTGCGCACAAGACACTCTTATTCTGCGCAGAATGTCTCACACACAACTGAGCTGGAAGTGGGCATGATTGGATAAGAATTTTTAAAAAATTTACGATATTATTGAGTGAGCTTGATCAATAATACAGTAATACCACTGGCAAAACCCAATCTTACAGCTGTGAGTGTCTCACTTACATTAGTGAGGTATCAGAACCGCTTACCTTGGTCCAGCGTCTCGTACCCTAAGAACACATGTGAAAACCACTCTTACAGCCGTAAGAGTTGTCTCAGTGGAGGTATTAATGCTCAATTTGCTCAACCCTGTCAAAATTGTGATGGTCTTGTCATTGGTCAAGGCTATGTTCGGCACCTAAGGGCCCAGGGGTGGGCAACTTGCAGATTACACCTACAGTATTCTTAGAGTGGGGCTGATAGAAAACATTTCTAAATCTGAATTACGAATGCAAATGCTAACCTCTGTAGACCTCAGTGTCAGAATAATGTGTCTATTATTGCATTCAGATTGCTTACAAACCCATTCCTATAAATAAAGACTGTGGCAGATCGATGTCAATGTTCCACGCTCTCCTCCATTCAGTTAAGGTGCTGACTGACTCTTCAGTTTCCAGTGGCACTGTAGTAAAACATTAAAAATAGAACAGTCTCATTAAAGAGCTGAGAAATAAAGTGGTTAAGGAGATTGTCACTTTTACTTAGTAACAACTGATTTTAAAAGCAGAGATTTTCAGTCAGCTTTAGATAGCTAGTATATCCACAGGCAACAGACCTGATTTGTATTCATATTTATGAATAAACAGTTGCTAAGTTTTCTTTATGAAGTAGTTTTACAAGGAATGAAGGAAGTCAGGAGGTTGACTTAAGCCCTGTCCACACTACACCTCTGTAATGTTACAGAGTGCCCAAACCGTTACCGCAATGGTTTGCATTTACACCCGTAACGTCACAGGAGGCGTTTTCATAACCGTTGTTGAAACCACATATGAGGTGGTTTTAACAACAGTTATGAAATCTGTCCCGCCCTGGTAACATTACCGGCGGTAGTGTGGAGGGGCGGTAACGGTTTCCTGCAGGGCAGGAAGCACAGCGCGAGCTGCATTTTGGGATCGGGCGCCGCTGTAACGGTCGCCCTGCTCCCGATGTGTGGACTGGCAGCGCCGGTCCCGTAATGGACACCGCCACGGTGTGGATGCACTGCACTGCTTCCCAGCGGTAACGGTCTATATCCATTACCGAGCCCGAGTGGTGTAGTGTGGACAGGGCCAAAGGTGTTGTGCCGTAACTGTGTTGTGCTGCTGCCATGTGGGACCCACCTGAAAACGAGATGGTTTTCTATCTTAATGTGTTTTTTTTTTTTTAATTCCTGGGGTTGTAACAATTTTAATTTACCTTGTCCAGTCCTACAAGGCATGTGGCTCCATTCTATAATGACTACAGTGAGGCGTGGGACTTTTAACCTTTGGGGAGGGTGTCATTATTTAACAATTAGTATTAGTGACACAGGCCTGGATTTTCAGCCCTGCTCAGACTAAGTCCCACTCTGCAGTGGCTGGTGTGGACTGAAATCTCCACACCCGTAGACATCTGTATTTTCAGTCCACATGTGGGAGATGGTACACCTAGTTCCACTAGGCATACCATTTGGCACAGCTGCGGTGAAAAACCATCTGCAAGCTGCCATAAATTGGGAGCCAGTCATAAACCACCTGCCACTTTGAAAATATGGCATGCGGGGAAACTGTAGCTCCACAATTGAAACCCCACTTGTGGCAGTTTTTCCTCGTTGCTGCACTGAGTTTGGATGGGCTGAAGATCCAGCCCACAGTTTCTCAACCTGGCAAAGCCCTTGTAACACATGCTGGCACTTAGAAAGTTGTGCCCAGGGAAAATATATTTAACAGGCCTGCACAGTCCCATCCCACAATGGAAGAACACAGGAACTAAGCGATAAACCATAGTGCCAGTAGTAAAGTGGAAACACGGGCTGAGGTTTACACACAAAACACAAAATAGGGTCTCACCTGTAGTGAGTCCACATACCTGGGAGTGTAATTGAAACATTAGAGCACAGATCCCCATGTAAATGGGTAGGTCAGCACACCTAGATAATGAGGTACTAACACCTAAAGAGATGCAAGCAAATGCACAATTTATTTAAAGGAAAACTACATCCTCATATCATTAAATTTTATTTGTTTCCATGTCAACAGACAGCTCCTTTCCTATAGCTGTTACTGTGAAATGTGTTACCTTTAGTTTGTTTTCACTGCTCATGGTAGCCCTGGGTGTCTCCATTTCATGGTTGTTGAAATTTCATTGTGCATGAGAACTGCATTAGCATATGAGAACATGATGTCAGATCAACCATTTAAATTGTACATCTTTATGCTGAAAGAACGAATATCCTGCAAAAACTCTCTAGAAATACCTAAACTGAATGGAGTTTAAAGGGAAAAAACTTGCATTGCAACTCAGATAGTTTGCAAAGTTTACTGAAGGTAAAAGTGGTATTTCATACCTTCTTGCAGCTCATTTCTTTGAAAACTAATTAAGCAGATAGGCATACTAGGGAGTTTAAAGGTTGATTACGCATCATGTTCCCATATTCTAATGCAGCTCTCGAGGACAATGAGATTTCAACAACCACCAAATGGAGCCTCCCAGAAGAGTTACAGGGCTTGGTATGAAGTGTGAAAACAGATTAAGGCAGTTGCATGCATCTCTAACAGCTACATAAAAACAGTTGTCTGTTGACATGGAAAAAAAAAATTGAGAAGATGTGAGGGTGTAGTTTCCTTTTAAGGCCACAGTTGTGCAGTAAAAACCTGGCAAACTTGAGTGAAAAACCACCTGCAGTTTACCACAAAAGACTAGCAGTACAATACAGTCAGCCAAATGCACAATAATGTCCAGAGCGCACCTAAATTTTAGGATGTTTTACGCCTGTAGTGTTGTCCATCGTATGGATTCTGAAGCCGTTCCTGGCATTGCTAGCACTGTGTTCCTCCTGGAACTAAGGCTCTCATAGCCAAGTAGAAAATAAACAGTCCCGTTTGAAACTGAGAAAAAGTTTGTTTAGAAATTGTGGCACGGTAAACCAAACATCCAGTCCGTGGTGGCTGAGTTCCGGGTAGCAGCGCACTTGTTTCGATTACATCATCATCAGAACGGGGAAAATGTTTTAATAGGGAAGGCAGGAACAAGGATATGGAGAAAGAAGGAAAAGGTTTAAGCAATCAATAAACAATCACGGTTGTCAATCCCTACAATATTCTCTATACCCTCCCCAACAGATCCATCAGTCCCAGAGAGTTCTAACAACTGATGTACCAGTGTTGCTTTCTCCACCATCCTAGGGAGCTCATTTAACTATTACGATTGTGATGCTTACCAGCTGGTTATGATTGTTCTATGATATTTGTAATATAAAAATATAGCCTGTGCTTATGGGTGCCCCCAGGTTTCAGAGAAGCTGCAGGATATATTAACCTGAAACAAGGAGGTAATTAAAAGACCAGAGAGACTTAATTAAGAGTCTTCTGTTTTCTATCTTAATTAGAACTGACCCAGCTGCCAGGATATAGGGCTTGTAAAGTTTTATGACATCTTAGAGGAAAACCTGTTATACCACCATGGTGCTAAAGGTTATAAAATCTTTTGTTTCCTTGGGGAAACAGGAACTGCTCAAGATCAGAGAGGAAAGACTTGATTAACGACTGTGATAATTTGGGAAATTAGTTTGCTGAAGTCACATTATTTAAAATACTTCCTGAGAGGACATCATGTTTATATTTTTTATATTCTAAAAGGAGGAGCTAGATGACTCAGAAGGGGTGTGGAGAGTCACAGTTTAAACTGAATACGGTGGCTGAACTTAGGGACATATCTTTTTGGACTCTTAAGAAACAAGATCTCTGATCTAACTTAAGCACTGTAAAGAGGTAATACATTAGATAGAAAAAGTCTAATTGTATTGTGGTAGGAGTTTATGTTTTGTACTTTAACCTTGTTCTTTTAAGTGATTGTATGCTTTTTGATATAGTGTTCTGTGTTTACATTTTTTCATATTTTGATTTTAGTAAAATCCTTATTTTGAAAGAAACTGCCTGGGTCTTCCAAGTTCTTTCTTTTGCATGTGACGTATGAAGGTTAAGACTGACAAAAGTGTTCAGAAGCTTGATGGTGTTACTAAACTGGGAAAAGGTAAGAATATACCTAAGGTCTTTTATAAGTTTTAAAGGTTCCTTTTGAAGCCTGGCTGGGTGCCCTGGCATAAGATTGCACCGCAATCCCCAAAGAGGTACTAATCTATGCCAGCACATTAGGGTATGCTAGCATAAGGTTCACAGTTTAAATCCTCCCAGAACTTGAGACTAAAGGTGATTTGGACCCACAAGCAGACAGGAGGGTTACCCTGTCTGTTACCTGTTCACATTACTGTGCTAGGAGGTTGGCACTGTGGGACCAGAGGGCCTGACCTGCTGAGTGCATTAGTGACAATGGGTACCACAGCTATCGAATTGTTGCAGGCCCAATGCATGGAGTAGATGAGGAGTGTTGGCATACAGTAATGAGATCACAATTAAAGTGGATCTAAGCGCCTCCAGTGTGTGCACTCAGGAACTTTGACTCATGCCTACTGTCTGTTTCACTCATGCCCACTGCCGCAGGCCAGGCAGCCTTCTCATCTCGGATGCCCAAACTGTGGAACACCCTTCCTGAGGCTATCCTGCACTCTACCTCCACTCAACACCTTAACTCCCTCCTTAAAATACACTTCTCCACCACCTGCATATGCACCTGAACAACTCTCAGTACTAGGGCCTAAGTGTCTATGGGTACAGTGATTGCCAACTACTGGGTCAACCAGTTACTGCAATATGTTATGCCTGTAATCTGTCCAACTCTATTTGCACTATGTCATGTATGTACTCTTTGTTATTATTGTATTTTGTATGCTGCACCTCAGTTGTATGTTCTGTTTTTACTATTGTATTTTTGCCATAACTGTCCAACCATATATACACCATGTAATGTATGTTCTGTATTATTTTGTAACTTTCAATGCACCTCAAGTGTATTTCCCCACCCCTCTCCCCTAGAACACATCTGGAATTGAGCAGTATTCTGCTCAGTATGCCTTCCTTCAAGGTCCAGTGGTCTAAATGCAGGTGCCTGGGCACTCCCAAGATAAGCAGAACTCTGCCCAGAATTTCTCCCTCCCCCATGAAATATCTAACTACAGTAAAAGGGTTCAGGGCTCAGGCCCTGATCAGGTACAAACCAAATCAAACCCGAGGCCTCATGTGCAGAATGCTGGTCTCACTGGGGCAGCAGTCACTGAACCATGAGGGGCTTGCAGGAGTGAGCTATGGTTGCTTGCTAGACCCTAATATTTCTGGACTTCACTCCATGTGGAGATTGTTTCTTCCTTGGTGGGGACTTTTTTTCCTCCTCTTCTACCCAATATGGGGATTTCCTCGACCACGTGGTTGATAGCTGACAGGGTGTGCACTGAATCTGAAGTGATTGCTGAATATTCCGAATACCAGCTGTATTCAACTGTAGATAGCAGCTGTATTTGAGCACAACAGTACCTCATTAAAAAAAACATTTTGAAAGTCTTTAAACCCCCCATGTGGCAATGTTGCCCTCTCCTCCATCTCCCATCCATTGCACTGAACCCCACCATCCCAGGTGCAGTGAGTATATATAGTCCTGTCCTGACTGAAAATCAATTTCTGGCTGGGCTAGTGTAGTGGTTTATCAGCAGTAGCCAAATCAACCCTCTCTCCTTCCCTTGCCTGACTCGTTAAACAGACATCCCTTACACCACCCTCCGATACCCACCACCCTCCTCCTCCTCCTCCCTCTCACCCCTGACACTCAGTGATGTCCTACATTCAAAAGTAAAACAAATGGGGTCCCACGGCGGGTGACCAGCACAGCCTTCCCTCTGCCTCGGCTTGCCACCATCTATAGAACTTGGGTGGGCAGCTGTTGTTTTTCTTATTATTCTTTGGTAACCAGGTTAGGCCCACTAGGCACAAGTGCCTGTTTCAGGGGCAACTGGGAGCACTGGGGAGGTTAAGTGATTTGCTCAAAGTCACACAATATGGAAGAACAGGTGGTGGGAATCAAACCCAGTTCTGCTGGACGTACCAAGCTCTTTCATAGCAAATTACTATAACCTCTAGACTACACTGCCAGCTCAGTTGGAAAGACTGTGTACAAAACTGAAATATCCTGCAAACTCTTTCTAGGGTCTATATAAAGTGTATGGTTAGAGTCTGTTGTATATGGAAATCAGTGGTCTCAAAATCCCTATTGTCGACTGATGGTTCTATGATGCCAGTTCGACAAATTATTTGTCAACCGACATTACAGCGATGGATTTATGTTGACCGCAATTTGCAGTTGACATAAATCCATCTGGGGAAACAGTAACTTTTTCACTGAGAGGCTTTGCCCCTGAACCCCCAATGCAGGGGAGTCTGCCTCCCCCGCACCCCCCAGACTTGAGGATTATCAACTCAGAGTCGGAGTTGATTTGGGGAGGGGGGGTGCAGGACCAGGGGAAAAGTGCTGGGGTCCCACACGGACTTTTACAGTGAACTGTCGATGCTGTCGGCATCTATGTGTTCACTGTAAAAGGTTTGCCATTCGGAGTGTATGCCGTTGACTGACATCAGAACTGTAGCACAACAACTTACAGAAACTGTTATACCATAATTCTGACATCTCTGCTATGGTGTAACAGAGCCAGTTGTGCTTGTGTTCCACTTTCAGTTCTGCCACAGCTTATGAAGTGAAGATTGGACACTTTCAGCATCAAACAGAAAGTTGTGCTTTCGTTTGTTTGGTGCCTCGTGCACTGCCATGTCCATGAGGGTGGGAGAGAGTGAAGTACTGAGCAGTTATCTGACCAAGAAGATGTGGGTGCGATCGGAATAAGGTTAACCATGCACTATAAAAAATCACAGTATGGGCAACCATCACAGCTCAGTTGTGTTCCAGTCTTGCTGCTGTTATGACATCATAGTACCTCTTGAGGTTCACGCTCGAGGTCACTATGATGTCATAACAGCCCCTCTATTTGGAACACAGCCTTTTTATGTATAGTTACCCATTTTCTGTTCTTTATAGTTTCTACATTATAGCTCAAGAGAGCACTCCCAACCAATCGGAGAACTTGTTTCCTCTGCACGTGAGTCACTCTTGTTCCGTGAAGAGTGTCTCACATGCAGCTGTCCTGGAAATGGATGTGTTCGGGTCAGGTTTTTTTAAATTTTAATGTAGTATTGATTGATCTTGATCAACAATATATTAATACTGTCACCGAGATCATTTATCCATCCAGTATCAGAACCACTTACCTTCGGTTCACTGTTCTCATACCATAAGAATGCATGTGGTACGACTCTTATGACCATAATAGGGGTCTCAGTAGAGGAAATAACATACATAATGGTGGACCAGAACTGTGCGCTATACTCTAGGTGGGGCCTAACCAAGCTCTATGCATAAGCAATATGCTATGGGCTGGCTTAAAGGGACACTGTCAACCTGTTTTTCATCATATTATTTCTAGTTAAAAACCTACATTTTATAATTTCTTACTTTATCCAAAATGTATTGATGTTACTGTTTGTTTTGTCTGTCTCCTTTAGTAGGATTGAAATGCATGCTGATGTATATTTATAAACAACCTTGTTTTGTTTACAATCCTGGGTCTGTTCTTACTGCATACTTCTTGAGCATTAGAAACACCCCCAAACAATGCAGTCACTCATGATGCAATAGCCTCCTAAACTCCCACTGCATCATGAGGGGCTAGACTGTGTTTTGGGTGTTCCCAAGTCCAGAAAAGTTGCAGGTGGAGCTGATCATAGAAATGTAAACAAACCTGTTTTTGTGTGGTAACACCAGTATGGTGGGCAGTCTGTTTTACACTTTTTTAAAGAAATGAATCAGAATCAAACTACTAGCTACATCAGCAGTCTTTACAGAATGTTGGCAATCATAAAATGTGTTTTTTAAACTAGGGGCACTTTGATACCTAAGCGGGTTGACAGTGTCCCTTTAAAATAGCACATTTATTTTTTTCTGCAGGGTTTGACCTCTATTATGAGTGAGGTCCTATAGAGGTAACACTGCAGAGAAAACTAAATGCGATGGGCGGGATTTTCAAAGAATTGGTGCATGTTAAGGCTTTTTAATGCCATTGGGACAAAAGTAATGTTGCAGCTACAGTAGACCACATAAAAATAGGTCCAACATTTGGTGCGATTATGCAAAATTGTGATAAAAATAATGTGCAAAAAAAATGACGCATTTGCCATTTTTTTTTTACACAAACGTCCGTAAAGCAGGTAAACTGATGCAGCTGCACCATAATGTCTGAAAATAGGAACATGATGTTTTGGAGCACGTTTCAGAGGATGTGGTCACAACACGACATCGGGAGTTGCTGCTTCAGAATAATGTTTGAAAATCAAACCCGGTATTTTTAGCCGGCCTATGGCACACGTCATTTATACAGTAATAGTACCTCTTCAGAAGGGTAGGGCTTGGTGTTCAAAAGCTAGACTTTTATAAAAAAAAAAAAACGAACTTTTAAGAGTGTGATTCTGCACTTTTTTTCCTCTCTCATGATGGACCAATCTGCCATTGCGTGTACATTGAAATGAACACATTCTAGTAAATGAACCATTCCAAATAAGTCCCAGTGAGGACTTGCAGCTTTTCGGGGTTCTGACAGGTGTTCTGGAATCTGACAATACTCCTGGAGTAGAACTATCCATTGGTGATGCTCCTGAAGTGGAAAAAAAAATTATTTCCAATATAGGGGCATTATCAATAGAAATAGATAAGGGATATGTCATGGCTGCATTGAAAATATCAGATATATTTTCATGAGTTCCTTCAGAACCCAGTGACCTCATAAGTGCCATAGCCATGAGTGATGTCATTAGATTGTGAAAGCATGAAGCATGATCTGCCTTTTGATCTGTTGTTTGCTCTGGTTGCCATGATGCTGTTAAAATGTTAACATATTATGCTTAGAGTCAGCTTGTGTATGTTAATACCACTGCCAAGACCAGTAATATAGATATAGTGTATGGTGGAATGCTGTTATGCATGGAATTTCATGCCTGTAATATGCTTGTTCTGCTGCAGTAGTGACATCATTATGTTGTCCTACTGTAGTAGTGATGTCACTCCCACAAACTGCAGCAGAACAACTTGGAATGCTGCCACATACTTGATTTCCCCAATCCAATTTAGCTGGAAGTTGTTGATTTTTAAACTTGAACTTGCAGAAACATCTGCAGCACACTGTGTCAGTACTTTGAGCCTACCACCAACCCTCAAGTGTTCCCCCCACAAACGCCAGTTCACTGAAACAAAGTGCAAAGTCCAAAATAGGCATTGATGCCCATACACTATATGGAATAGCGAATGGGCAACTCTATGCACAACCAGTGTGTTGTGCCACCTCGGGAAACTGATTCCCATGGACCTCTTGAGCTTCACTCTCAAGGTCACAGGGAATCAGTACCCCTTGGTGGCACAGCATACTGGTTGTGCATAGCTGCCATCCACTATTCTTATATGTAAGAGTGGTCTCACGCACATTCTTGGGGCATGAGAACAGCGAACCAAAGATGAGCGGTTCTGATACCCTATGAATGTAAGTAGAACCCACTAACTATAAGATTAGTCTCAGTGGCGATAATAATATATTATTAATAGAACTCATTCAATAATGTATTAATTTTTTAAATCCTTACTCGAACATGTCCATTTCCAGGGCAGCTGCTCATAAGACACTCTTCACAGAATAACTGTGTATCACACACAGAGGAAAGGAGCGCTCTGATTGGTTGGGAGGCCTCCCTCAATCTGTAGTAAGTGTTTGAACCGCTGGCTCTAAATCAAGAGCCAGTTAGAATTGTTGATTTTTTTTTTTAAAGTGATGACAGGTCAACTGTGAGAATAAATGCATAGAGACTAAATATATATATATATATATATATATATATATATATATATATATATATATATAAACACTAGAAGAGGCATCACGTGGTATTTCTGGGCTCGTATTCACCATATGTAGAGTTATTCTGTACCACTAACATTAGGAAAGTTAAAGAGAGAAACACCAAAGTCATGAGATGTCCCTCTAATTTTATGTTGTCTTAGGCACAAGTAGCACAAGCAACATTTTGTGGCAGCTTGCTTGGAGTATCAGGTTGTGAAGATGCGGGCAGTGTTGTGGCCAGTGGTGCCACTGCTTTCTTGGGCTGGTCTCTGTGGCAGCATGAATGAGCACGCTGTCCATGACATCAGTTGAGAGGCGTGCCACCAACTTGAAAGAATTTCACCGCTGCAATGAGGGAGAGCCCCATTATTGCAGGGCATGCCTTGCCTGCTGAAACATTTCAATAAACATGGCAGTGACTGCCGCCGTCCACTTCTCCACAGTCCCTAGAAAGCCAATGTTGGGGTGCCTAAGCCCCCTGTCGCATCACCCTCCCAGTTTGTTTGCCGGTAGGGGGCCCAATCCCCACTGGCATAATATTCCCCTTGTCTTATTTGTCTGCCGAGAGGTGCCCAATCCCTCTCGGCATCATGCTCCCAAACACAGACAAGCTTTCCTTGCCAATGGGGAGCCCAATCCCAGTCGGCTTCAGTCCTCTGTCCCAAAAACACAGGTGGCACACTGGGACCCACCCTGGGGGGTTCAACTAGATGGATATCTCTGCCATTTTGTGACTTATGGCTCCAAATTTTCAACATGGGGTTCTTGGGACCCCACCTCATGAACTCAGTCACTGTCATTTCGTTATTCTGTCCCAAAAGGTGATTTTGCAGTCATTGTGCTGAATCATCTTTCAGGGCTGATTAATGAAACAACAGTGTCACTGTTCACTAGGTCGGCTCCCAAAAAGCCTATGTTGCAAATCTGGTGAACAAATTCCAAAAAATGACTGTGTTACGAGTGCGCGTTGCACAGTTTCCACATATGCTTGTAAGTCTGAGAACTGTTAATATTTTCACTCCAGATTTTCAATGTTGCCATTTTTTCACACGTCATTATGAACAGTACAGCTGTCATTTTTCACATTCTTCCCGAAATGTATTTTCACACACCTGGTACAGAATGGCGTGGTCGCTGTAGGAAATCAATGTTTGGGACAGATTAAGAAAATCACAGTGCCACTGTTCATGAGTGGAAAGTCCCAATATGCCTGTGTTGAAAATCTGGTGAAAAAATTGCACAAAATGACTGTTACAAGCGTGCATTATGCAGTTTCCAAGGAGACTCATAAGTTCGAGAATTTTTAGTATTTTAACTCCAGATTTTCAAGATTGCCATTTCTTCATACCTCCTTATGAATGGTGTAGCTGTCATTTTTCACATCCTGCCTGAAATGTGTTTTTGCACATCTGGCACAGAATGGCGTAGTCGCTGTGAGAAATCAACGTTCGGGACAGAGTAACAAAATCACAGTGCCATTGTTCATGAGCAGAGATCCCACAATGCCTATGTTGAAAATTTAGTGAAAAAAATTCCACAAAATGACTGTTACGAGCGTGCATTGTGCAGTTTCCAAGCACAATCGTAAGTTCGAGAATGTTTCATATTTTCACTCCAGATTTTCAACATTGCCATTTCTTCACACCTGCTTATGAATGGTACAGCTGTAATTTTTCACATCCTGCCTGAAATGCATTTTTGTGACAGATTAACAAAATCACAATGCCACTGTTCATGAGCGGAGGTCCCAAATGCTTTCATGAGGCGGGGTCACAAAAAGCCCATGTTGATAATTTGGAGTGCAAATACCAACAAACCCCCAGGGCATTTGGGCTTCTAGCCATAACGTCCCACCCTGTAGAGACTGACAGGAGTCAGGGGTGTGACTTTGGATTGTCGGCTGTAATGCTGACACCATTCCACCCAACCCCCACCATGCAACCAGTGACAGGCATCAAGATGTGCTTTGGACTCTTTGGCCCCAAAGTTCACCTCATTCTCCGCTGCACCCATCTCAGCGTGTTCCTCTTATAGAATGGGCTGTGTGTAAGGCCGATGACCCCAAAGGCTGTGACACTTGTTGGAGTCTGCAGGGTAGGGTGAGGTGAAATGGCATGAGTGTTATGGCCGACGACCCAAAAGCACACCTCAATGCCTGTCAGTCTCTGCAGGTTGGCGTCAGTTCCATATTTCACTGCCATTCCTATTATGCATATCTCTAACTCCTGCACTACCAATGCCAATGCAAGCAAGACAACATTCGGCATTGACAAATGCTTGTGATGTGTGTGTATATGTATATGTGTATATATATATATATATATTTGATCTCTGTGAGTAAATGCTTATGACAGGGCAACTGAGAGAATAAATGCCGATAGCAAGGCAACTGAGAGAATGAATGGTGATGATAGGCAACTGAGAGAATAACCTGTTTATTCTCATTTGCCCTGTCATAAACAAATACAGGAACATAATTTAGCTAAGCAAATTTATTCAAACTGCTGTTGCATGAATATGTTTACTTGGCAATTTGTATTCCCACAGTCACTGAGTAAGACAACCTTATAGTACACAGTGAGGGTTTGTTCTGCATGGATTTCCATGCCAGCTGAAATGTTGCTGTACCACAGTTCAAAGGTCATGGAATACAGTTATACCCTTCTGTGGTACAGCAACATTGCAGCTGCTCGAAATCCTCTTGGCAGCTGGTGTTTTATAAGGCACAATCAGTTCAAGTTCTGAGACTGAAACTGCTGCACATTTGCTGCTGCCATAGAACATTTGAAAACACTTTTGTTTTAAAAAAAACAACCTATACACTATAAAAATACGGTTGGGCAACATATGCCCAACCAGCCTGTCTTCTACCTCGGCTTCTAATTACATCAATGCTCTTGAGCTCTGATGTAATCAGACCCTCTCTGGGGCAGCACAGGCTGTCTGTACATGGCTGTACAACCAGTATTCTATATATTATATCTCCTGATCTATGCCTAGCATTTCTTCTGATACAAGCAAGGGTGTTTCTTTTATATTTGCTGCTGCGCTGCATTGTGGCTTGCATCTTTGTTTGCTGGAAATGTGTAAGATGAGTAACCATCTGTTATCTGGAGGCTTGTGCTGCTGTTCTTCCTCATCAGCATTCTGTCCTCAATGACAGTGACATCATAACTAACATGTAGAGTGATAACATGTACAGTAAGCAACATTCTTGCTATGCTATGCTACACTACAATAAGAGTTAAGGCTTAAAAAAGTAAGTTTCCATCCCTCACCCCTAATAGCACCCTATCCAACCCTCTTACACCTAAATATCTTTGGCCAGTATCATCATGAACCCCTTCCCTCATCCTCAACCAGCCAACAACACCCAATTCTACCTATCCCTAAGCCCTGGCAAAATAATCAGAACACATTTCTTCCCTTACCTGCTCTGCTCAACATGCCAAATCCCCCTCCTCCCTCCCTCCAGCTCCGGAAAAATAAGACAAAAACACCTCCCTTCCTAACCACTCAACATCTAACCAGCCTTGATGTCCCCAGTAAAATGATAAAGAACTGGGCTTGAAAGAGGGTGGTGACTGGCTCAAACCCTCCTTTCATCATCTAAGCCAGCTGTCCAGATAACATTAAAATCCTCCCAGAATCACATAGGCTGGCAGGTGACTCCACTTCACATTATGGTGAAATGCCATCAAACAGAAATCAGCGTATGAATAGCAATAGATTGAGATTTTTAATTGGAAGGAGGTGGTGTCTGAATCAAATACCTTCAGTGGGATGAGAGCTCTGAATCGTGGCAACTGATGCTAGAATTCCATTGGACTTACAGGAGAAAAACAAACATGCTTAGGAAGATTGAGGAAGGAGGGACAAAACCACTGGGGACAAAATCACCACTGGAAGCAGAATAACAGGAGTGCCTACATCCACACATGTGTGCCAGGCATTTAAAAGTGCAGCCCTTCCACTGTCCATCACTCAGTGCTGCTGTACTCCACCCAAGGTATGCTGAAAAGGGAGCAGCTGGAAATGGGTAAGCCTGTGGATAAGGAGTTGCGGCTGCAGGAGGTACTAAAGTGACTAGAAGGAGAAAAGTATGTCTCTTTGCAAACGACACAATGATCTGCAACAGAGTTGATACACAAGGTGGGGTGGAAAGGATGAGAAGGGACTTGGCAAGGTTGGAAGAATGGTCAAATGTATGGCAGCTTAGATTCAGTGCTAAGAAGTAATGCACCTGGGAAGCAAAAACCCAGGGGAAGAGTACACAATGGTGGGTGAGATACTAACAACAACAAAAATGGAAAGGGATCTGGGGGTAGTCATATTAGATTACCTAAAGGTGGGCAAGCAATGTGAGAGGGCAGTAAGGAGGTCTGGGGATACTGGGATGCATAGGGAGGCATCACCAGTGAAAACAGGAAGTTGTTATCCATCTGTACAGAGGCTGGGAGACCCCATCTGGAGTACTGTGTGCAGTTCTGCAGACCCAGTCTCCGCAAAGACATAGACAGGATGGAAGCTGTCTAGAGGAGGGCAACTAAAATGGTGCAGGGTCTGCACCAGAAGACATATGAAGAGAGACTTATGGAGCTTAATATGTATAGCCTCGAGGAAAGGAGGGAGAGGGGGGACATGATAGAAACTTTCAAGTACCTCAAGGAATCAACAAAGTCCAAGAAGGTAGCATCTTTCAGAAACAAGAGGTGTGCAAGAACAAGGGGCACAATTGGAAGATGGGAGTGGCTCAGAGGTAATGTAAGGAAGTATTTTTCTACAGAGAGGTTGTGGATGCATGGAGCGGCCTTCCTGTGGAGGTTGTGGAGTCAAAAACAGTGATGGAATTCAAGAATGCATGGGACAGTCATAAGGCAATTCTAGGGGGTGGCGGTAGGAAGAAGTAGGCTGTTGGAAAGGAGGATGCTGCATGACATCCACGGGCATGCACATCCTGCATGTGTGTCCCAGTAATGGGGAAGGGACGAAAAATGGAGGCAAAACACCTCATAGCTGCATGATGATGATGACCGACCCTTCGTAGGCTCCGCACCTGGCAACCGGGCATGCTCTGGGTAAGTCCTGGCAAGACCGGGGTGACGGGGCTGGGGGGTCAGTTAGCATGGGACAACTGTGAGGAGAACAAGGAGATAAACACCTATACATATATTTATATATATATAATAAAAAAATAAAAAAAGATTGCGGCAACCCGTATATTCTCTTACACTAAAATAGTTTAGTGAAGCTATGACCTGTGATTGATCAGGTATGCCAACCTGATGGTGACACCAACACAGCAACATGCCTCGCTGTCAGCAAAATCGACACTTTGCCAACAGGTTGCTGTATTGGTGTGACTGAGACAGGGGCACACTGTCTCCTGGTCCTGCACCCCCTCCCCAAATCAACTCCAACTGGGTTAGAGAATCTAAAGTACAGGGTGTGGGGTAGAGTCCCCCGCATGAGGGTTAGGGGCAAAGCCCCTGTGTGGCAACAGGACCGGGAGACATCAGCAGGTTTATGTTGACCACAACTTGCGGTCAACATAAATCCTCTCAATGTGATGCTGATTGACAAAAGTGTTGTCGAACCGGCATCGTAGAACCGATTGGTCAGATGCGATCACATGAACGTGCTTTATTCCAGCATAGCAGACATGCCAGAAAAACCTAATTACTCAGTTTTGAAATAAAAATCGGAGAAACCATAGTAGAATCCCAATAAGGCACCCAGTGTGTATACGTGATTGTGAGATATAACGACTCTTCTCGAGATCGTAAGGCATTTGGCAGTGTCCGTGCCTCACTTCCCAAAGTGTGCCATTCTCCCACAATAACACACACCCTGTCATGCTTCATTGCTTAATGTTAACAGGGTAAGAACTTATTGGGATTGCAAACCTTTTTTGCACATGGGCAAAGAAGATCATGCTAGTAATGGGCTAATGTTTAACTGGATCTTTTATCATTGTTGTCCAAGCAATTTTGATAGGCAGTGTGGTACAGTAGTTAAAGCACAGGTCCATGAACTAGAAAGTCCCAGGTTTGAATCCTACTAGAGCCATGCACTGACTCAGCATTGAGCGACTTTGAATAAGTGAGGATGACTTCGCCATACTTTAGTCCTCACAGCTGCACAAATTCGTTAGAAGCAGGGTCTCTACCAAATGATGAGGTTGCAGTGCAACTGGGCTTTGATGGCCTAGGTAAAGAAATAAATGATATTGGTGCAGATCTACTTATAGCTAGTTGGTTAGTTCATTATTTTGTTAATTGATTTATCTGATTTTTTTTTTTTTTATTTTTTTAGAAGGAGGCAGTATAGTGGAGTGATTTAAGGCTCTGAGCTGCAAATCTGGAGACCTGGGTTTGAATCCCACAGCCCCATTTGTATACTGTGTGACCCTGGGCAAGTCACTTAATTTCCTCTGCTCCCAGGTTGCACCTGTAAACAAGCTTTCAACTTAGTGTGTCTCACCTGGTTAAACAATAGGGGAGGCCCTACATGATTGGGGCCCTGGCTACATAAAAACTCCTGTGTCCATATGCTCCTGACCACCCTCTCCACGGGTTGGCCTCTTAAAGGTTCCCAGACTTCGAATGTGGGGACTGGGCTTTGCAGTAGCAGCTCCAGTTTTCTGGAACAAGCTGCCGCATGAGTTTTGGGAGGCCACCCTCAGTTGATTGTTTTAAGCAGGGTTTAAAACTTTTTGTTTTGTTCATAAGGGCTTACCCAATGGACTCATAAACTGTTGTATTTATGGTTTAAATTTGCAGTGTAAGATATTTAGATGCTGCTGTTCATCTCTGTTTGATTTGTTTTGTAAGGTGCCCAGGGCCTGAGGGATTGGGCACCTAAGAAATAAATATGCTTCTACTACCACTGCTGCACATGCAGGCTTGGAGCACGGTACAGGTATAGTAATTTAACCATAACCTATAAAACCATATACAACAGACATCAAACAATCATGCATTAAATTCCATTCTTAAAACACAAACAATGAATGAAAGAAACCATACACAGCCCAACCAGAAAGCTTTCCAAACGCTAAATGGAGTAGGTAACTTTTAGTGTATTTTTAAACATCACAGCAGTGTGACTCCTCTCAAGTAAAGAATTCCAGAGGGTTGGGCAGCCATCAGACAAGTCCAGCCACCAGCAGATTTTAATTTTAGTAGTGGCACCTGAAGCACTGTCCCTCCAAGGTTCTAGCTCTCCTCATACATCCCCCCATTCTCCTCCCAGCGTCTGCTGCCCTGAGCCCCCCCCAACCTAAGATCTCTGGAAGGCATGTCGAGAGCTGCATTCTGAATCGGCTACAGTCAATGCAGTTGACCTTTGGGTAAGCCTTTGTAGAGTGCACAACAGTAGGCAAGATGAGAAAAGTCAAGGGTGTTAACTAAGGTGACAAAGATCAGCAGAATCAAGCAGTGGATGCAGTCAGGAGATATTTTTCAAATGATAAAAGCAGCTCTTAACTACAGAAAACACCTGGTAAACAAACGTCAGCTTTCAGTGGTTTCAGTAGTTCTTCACTATACCAGAGGAGGAGCTCTTCGCTCATGTGAATCGTAGGAAAGGACAGAACACCATCTAGGAGCCAGCAGCATAAGTCAGATGTATTAGAATGCAGAATTCTGATTGGCTGAGCTGTCAGAGCCAACAAGGTAGTAGTTGCTAGCCTGCTGCACCAAGGAACCTTTATTTTGACCTTTTGTATATGAGTCACATGGTGACACTTGGAATGGACTTTCAGAGCATCTGATCGTACCTCGCAACCTCTCAGCATTAAAAATCATAATACTGGCCTTCAAAAATCATAGCAAATAGCCAGAATGTGTAGCACTTTCTTATTTTAAACATAGTATGCCTACAGATATTGGGCCCCATATAGTTAGTGATAAGGACTGTTTCTATCAACTTAGTTCAATGACTTAATAGTTTATGTGTCCAGAAATAGCTCTAACATTATGAGGAACATCAGTAAACACTACTTGAGCAAGGGTAGAAATCTGAGTGTGAAAATCATAGCGCTATCACGAAATTCATAGCAGTTGAGGTATGCATATGATATCAGTTGATACTGTATCAGCCTTGAAGGCTCAGCCTCAACAGGTGTGTGCTAGAAAAGGAGTGACAGGGTATTTGTACTGAGCTGTGGCAAGGATGAACTTGATGGCCAATGGCCTCTTTATCATCTAAAACTGTATGTCCCTCTTTACATATGTATGTGTATGTACTGTAAATTATGTATGTATGTATGTACGAGAATGTGTATGTGTCAGTGTCTGTACTGTAAGTTATGTATAAGAATGTGTATGTGTATGTAAAAAGGCCCCTATGCATGAAGGGGCAGGTAATACATGCCAGAGGCGCATAGCCCGCATGTGCAACTCCGCACCCATTGGAGATCCGTGGATGGCCATATTCACAAACAGTGGCCACCGCGTGTCTCCGTAAGCGGCCCTGCCCCTGGTATGCAGCCCACGCGGGTGGTTGGGTGCAGATCTAGGCAGGCGAGCCAGTTAGCCACCCAACCCAAACCCCATAGTGGATCACCTGCGGGCAAGGAACTGGCGCACACAGCGCCACATGTGATCTTGAGGTCGGAGTGTCCAGATGCCACCCACAGGCCCCCAGCGTGCCCCACATGCTGGGGCATCCTCAGTGGGGTGCAATTGACCCGCTTGCAGCTGCAGCCCACAGCTGTCGCTCTTAGGGGCTGCATAACAGATCCTCCACCTTCGGCTGCCCCAACCTGGTGGAGGTGCCAACAACTGCACCAGGCACTCTTCCGTTCTTGCATCCACGGCGTGATGGAATGCCCCAGCGCCTCCTTCAGTCCGCCCCTGCACGTAGTTCCACATGCCACGGCGATCCGGTGCGGAGGGGTGGTGGGCGTCTATCGCGTGCATGCCATGCAGTGGGCATGGTGGATGCAGAGTGGGCTGTGTGCCAGGATATGCAACGAATACCCACTCCGCACCTTTGTGCATCGAGCCCAGTATGCACATACATGTATGATTTGTATGCATGTGTGTGGACTGTACAGTATGTATGTACATATTTATAGCTATGCAAGTATATGCACTGTACAGTATGTATGTATGTGTATTTATATATGTACATATTTATAGCTGTGCAAGTATATGCACTGTACAGTATGTATGTATGTCTGTGTATATATACATGTATGTACCTGAAAGTATATGTGTATGGACGGATACGTACTGTACTGTACAATATGAATGTATGTATATGTGTATGTGTATGTGTGTGTGCACAGAAACATAGACAATGATGGCAGAAAAAGGTCAGTGGTCCATCCAGTCTGCCTGAGTTCCCTATTTAGCCCTGGCACTTACTGTCCCTCCAGGGTTCTAGCTCTCCCCATACATCCCCCCGTTCTCCTCCCAGCGTCTGCTGAGCCCCACTATACTTTTCATTTAGTCTCAGCTGTACTTGGAAATGGTACATCCCTACTGCAACATTTCTACAGCGACAGGCGCCAGGTCACTGTAGTGTCAGTGCTGGACTAGCACTGCTTTTTGGGGGTCTTGCCCCTTAGCCAAATTAACTCTGACTGAGGTTGATTATTTTAAGTGGGGTGCAGGGGACATATCCCCCTACATGTGGGGTTCAGGGCCAAAGCTCCCAACAACACACAGTAGACAGTGACCGCCCGTTATATCAGCTGCAAACGCGATCGACATAGCGGTGTTGCTGTAACAGCAGTTGACATCAAATCTGTCGCCCTCCGGTCGTAGATCCACTTGAAACCACCAATGGTTTTAGCACTCACCACTTCAACTGGAAGACTGTTCCATGGTGCCACCACCCTTTCTGTAAAATAATACTTCCTCATGTCCCTCCTGAACCTCCCTCCTATCAGTTTGCACTCATGTCCATGTGACCACAAACTAGTATTCAAGCTAAATAGTTCACCTTGTTAATTCTCTTCAGGATCTTGAAGGTCTTTATTATATCTCCCCTCTCTCTTCTGGTGTCCAGTGAATACATGTTCAGTGCTTTGAGGTGCTCATCATGGGACCTACCCTATTGGCCCTGAAACGTTTTTGTTACCCTACACTGCACTGTCTCCAGCCAATCCCTATCCTTCCTGAGGTGAGGGCTGCAGAACTAGGCACCGTACTCTAGGTGTATAGTATGCTTGTATATGTACTGTGCAATGCATGTATAATAACTGGTCAGCAATTTCTCTCAATGTACTAACCAGGTTGATATTTTCCATAACAACCAGCTGGTTGTTATGACATTCATGAGCCATGCCAGTCAAACTATGCTGCTGCCTCATTGGCCAACATTCTGTATGTGGGCGGGGCCAAACAGTCTCACAAACTGCTGGAGAAAAATTGCCGGTCTGTTATTATAAAAAATAAAAGATGGGGAGGGTGTTTCATATGAGAATTTAATGCACACCATCATTGTGGGATGCTTTGATAAACCCCTCGGGCTTCGCCCTCGGGGGTTTATGTAGCATCCCACAACTCGGGTGTGCATTAAATTATCATATCAAACCCATCCCCATCCATTATTCTCTATATATTTACTGTACAGTATGTACGTACATACGTACGTACTTGGGTACATGTATGTGTGTGTATGTATATGTACTGTAAAGTATGTATGTTATGTATGTTTATGTACTGTATGTATTATATATACTTTATATGTGTATGCATGTACAGGTATATGTGCTGTATAATATACATGTGTATGTACAATATGTATGTGTATAAATATATGTATGCATGTATATGTACTGTACAGTATGTAGATGTATGTATGTATGTGTATGCATGCATATGTATTGAACAGTATGAATGTACCCATATGTATGTCTGTATATGTATGTATGTATGAATGTGTGTTTGTATGTGTATGTAAAGGGCAGCATGCCACAGAGAGCTGGAGGTTGCCAGGTGTCCAGTTACTGCATGTGAATAAACTGATGTTTTTTGCATCCACTTGGACTTCTATCAGTGTGTTTTGTGTGTGCACTAGCATTCAGTGTTTCTCCTTGACCTACCTGGGCTCCACTGGCAGCGCAGTCACCTTTCTGTAACGTGCATCGCTGTTGTTACTGTTGAGCTTGGGCAAACAAAAATGGGTCAGTGGGTGGCGATGGGGGGGACAGAAGTTCCTGACAAGCTGAGAAGTGGCACAGCTGCAGAAGGGAAAGTACTTGCTGGTCCCAAAGACATGGAATCGTCTCAGCTGGGGGTGGATTAAAGTCCCTGCCAGGACCAGGAATGACAGCTGTAGAAGACAAAGTCCTTGTGGGCCTGGGAGCACAGAAGCATCTCAATGAGGGACCACTAGAAGTTCCTCAAGGCCCAGGAGCAGCACATTCACAGAAAGCAAAGTCCCACTAGGCCCCTTATCACAGAAGTGGCTCGACAAGTGCCGTGGATTGTGTGCTCCCTTTTTATGTTTGCTTGCACGCATGTGCAAGAAACATAGTGCCATCATCGGAGATTTCAGAGGTGTGTCCTCCTCCTCCAATTCAGTCAGTATGCTGGCAGGCGCGGCCCTGTAAGCTAATGCATTTTGGAGCTGTCATGACATGCTCAAAATGCAGTGACCTCTGATTGAAAGGGGAGCTACGCTGGTGAGCAGCGATAAGATAAGGCTGCTGCAGCTTGGCTCCCCACGCAGCGCCATCGCGCCTGCTGCCCGCACTGTAGCGCCAGGGTGCCCAATCCCTGTCGGCTGTGCTGCGTTCTCTCCGCCCCCAAATGCTTACAAAATGCCATGCTGGGTACCCACCAGCATGGCAATAATCATATAACCCGGTAAGGGGTGCCCAATCCACCATCGGCTGCACTGTCCCCAGTAGTGAGGTGCCACGCAGGAGCCCACCAGCGTGGCAAGCAATTCATGGGCCGGCAGGGGGTGCCCAATCCCCGTCGGCTGAAACAACCGCCCAACGTCCTTGTGCCACGCTGGAGCCCACCCCAGCGTGGCAAGCGTCCGCGTCGTCGTTTTTCCACCTGTTAAAAAACGGTCCCACAGTGAGTCTCCCCGCCCCCTCCCACAACCCTCACCCACCCTGCGCACCCAGCCTCCCCTCCCCCTCACCCCATACCTACCTCCGGACCTCGGCGGCGATCTTCAGTGGACCGGGAACCGTCTGCACTCTTCAAAGGCGACCGCGAACTGAGGAAATGCTGGTAAGCTGTATAATGGGCTAGATAGGGGGTTTCAACTTTATTGCATATCTCAGGCATTTTTTGAATTTTACCAAATTTTCAACATGGGGTTTTGGATGCCTTCTCATGATTGATGTCACTGTCATGGTTATTCGGGCCGAAGGGTGATTTCGCGCAGTGACTGCGCAGTGTCTAAAATCACCCTTCGGACCTGAATAACACCATGACAGTGACATCAATCATGAGAAGGGATCTCAAAAACCCCATGTTGAAAATTTGGTGCCAAAATTCCTAAAAATGACTGTTTCACGTATGCGTTGTACAGTTCCCTGCGCTGCGTTTGTTCTAAAATTTTCAATATTTCCTCCAGATTTTCAACATTGCCATTGTACCACACCTTCTTATGGTAGTACAGCTGTCACATGAAATCATCTCGACCAAATAAGAAAATCACAGTGACACTGTTCATGAGCAGAGGTCTTAAAATGGCTATGTTGAGAATTTGGTGAAAAAATTCCTAAAAATGACTTTTACGAGCGTGCGTTGCACAGTTCCTATGCATGCTCATAAGTTTGCAAATTTAATATTTTCACTCCAGATTTTCAACATGTCCATTTTATTAAACTTCCTTATGAACAGTACAGCTGCAATTTTTCATATGTCCCCCAAAATCTGTTTTCACACATGTAGCGCACAATGGTGCTGTTGGTGTGCGAAAGCAATGTTTAGGACAGATTAAGAAAATCACAGTTACACTGTTCATGAGCAGAGGTCTTAAAATGGCTATGTTGAAAATTTGGTGACAAAAGTCCATAAAATGACTGTTTTATGAGTGAGCATTGCACAGTTTCCACGCACCCTCATTAGTTCATGACTTTGTAATATTTTCTGTCCAGATTTTCACCAGTGGCATTTTTCCACACTTCCTTATGAGCAGTACAGCTGCCATTTTTCACAACATGGCTGAAGTGTGTTTTCACACTTTCGTGCAGAGATGCGTGAGTCGCTGTGGGAAATCATTGTTCGGCACAGATAAAGAAAATCACAGTGACACTGTTCATGATCGGAGGCACCAAAATGCCTGAGTTGACAATCTGCTGTAAGAAATCCCCAACCTAATTATATTACGGTGTGCTGTACAGTTTCTATGTACTGCGTGACTTCACTTATTTTTATATTTTACTACACATTTGCAACATTTTTACAC
The DNA here is from genome assembly GCA_016271365.2 of Neoceratodus forsteri. NCBI lineage: Eukaryota > Metazoa > Chordata > Ceratodontiformes > Ceratodontidae > Neoceratodus > Neoceratodus forsteri. Next base: position 119,838,474 of record CM028129.1, on the reverse strand, counting down.
CTCCCCATGAAAGAGTACAGCTGTCATTTTTTACATCCTGTTCGGAATATTTTTGCACCTGTGGTGCTAAATGCCGTAGTCACTGTGCATAAGCAGCTTTCGGCTAACAAACTGATATTCCCCCTGTTCATGAGGTGGGGTCACAAAACAAACATGTTGAAAATTTGGAGTGAAAATACCAATGAATGCCTGAGGTATTAGGCTTTTCAACTATAACGCCCGACCCTATAGAGAATGACAGGCATCAGGGGTGTGACTTGGGATTCTTGCCTGTGATGCTCATACCATTCCTCAGTATTTACTGAGGAAAAGGTAGGGCAGGCCACAGCTCAGCACCATGGACACAGTGGGAGGGAGGTGCACTAGTCCCTTTACAAAAGAAAGGGTCCTACAAGAACTTGCTAAGCTCAGGGTGGATAAGGCAATGGGACCTAATGGCATACATCCCAGGGTACTAAAGGAGCTAAGGTGGAACTAGCAGAGCCATTATCAGAACTGTTTAGTGAGTCTCTGAGCACAGGAGAGGTCCCAGAAGACTGGGGAAGGGTCATGTGATCCTGCTCCACAAGACTGGTAGCAGGGAGGAGGCAGGGAACTACAGACCAGTTAGTCTTACCTCAATAGTGGGCAAGATTATGGAGGCACTCCTAAAGGAAAGGGAAGCAGTTGATGTCATCTACCTTGACTTCAGCAAATCTTCAATACTGTTCCACATAGAAGATTGAATAATAAGCTGGGTAGGTTTGGAGTGGGTCAGAAGTTGGTCAACAGGGTGGCAAACTGGATGACCAGAAAACCGAGGTGGTGGTACATGATATACAGGCAGAATAGATGCAAGTTATAAGTGAGGTACCTCAGGGATCAGTCCTGGGGCCAGTCCTCTTCAATATCTTCATCAGTAACATTGCAGATGGACTGGAGGGTAAGGTTTGTTTGTTTGCAGATGACACCAAGATCTGCAACAGAGTAGATGATCCAGATGGGGTGGGCAGAATGAGAAGAGATCTGGATAAACTGGCAAAATGGTTGAAAGAGTGGCAAATGGGGTTTAACACAAAGAAGTGCAAGATCATGCACATATATTTCATAGATTTTCGGAGCATTAGAAGACATAAGTCCATAAGCTCGTCAATCATTAGTTATGTATATCCTTTAATATCCCTACTAATGAGAAAATTATCAAGCTTTGTTTTGAATTCTATCATTGTTTTACACTCAACCACTTCACAAGGCAGTGAATTCCAAATCTCAGTCACTCTATTGTTCAGCCAAAATTTCCTTTTATTTTTTCTATGGCTTTCTTTTATCAAATGGTATTTATTTATTTATTACATATTCAGAGAGTACCTTTGAGTCACAGACTTATTTACAAAGGTTCCACATCACATAGATTGTATACCAACAGACATTACAGCAAGTGAGCTCAGAGACAGATTGTTTACAAAGAATCAGTCAAGCTAACATTTGAAATACTAGGGTTACTTATTAAGTAAATTACATTGTACACATATGACGTAGTCATGAGCAACAGTGGATGGTCATTAAGAGAAGAGACAGGCCAGTGGCCATTGTCATATATTAAGGAGGAGGTGGAGGACAGGGAATCAGTTGCAGTTACAGTTATTGGAGGATAGGAGGTGAGCCCTAAGTAGGATTTTAAATTGTCCTAGTCTTTGTTCATTCGCCAAGGTGGAGGGAAGGCTGTTCATCCACACGGGGCCCTAAAGCTGAAAGACCTTTGAAATTGAGAGGTACGGCTGGAGGGAATAGAGAAGAGATGGTGGGCTGAGCTACAGGTACACTTGACCTTGGGGTTTGGGAGGATTAAGGGGGCGAGTCCAGAAGGGGAGAGGCCTAGCTTGATTTTTTTAGCCATCAGACGGGTGTGGAACCAAATTCTGTTGTCTAGATTAAGCCAATTGGTAGCACTATAAAGTTAGCAGGTGTGTGTAAGATTGTCACATCCTAAAACAAGATGGCTGGCTTTGTTTAGGGAGATATGAAGTCTAGCTAGGGATGAAGTGCTTGCTGCCCCATATATCAATAGGCCATAATCTAGCAGGGAGAGGACCGAGGAGGTGACAGTGAGCCTGAGGGCATCAGGGGTGAGGCAGTGCTTGAAACAGTGCAGAAGCCCCATCCTAGCATTAAGGCCCTTGAATAGTTGGTGGATGTGTTCGTGGAAGTTAAGACTTGGGTCCAATGTGATGCCCAGGTATTTAAAGGAGTCCACCTGCTCCAGAGGGGTGTCGTTAGAGGTTAGAACTTGTGGGCATATCATCTTTCTAGTGTTCTGCAGGTGAGAGAATAGAATAACTTTGGTTTTGTTGTAGTTGAGGATAAGGCATTGTGCAGTGAACCAGTTTTCAGTGCAGCTGAATGAGGACTGAAGGGAGCGGTGGAGTTGTATAGGGTCAGGCATAGGTGCCGGAACCAGGGAGGGGTGGTGGAAGGGGCGGTAGCCACTCCACTTTTTATTTCTGTATGGCAAAAACTAGTACAGAAAAAGTGCCATTTGTACCCTCATAAGTGCCCTTTTGATTCTCTGCCACCTCAGCTTTTACCATCTTCTGGCACCCTTGGGGTCAGGGCTGGAGGAGAAAATGACTGCATCGTCCACGTATAGGTAGCGATGGGCTCTGGTTTTGTATGATTGTACCCTATGTGTCAAACCCAAGAGATCCCATAGACCACTCATTCTACATTATTCCAGTGAGTAAAGATCCAAAAACTGTGGCCGCTGCACGAAGCTTTGCCCCTCAGTCCCTCTAATTCTCTTGGTAGCCCTCCTCTGCACCTCTCCATCATTCCAATGCCCCCCTTGTGGCAGCCCAAAACTGCGTACAATAATCCATATGGGGGCACACCAATGCAGTGTACAAGGCAACATCACCTCTCTATCCCTACATTTGATGTGTTTGTGTATACAATGAGTTATACTACTAGTCTTTTTATAGCTTTATTGCATGGCATGCTAAAACTAAAATCACCGCTGATAATAATCCCCAAATCTCTTTCTTCCATTACAGTCTTTAATACAGTACCCCAAGGTATATTGAAGCTGCTTATTATTTTTCCAAATGCATAACCGTACACTTATTGATATTAAAGATAGATTGTTTTTGGGTGGCCCATTGCTCAAGGTTGTGTAAGGCAGTCTGTAAAATGAGCTAATCTTCCTCATTGTTTATTGGACAGCCTATTCTGGTGTCATCTGCGAATTTTGAGAGCCAGACCCCTATGTCAACCTGCATTGATGATATGTATATAAATTAAATAAGCAGGGTCCCAATACAGAGCCCTGTGGGATACCACTAGTCGCTCTAACCTGGTCTGAGAATTCCCCCTTTATACAAACTCTCTGGCTTCTATTGCTTAGACATGTCTTAACTCATTACGAAACCCAACTGGGGAAGAGAAACCCTGAAGCCACCTATAGGTTGGGAGGGGAGTTGCTTGCAATCACAAGGGAAGAAACAGATTTCAACATCAACATCACAGATGATCTAAAATCATCCAAGCAGACCACTAAAGCAGTAGGTAAGGCTAGAGGAATATTGGGGTGTATTTGCAAGGGTATCATGAAGCCATAAGAGGAGAGTAATAATCCTTTTACAAGACACTTGTTCGTCCCCATCTGAGTACTGTGTGCAGTACTGGAGGCCGCACCTGCACAAGGACATTAACAAAATGGAGGCAGTCCAGAGAAGGGCAACCAAAATGGTGCAGGGACTGCATCAGAAAACATATGAGGACAGATTAACGGAGCTCAATATGTATACCTTAGAGCAAAGGAGGGAGAGAAGTGATATGATTGAAACATTTAAACATCTTAAGGGCATTAACGAGGTGAAAGAGTCTGTTTCAATATAAGAAAAATAGCAGGACAAGAGGACACAGTATGAGATTAGAGAGAGGCCAATTAAGGAGTAATGTGAGGAAGTTCTTTTTCACAGAAAGGGTGGTGGATGCATGGAATGGCCTACCTCAGGAAGTGGTGGATATGAATGCAGTGCAGGACTTCAAACAGGCATGGGATAAGTATAAGGGAGCAATAAAGATGAGTATGAATAGATAGGCCATTGACAGAGTACAGGCCTATGGCATATTCATAAGGTAGAAAAAATGGGCAGACTGGATGGGCCTTGCGGTCCTTATCTGCCGTCAACTTCTATGTTTCTAAGTCAGGTTCTCACCCAGAGGGAACCTGCTGGACATCAGCCAATAAGCCTGTTGGGGCTTCTCCCCCACCTGCCCAGCTCATTCTCTACCGACCGATAAGTCAGACGCAGGGGACTCTGGCGTCCGCCTGGTTGAAGCTCACCTGTCTGGGGTTGACGCTGACACACCTGACGTCTGGCTGAGCTCGCTGACCTCTCAGTGACAGCCCTCCCATCAGGTTTCCCTGACTGGGAGTCTTCCACCTTGCTGGTGGAACCTCGTGCTTGATCCTCTACCCAGGACAGAGGGGAAGTGGGTCCCCTGGATGTGCTCTTTTCTTCATCCACTCCAGCACTGGTAACCCGCCAGAACCCTGTGGATGACTCTTCCCGGGCTCTTATGTTGGAGTCGGTTCCTCCACTGTCTCCCAGGGACCTTCTTATCCCGTTGGGCCCTTCCTCAACCCCGACACCAGGGGTCTCTCCGCCACGCTCCGGGCCGCTGACCTCAGGTGTCCTGTATGACTCCTTGGGCCACCTCCCACTGGAGACTCCATCAGGCCCTCTGTGCCTGATGGCATCTTTCCTGACACCTGAAAACCAGACGCCAAGCATCCCCGCACTGGCCCCGATGCCAAATATCCTGACGTTGGGACTCCCGTCGCTGGATAACTTGCCAGGTCCCTCTGCTCCACCTCCTTTGAGGCCCCCTGGGACCCCCTTGGACAATCAGGGTATTCCCCAAGGTCCATCCTTGGCTATTCACATTACCCGGCTTGCCGACGCCAGGCTACCTGCCATCAGACCCAACGTCAGTGCAGGTTACCTAGCTCTCATTATCCAGGGGCAGGTTACCAGTATTTCCAGCCTCCACCTCTGCCTCAGTCGAACCTCTAGGCCATGTTCCAGACCTGGTGGCAGGAGAACAGATCCCATTTGGTGGTGGATTTAGACAAGAAACAGCCAGCCCTGGTGGTGACCCCTGTCACAAACCCATTCAGCAGGTCAGCCCTCTACTCCCAAAGAACCAACCTCCGAGCGCAATCTTGTGAACAGTTAACAGAAACAGGGTAAACCTCCTGTCTGTTTTGTGGGTTCGAATCAACCTTTGGTCTCAAGTTCTGAAGGGATTCAAACTGTGAACCTCTTGCTAGCGTACCCAATGCACAGGCTCAGATAATTCTGCCTTCAGGGGGCCAGATAACTTTGCCTACGGGCACCTAACCAGGTGTACAAAAATTAACCCTTAAAAACTCTAATAAAAGACCTCAGATATAACTCTACCTTTTCCAGGTTGGTATCACCATTCATGCTTATGCATTGTGTCAGCTTAACCATATATACTTCACTTGATAAAGAAAGAAATTCAAAGACAGACCAAGTAGGCTCTAAAAATAGAGTTTTACTAAAATAGATAAAATATGTAAAACATAAAATACAGAACCATATAATCTTTTAAAAGAAGGTTTTAACAGTACAGTTCCTACTACAGTACTTAGATTTGTCTCTCTCCAAATACCTGCTTAAAGTGCTCAAAGATGTGTCTTTCTCAGAGTGTAGATAGAAGTGTGTCTGAAGAAAACTGTCTTTGCCAACCCTTGCATGAGGTCACCTAGCTCCTCCTCTGTTTATTAAAAATCATACACCCAGGATGTTTTATCATATTAGAAGGTAAGTTAATTAAGGTTACATCAGCAGAAACTCCTTTCCCCATGTGACTTCCCCAATCAAGTCGGTAAATTCCTTTCATCTTTGAGCAGTATCCTCTCTCACACAGACATCAAACATTTATGATTTTGCACCAGTGTGCCATAACCTGGTTTCCTCCTCTAAACATCATAAAATGGATATTGATTTCTCTTAGCAGTTAAAGTTATATTTAACTGAGATAAACAGGAGATCCTTGATTAGGTATTTTCTAGCCTATAATTATCTCATGGCTTTTTTCTATTAGCTGAGACCTGGGGGGAGGTGAGTGAGGTCATTCCAAGAGCACCAGATTTCTCAGCAGAGACAATCAGTAACACATTTTTATATTTCAAAATCATAGTGTATTCAGAACTGGCTGTCCACGTGTCAATCACAATCCTCCCCACCGCATGGGATGAGCTTCCCAAGTCAGTTCACTCCTCATACACATGAGACAGACCATCTGAGTTCTGGTTTCTGGCTGCAGCTCTATGTATGATTGTCAGATCATACCCTTGCAAAGCAAGACTTCATCTTAGCAATCTACCATTGTTTTTCCCCCATCTACATCAGCCAAACCACGGAGTTGTGGTCAGTCTGCACCACAAAATGCTGCCCACGCAAGTATGGCTCCAACTTCTTTAGGGCACACACTATGGCAAGACATTCCTTTTCCACAGTGGAGTATGCCTGCTCCCTGGGAACTAACTTCCTACTCAGGTATGCTATTGGGTGATCCCTCCCTTGGCTGGATATGTGACTTAGTACTGTCCCAATACCCACGTCTGAGACATTAGTCAGGACTTGTCAAAACAGGAGCACTGCACAGTGCCTCCTTTAGTTTGGAAAAGGCTTCCTAACAGGCTGGGCCCCAGGTAATTTTCTTGGGCATTATTTTCTTTGTCAGATCAGATAGGGGGAGCCAGGGCACTGCAATTGGGTACAACGTCCTGTAGTACCCTGCTGTCCCTAGAAAACTCCTGACCTGCTTCTGTGCTTCTGGTCTGTGCCATGCCTGATTACCTTTATTTTTATTTGGTTAGACAGAGCTGTCCCCTCCTACCACATGCCCGAGGTATGCTACTTCACCCATGGCCACCTGGCACTTCTCGGCTTTGACGGTGAGCCCGGCCCTCTGTATCCTGCCCAGCACTTCCCTAAGGTGGGACAGGTGTTCCTCCCAGTTGGTGCTAAAGATGGCAATGTCATCCGCACAGCTGCACTCCTCAACACCATTTAACACCTGGTTCACCAACCTTTGGAAAGTGGCCAAGGCGTTCTTCATTCCAAAAGGCATTACTTTAAATTCAAATAAGCCTATCAGAGATGAAGGCTGACCTTTCCTAGCTCTGTCCATCAGCTCTGCCTGCCAATACCGCTTTGTCAGGTCAGTGGTTGTAAGGTAGGTCGCCCTCCCAACTTGTCCAGGTTAGTTCATCCATCCGGGGCATCGGGTGGGAGTCTGACTTTGTGACTGCATTCAGTCCACGATAGTCTACACAGAAACAAGTTGAGCCATCTGGCTTGGGCAACAAGGACTATGGTGAGGCCCAGGGGCTGTGGGATCTCTAGATTACCCTAAATCCAGCATCTCTTCCACTTCCTCCTAATGTCCTTTTGGACAGCCTCTGACACCGATATGCTGTCCACCATATGGCGTCTGTGTCCCTGTCTCCACATCGTGTGTCGCTAAGGGGGTTAGTCCAGGCTTGGCGCTAAACAACAGGGCAAAGTCTGCTAAAACCTCCCTTACTTCTTGGCTCTGGTCCGGGGCCAGCTGGGGAGACAATTTTACTGCCTCCACAGAGGACTCCTGCTTGCTGTCTTCCAGCAAGTCCAGAAAGGGGTATCCTTTGTCCCTCCCCTCCCCAGGGCTACACACTGCAAACACCATGTCAGCCCTGTTTGCATATGGCTTCATCATGTTGACATGGTACATACTTTCTGTTTGTCTTCAGTCAGGTAACTCTACAATATAGTTCACGTCATTTACCTTCCTAACCACTCTGTACGGTCCTGCCCACTCAGTCTTTCCAGATCGAATAAGGACCATGACTTCCTGACCCACCATGTATGAGTGAGCTCTGGCTCTGCGGTCATACCACATTTTTTGTTTCTGTTGGGCAGCTGCCAGGTTGCTCTGGGCTGTCCCCATAAGCTCTTTCAGCCTTTCCCTAAACCTAAGGACATAATCCACTATGGAAGAGTTCCCTGGGTGGTGTGCTTGCCTTCCCAGTCCTCCCGTATCAAGTCTAGGGGCTCATGTACCCAGCGTCCATATAAGAGTTCAAAGGGGGAAAATCCTGTTGACTCTTGGGGCACCTCCCTGTATATAAACAACAGGTGGGGAAGGTATTTCTCCCAGTCCCTCCCATGCTGTTCAGCAAATGCCTGGAGCATTGACTTCAGGTTACCATTGAATCTTTCCATAAGCCCATTGGCTTGTGGGTGATACGGTGTCGTGCATCGCTGCACCACCCCACACTTCTCCCATACACATTTCATCAGGTCTGACATGAAGGAACCCCTTCGATTGGTGATAACCTCCTGCAGAAACCCAACATGGGAGAAAATCCCAAGTAAGGCACCTGCCACTTTGTCTGTCCTCAGTGAGGATAGGGTGACTACCTCTGGGTACCGGGTGGCATAATCCACCACAGTCAGAATGAATCTCTTTCCTGAGGAGCTGGGGGTATTTAAAGGCCCCACAATATCCATTCCCACCCTCTGGAATGGCTCCTCCACTATGGGCAATGGAATCAGGATGGCTTGGGTTTTCTTGCCCACCTTCCCTATTTCTTGGCACCGGTAACAAGACCTGCAATACTTCTTCACCTGCTGGGTAAAGTTGGGCCAGTAGAAATTCTGGGCCAACTGCTGCATCATGCATGTGATTCCCAGATGGCCAGACAAGGGAATATTATGAGCAGTCTTGAACAACTGCTGATGATACCCCTGGGGAATGACAAGCTGCCTACCTAGCATCCCTCCCTCTGTCTGCACAGCCTGAGTACACATAAGTCCATTTTCCCAATAAACCTTATGTCTGCCGTCATCTCCCTGTGTGCCATCAGAGTCTGCCCAAGCCCTCAGCTTCTCTAGAATAGGGTCGCTTCTCTGAGCAGCTGCAAACCCCTAACACATTCCCAAGGCATGGGACAGGTCCCTTTCAGCCACTAAACTAGGGTCCCTAGCACTAGCATCAGGGCACTCAGGATCACTATCAATCCCAACCCTCTGACAATGGGTCACCCCTCCCTCTTCGGAGTAACCTTTGTAGCTGTGTGGTTACTTGCTACTGGGGAAATTTCTACCCTCTTTTCATTAGTCTCCCCATCTGGAGACACAGGCTGGGGAACCAGCCTCTCAGTGGTTTCCACAATGGCTTCTGTGGTGTTCAGGGAACTACAATTTTCCCTTGCTGTTTGGCTATGGCTAACTGCACATACCGTCCCCTGTTTGAGATTGTTGCCCAGGATCACATCCACTGCTAACGTTTTGGCTACAGCAACCTGTTGCACAGTTCCCTGTTTCACCCCAGTCCAGGAGAACACTGGCCAGTGACAATATTTTCTCTTCACCAGTGAACCCTTGTACTGTGATGTATTTATTGGGTATAAGCTGACCAGACTCTACTAGATCCCCCTTTACCAAGGTCAAGGATGCCCCTGTGTCCCTTAACCCTTGCGTCTGTACACCATTCACCATGACTGGGTGCATGTGTTCCCTAATGTTCACTGGCATGCTCCCAGGGACACACAAACAACCCACTTCTTTTCAAGTACCATTCTGCATATTATTGCTCATTCTTTTGGGACACTGGCTATGCCCAGTTTCTTTACATAACCAACATTCGCTTCTCTTTTCAGAGAAATCTTTTCTCTGAAACCTGGGGCTGACTGGTTTCAGTGGAGGCAGTGAGGGTTTTAGCTGCCCTGAAGGTGCGCTTTTCCCTTTCTGCACTGCCATGCCCACCCCATTTGCTCTCAGAGCAGGTTTGCTCTTGGCATAGCGGTCCGAGAGTTCAGCAGCCTCTTGCACTGTTTTGGGATCTCGGTCCTTCAGCCAGGTTTTCAGCTCTGCTGGGCATGCCCAGAAAAACTGTTCTAATAAAATCACATTTTCAATTTTATCAACAGAGTTTGCCTCAATTCCTTCCCACCATTGTTTTAAAAACTGACGTTGTGTCGGACTAGCTCCTCATAGCTCATGTCAGAGCTTCTCTTGAGCTTACAGAATTTAGCTCTGTATGATTCGGCAGTTAATTCAAATTTTTTAACAGTGCAGCTCTAAGATTGCTGTAATCATCACTGTCCTCATTGTCCATTTGACCCAATGCATCCTGAGCTTTTCCGGTAAGTAGTGGGGATAGCTGGAAGCTCCAGGACTCTAGGAATTTTAGCCTGAATACAAACTTTTTCAAAAGAATTTAAAAAGGCATCCATATCTTCTCCTTCTTTAAATTCGGCTATTAATTTGGAATTCAGTTTGTAACCCAGTCCTGTAGTCCCAGTTAAACCCAAGCCACTTACCTGCTCTGGTGCCGCTGGCTGGAGTCATAGCTTCTCCCATTCGTGTTGCCTCTGGCGCTCCTGCTCCTCACAGTCTGCATCTCGGCATTCTCGCTCTGCCTCTCAGTGTTCTCACTCTGCCTCATGGCGTTCTTGCTCCCTCTTCTCCTCTGCAGCTCGCTGGTGCTCACGCTCTGCCTCTCGGCATTCTCGCTCTGCTTCATAGTCCACCTCCCACTGTTCATGGTCCCTCTCCCTCTGGAACTCCAGCTCCATTCTGCGCAACTCAGTTTGCAGCCTGAGTACGTCTGGATTCAGGATACTGGTGACCTTCCTCTGCTGCTGTGGCCCTTCACTGACAGTGGCCCTGCTGTCATCCTCACTGGATCTGGACACAGCACTGTCCGCTAGCCCTGCCACACTTGAGGTTTGGTCTTTTTCAGTCACGGTCTGTGACTCACTGCTCTGGGTATCTGCTACCATCAGGGCATCCACGAAGTTCTGTTTGCTGGCTTTCACCTCGAACAGTACTCCTCTGTCCCCTCACAACTGCTTTAAGTAGTCTACAGTGTGCCTGCTGTAGTTGGAAGCCATCTTCTTCCCTAACTATGGATACTCAGACTTGCACTTTAGAAAAAAAATAAAATGGGTAGAAACTTGACTGTACGCCAAGTGATATAGTTCTGTCTCCTTTTTAAAAATAAAACACTGCCCTTTTTCTTTCTTTGCAGGTGAGCTGATTGTCTCAAGCTGACACACTGAACAATAAAAGCTTGTAATACCAAAATTTTCGCACCTCTGCCAACCAATCTGTCACAAACCGACTCAGCAGGTCAGCCCTCTACTCCCAAAGTGCCAGCCTCCGAGCGCAGTCTTGTGAACAGTTAACAGAAACAGGGTAAACCTCCTGTCTGTTTTGTGGGTTCGAATCAACCTTTGGTCTCAAGTTCTGGAGGGATTCAAACTGTGAACCTCTTGCTAGCATACCCAATGCACAGGCTCAAATAATTCTGTCTTCGGGGGGCCAGATATCTTTGCCTATGAGCACCTAACCAGGTGTACAAAAATGAACCCTTAAAAACTCTAATAAAAGACCTCAGATTTAACTGTACCTTTTTCCAGTTTGGTATCACCATTCAAACTTATGCATAGTGTCAGCTTTAAACATATATACTTCACTTGATAAAGAAAGAAACTCAAAGACAGACCAAGTAGGCTCTAAAAATAGTTTTACTAAAATAGATAAAAATATGTAAAACATAAAATACAGAACCATATATCACAAGAACCATACAATCTTTTAAAAGAACAAGGTTTTAACAGTGCAGTTCCTACTACAGTACTTAGATGTGTCTCTCTTTCTAAATACCAGCTTAAAGTGTTCAAAGATGTGTCTTTCTCAGAGTGTAGCTAGAAGTGTGTCTGAAGGAAAACAGAATACTGTTTAAAAAAATGTCTTTGCCAACCCCTTTGCGTAAGGTCACCTAGCTCCTCCTCTGTTTATTAAAAATCATACACCCATGATCTTTTATCACATTAGAAGGTAAGTTAATTAAGGTTACATCAGCAGACACTCCTTTCCCCATGTGACTTCCCCAATCAAGTCTGTAAATTTCCTTTCATCTATGAGCAGTATCCTCTCTCACACAGACATCAAAGCATTTATGATTTTGCACCAGTGTGCCATAACGTGGCTTCCTCCTCTAAACATCATAAAATGGATATTGATTTCCCTCTGAGCAGTTAAAGCTATATTTAACTTAGATAAACAGGAGATCCTTGATTAGGTATCTTCTAGCCTGTAATCATCTCATGGCTTTCATCTTTTAGCTGAGACCTGGGGGGGTGAGTGAGGTCATTCCAAGAGCACCAGATTTCTCAGCAGAGACAATCAGTAACACATTTTTATATTTCAAAATCATAGTGTACTCAGAACTGGCTGTCCATGTGTCACAACCCCTACCCCATGCTCCTCGTCTCTCATTTGTTCACATAGGTCAGGCCGCTCCACCATGGCACATATTTCTGTGGGCGCTACTCCAGAAGTCACTCTGACCGAGTCTAAGACCTCTGATGGGGGAATCCTTGGACTTTTGAGGCTGACTCCTCTGACTCGTCCTCTGGAAACCTTTCGTGAGCTATGGATTCCAGGGTAAGGAGTCTCCCAAGTCTCCTCTCGAAGACCCCTCCTTCACGAACTCCTCCTCATCCTCCAACAAGCTAACGGTTGGAATGTGCAGGACCAAAACCCGAAATGCAACTGCCTAGCAGAGCACTTGGATTTAGTGGCGGCATCACCCATTCCGATCCCCGTGGATGGAGCCTCATGAGGATCTCACCTCCACTATCTGGCAGATGCCTCATTACCTCCCTTTGAACCAGCAGTAAGCTATGAGATGCGCTATCTGTCTTGGAAGGAACTCTTTTTAGTTGGCATTACTTCTGCTCGAAGGATCTCCGAGCTTCAGGCCCTGATGTGTATGGAGCCTTATCTGATTTTCTACAGAGACTGGGTGGCTCTGTGTACAAATCTTAAGTTTCTTCCCAAGGTGGTTTCTGAGTTCACTCTGAATCAAACCATTGAACTCCCATTCTACTATCCGGCTTACTCTAATAGGGATGAGGCACTCCTGCACACTCTAGATGTGAACAGGATATTGCACTACTACATTAACAGGACTAAGGACATCCATAAAGATGACCAGCTTTTTGTTTCCTTCACCCCCAAGACTCTGGGGTTAGCAGTCTCTAAGCAGTGCTTGTCAAAATGGTTGGCTAACTGCATTCATTTCTGTTACCAGAAGTACGGTAAGCATCTTCCAGGAGAGGTCAGAGGTCATTCCACCAGAGGTGTGGCTGCCTCTGCTGCCTTTTTCAGGAATGTGTCCGCAGCAGAGATTTGTGTTGCTGCAACTTAAAGTTCAGTCCATACCTTCACTAAATGTTACAGTCTGTTTATTTGCCTCGAAGTGTAGGATGAGTTTTGACCTAGCCATCCTGCAGGGCCTTCTATCATAAACCTGCTCTGGTCTTTCTGCAGACCTTCCTTCCTCCGTGCTTCAGTTTGTCCTGACCAGTTGACTGCTTGGGACTCAGTCCTACATGTTATGACCAACTGCAGCATCCCTCTTGAAGTAAGATAGTCCATTTATGTAAGAACTTACCGTAACAGTAGATCTTGAGAGAGGTTCCTGCAGTAGGTCGTCTTTTTCCCTGCCTCCTTTCCACAGTCTTCTGTTTGCTCTTGCAGACCTGTCTGGATTGGGCTCCAGGGACTATATCCTTTTCTCCTGTCACACTCTCTTGGGTCTCCAGTGGGAGAACTGGAAGGCGGGCGCAGGGACCGCCCACTTATTGGATCATGCTGACATCAGTCATGTGACATTGGGTGGACGGTTCCCCACCAGACATTGCTAGCAAAAGTTTGCTGTGTGGTCCTGATGCCAGATGGTGCAGTCCTACATGTTATGACCTACTGCAGGAACCTCTCTCAAGATCTACCGTTCACGCTAAGTTCTTACATAACTGTACCTTTTATATGAAACTAAGCTTTGCTGCTGTTCTTTGATTGCAAGGCATCAAACTCGCTTGTTAAGGAGATTGTGGCTGGTTATTCAGTCTGCTGTGCAATCATCTGTATGTTTGTATTTGATGCCATGAGGTTGTGCTCAGATAACCTCATTGCAATAAGCATACACTGACCTATCAGAGTCCAGAAAATGTTCTTGGCATTATATAATATGAAGTATTTAAATGCAAAGGGTTATGGTTAATTATGAAAAGATTGCTGATATGAAGCTTCCTGACTGGTTGCAAACATTCTATTAGGCTTATGTTAATCTTAGGTAAACATACTGTATATGTAGAGTCTAATCGAACACTAACAGGGTACAGTTCCAGTTTAAAATATCCATGGTTGGCCCAGTGGTGCAGAGGGAAGAGACACCCAGTGCCTCACCTCTCCTATGCCAGTGACCCCGGAGTGAGCTCGAGGCACCGGGGGGGGGGGCTGGGAGAAGACTGAGCAGCCGCCAGGAAGCTCTTCTCTTCCAAATTGGGAAGGTTAGCCTTCCCGGCCCTTGACTGCCACCGAGTGGAGGCTTGATGGCAGCGTCGGGAAGATGGGGGCTGGTGCTACATCAGGTGGGTGGATCGGGGCCATTCGGGCCAGGTGCGCATGAACGCCTCCATGAATGTGCGTAACCTTGTTGCCAAGACTCCAGGAAATTAAAGGAAGGATACCAGGAGGAAAAAAAACAGCAACAAGATCAAGACCGACCCCTCGCAGGCCTCACAGTGTTGGCCAGGCACCAGCTACAGTTCTGTGACAGAGGACGACGGTGGTAAGTTATAGTATGTCCCAGAGGATCCAGGTGACAGGGCAGTGGGGGCAGTCAGAAGGGGGTAGCCGAGGTGAGAGGAGGATAAACATAGAATGGAAAAAACAAAAATATCCATGTTTAGGCAGCCCCTATGGCCCAGCATCAGCAAAATGTGCTGCCATGCAGGCGACCTGAGTTTAGAAGCAAGCCCTTAGATCAGCTCAGGAGACAGGCCAAGGTCAAGACAGCTGTCACTCGGCAGTGTGTCTTGGTTGGGGAGGGTTGGCTGTGGGTTCCACCACCACGGCGACCCCTGTGGCTAGGGCCGGAAGCTTGCTCCTGCTGCAGGGGAAGCTGTGTGTGTGTGTGTGTGTGTGTGTGTGTGTGTGTGTGTGTGTGTGTGTGTGTGTGTATGCAAAGCCAATAAAGATATTGCTCACTTCAGGAATGGAAGTCAGGCAATAAAAATGTTGGGGGTGGGAGGCAATCAGCCTTCAAAGAGGACATCTGGGTATGGCTTGAACAGACAGGGTATAGCCTTCAAGCAGGTATATCCTGTGTGGACAACCTCGCCGCAGGGGAGAAAAACCTCTATAGAAATAAATACCCATTTTCATAATAGCAGTAAGGCACGCCTAGGGGTTATGTTTATGTTCAGTTAATCACTCTTGAGGAGCATGTAGCACTTAGCTATGCCTCATGCCACACTGCACCCCAGAAGGGTGATCAGCAGAACTTTAACATATCCTAAGTTTTATTTTGCTTAACTGGAACAAGCTGTACAACAATGTAATCAATACCAGTACAATGTTGGGGTTCAAAACCAATGGCATATTTACAAGGGAGTAATTAGAAATAAATGGAAGGTTGAAGGAAACACTGGGACTGATTATCTATGCAAACCATCCCCCTCCTTATCCTGCTATGTCCCCATCTTCGAAATACTACAGAATGTATCTGTGTAAACCATCCCCCTCACTACACCAACCCGTCCCAGTCTCCTAAATTCTACAGCATGTATCTATGTAAACCAGCCCCCTCCATATCCTGATCTGTCCCAGTCTCCTAAATTCTACAGCATGTATCTATGTAAACCAGCCCCCTCCATATCCTGATCTGTCCCAGTCTCCTAAATTCTACAGCATGTATCTATGTAAACCAGCCCCGTCCATATCCCGATCTGTCCCAGTCTCCCAAATTCCACAGCATGTATCTATGTAAACCATCCTCCTCCCTATTCTGACCCATTCCAGTCTCCCAAATTCTACAGTATGTATCTATGTAAACCATTCCCTCCCTAACCCGAACTGTACTGAATACGACAGTAGGTACCTATGTGAACTATTCATCTCCCTAACCTGACCCATCCCATTCTTCCAAATACTACAGCATGTATCTCTGTAAACCAGCCCCCTCTCTACCCTGACCCATCCCAGTCTCCCAGATTCTACAGCATGTATCTATGTAAACCAGACCCCTCCATACCCCAACCCATCCCAGTCTCCCAAATTCTACAGTATCTCTGTAAACCACCCCCCTCCCTACCCTGACCCATCCCAGTGTCCTAAATTCTACAGCATGTATCTATGTAAACCACCCCCCTCCATAACCCAACCCGTCCCAGTCTCCCAAATTCTACAGTAAGTATCTCTGTAAACCAGCCCCTCCCTACCCTGACCCATCCCAGTCTCCTAAATTCTACAGCATGTATCTATGTAAACCATCCCTCCATACCTCAACCCGTCCCAGTCTCCCAAATTCTATTGTATCTATGTAAACCAGCCCCTCCTTACCCTGACCTATCCCAGTCTCCCAAATTCTACAGCATGTATCTATGTAAACCAGCCCCTCCCTACCTTGACCCATCCCAGTCTCCCAAATTCCACAACATGTATCTATGTAAACCAGCCCCTCACTACCCTGACCCATCCCAGTCTCCCAAATTCTACAGCATGTATCTATGTAAACCAGCTCCTCCCTACCTGACCATCCCAGTCACCAAAATTCTACACTATGCTTATTTTATTTTATTTAGAATTTGTTAACTGGATAGCTCCAAGAGCATTAAATGCCCAATTTCAACAGGGACCCGAAAAATCATAATAAAACAGTACAATCAGGGATACAATACAGAATTAGAGAACAGAATTCATATAAAGCACTTACATTCACAATTATCAAGACAACACTGTTTTAACACCGTTTTAAATACGTTGTGAGAAGTAGTGTTTTGAGTGGAACTAGAAAGATTATTTATTTATGTTAACCATCCTCTCCCTGCCCTGACCCATTGCAGTCTCTCAAATACTATAGTATGTAACTTTGTAAGTAACTTTGCAGACAATATCTGGTGAAAACAGCACAACAAAAATAGCGCAAGTATTTAGCACACGTTAGCACGGTATTTAACAGTGATCACTACATTATAGCACCTTACATGTTTGTCGCGATGACAGTACAGGAATGATTTGATCTCGGGTGTCCGTGGCAGAAACAGAAATGCCCCTGTCTTCATTACTCTATCTGGGGGAGGGTGGGGGGCTCACAGGTTCACAGAAAAAGGCAATGCATTAATGACTGTCCTCGTCCTACACTTCAATTCATACATTCTGGCAAGGTAGGGCACCTGCAAACCACCCCCTTCCTATCTTGACCTGCCCCAGTCTCCCAAATACTACAGTATATATCAATATAACTCATCACCTCCCAAGCCCAACCCATCCCAGGTGCCTAAATACTACAGCATGTATCTAACCCTACCAAATACTACAGTATGTATCTATGTTAACCATCCCAAATACTACAGTATGTATCTATGTGAACCATCCCCCTTCCTAACCCGACCTGTCCCAGTCCCCCAAATACTACAGTATGTATCTATGTTAACCATCCCAAATACTACAGTATGTATCTCAGGGTTTTAAATAATTGATTAGCAGTTTTTTTTCTTGGGACGATACTAACTGTACAGAAAGTATTTATATAGATTTTCTAGAAGTGCTGTGTTTGTTATACACAGTGAGGCAAGAGCTATGCATTTTCACAAAGATTTAGCACTTTTATGAGCAAAACGCTAATCAATTTTTAGAGTTAAATAAAACCCTGTATCTACGTAAACCATCCCATCGTAACCCGACCTGTCCCAGTCTCCCAAATACTACAGTATGTATCTATGTTAACCCTCCCAAATACTACAGTATGTATTTACATGAACCGTTCCCCTTCCTAACCCGACCTGTCCCAGTTTCCAAAATACTACAGTATGTGTTTATATTAACCATCCCAAATACTACAGTATGTATCTATGTGAACCATACCCCTTCCTAACCCGACCTGTCCCAGTCTCTCAAATACTACAGTATGTTTCAGTATAACCCATCCCCTTCCCTTACCCAACCCATCCCAGGTACCCAAATACTACAGTAGGTATCTATGTTAACCATCCCAAATACTACAGTATGTATCTGCGACCCATCCCAAATACTACAGTATTAATCTATGTTAACCATCCCCTTCCTAACCTTACCTATCCCAATCTCCCAAATACTCCAGTATGTATCTATGTTACCCATCCCAAATACTACAGTATGTATATATGTTAACCATCACAAATACTACATTATGTATCTACATGAACCATCCCTCATCCTACCATAACCTGTTCCAGTCTCCCAAATACTGCAGTATGTATCAATAAAACCATCCCACTCCCTAACCCAGCCTATCCCAGGTACCCAAATACTACAGTATGAGTTTATGTCAACCATCCCAAATACTACAGTTTGTATCTATGTTAACCATCTCAAATACTACTGTATGTATCTATGTGAACCATCCTTCCTAACCCGACATGTCTCAGTCTCCCAAATACTACGGTATGTATCTATGTTAACCCTCCCAAAGACTACAGTGTGTATCTAAGGAACCATCCCCTGTCATAACCCAGACTGTCCCAGTCTCCCAAATACTACAGTATGTATCAATATAGCCCATCCCCCTTCCTAACCCAACCCATCCCAGGTACCCAAATATTACAGTATGTATCTATGTTAACCATCACAAATACTACAGTATGTATCTACATGAACCATCCTCCATCCTAACCTGACCTGTTCCAGTATCCCAAATACTGCAGTATGTATCAATACAACCTATCCCACTCCCTAACCCAACCGATCCCAGGTACCCACATACCACAATATGAGTCTATATTAACCATCCCAAATACTACAGTATGTATCTACAGTATGTTAACCATCCCAAATACTACAGTATGCATCTATGTTAACCACCCCAAATACTACAGTATGTATCTACATGAACCATCCCCCTTCCTAACCTGACCTGTCTCAGTCTCCCAAATACTACTGTATATATCTATGTTAATCATCCCAAATACTACATTATGTATCTACGTGAACCATCCCCCTTCCTAACCTGACCTGTCCCAGTCTCCCAAATACTACAGTATGTATCTATGTTAACCCTTCCAAATACTACAGTATGTATCTACGTGAACCATCCCCTGTTGTAACCCGAACTGTCCCAGTCTCCCAAATACTACAGTATGCATCACTATAACCCATCCAGGCTACCCAAATACTGCAGTATGTATCTATGTTAACCCTTCCAAATATTAAAGTATGTATCTATGTTAACCATCCCAAATACTACAGTATGTATCAATATATACAATCCTCCTTCCTAACCCAACCCATCACAGGTACCCAAATACTACAGTATATATCTGTGTTAATCATCCCAAATACTACAGTATGTATCTATGTTAACCATCCCAAATACTACAGTATGTGTCAATATAACGCATCCCCCTTCCTAACCCAACCCATCCCAGGTACCCAGATACTACAGTATGTATCTATTTTTTTTTTGTACACTTTATTTATATGCCCTTACCTCATTGGACTCTCTCCAGCAGGGTCATGAGGCTGCTTGACTGATTCTGTCCACCTGAAGCTCCGGTACTCTCTCTGGTATGCGAGCCCCCCCACACCACATCTCCAGAACCTTCCCCCCGGATCTGAATCCCCCAGGGGCAAAGACTGCTAGCTCCTACTGGTGCTCTGTTTAAGTGTTAGGTGGAGATGGATGTGGGGATACCAGGAGAGCACTTTGGCCCAGTATTGGACATGGTGTCAGTGCTACTAGACCCTTCACCTACCAATGGGAAGGTTTTTTTCCTTTCTGCTTTTCTTCAGAGCTTGGTCATGCAATGGTGTCTGGGCACAGAGTGCAGACACCCGCTGCAGCTCCACCCCACTTGCATGAGTGCAGCCGACCTGGCGCACCTCCGACCCTGCCGAGGCCACTCCTGTGCGGTGCATCCCCTGAGCCCTCCCAGGAAGAGAGCAGTCCTCCAGACACTCAATCTCTTCCCTCCCTGGCCGACCTGAGTCCAGTTCCGAACCTGGGTCACTGGCGTGGCGCGAGGTGTGGCGATAAGCGCCTCAACCCTCAACACCACCGGGCCCTCGTAGATATCTATGTTAATCCTCCCAAATACTAAAGTATGGATCTATGTTAACCATCCCAAATACTACAGTATGTATCAATAAAACCCATCCTCTTCCTAACCCAACCCATCCTAGGTACCCAAATACTATAGTATATATCTATGTTTATCATCCCAAATACTACAGTATGTATCTGTGTTAACCATCCCAAATACTACACTATGTAGCAATATAATCCATCTCCCTCCCTAACCCAACCCATCCCAGGTACCCAAATACTACAGTACATATCTATGTTAACCCTCTCAAATACTAAAGTATGTCTCTATGTTAACCATCCCAAATACTACAGTATGTATCAATATAACCCATCCCCCTTCCTAACCCAAACCATCCCAGGTACCCAAATACTATAGTACGTATCTATGTTAACCCTCCCAATTACTATAGTATGTATCTATGTTAGCCATCCCAAATACTACAGTATGTATCTGAAAAACCTTCCCCCTTCCTAACCTGACCTATTTCAGTCTCCCAAATACTACAGTATATATCAATATAACCCATCCCCCTCCCTAACCCAACCCAGGTACCCAAATACTATAGTATGCATCTATGTTAGAGATCCCAAATACTACAATATGTATCTGAAAAACCTTGCTCCTTCCTAACATGACTTGTCCCAGTCTCCCAAATACTACAGTATGTAAAAGTATAACCCATCCCTCCTAACCCAACCCATTGCAGGTACTCAAATACTACAGTATGTATTTAGGCAAATCATCTCCTCCCTAATCCAACCTATCCCAGTCTCCCAAAATATGTAACCAGCCACTCTTCACTCAGCTCAAAGCCAGTTACTAGAGGGCTCTGAAGGGTTAAGTGTGACCCTGAGAGCTGTCCTCTAGGAGGGTATTGCTTGGAGACAGAATGTTTGTGTACAGAGTGTTCTGGCTCAGCCAGAAGTGGGAAATTTCTGTCAGGAATATTCATGGATTGCCCTCTGCTGAAATTCTATAGGAAGGGGAGGCATACCCAGGGGAGAAGTTCCAGATTTTAGCCCCAGGATGGAAGCATAAGATCAGTATCCAGAGGGAGGAGAAGGGAGACCAGCCTCTGGCTGCCACCTGTGAGCCCAAGGATGGTGACAGGGACCCTAGGTCTGGGTGGCACTGGTCCTCTGAGGAGATCTCAGGAGCAACACCAACAGGTGCTGCCGGGAGGATGGGTGTAGTAGGAGGTCACGAGGACCCCTGAAGATTAAAAAACTAGACGGTACCAATGGGAGTAATGGAGGGCCACCCCTCAAGGAAGGTCACTGGGATCCATGAGGATCTGATCCTGCCATATCAGCCTAAGTTTTGAAGGAGTACCAGTTGGTATAGGCACATTTGTAAGTAAGCCTTGAATTCAAGATGCTCTGAACAAGTAGCAAAAAACCTAGGTACAATTGTGTATTACCCCCTGGCAGGTAGCTGAATGAATGGGCATCAGCAGGAGGGGGCCTGGCAAGAGTTATGGTCAGTAAGTCCCCATGTGAGGGGCCAGGCATAGGGGCCTGTTTCTTTCGGCCATTAGCCTGTCTGTATCCTGTTGGAGGGAGGCAGGTATGGCCAGGCCAGCTATCAATTATGTAGTAGCACTGTCATAATACTGACATGCTGAACCTTACTCTTACCCAATGTGGGCACTGTAAGACAAGTGCAGGCATTAATTTGCCCCAGGGATAGTGCCTGCCCTGCCTGGGAGTGTGCCATGCCTTGGGAGCATCAGGGCTTCAGAGACCCCAAATGGGAGGTTAAGGGCTGTTACAAAATCAGTATTCTGTCAGAGGAAGGCAGGTACGGACAGACCAACTATCAGCAATTTAGTAGTACTGTCATAATGTTGACATGCTGAACCTTACTGTTACCTGATGTGCAGACAAAAATGCCCACAGAATAGCGATATTCCTGGCCAGAAGAGTGCCACACACAAATGGTCTTGGAAACGCTAGGGCTCCAGGGATCCCAAATGGGAGGTTAGGGGCTGTTACAAAACTGTTTATTTATTGAAATCTCTGAATTACAATCTTTGAGTCAGGGACTCATTTACAAAGACTCCATGTCAATAATGAGGTACAAACAGTACAAATACAGCAAGATATACAGGAGCAGCGGAGAATGACATAACAAGCATACAATGCAGAGAATGCAGTTGACAACTATGTACAAGGCAGTAATAACAGTAACAAACAGGCTACAGTATAAGCAGAGGTAACATGAATGGTGATGACTGAGAGTAATATAAAATGTATAATTACAGATGCTAAGTAGTAACGTATTAGCAATTAATAGCCCTGTGCCACAAACTGGTTCAAGGCCTACCTTATTGGCAGAACCCAATCAGTTAAGATCTTGGACTCACTTCCCTTCCCTCCCTATTAGCACTGGAATCCCTAGGGCTCTGTATAATAGACCCTCCTATTCTCCATCTTCTTAAACAACCTTCCCTCTGTTTGCTCCCCATCCTCTGCTATACATATGTACGGCGATGATACAGTCCTGTATGCATCTGGCTCCTGTCCTGATGAGGTTACAACCAGCTTACAGAAAGATTTTGACAAGGTTCAGCTCTGGTTTGCTAACCATCAGCTTTTCCTCAATGCCAAGAAGACTGTCTCAATGACCTTTCGCACAAGACAGAGACTCTCTAGTCTTCCCTCCCTATCCACTTTCCACACCCTTGATGGGACTTTACGTGAAGACACATCCTCCTTCGGGTACTTAGGTGTTTGGTTGGACCAACACCAAACTCTCTGGACATATTGGTGACATCCAGAAAAACTGCTCTCAAGCTTGGAGCCCTATTCAGGAACTGTAGTTGCATCCCTCCTATGGCTAGGCCTGAACTTGTTCGGATGATGATACTGTCCATTTTCGACTACTGTGACATAGTCTATGGTGCTGCCACTAAGTCCTCCCTGGCCAGACTGGACACCTCTTCAATTCCTTCCGCCACTTTGCCCTGGATGCCTCCGCACTCCATCACTGTGATCTTTATTGTGCTCTATTCTTCCCTCTCTACAAACAGGTGACTCTCCCATTGTGCTAAATTCACCTCAGCATTGGTTGGGTGAGCTCCCTTCCTACCTCACCTCCTCCTTTTAACATCCCCCACCCTCCCATTCCCTTAGATCAACCGACTCCCTGCACTTTGTTGTCCCCTACAGATCCACCCAAATTGGCCAATCTGGTTACTCTCACAGCCTCCCAAAGATTTGGAACTCCCTCCCCCATCGAATCTGGCACTCATCCTCTGCCTACTCCATCAGCTCTGCCTCAATAATTACCTTGCACCTAGCTGCTCCTGCTATGTCCCTCCCTAATTCCCTCCTCTAAGCCCCGGACAAATCCTACCCTTCTACCATCACCTTCATTTTACCCTGTGCACACCCACCCCCAAATTTCTAGCTCTCCTCCCCTTCCCCCTAATTGCTTCCCCTTACTGGCCTCCCTTGATCTCTCACAGAATGTAAAGGACCCCGAATGCTCTCCATGGGTCCCTCTTCTACCCCCCAAGGGGCTTGTATCTCTCATCTACTCCCTTCCCCCACCATCCTGAAGGGGTCTCTCTGGGACACTGCCTTATTCCCTTCTCTCTGGTCCACCCATTCCCCTTGAAGGAGGGTTCCTCGCATCCTGAGGGGGTCTCCAGGGACACGACCATTCCCCCTCCCCCCTCCCTCCTCTTCCCCCTTTTCTTTCACATAAGCACTTGTTCACTTATTAACCTGGCACTTATTATTGTCCACTCTTACTACATATTATGCTCAACCCTGTTGTAACACTGTTTGCAACACCTGCATTATGACCGTATGTTAATGTTGATCTTGTAACTTTAATGTTTAATGTCTCATTCCTATTGTACCCCTTCCCCCCCAGGTCGCACCAGGAGACGAGCAACTTGTCGCTCAGTGTGCCTTCCTGGTGAAACATTTCAATAAATAAAATAACAGTAGGCTGCACGGTAGCAATTAGGAAT
This sequence comes from Neoceratodus forsteri, assembly GCA_016271365.2. Taxonomy (NCBI): domain Eukaryota; kingdom Metazoa; phylum Chordata; order Ceratodontiformes; family Ceratodontidae; genus Neoceratodus; species Neoceratodus forsteri. Next base: position 119,814,295 of record CM028129.1, on the reverse strand, counting down.
CCTAGGAATAGTGTAATGAAATATGGGACCAAGGTACAAGGTGTGGCATAGAACAAGGGCAAAGACGTTACATAGAGGAGACTGTTCAGTGGACAGTAAATGTACTGTAAATGTATTTGGATAAGATCCAGTAAAAGTAACTGTACTGGCCGTAGTTCAAGGGTAAACCTGGCACAGTAATTCTGGGAGTGCTTCAGGGAAGATAGGCATTGAGAAGTGGTGGGGATAGAGATCGGCACCCCAAAAGGCATGTAGTGTACAGTGTGATGCAGCTAGTGCTGTGTTTAAGAACAGAATGTGAAGAGTTAATCACAAGGGTAATGCCCATACACTGTGTACCATCTTAACAGCTAAGTAAATGCATCCAGCTTGATCCCAGTTCCATGTTTTGTCTCAGTTTGTTTGTGATCTCATGTTTAATGGTTCCCAGTATTTGGTTAATGGTGCTGCTACTTCAGCGTCCCAGGCCAGTGGGGGTAAGGTATAGATGCAGCTACAGGTTAAATGATGTAAGGTGGGTGCTTATCTGAGAATACCACCATATTCCCTAGACAAGGGGGTGTGCCTGGCCTCATCGTGTATTTATGTAAACCTTCTCCTCCCTATCCTGACCTGCCCCAGTCTGCCATATACTACCGATATATCTATGTAAACAGCCCACTCTCTAACCCAACCCATCCCAGTCTCCCAAACACTACTGTATTTTATCCATATAAACATCCCACTTCCTAACCTGACCCATCCCAGACTCCCAAATCCTGCAATGTGTATCTATGTAAACCATCACACTCCCTAACCAGGCCCATACCAGTCTCCCAAATACTACAGTATGTATCTATGTAAACAATTCTCTCCCTAACCTGAACAGTACCAAATACTACAGTATGTACCTATGTTAACTATGCCCTTTCCTAACCCGAGCCATCCCAGTCTCCCAAATACTACAGTATGTACCTATGTAAACCATCCTCCTTTCTACCCTGACCCATCCAACTCTCCCAAATTCTAGTCAGCATCTATGTGTTCCACTTCATCCCTAAACTGACCCATCCCAGACTCCCAGATTCTACAGTATGTGCCTATAAACTATCCCTTCCCTAAATCCACCCATCTCAGACTCTCAGATTCTACAGTATGTGCCGATATAAACTATCCTCCTTCCTTAACTGACCTATCCCAGATTCCCAGATTCTACAGTATGTGCCTATATAAACTATCCCCCGTCCTTAACAGACCTATCCCAGATTCCCAGATTCTCCATGATGTCCTATATAAACTATCCCCTCCCATAAATGACCTATCCCAGACTCACAGATTTTACAGTATGTGCCTTTATAAACTATTCCCTCCCAGCGACCCATCCCAGACTTCCAGATTTTACAGCTCAAATTGCCATGACAGCAGAAGATATGGGGAGGGGTAGAAGAACTGTGACTTGGGCTCAAGAGATCCATAGCAGGAGTGACAAGTCAATGTGTCAGATTGCTTAGCAAAAGCAAAAGAAAGAAGTGGTCAATGTGGTTCTCTAAGTCAGTAGCTGGGAAAATGCGAGAAAAAAGTAAGGCATTCAGGAAATACAAAGAGACACTGAAAGAAGAAGACAGACAAATATCTGGAGAAACAGAGAGAAGCTGGGAAAGTTGTCAGAGGGGCTAAAGCAAGAATGGAGGAAGAAATAGCACAGCCTATTAAGAAGGGGACAAGACCTTCTTCCATTATATTAGCAAGAGGAAGAAGACCAGAAATGGTATTGTTAGGCTAAAGAAGGGAGAGGGATGGTGGTGTGGTGGGTGGAGGATGATCTTGAAAAAGCAAAGATACTGAACAAATATTTTTGCTCAATATTTACCAAGGAAGAGGCAGGGAGGGGCCAAGACTCACGAGGAAAGAGCTACAGGGAGGATAGGTAGACACCAGCCCATTTACTGTGGATAGAGTCTTGAAGGAACTACGAAAAGTAAAGACAGACAAGGCAATGGGGTCAGGCAGGATTCATCCTAGAGTGTTGAAGGACCTCAGAGAAGTCCTAGCAGGTCCACTGACAACCCTCTTCAACCAATCACTAAAGATGGGGAGGTACCTGGAGACTGGAGGAGGGTGATGTGGTCCCCCTGCACAAGAATGAAGTAGGGAGGAGTCAGACAATTACATACCTTGTAAGCCTGACCTCAGTGGTGGGAAGCTGATGGAGTCCTGCTGGGGAGAGGGTAGTGGTTCCTGGAGTCAAGCGTATGCAAGACCCAAGGCAGTATGATTCACTGAGGTAGGTCCTGTCAGACTATTCTTTTGATTTCTTTGACTGGGTGACCAGGTGGTGGATCAGGGAGGGGGTGGATGTGGCTCTACCTGATTTCAGTAAGACCTTCAATGCCGGTCCTCATAGAAGGTTGCTTAACAAATTTGGGAATCTGGGTGTGGGCTCAAAAGTAGTAAAATGGGTTGGAAACTGGCTAAAAGGCAGAACTAAGAGGGTGGTAGTAAATGGCATAAAATCAGAAGAGGGGGAGGTAACCAGCAGGGTTCCACAGGGATTGGTGCTGGGTCCAGTTCTATTCAATGTCTTCATAAGCGACATTGCAGAGGGACTGGAGGGGAAAGTATGTCTGTTCGCAGATGACACAGAGATTCGTAACAAAGTCAACACACGGGCGGGGCTAGATAAAATGAGAAACAATCTAAGACTACTTGAGAAATGGTCAAGGGTTTAGCAGTTATGTTTCAGTGCTAAGAAGTGCAAGACACCTTGGACACAGAAACCCAAGAGAGGAATACAGGATGGGGGGCAGGTTCTAGCCACCACAAGTCAGGAGAGAAACCCGGGGGTGTTATCATATCCGATGACCTGAAGTCAGCCAAACAATGCAAAAAGCAGTGGGAAGGCAAACAGAATGCTGGGGTGCATAGGAAGGGCATAACCAGTAGGAGGAGTAGCGGTGATGCCACAGTATAGATCACTGGTGAGGCCTCATCAGGAATACTGTGTCCAGTTCTGGAGACTGCATCTCAGGAAGGACATAGACAGAATGGAAGCAGTCCAGAGAAGAGAAACATTTAAACATAGAAACATAGAATTTGATGGCAGATAAGGACCACTTGGCCCACCCAGTCTGCCCATTTCCTTACCTAATGGATAAGCTGCAGATCCTAGTTAACCAGCAGCCTACTTCTTCTTCCTACCACCACCCCTTAGAATTGCCTTATGACTGTCCCATGCATGCTTGAATTCCACCACTATTTCTGACTCCACAACTCCCTCCAGAAGGCCATTCCATGCATCCACCACCCTCTATGTGCAAAAATACTTCATACATTACCTCAGAGCCGCCCCCATCTTCAAATTGTGCCCTCTTGTTCTTGCACACCTCTTTTTCTGAAAGATGGTACCCTCTTGTACTTTGTTGATTCCCTTGAGGTACTTGAAAGCTTCTATTTTGTCCCCCCTCTTCCTCCGTTCCTCGAGGCTATACATATTAAGCTCCTTAAGTCTCTTTTCATATGTCTTCCAGTGCAGACCCTGCACCATTTTAGTTGCCCTCCTCTGGACAGCCTCCATCCTGTCTATGTCTTTGCGGAGATTTGGTCTCTAGAACTGCACGCAGTACTCCAGATGGGGTCTCACCAGCTGTCTGTACAGAGGGATAACAACTTCCTGTTTTCTACTGGTGATGCCTGTCCCTATGCATCCCAGTATCCCCCCAGCCATCCTTACTGCCCTCTCACATTGCTTGCCCACCTTTAGGTAATCTGATATGACTACCCCCAGGTCCCTTTCCATTTTTGTTGTTGTTAGTATTTCACCCCCATTGTGTACTCTTCCCCTGGATTTTTGTTTCCCAGGTGCATTACCTTGCACTTCTTAGCACTGAATCTAAGCTGCCTACATTTGACCATTCCTCTAACTCCAAGTCCCTTCTCATCCTTTCCACCCCACCTTGTGCATCAACTCTGTTGCAGATCTTTGTGTCATCTGCAAAAGACATACTTTTCCTTCCAGTCCCTCTGCAATGTCGCTTATAAAGACATTGAAGAGGACCGTCCATACTGAACCCTGCGTACCCCACTAATAACCTCCCTTTCTTCAGAGTGGACTCCATTTACTATTACCCTCTGTATCCTATTCTCCAGCCAATTCTTTACCCAGGCTATCATCTTAGGACCCACTCCCAGGCTGGCTAACTTGCATATTAATCTTTGTGTGGGACTGTGTCAAATGCCTTGCTAAAGTCTAGGTAGGCCATGTCCACAGCCGTCCCTGATCTACTACTTTGGTCACCCAGTCAAAGAAATCTATTACATTCGTCTGACATGACCTTCCCGCTGTGAATCCATGCTGCCTTGGGTCCTGTGCCCCTCTGGCATCTAGGTACTCGACAATTCTTTCCTTCAGAAGTGATTCCATCATTTTCCCTATCACTGAGGTTAAACTAACAGGTCTGTAGTTTCCTGCTTCTGCCCTGTTCCCACTTTTGTGAAGTGGAATCACATCTGCCCTCCTCCAGTCCTCAGGTACCGCCTCATCCTCCCATGATTTGTTAAAGAAGGTAGTCAGTGGTGTCACTAGTTCTACCTTTAGTTCTTTTAGAATTATGGGATGAATCTCATCAGACCCATTGCTTTGTCCACATTCAGTTTTAAGAGTTCTTTCAAAACCCTTTCTTCTGTAAATGGGCTGGCATCAACTTCTGTATCCAGAGCTGTTCCATTATTTGGTTTAGGCTACCTCTCTTCATTTGTAAGTACTGAGCAAAAATATTTGTTTAGTATCTCTGCCTTTCACAGTCACCCTCTTCTCACCCCTCCCTTTATTAAGCCTCACTATCCTCCTTGGTCTTCCTTCGCCTCCCTGATGTACCCATAAGAGCAACAAAAATGATACATGGACTGCACCACAAGCCTTATGAGGAAAGACTCAATGAACTAAACATCTATTCACCGGAAGAGAAAAGGGAGAGAGGGGATATGATAGAGACTTTCAAATACCTTAGAGGAATAAACAGGGTGCAGGAGGGGAGCATATTTCAGAGAAGAAAGTGCACAAGGACAAGGGGACATAACATGAGGCTGGAGGGAGGGAGGCTTTGGGGGAATGCTAGAAAGTATTTTTTCAGAGAGAGGGTGGTGAATCCGTTGAACAGCCTACCAGCGGAGGTGGTGAAAGCGAAAACAGGATAGAGATTCAAAAGTGCATGGGATCAGCAAAAAGGCACCCTGCTGTACAGCAGAATGGGGGAAAGGCAGTCCAGATAAAAGTAGGGAATGCCAAACCAAGTAGGGAAATGGGCAGACTAGGTGGGCTGTATGGTCCTTATCTGCCGACAGATTCTATGTTTCTATCCCCCTCTCTAAACCAACCAATTCCAGGCTTCCAGATTCTACAGTATGTGCCTATATAAACTATCCCCCTCCCTTAACTGACCTATCCCAGACTCCCAGGTTCTACAGTAGGTGCCTACATAAACTATCCCACCCTTAACTGACCTATCCCAGGCCCCAGATTCTACAGTATGAGCCTATATAAACTATCCCTCTTCCTAAACTGACCTATCACAGGCTCCCAGAGTCTACAGGATGTACCTATATAAACTATCCCTCCCTCTAAACTGACCGATCCCAGGCTCCCAGATTCTACAGTATGTGCCTACATAAACTATCCCACTCCCTTAACTGACCTATCCCAGGCTCCCAGATTCTACAGTAGGAGCCTATATAAACTATCCTTCTCCCTAAACTGACCCATCCCAGGCTACCAGATTCTACAGAATGTGCCTATATAAACTATCCCCTCCCTTAACTGACCTGTCGAGGCTCCCAGATCTCTACAGTATGTGCCTATATAAACTATCCCCCTCCCTTAACTGACCTATCACAGGCTCCCAGAGTCTACAGGATGTGCCTGTATAAACTATCCCTCTCTCTAAACTGACTGATCCCAGGCATCCAGGTTCTACAGAATGTGCCTATATAAACTAATCCCCCTCTCTAAACCGACCTATTCCAGGCTCCCAGATTCTACAGTATGTGCCTATATAAACTATCACCCTTCCTTAACTGACCTATCCCAGACCCCAGATTCTACAGTATATGCCTATATAAACTATCCTCTCCCTAAACTGACCCATCCCAGGCTACCAGATTCTACAGAATGTGCCTATATAAACTATCCCCCTCCCTTAACTGACATATCACAGGCTCCCAGATTCTACAGTTTGTGCCTATATAAACTATCCTCCTCCCTTAACTGACCTATCACAGGCTCCCAGAGTCTACAGGATGTACCTATATAAACTATCCTCTTCCTTAACTGATCTATCCCAGGCTCCCAGATTCTACAGGATCTGCCTATATAAACTATTCCCTCCCTTAACTGACCTATCCCAGGCTCCCAGATTCTATAGAATGTGCTTATATAACCAGCCTCCTCCTTAACTGACCAATCTTAGGCTCCCAGATTCTACAGTATGTGTAACCCCCACAAATGGGGGTTCCCAAAAGTCTTCCTTGAGCTTGCCTAAATGTTCACTGCCAGGCTAGTGTCCTGCATTTTAGCAGTTTAATGTGATTACCAGAGTCTGTATAGCCTCTGTGTACTGTCTCTGTAAGAGCTGCTTGATTGCAGCATAAGTAATCTGAGCTGGAGCTCTGTTGAAAGATGTAACTATTTGCTGAAAACCATTTAGAATAATAATGATAATGTAGTTTGTCTAACCTGCTTTTTGTAGCAAGGATTGTTTTGTTTGTCTCACTATCTTGGTCCTGGACTGCAAATTGGACCAATCAATTCTGGTGGGACCTAAATGTAGCCGGACTACAGGAGCTGTCTGAATTCAAAATCTATAGGAACTGTGGTTTGAGTTTTATGCCTTTTGCAACTGAAGGGAGCTCTTGCTTTGACTGACAGCCAAATCAGTCAAATCTTTTGGATCTTGGGAAGTCCTGGGCTGCTTGCAGTTTTTCAGTTAGAACTAAGCTGGAAGCTGAGCAAGAAGGAGCTGAAGTGTTTCTGAGCAGCTATCCTGAGTTGATTTGCATGGGAGAACTCTGAAAAGGCTAAGTTTTGGCCTGCATGCTGGGTGTGCTGCTCCTGAGAGGAGAGAAGAGAATTGTTTTGGACTAAATCCAAGTTTGTGTGACTAAAGTAAGCTACTGAAGTGGGCCAGGCTCAACCTGAAGAAGACCGAATATTTTTGCTGAATGTGATCGGCCTGTCAGGAGTTCCAGCTACCCCTAAGCTTCCAGTGTGTGCAGAGACTTTGCAATTGTGCCCGGGAGCGCTTTACCTGGTACAGTAGAATTCCCGTACATGTAAATGTGCTATGAGCTGATAGTGGGTTGTGAGTTAGTTCCCCACTGTTTGAACTGTGTTCTGCTTGCTGGAAGCTGTATCCAGTCCAAAACAGACTGCTTCCGAACTTGTCTCCATGGGTCTGGCTTGCCAGACTGGCCCAGCCAGACTACCCACTGCACAGAGAAGCCATCAACGAGAGACCTGCCTGGGGATCAGCCCCCTGCTCCACGCTTGAACAGGAACGATGCCTCTGTGACTTGTGTGGGCCCTGCTTCTCCTGGCATTCCAGATCAACCACCTGCAGTCTCGATTTTCGTCCAGCCTGTGTCCAGTCTTGGGTATCGTGAGTAAATACCAGGGTAGCTCCCTACAACAACAGCTTAATCTGAGTGTGTCATCTGATTGTCTTGTTGTTTTGTTTCCTTTACGAACTGAGCCCTCTGGCTCCAGAGTACAAATATTGTGTACTGTGCATGTTGTGTTTCCATCACAGGGCCCCAACCAGCTGCAACCCCGGGCAACTGTCCTGGCTAGCCCATCTCTTCTCTACCTGGGTGCCCAGAGGTGGACTGTGTTGGGGGTCTCAAAGTGCATGCATAACTGCTTGATTGATATAACCTTTAAGCTAATTTACCTGATTTTGCCCATCCTTTGTTCAAGTCCCCTGAATAAATCAGATCTAACTTTTTCTGCATGTAATCTGACTGTGGTTCCAGTTTGTGCTCAAAGTACTGTACTGTTGCTATTTGCTGTGCTTAACCTTGTTTTATAGGGGGTTCCCCAAGGTCGAGCCAGAGGAACCAGCCCTGGTGGTAAGTGCAAACAGTGTGGGTACTTGTGTAGTGTACCAGGGGTATTGTGAAAGTGATTATTGTACAGTGTTCAGGCCACTAGAGGGGAAAGAGGGGGGGTTACAGTGTCCCGGAGGGCTGTGCCCAGCTTAGCTTGACCACTATCAACTCCTGACCTCCGGTGGAGGCACCGCTTCAGAACTCAAGCCCTTAACCTGCTACTAGCCACAGGCAGGGTAGTAGCCTTTGGGAGCGCCACCTAGGGTTACATGTGCCTCAATAAACTATACCCTCCCTAACTGACCCATCCTAGACTCCCAGATTTTACAGTATGTGCCTATATAAACTGTCTCCTTCCTTATCTGACCTATCCCAGTCTCCCAGATTCTATGGTATGTGGCTATATAACCATCCCTCCCTACAGTGACCAGTTCCAGACTCCCAGATTTTACAGTATGTGCCTATATAAACTACCCTCCCTTCACCGACCTATTGCAGGTCCAGATTCTACAGTATGTACTTATATAAACCATCCCTCCCTAAACCAACCCATCCCAGACTCCCATATTCTTTTTTTTTTTTTCCAATTGGTTAACCAGTGAGACACACATTCTGGAATATGTGCCTATATAAACTATCCCTTCCCTTAACTGACCTGTTCCAGGCTCCCAGATTCTACAGTATGTGCCTATATAAACTATCCCTTCCCTCAACCAACCTGTCCCAGGCTCCCAGATTCCACAGTATGTGCCTATATGAACTAACACAGAAACATAGAAATTGTCAGCAGATAAGGACCGCTAGGCCCATCCAGTCTACCCGTAGGCCCTATACATTGTATGTGGCCACTGACCCTATGTGATCAATGGCTTTTCATCTCTCCCTCCCCTCTCAAGCTTTCCTTGTGCCTGTCTCAGGCATGCTTAAACCCCTCCACTGTGCTTGACCCCACTACCTCTTGCGGCAGACTATTCCTAGTGTCGTCTACCCTTTCTGTGTAGAAAACCTTCCTCACATTACCTATTAAAATACCCCCTTCCAATTCATATTGTTCCCCCTTGTTCTAGTGCTTTTTCTACATTGGAAAAGGTCCCCCACCTGCACCTTGTTAATGCCCTTGAGGTACTTGAAAGTTTCAATCATGTCTCCTCGCTCTCTCCTCTCCTCCAGTGAGCACATGTTGAGATCCCTTAGTCTCCCCTCATGTTTTATGGTGCAAGCCCTGCACCATCTTTTTGCTGCCTTCTCTCGATAGTCTCCACCTTATCTGTGTCCTTGTGCAGGTGTGGTCTCCAGAACTGCATGCAATACTCCAGGTGAGGCTCTACTAATGTTTTGTAGAATGGCATCACCACCTTCCACCTCCTGCTAGTGATATCCCTGCCTATGCACTCCAGGATGCCACTGGCCCTCCTTGCCACCTTTGTGCACTGGTTTGATACCTTAAGGTCATCAGAGATGATAACTCCTAGGTCCCTTTCCTCTTTGTTGACAGTCAGCCCTCACCTCCCAACCTGCAGCTCTCCCAGGGTTCCTCTACCCAGGTGCATTATTTTGCACTTCTTGCATTGAACCTCAGTTGCCATATCTCTGACTATCTTTCAGGCTTCCAGGTCCTCTTTATTTTCTGCACCCTTCTGAATATCCACCCTATTGCAGATCTTGGTGTCATCTGCAAACAAGTAGACCTTTCCTTCCAGGCCCTCTGCAATGTCACAAATGAAGACATTAAACAGGACTGGTCCTAGTACTGATCCCTGTGGTACCCCGCTGTTCACCCCTCTCCCAGATTGTACCCAATTTACCACCGCCCTCTGTCTTCTGTCTGTTAACCAGTTCCTAACCCAGTTCACCACCTTGTCTCTCATGCCCAGACTACCCATCTTATTGATCAACCTTCTATGTGGGATGGTGTCGAAGGCTTTGCTGAAATCTAAGTAGGTGACATCTACTGCCTTTCCCTGATTTACTTTCCTAGTCACCCAGTCAAAAAAATCTATTAGATTCGTTTGACATGACCTTCCTGCTGTGAATCCATGTTAGCTCAGATCCTGAGCACTGCTGGATTCCAGATGTGCCACTATCCTTTCTTTCAACAGTGTCTCCATGATGTTTCCCACCACTGAGGTGAAGCTGTCTGGCCTGTAGTTCCCCACCTCCTCCCTACTGCCACTTTAGTGCAGTGGGACTACATGTGCCCTCCTCCAGTCCTCTATAGCCACACCAGTGTTGAGTGACTCTGTGAACAGGGCCGCCAGAGGTGCTGATAGTTGCTTTTGCAGCTTCCTTAATATCCTCGGGTGGATGCCATCTGGCCCCATGGCCTTATCCCTCTTCAGCTTTGTGAGTTCTTCCAGAACTCTCTCCACTGTGGATAGACTGGTGTCCACTCCCCATTGCCTCTGCAACCCAACTGTGGTCCTTAATCCTCCCTCTCTAGTGAATACTGAGCAGAAGTATTTGTTCAGTATTTCTGTCTTGTCCAGATCCCTTCTTACACTCTCCCTTCTCCCTTTGAGCCTCACACCCCCTGCTTTTTCTTCTTTCACTGACGACTCTATAAAATGCTTTATCCCCTTTATTTACAGACTATGGTAAACCCTCTTCTGCCTGTGCCTTCACCCCCCTAACAGCCTTCCCTGCTTCCCTTAGACATTCAAGGTGCACCTCCCTGTCCCCTCCCTTTGGCTCCCTTTATATTTCCTGAAACTCAGCCTTTCATTCCCTGACTTTGTCCCCCACATCTTTAGAGAACCATGGTGGTTTCCTTCATCTTCTTCCTTTGGCCACTATCCTAACGCATTGGTTTGTTATCTCCAGTATGGCTCCTTTCAGTTTCTCCCATTATTCCTCCACCCCCTCTACTACCCCTCCCTTCCCCAGAAATGCTTGTACATCTACCCATTCAGTGAAATCCACCCTTCTGAAATCTAATACTCTTGCCCATGTGTGGCTTAATTGGGTCCATGTCTCCATGCTGAACCACACCATGTGGTGGTCACTGGACCCCAGCTGCCCTTCCGCCTGTATTTCTTTGACTCTGTTCCCATTGGTCCATACCAGGTCCAGAGTCGACTTGTCCGCGGTTGGTTCACGCACCAGCTGCCTGAGTCCAACCTGCTGCAGGGATTCTAGGATGGCTGTGCTTCTGGCTGAAGCAGTCACCTGGGTGGTCCAATCCACAACTATCCCCCTCGCTTAACTGACCTATTCCAGATTCCCAGATTCTACAGAATGTGGCTATATAAACTATACCCCTTCCATAACCGACCCATCCCAGACTCCTAGATTCTACAGTATGTGCCTATATTAACTATCCCCCTACCTAAACAGACCCGTCCCAGGCTCCCAGATTTTTATAGTATGTGCCTATATAAACTATTCCCTCCTTTAACTGACTCATCCCAGATGCCCACATTATACAGTATGTGCCTATATACACTATCCCCTGCCTAAACTAACCTGTCCCAGACTCACAGATTCTACAGTATGTGCCTGTATAAATAATCCCTTCCCTTAACTGACCCATCCCAGGCTCCCAGATTCAACAGTATGTACCTATATAAACCATCTCCCTCCCTTAACCAACCAATCCCAGTCTCCAAGATTCTACAGTATGTGCCTATATAAACTATCTCCGTCCTTAACTGACCAATCCCAGATTCCCAGATTCTCCATGATGTGCCTCTATAAACTATCCTTCTCCCTTAACTGACCTATCCCAGGCTCCCAGATTCTACAGCATGTGACTATATAAACTATCCTCCTCCCTTAACTGACCCACCCCAGATTCCCAGATTCTACAGTGTGCCTATATAAACTATCCGCCCCCAAATCAACCTGTCCCAGACTCCCAAAATCTACAGTATATGCCTATAAAATATCCCTCCCTTAACTGACCTATCCCAGGCTCCCAGATTCTATCTCCTCCCTAAAGCGGCCCATCCCAGACTTCCAGATTTTACAGCTCAAAATTGCCAAAGAAATAGGTTGTTGGTTAAATAGGATCTGCAGCTTATCCTCTAGGTAGGAAATGGGCAGACTAGGTGGCCAAGTGGTCCTTATCTGCTGTCAAAGTCTATGTTTCTATCCCCGCCCCTAACTGACCTATCCCAGATTCCCAGATTCTCCATAATGTGCCTATATAAACTATCCCCCTCCCTTAACTGGCCTATCCCAGATTCCCAGATTTTACAAGATGTGCCTGTATAAACTATCCCCCTTCCTAAAGCGACCCATCCCAGACTTCCAGATTTTACAGCTCAAAATTGTCATGACAGCAGAAGATATGGGGAAGGGGTAGAAGAACAGTGACTTATGCTCAAGAGATCCATAGCAGGAGTGACAAGTCAATGTGTCAGAATGCTTAGCAAAAGCAAAAGAAAGAAGTGATCAATGTGGTTCCTAAGTCAGTAGCCGGAAAGTGCGAGAAAAAGTAAGGCATTCAGGAACTACAAAGAGACACAGAAAGAAGAAGACAGACAAATATCTGGAGAAGCAAAGTGAAGCTGGGAAAGTTGTCAGAGGGGTAAGGCAAGAATGGAGGAAGGAATAGCACAACCTATTAAGAAAGGGGACAAGACCTTCTTCCATTATATTAGCAAGAGGAAGAAGACCAGAAATGGTATTGTTAGGCTAAAGAAGGGTGAGGGAGGGTGGGTGGGTGGAGGATGACCTTGAAAAAGCTGAGATACTGAACAAACATTTTTCTCAATGTTTACCAAGGAAGAGGCAGGGGAGGGGCCAAGACTCACGAGGAAAGATGTACAGGGGGAGAGGTGGACACCAGCCCATTTACGGTGGATAGAGTCTTGGAGGAACTGCGGATAGTAAAGACATACAAGGCAATGGGGTCAGACGGGATTCACCCTAGAGAACTCTGGGAAGTCCTAGCAGGTCCACTGACAACCCTCTTCAACCAATCACTAAAGACGAGGAAGGTACCTGGAGACTGGAAGAGGGCAGAGGTGGTCCCCCTGCACAAGACTGAAGTAGGGAGGAGTCAGACAATTACATACCTGTAAGCCTGACCTCAGTGGAGGGGAAGCTGATGGAGTCCCTGCTTAAGGAGAGGGTAGTGAATTTCCTGGAGTCAAGCGGTGCAAAATACCCAAGGCAGCATGGATTCACTGAGGGTAGGTCCTGTCAGACTAATCTTTTTGATTTCTTTGACTGGGTTACCAGGGTGGTGGATCATGGAGGGGCAGTGGATGTCGCCTACCTTGATTTCAGTAAGGCCTTTGATGCCATTCCTCGTAGAAGGTTGCTTAACAAATTTGGGAATCTGGGTGTGGGCTCAAAGTGGTAAAATGGGTTGGAAACTGGATAAAAGGCAGGATCAAGAGGGTGGTAGTAAATGGCATAAAATCAGAAGAGGGGGAGCAGACAAGCAGGGTTCCACAGGGATTGGTGCTGGGTCCAGTTCTATTCAATGTCTTCATAAGCGACATTGCAGAGGGGCTGAAGGGGAAAGTATGCTTGTTCGCAGATGACACTGAGATCTGTAACAGAGTCAACACTCAGGTGGGGCTAGATAAAATGAGAAACAACCTAAGACTACTTGAAGAATGGTCAAGGATTTGGCAGTTGTGTTTCAATGCTAAGAAGTGCAAGATAATGCACCTAGGACACAGAAACCTAAAAGAGGAATACAGGATGGGAGGCAGATTCTAGCCACCACAAGTCAGGAGAGAAACCCGGGGTTATCATATCCGATGACCTAAAGTCAGCCAAACAATGCGAAAAAGCAGTAGGGAAGGCAAACAGAATACTGGGGTGCATAGGAAGGGGCATAACCAGTAGGAGGAGTGAAGTGGTGATGCCACTGTATAGATCTCTGGTGAGGCCTCATTGGGAATACTGTGTCCAGTTCTGTAGACTGCATCTCAGGAAGGACATAGACAGAATGGAAGCAGTCCAGAGAAGAGCAACAAAAATGATACATAGACTGCACCTCAAGCCTTATGAGGAAAGACTCAATGAACTAAACATCTATTCACTGGAAGAGAAAAGGGAGAGAGGGGATATGATAGAGACTTTCAAATACCTTAGAGGAATAAACAGGGTGCAGAAGGGGAGCATATTTCAAAGAAGAAAGTGCACAAGGACAAGGAGACATAACATGAGGCTGGAAGGAGGGAGGCTTAGGGGAAATAATAGAAAGTATTTTTTTCACAGAGAGGGTGGTGGATCTGTTGAACAGCCTACCAGCAGAGGTGGTGGAAGCAAAAACAGGATAGAGATTCAAAAGTGCATGGGATAAGCAAAGGGCACCCTGCTGCACAGCAGAGCGGGGAAAGGCAGTCCAGATAAAAGTAGGGATTGCCAAACCAAGTAGGAAATGGGTAGACTAGGTGGGGTGTATGATCCTTATCTGCCGACAGATTCTATGTTTCTATCCCACCTCTAAACTGACCTATCCCAGACTCCCAGATTCTACAGTGTGCCTACATAAACTATCCCACCCCTTAACTGACCTATCCCAGGTCCCAGATTCTACAATATGTGTTTTATAAACTATCCCTCTCTTAACTGACCTATCCCAGGCTCCCAGAGTCTACAGTTTGAGCCTATGTAAACTATCCCTCCCTTAATTGACCTAACCTAGCTTCCCAGATTCTACAGAATGTGCCTATAAACTATCCTCTGCCTTAACTGACCTATCCCAGGCTCCCAGATTCTACAGTATGGGCCATATAAACTATTCCTTGCCTTAACCAAACCATCCCAGACTCCCAGATTCTACAGTATTGCCTATATAAACTATTCCCTTGCCTTAACCAACCCATCTCAGACTCCCAGATTCTACAGTATGTGCCAAACTATCCCCTCCCTTAACCAACCTATCCCAGACTCCCAGATTCAATAGCATGTGCCTATATAAAGTATCCCCATCCTTAACTGACCTATCCCAGGCTCCCAGATTCTACAGTATGTGCCTATATAACCATCCCTCTCCCTAAACCGACCCATCCTAGGGTCCCAGATTCTACAGTGTGTTTCTATATAAACTATCCCTCTCCCTCTCCCTCAACTGACCTATCCCAGACTTCCAGATTCTACAGAATGTGACTATATAAACTACCCCCCCTTAACTGACCCATCCCAGACTCCCAGATTCTACAGAATGTTACTATATAACTATACCCCCATAACTGACCCATCCCAGATTCCCAGATTCTACAATATGTGACTATATAAACTATCCCCTCCACAAACCAACCCATCCCAGACTTCCAGATTCTACAACATGTGACTATATAAACTACCTCCCTCCAGAAACCCAACCATCCCAGACTCCCAGATTCTACAGAATGTGACTATATAAACTATACCCCTTAACTGACCCATCCCAGGCTCCTAGATTCTACAGAATGACTATATAAAATATACCCCTTAACTGACCCATCCCAGATTCCCAGATTCTACAATATGTGACTATATAAACTATCCCTCCACAAACCGACCCATCCCAGACTCCCAGATTCTACAGTATGTGCCTATATAAACTATCCCCATCCCTAAACCAACCCATCCCAGGCTAGCAGATTCTACAGATGTGCCATATGAACTATCCTCCATTAACTGACCTATTCCCAGGCTCCCAGATTCTACCGTGTGCCTAAATAAACTATCCCTCTCCTCAACTGACCTATCCCAGATTTCCAGATTCTACAGGATGTGCCTATATAAACTATCCTCCTTTAACTGACCCATCCCAGGCCCCAGATTCTACAGAATGTGACTATATAAACTATACCTCCCTTAACTGACCGATCCAAGGCTCCCAGATTCTACAGAATGTGACTATATAAACTATACCCCTTAACTGGACCCATCCCAGACCCCAGATTCTACAGTATGTGACTATATAAACTATCCCTCCACAAACCAACCCGTCCCCAGGCTCCCAGATTCTACAGAATGTGACTATAAAAACTATACCCCTTAAGTGACCCATCCCAGACTCCCAGATTCTACAGTATGTGACTATATAAACTATCCCCTCCACAAACTGACCCGTCCTAGAGTCCCAGATTCTTTTTTTGTTTTAACCAGGACAGACACACTAAGCTGAAAGCTTATTTGCAGGTGCGACCTGGGAGCACAAGGAAGTTAAGTGACTTGTTCAGGGTCACATAGTATGCTAGTGAGGGCTGTGGGAGTCAATACCAGGTCTCCAGGTGTGCAGCTCAGAGCCTTATACCACTGCACTATACTGACTCCTGTACAGTATGTGCCTATATAAACTATCTCCCTCCCTTAACTGACCTATCCCAGGCTCCCAGATTCTACAGCATGTGACTATATAAACTATCCTCCTCCTTAACTAACCCATCCCAGACTGGTGGCTATGCAGTCCTTATCTGCCGCAAGTCTATGTTTCAAAGTCTGCAGCAAGATTTGATCTGAATGTGTATGTCAACAAATGGGGCTGGGAGATGAATCTCAGAGTGCTATAATTGTGGGGTGACAGCACTGCTGTTGCATACTAGGGTCATGCCATGGTCTAAGAAGACCACTAGTTCAGGTAGGAAGCAAGTCATGTAAGCCTTACTCTTACCAAAGTTGCAACAATCATTGCAATAATGCACAAATGGCAGTGGTGCCGTGGGTGGGGGTGGGTTCTGTGAGGAGGCCACAATGCGGGAATGTTAGGATATTGTTTTGTTTGTTTTCTGTTTACATTTTGTTTGGTTCTATGTGTGCTGTTCACTTGCTGCTATAGAGTTCACGCGGGGGAAAGGGGACAACTGGGTGCAGGGAGGGAGCGGAGCACGGGGTGGAGAAAGAGAAAGGCCGGGGCCAGGTGACAGGGTCCAGAATGGGTAGTTGTTAACAATTTTGCAGAACATCACTGCTCCCAGTCCTGACCGGTCACAGTTTCCCAAATTCTACAGCATGTATCTATGTTAACCATCCCAAATATTACATTATGTATCAATGTAAACAATTCCCCTCTCTAACCTAACCCATCCCAGTATTCCAAATTCTACAGTATACTTTATAACTGCTTAATTTCACTGACATATAATATTAGCTATATCCAGGGGACTGCAGTAAAGTGCAGAAATATGAAGACAGCTAATATTTGTTGAAGCAAAAATACTTGCTATAGTAATCTTAATCAAATTATGTACAAAGACCCACATTAACATTTTATTTCACTGTGTGTGGGTAAATACAGTACCATGTTGTCCTTTTCCTTTCTCCTTAACCTCTTGTCCTCCTTGTCCTTCTCATCTTGCCGTCCTTATAAATGTCCCATCCTCATGGTTCCTGTCGGCGGCTCCATCATTCGCATTGCCTTAACCCCATTCCTTCCTTCATACTTCCCAAATTCGGGTATTACCCCTCCTACAGTATTACCCCACTCCATTCGTTACCTCTGTTCACTCCATTATTTGTATTACCCCTAGTATCACCGTGCGGCCCCCCGGCATGCATAGTGAACTGATGTCATGGTTCACCTCAGCGGCTACTGTCCCATCCTCATCGTTCAAATCTCCCATGTAGGGTATCCATCACTTTGACTCTGCTACCCAAACATTGCCTTAATGCCATTCCTTACTTACTTCCTTAACTCCAGTAGTGTTACCCCTCATATTACCCTCACTCCTGCTCTCTCTATTATTCGTATTACCCCACGTATCACCATGCCCCCCCAGCGTGCATACTGCACCGACCTCATGGTTCTCCTCAGCGGCTAGTGTAGCCCATCCATCTGATGTTCCAGCTGCTGCCGTAGGTACAGACAGTAAAGTGATATTTCTGGAGGTGAATCTTACGGAACTTAAACAGAGCACCATTTAAGGGATATTTGACTGTTCCTGACAATAATGAAGTAGTAAAGGCTTTTTGTAGCATGCAGAAATAATGATTAAGGTGCTACTGTATATCCGCTAATATAAATTGATGCAAATATCTGCCACGAGCGTGGGACCGTGGAATATAAGCTGTGTTGACATTTTGCGTTATACAGTATATTTATGTTAACCAGCCCTTCTCCCTAACCCCACCTGTCCCAGTCTTGCAAATACTACAGTATGTATCTATGTAATCAGCCCCTCCTACCCTGACCTGTCCCAGTCTTCCAAATACTATAGTATGTATCAATATAACCCATCCCCTCCCTAACCCGACCCATCCCAGGTACCCAAATACTAAAGTATGTATCTGTGTTAACCCTGCCAAATTCTACAGTATCTATGTTAGCCATCCCAGATACTACAATATATATCAATATAATCCATCCCCTTCCAAACCTAACCTGTCCTAGGTACCCAAATACTACAGTATGTATCTATGTAAACCACCCCCTTCCTAACCTAACCTGTTTCAGTCCCCAAAATACTACAGTATGTATCAATATAACCTATCCCCCCTCCCTTTTTTCCCCCCATCTGTCTTCCCCTTGCTGAGGGTTTTGATCCCCGCTCCACTCACCCCCCTGTCATCTCCAGGCTTGCCCCCTGGGCGGAACTGCTGGGTGGGTGCCACCCAGTTGGAGCTGCTGGATGGGTGCCCCCCAGGTGGGTGTCCCCCCAGGAAACACAGTCCGTAGACAGACACCTTGCCGCTCCTCCAACAAGCCGTCTCTCCTATCCCCCTCTCTAATCCAACCCATCCCATGTACCCAAATACAACAGTACGTATCTAAATCACCCTAAATACTATAGTATGCAGCTGCAAACCATCCCCTTCCTAACCTGACCAGTCCCAGTTTCCCAAATACTACAGTATGTATCTATGTTAATCATCTCAAATACTACAGTATGTATCTATATAACTGTCCCTCTTCCTAGCCAACCTGTCTCAGTCTCCCAGATACTACAGTATGTATTTATGTAAACAATCCCTTCCTATCCTGACCCATCACAGTCTCCCAAATTCTACAGTGTGGATTTATATTAACCATCCCCCTTCCTAACCCCACCTTTCCCAATCTCACAGATTCTACAGTATTTATGAAAGTAAACCATTAGACTCCCTAACCCAACCCGTCCTAGTTTCCCAGATTCAACAGTATGCATCTATGTAACCCATTCTACTCCCCAGCATACCCAGTCCCAGTTTTCCAAATACTATAGTATGTATCTATGTTAACCACTCCCTTACCTAACCTAACCTAACCCATCCAATCTCCCAAATACTACAGAATGTAGAGTATCTATGTTTACCATCCCCACCCTAACCCAACACATCTGAGTCTCCCAAATACTTTAGTTTAAGCATTGTTCCTTCCCCTGACCTCCAATGCATGATTTCCCCAGGCAGGGGTGGTGGGACTAGTGCTTTAAATCACAATCAAGTCCATCTCTTTTCACACTATTTCCATACAGTAGTAGGGGGTCATGGTGGTGCAGCACTTAAAGTATTTTACAGACGAGGGTGGTCAGATTCGAGGGGGGTTGGCTTACATGTCATCAGCTGCTGACACGGTGCCCCAAGCTGACATTTTATTAATACCATTGTGAGGGGACAACTGGGAGGGCTGGGTGGGGTACAGGAAATGACTGGTGGGGCAGGGACTTGTCTAGACAGATTTTCCATTTTTATTTCTTTAAAACTGTTTTCAAGGATACCATGACTAGTGGACACTGCTCCTCCATTATTCATGCTATTCAGGGAATTAATATTCATGCCATGCACATCCTGCTGTTGTTAATTTTGCTGGAAATGCCACTGAAACCCTGAGCTTCCATGCCCCTTCCAGGCAGGTTCATGGAGCCAGAGATCAGGGAACCTTTCCTGTTTGTATTCAGAATCCCAAAAGGTTCTCATTTTCTAACCCAGTGATTTGCATCTATTTACATATGAATTCTATATTAACTACATGCTAATAAACAATTTGCATATCACACCTGCTCATTCAGGGGACGTTCTTTTTTCTAAATTTCAGAACTGACCTGGTTCTTAGTGGGTTCTTGTTATTTCAAAAACAGTTCTGCCCTTCCCTGCCAAGGGGATCAGTAATATATCACACATTCGTCCCTGATGCTTTACAGTGTGACGGAGTGGATCACCTTTCATAACATAGCCACACTGATAGGGGCAGTTTAGGGAAATTAGTGATGGGGGTTCCCACTCTTCTTTCACCGGATACAAGATTTACCTGAGAGACAGGTAGACAGGTAGACAGATAGACTGATAGACAGACAGGACAGATGATGGGATCAGTAGCATGAGCTGTATTTGATTACATCTATTGTCTAAGGAAGATATAACCAGTGCTCTTATCATCTCAGTTTAGATGATACATTTACACCCCCATCATTGCTAATATCCTTGAGAATTCAATTGTAGCCTCTGCTAACTGACTCAGATTTATGTTAGCAACTAGCAAGTACTTTTATTACCCTAAGTTAAAAAAAAAAAATTACATCTAAATGCTAAATCCTTTTATTTTCTGCAAGCCTAAAGGCACACTTAACAGTAATGTAAAGATTTTTCTGCCTAAAAGCTTACATTGCAAAGTGCCACCATTAATAATTGATCCCAACTATACCTTCCATATCTTATGGTATTGTTGGTCCCTAATCTAAAAACCGAGTGAATGGAAAATCCACATACAGCTGCAATACGCTCCGGTGAACTCCTTTGCAGCAGGGGTGGGTGGGGTGAAAGTGACCCTCTTGGCACATGGTAAGGACCATAATGAATACTCAGTCTGGAACCTCTTGCAGTCAATCCCTCCCTCTCTCTCCTTCCTAATGGAGGTGTGCCTTAGACATCCCTCAATGATGCCACCCATAGCTGCTTCTGTGCCATACCTGACTATGCATCTCTGATACAGTATATGATCCTGGGCAAACAGAGAGTGGTGCAGGGTTCCTTCCCTAGGGATGGCTAATCTATCTCTGCCTACCTGCAGCAGAATGTCCAGGTTTTGGGCACACATCTGTGTCACTGGCAAAGCAAGTACTATAGCTCACGAACTGCTGGGCTACTGGGCGGCCCAAATCACATCAGGGCCGGTCCCACTGCGACCCAGATACATGCCAAAGGTGCATACCTGGGCCACAAAGATCTGCACGCACAAATAGCAGTACAAGTGGTAGCATCCCTGATCCCTGGCCTCCTCACGTCATGCATGTGTAATGCCTCCTCATCCCACTAGGGATAGAGGACATTACTAATCTCTTAGTAATCCCCTGTGTACATAGTTTGGGACTTTAGGGGTTGAGTAATGTAATACTGCTCAGACGAAGGAACCTCTTGGTATGAAAGGCAGGATACCAGCCATTTTTGGAGCTGGTTCCTAGGGAACTCAGTCAGAGAGAGTTCCTCAGGGGACTCATTGAGACCCGGAGCTAGGGCCTATTCCTTGCGGGAGACCCTGGGCACCTGACTGTCTGTGGAGTTTCAATTGAGAACCACAGAAGCTGAACTCCATGTGGAACCGAACAGGAGCCAGTCCTCAGGTGCAAGTGATATGGTCTGTCGGAAGCCAGTAACCATGAGAGAACAGAAAGTAATTTCTCCTTTTGGGATTTGAACCTAGGTGTTTCTCCTTTGGGATTTGAACCTAATGCATAGGATTGAGTGTTAGGGCCTCTAGAGCCATATCATCTAACTAGACTGTCCTCCAAGAGTCATGAAAGCTGCTATTATGAAACCCTCCTCAAGTGGAGTAAGATGAACTTCAGCATCCTCGACAATTGTCTTGTCTTCTTCATGCAGACTGTTAGACGGTGTCACCTAAGTTGTTTCACTAGGGGAAAAGAGGTTGCTTGCTAAGCAAGAAGTCAGCACTGATATGGCCCAGGTGCAAGATGAAAAGCAGATGGAAGACTCTGGGGCTCCAAAGCTGCTTAATAAGTTGGGAACTACCCTAGACCCAGTGACAAATATAACTGCTCTACATATGTGCCCCCTCTTATGAGCTGCTTATGCCCCTGGACTGTAGGGGACCTTACACCTGTAATGGAGCACTGAGAGGCCTGTGGCATGTTGGGGTGAAAAACAGTTGGACTGTTGGCTTTGAACTGGATGCCTGGGCTGGGAGGTAAGTGGAAGGACAGGGAAAATGTGGGTGCAGGGATGGTGGGCTGTATTGACATCTGTATTTCATAAAAAGCCAGCTTGGTGGGCAGGGCGCTATTGACACCGGGGCCATATAGGACTCTGGAAGGCCAGGGGGTATTTGCAGTCAGGATGGGCAGCCAATTCTGCAGGGTCAGCCTCTTACATAATGCTACTGCCCACCGTGCCCCCACCCTGGAGTGCACTTGCAGATGTGTGTCCCTGTCCACATGCCCACCCCTGAGCCAGGCACCAGCAGAGTCATGCAGTCAGACCATCATCTGATGCAGCTTGGGTGTGCATTTACAATTGTGGATGCCCTACTGACCCACATGTGCAGAGAGGGCACTCTGTGGCCATGCACAGCCCTCGGCAGTCTTGTGTAATCTTCAACCCTTTGTGGAGATCTTTGGGTTATGCAGGCATTTAAGCCTTTTTTTCGAAATAACGAAAAAGTGTGAAACAGAGACTTAAAGGTTTTCTCATGCAGTAGACTTATAGCTTGGTGCCGACTGTACATTAGTAAATGTGTTCCATTCTCTTTCATAGTCAATGCCCTGAGGAGGCACATTCTACTTGCTCTCTGAATTGCTGTCTTGGCAGTGGGAATTCCAACTGAGTTTATTAAAGCTATCAATTATGATGCTTATTAGGGATCAGGGAGTAGGCTAATGAACTTTTCATTAGTTGCAGGTCAATTGAATTCAAACACTGGTTAATCAATGGCTACATGGATGCCAGATGTTGCCTCAAGGATTTATGTGGAATATTGTTTCCTTCAGTTCCTTCCAAAAGCCTTATGGAGCAGAGGCATTGACCAAAAACAATGCACCATAGTGCATCCCTGTGCAAGCAGAGAGAAGAAACCTGGCCACTTGCAACTGCTGTGCGCCGAGTAAATTAAATAAATGTACTCAACAGCACAGTCAGTACAAAATATCAACACAAAAAAATCTACAGCTAAGGCTTCCCTCGCACCACGTTACAGACATGAAGAAAGCCAGAATCCCTCACCAACAGAATGTGCTGTAGTACGGCCAGCAGGTGATTATAAAACTTGAGGAATTGAGGTACAGCTTGGGGAATGACAGACCTTTAATCTGTGTTGGTCATGAAATGTGCTTTGGGTTTATTATATTTATTCTGCACAGAACAGTTTTAAGTGGCCTGCGTTTTCCCATACGTTTTGCAGCTTGCCTTGGGCTGTACAACTGTCCCTGAGAGACAAATGCCTTTTTCATTTGTCCATTGTACGGAAAAATGTGTCTGTGTGTGTGTGGGGGTAGGACTTTCAAATGACAAAAATTAGTGAGTTTCAAGGTCATGCTTACAGCCCCTCGCCCCCTCCCAAATAAATTTATAATTAACACCAATACTCACACTGTCATGCATTTTAGCACAAGAACCACAGCATGAGGTGATAATTCAACAAGTAAGCATATGTGTAACAAGCCTCTCTTCACACAGTTTGTGGCTGGTTTCTAGTGTAACCCCCCCCCATTTGGGGGCTTACCTGACATGCCTCCATGTCTCCCATGTCCTCGAGCGTCTGCCCATCCTCACGGCACTTTGCCATTTCCCGGTGTCCCCTCTTTCAGTGAGCCCTGTGGGCTCTGCAGATCCATTCTGTGGGCGGGTGGCATATAGCTGAGCCTCTGCTCGCACGTTTGTGTGGGTGCTCTGCGCACTAGTTCAAGTTCAAGTTCAAATTCAAGTTTATTGCAGGAAAACTCCATTGAGCAAGCTCATTCACAAGGAGGTCCTGTGGCACTAGACCACCATTGCACTCAAATGTCGAATCTGTGCTGTCTCACCAGTTCCGGTGCCATGCTAGGTTAAAATAGGCACCGGAGACATAAACTCAGAGAGAAATGTTTTAAATAAATAAACAAACAGGCAGCTTCCTAAAGTGCTGCCTCCCAGGGCCTCAAAGAGAATGTCAAGGGGAAAATGTCAGGGCATGGAAAGCCCTAATGAATATTCATGAGCTGTTGTGTGTTTTGGGGCAGTGTGTTACGGCAGCAGTGACTCCTGGGGGAATGTTTATTTCTCGAACAGTGGACTTATTTGAAAGAGGACTAATGGGGCTACAAGCCAGTGTGCAGTGGTCTAAGGCTCCGAGCTGCAAATTTGGTGATATCCAGCAGACCAGACCTGGGTTTGAATCCCACAGCTTCCACTTGCATACTGTGTGACCCGAGCAAGTCACTTAACCTCCTTGTGCTCCCAGGTCGCTCCCAAAAAGCTTTCAGCTTAGTGTGCTATACCTGGTTAAACAACTAAATAAAAAATTGAAATAATGTTGATCCTGGCTGCACCAGAACATTATGTGAGGGACAGGGAATAGATTGCTTTGGGAACTGACTGCAGCCACCATTTTTGTGCATTTCTTCCTTTGGCCTTATAAGCATAGGGTGAGAGGTTCAGAACTTAGAAGTCCTACGAGGGAGACACAACATCCCTCATATTATCATTACGTGTGTACAGCATCAGTTATGACAAAAGATCAGACATTGGAATGACTGTCCTCGGGAACTTATTAAGTACCAGTTTCACTGTATGAACCTAGTGTCAGAAACTGAAGACTTAAGCATTACTCCAATAGCTCAGCTGGTGTAAGCTTAAACACTTGCCTTCACATAAATGAGTACCATCTATTAATGAGACAGACTGGGTCCTCTATCCCTCACCCAGTATATCAGCATTACAGTTTACTCTGTTAACTATTTTCCTCATAAACACACACTACTGTAATGACAAATATTGTTCATTGTTGGTGCCCAGCACAACTCTTTCACACTTCAGTCATGTTCCACTCTGACTGGAAGCAGTGTCAATGCCCAAACAGCCCCCACTCCAGCAGCTGCACCAAGACACTTACAGAATGCTCACTTGCTCCAAATACTTAGCCTGCCATCCGAATGTCTCAGCAGGAATTCTGACACTGGTAGTCTGGACTTGGTGTTTCACCAGCCTCAACCCCTCTTGAGAGGTTACTTTCTATGGGCTCATCCATTTCTCATTACAAGTACAAAGCTAAGTAACTCCTAGTGTGCTGGCAAGTTTTCTAAGCTTCATATAATGGGTCATCCTATGACCAGAACCATATAGATAGTACAGAACTATACAGTCAATGATCTGGATGTATATAATGGAGGAGCAAGGTATGAAATGGGACTAAGGAAGGGCAAAGCATCACATGCTGTTACGTGCCATTCAACCAGATGTCGGTAAGGGACTAAAAGGGCACATGTACAATACATTGCAACAGCACTCTACCAACACATCCATGTCATGCAGCATATAGTATAATCACACTCCTCAAAGGAGCAGGCCACAGTCGCGGAAAACTATAAGGGGGTGAAAACTCATCAGCTAGCTGTATTTTGCCCATGTCAGCTAAAACGCATTACCCAGAAACTGTTGTTAACAGTACCTTTGCAGCCACCTCAGCATCACAACCAAACGGTTGGGGAAAGCAGGAACTTGAAGTGTTTTATTACTGTATAGGTCTCCTAATATAGAAGGTGCTGAATTTCCATTTCATGGACCCACAGACAATCTCAAGAAAGGTGGGTGGTATTCAACCTCTATTGGCTTGCCATATGTGCTAGTAAGATAGACTCCTAGCCATGCATGCATTCCATATTTATAGGTAAAGACCCCTCCCCATATATAGATCAGTCGCTCTATCTATCAATCTACCTACATGCATAGCCTTGCTGATGGGAACCATCACACCCACCTGTTACACCTGGGTACAGTGCTGGGTCCAGAAAGGTCATCAGGGTAAATCATGTGATGGCACATACACACACACACACACACACACACTAATGGTGAACACACTAAGTATGTACTTGTAGTACTTTCAGCAGGGTGATCCACTGGTAAACCTAAAGTTGGTCACGGCTGGTGACCTCTTGCAGCCCAACTGCAGTGGCTCCTGACACTAACCATTCTCCACATCACTTAATTAATCCAAACCATGGAGAAAGGGACAGAGGACCTTCATAACATTAAACCCAGGTATGACATGCAGACCAAGTACAGCATATCTCATAATCTCATATCCTCTTTTCCCCCTGCTTATGTTAATCATAATGTATGCACAGTAGTGGTCAAGAGACTAATTCTTCAGGTATGACATGCAGGCCCAGTACAGCTACTCATAATCACACATCCTGGTACTTCCCTGCTTATGGTTTTCACAGTGTCTACAAAGCAGTGGTCAAGACAACTATAATACAACATCTGCCCACAGCTTAGTGTCGGTCTACAGGTTGTTTCCTAGTGGGCAGGGATCACCAGCGATGATCCTACAGGGACTTAATCTTCTAACTCATGAAACGTTATTGCATTTAAAGAGACATCTCTACCATATACACCTTAAGTCAGACCTATTACAGCGACTACACTAATACAGTCTTACTTGGCAGAGGCTACAGTCACTTAATCTTATGCATTTCAGGGTGGTTCAGTATGTTTCTCAGTTCAGCCCTTTTGTAGTGCCTACACTGATTACATAGACACTCACCAGTGACCACAGGTCAATACTGTTCCTCAGACAACACCTATCAAGACCTCTAGGGGCTGACCTTGCACGTAGATCCCTGATCACTGAAACTGCCAGCTTAGCCATTCAGAAGGCTACACTGTTGAACTTAGGGGTATCCAGTAAGGTGACAGACACACTGATCCAAGCCAGTAGGGATTTCAGTAACAGAACTTATAACAACACTGACGTGTATTACTGGTTGGATACCACACTAACAGGAAACAGAGTTTGGTTGCAAGGTTTGCCAGACAGCTTTGAGTCATTCCTCCTCCCTCCCAAGACAAGTCAATACTACTGTATAATCACCCATGTGTTGAGACTCGGGAGTGCTGTAAGAAGGTGCGATAGATAATGGTAGTTTACTCACCTGGTAAAGGTGATTATAAGAGCACCTTCTTACAGCACTCCGTATCCCACCCATTGAGGAGGAACATGACAAGCAAAGAAATGGGATAATAGAATAAGGGATTGTATATTAAAGAATGTATGTGTAATACTGATCAGTAAATATATAGTAGCGGACATTCAGTCCTACACTGCCAGTAACAGTGGAACATGTTGCCACATTGGTGGGAATACAATGGAAAGTAAATAATTGTCTCTTGTATAGCATCAGATTGTGTTATGTTTTTCTACCCACCAGCTAACCTACGGGGCCGGCTGAGGGTCCTGTATGGTTGTATTTCTTATATTATGTTTTCAGGAGTAGCATAAGCTCTGGAAGATTTCATACTGGGGATTCTGGGAGTTACAAGGGAGGAGAAGGATCGGATTTTGAATTTGGGATTCCTTTTGTGCATCAGCCTATGAGAAGAGCGCTTATAACCCATGTGTTGAGACTCGGAGTGCTGTAAGAAGGTGCTCTTATAATCACCTTTACCAGGTGAGTAAACTACCATTACTGATAGTTTAATCCAACATCTTGGAGCAATTTGCAGAGCTCCTGAGTCTGCCTCCAGACCAAAACCTATCTGAATTCACAACTCAAAGAACAGTGCTTTTATACAGCAGAAACCAATCATGTGATGGGCTAACTCTGCCCATTAACATTTAATTTATTAAATTCATTTAGAATTGTTTTAAACTTACTCGGATCACTGTATTCATTATCTAGCACATAATAAAACTATACAGTCTAACAGATTTATTTTAAACAGCTTTTAAACATTGTTTATTTTAAACATCCTAAAGCACCACCATCAGTCACTGTAGCAGTATATAAGGGGTTAAGTTATGGCCGGACAGCACTATAGAGCACTGAGGCATGGGAGACATGAAGCAGCAACACTTTCCAAACCTACTTAAACACACAAAACAGGTAATTTCAAACATGCCTCTCTGTGTTTTGTTATTACTTGAGCAGTTTTAATCTACTTTATGTTTTAACTGACTTCAAGCAGGAAGTAGTTCAAAATAATCTGCCTTTTAAAATCAGCTTTACAGCCTGCTACACAAAGCCTAAAACCATTACCCCAAACAAGTGAGCATACTTGTGACTGTGACTTTAAAATAAAGAAATAAATCTGGAGACAAAGCATAGTTTTAAAGCACATTCAAGAATGCACATTTAAAAGCACATAAATGGCTGAACTATACAGTGCCTTTTTCTGTGTAACAATAAGCACACTCATAGCTTCATAGGACAGCCAGAAAGGAACCTATAACTACCTGCAGGGAATGAAGACAGGGAAACCCACCACAGCTTCAGCCCCCTCCCCCTCAGGCTTTGCCGCTTGCTGTACTGCACTATTTAAATCAGGATCCCAACACTGTTTTCTGTTATTTTTTTTTTTACATATAGGGGTTTTCCTACTACAGAAAGCTTTAAATGCAGTGACAATTACAAGAAGTTTTAGAGCACTTAACACTTCACAGAGTGACTCTACCCCAGTGAAATTCCCCCGAATAAATCAGATTCTATTCTTTCAGCATTTAATCTGGCTACAGTGTACATTTGTGAAAGGGATATTGCATTGCTGTTTGGTTGCTTTTTCACTGACTTTATTTTACAGGGGGTCCTCAGTGCCACTGCAGTTGATCTGGTCCTGTTGGTAAGTGTGTCCAGTATGGGCTCAATACTGTATTTCTATGCTAAATGTGATTGTTTACCTACTGAATTGGTTAAGCCACTAGAGGGGTTACAGGAGGGTTACAGTGTCCTGGAGGGCTATACCTGGCAGCCACGCTACCCTCAAACCAACCCTCTGGTGGAGGCACCCATTCAAGAGCCCAGGCCCCTCAACCTGTATCTAGGCATGCAGGCAGGGTAGTAGCCCTTAGTACTGCGCCACCTAGGGATTACATCTTGTAGGCACCACTGGGATCTAGTGAAGACACTGTTGAAAAGGCATTATCAAAATTGAATGCTTGGGAAAAGTTGTGGTGGTAAGCCGCCAAGCTGACCTGACCTGACTGCCCAGACTTTGGTGGCCTTGGTGGAGTGTAGTAACCCTGTGGACAGTACTAAGGTGCCCAGACCATTGTTGGAGGGATCCCTACTAGTCTGGAGGGTGGTGACTAAAGATAGCAAGGATCCCTTATAGGATGAGCCCAACATTATCTAGACTTTTTGCCAAGTTATTATAGGAGGTAAAACTATAGAAGATTTTAAAAGTCACTCATGCCGCCTGGGAGTGACCTTTTCCCACTGTCCATGCCAGCCCCAGCACCTGCCCAGGTGTTGGCAGTTAATCACGATTCATACTGCAGGCTGAGGATGTTTTCGGGCACCCTCCCAACCCCCCAGGGGAGGACGATTGGGAGACCTGGATGGACTATGTTGCTCCCAAGTACCCAAATGACAATGTTGAGCCAGAGAAGAGAAAAAGGTTGATTGAAAACCTCAGAGATCCTGCTTGACTACTATCCACGCCAAATGGACTAGTAACCCAGTTACCTGCACAGAATTATTTGGCTGTGTTGGAAAATGTGTGTGGAGCTCAGATTCAGATGAGGATCTGTGGTGGAGGGTAAAAACACTCAGCAACACCAAGGGAGACCTTATCACTGTATGTACCTCGACTTGAAATAGAATTACAGGAATGCCTTAAGAAAGGCAGCATGGCCCCTGATAAGTTAGATCGCACTAGGTTGGATCAAATTCTTAAGTCTGCCCCATTCTCTGAATTAATGTTGCTTCAGCTATGACTTCAGCCCAGCTGGATTCCTCCCCACCTATGAGTAACTGATGAAAGAAATTTGGAGGGTTGAGAAAGGCGGCACATGGGGGCCCCCCATGTATCTGCTGCTGCTGCCCAGGTCACAGAGGATGACCATGTGGGTGAAGTTCAGGGGCTAAATACAGCCAGTTGAGCATTCAAATGCTGCTCTTGCGGTACAGACCCTGATCCTTCTCGGGTGCCTCTGCTATGGGGTGTGGTGCTGCGCTCAAGTGTTTCCTACTGAGGCAGCTCAAAGAATGAAACTAGAGAATTGACTGCTGTGATAAAGGAACTAGTGAGACATGTTACCTTGCCTTCCACGCTGCAGACAGAGGCTAACCATGGGTTTCTGTTGTTGGTACTCCAGCTCCTACTGCAGTGTCCCAGCTAAGACAGACCCAAGAACCTATAATCTGCCACAATTGCGGAAAGGATGGGCACATGAAGAGGAATGCCCAGTCTCCAAAGGATTTAAGAAAGTGGTGAATAGACTCCAAGGGGGGCTCCAGAAAGCCAACCAATGGCAGAGGGGTACAGAAAATGATCACAGTGGAGGTTCTGGAAATCCTGACTCGAATTTCTTTGTGGCTAAATCATCTGTTCAGACTCCTACTACAGTCCCTCCAGATTGGTCCAGATTGGTGTGCCCTTCCATGGACATTACTGTACACATAGACAGGATCCCAGCCCGAGCAGTTCTAGACAGTGGGTCTCAAGTTGCAATAATCTTCCAAGGCTGGTATGAGCAGCATCTATCTGACCACCCGTTACAACCTCTCGATGGACTGCATGTGTGGGGATTAAATGAAACGTCATACCCATGTCTTGGTTATTTAAAGGTGTGGCTTTCTTTTCCTTCTTCTGTGGCTGGTGTGGGGGATGCTGTGGAGACACTTGCCCTGGTCTGCCCTTCCACCGAACTTTATGATGGTATCCCTGTACCGACTGCCACTAGCACACATGTTTGGGTGCCTGGCCCAGCTTGTGAAGACAGGCAGAAAGAAAGACAGGAAAAGCCCTGCAAGTCCATGCTCTGATCCAGGAGGCCTGTGAGAGGCACATGCACCCTGAGCAGAGTGACCAAAATGAGCCTGTGGGAATTGTTTGGAAGAAGGATCCTACTACTATCACGTTACCTCCCAATGCAGAGTGTAGTATCAGTGGTGAAATGCGACTGCGAAGAGATGTGACTAACAAAATTTTGATGCTGAACACTCCAGACGAGGGAAAATTACCCAAAGGACTGCTAATTAAACCCAGTGTGCTTCCGGCCTGGGCTCATGCTTACACCCGATGAGTGGTAGTATGAGTACAAAATGTTACAGACTGAGACATCACGGTATCTAGAGGATGCAGCCTGACTAAAGTTTATTGTGCTGACACTGCTGTGCTTCCATCCAAGTGCAACACTGAAAGAGGATGTGAGGTATCGCCTGGTATGTTTGATTTTGGAGATTCACCTCTTCCAGACAGCTGGAGAACCAGGATCAGTAACAAGCTGGCTCAGAAAGACAAGGTGTTCTCCCTCAAGGAATGGGATGTTGGTTGTGTCACGGGTGCTGAACACCACATTCGACTGCACGACAAGAGACCCTTCAGAGAGAGAGATCTAGACGTCTAGCTCCTGCTGACATAGACAATGTTAGACGTCATCTACAAGAGATTTTAGCTGCTGGCATCATACAAAGGTCCCACAGCCCATATGCCTCCCCAGTTGTGGTGTGGAAAAAGAATGTGTCCATATGTGTGTTAATTACAGGACCCTTAACCAAAGAACTGTGCCAAATCAGTATACAATGCTATGCATACAGGATGCCCTGGACTGACTAAATGGAACAAATGGTTTCCATCCTTAACCTCGAAGTGGATACTATCAGATCCCAATGGCTCCTGAGGACAGGAAAAACTGCATTCATTTGCCCCTGGGTTTCTATGAGTTCCTTCACATGTCTCAAGGCATATCAGGTGCACCTGCAACAGTTCAACAATTGATGGAGCATGCAGTGGGAGATATGAATCTCTTGGAATGCCTCGTCTATCTTGATGACATCATAATCTTTAGAAAAACTCTCGAAAAACATGAGGCTTGCTTATTCAAAGTTGGACAGACTTGAAGAGTTCGGTCTTAAGTTATTCATTGACAAATGCCAATTTTTCCAGAGTTAGGTCAAATATGTAGGGCCACATTGTGTCATCAGAAGGCATACAAACTGACCCCAGTAAAGCAGAAGCATTAACCAGCTGGCCAAAGCCAAAACTTTAAAAGAGCTTCAAAGGTTCCTTGGGTTCTGTGGCTATTATCGCGATTTGTCAAGGACTATACAAGGGTGATCTGCCCCTGCTAAACTTAACTCAAGAGTGCCCACCTACTCACAAAAGGTCAAGAAAAGTTCTGACCAAGACACTGAAAAACATATTTCAGACCCAATGAGTTATCTGGACAAAGATGGACTCAATTGTGACACTGCTTTCGAAGAAATAATCTACTGACTGACTCATGCTCCCATACTTGCTTATGCTGATCCATCCAAGCCTCATGTGTTGCATACAGATGCCAGTTTGAGTGGTCTCGGAGCTGTACTCTATCAAGAATATCTGGAAGACCTGCATCCTGTCACCTTTGCCAGCAGGAGTCTGAGATCCTCAGAAAAGAACTATCCGGTGCATAAATTTGAATTTCTCACTGTAAAGTGGGCTATAGTTGGCCAATTCCATGAATATCTGAATGGTGCTAAGATCAATACCAATATCTATCCATTAACCTACATTCAAACAACAGCTAAACTAGATGCTACTGGACACAGATGGCTTCCACCCTAGCAGCCCTACGATTATGCGATGAAAGTACCGACCAGCCTAAACCACCTAGATGCTGATGCTCTTTCACGAAGACCTGTTGCTAATCAATCATGGGTTCATATCCTGAGCAATCTGAAAAAGCATTATGCCATAGGTTCAACCAGAAAGACGTCCTGTCCTCTGAAGCTGTAACCTGTTTGGCAGATTGTTTAGGACCTCCGGAAACGTGCCTACCCATTGCTTGCTGTAACTTCGCAGCTCTAGATTTGAATTCCTTACCACAGCTAACTCCAGCTGATATTCTCAAAGAACAGTACTATGATCCAGTGATTAAACCAGTAGTTGATGCTCTGAGGAAGGGAAGATATATTCAAGGTGCGATCCAGGGACTAACACTGTTTTACTTCTTGTGAGGAGAAAGCTCAAGCTTCTAGAACAATTATTGTGCAAGAGCTTACTAACAGCCAAGGTGAGCTTGTAAGGAAGCAGCTAGTACTACCAGCTAAGTTCAAAACCTTGTCCTAAAAGCTTTGCACGACCAAATGGGACATCTAGGTGGTGAAATAACCCTTGATCTGGCACGTTCACATTTCTATTGGCCCAGAATGAGTCTAGACATAGAAACGTCACATCAAAACCTGCAGTAGGTGTCTTCAGCACAAGACTCCACCCCAAAGAGCAGCCCCCATGGTAAACATTGTCATGAGTACACCCATGGAGCTTGTCTGTATCGATTTCTTAGTCTTGAGCCAGATTCCAAGGGCACTGCCAATATCCTAGTAGTCACAGACCATTTCACGAGATATGCACAGGCTTACCCAACCAAAGATCAAAAGGCCTCAACTGTTGCTAAAGAACTTGTTGAAAAGTTTTTTGTACATTACGGAATCCCCCAGCCTATTCTTTTGGATCAATGCTGGGACTTTGAGAAGAGGCTTATTAAATAACTGTTGTCCCTATGGGGTGTAAGAAAATCCAGAACAACCCTTATCATCCTCAAGGTGATCCATAACCAGAGAGGTTTAACAGAACCCTACTTGATATGCTGGGCATCCTGCAATCGAAAGATAAGCAAAGTGGAGAGAACAAATAAGCGCACTTGTCCATGCTATGTAACCCTAGGTGGCGCTATCCCAAGGCTACTACCCCTGCCTGCTTGGCTAGTAGCAGGTTAAGGGGCCTGAATTCTGAAATGGGTGCCTCCATCCGGAGTTCAGGGTTGGTAGTGGTCAAGCTAAGCTGGCCACAGCCCTCCAGGATACTGTAACCCCCCTTTCCTTATTAGTGGCTGAAACAATACACAATAATCACTTTCACAATACCCCTGATACACCACACAAGTACCCACACTGTTTGCACTTACCACCAAGGCTTTCCTCTGGCCTGGCCCTGGGGGCCCTCTGTAAAACAAGATTATATACAGCAAATAGCAGTACAGTACTCTGGCACAAACTGGAACCACAGTCAGTGTAAATGCAACAAAGAGTTAGATCTGATTTATTTAAGGGGCTTGAACAAGGGAGGGGTGTAATCAGGTTAATTTGCTTAAAGGCTGTATCAATCAAACAGTTATGCATGCACTTCAGGGTCCATAAACATTCACACACTCTGGGTACCCAGATGGAGAATGGTGGGCTAGCCAGGAACGTTGCAGCTCATTGGGGCCCTGTGATGGAAGAAAACAATGTGCACACCACACACTAACTGTAATCTGGAGCTGGAGGGCTCAGTTCATGAAAAGAAAACAACAAGACAATCAGATGGCACAATTTTAGATTAGGCTGTTGTTGCAAGGAGCTACCCTGATGATTACTCATGATACCCAAGACTGGACATGGGCTGAATGAAAATCGAGACAGCGGGTGGTTAATCTGAAGTGCCAGAAGAAGCAGGGCCCACACAAATCACAGAGGTGTCATTCCTCTTCAAGCATGGAGCAGGGGGCTGATCCCCAGGCAGGTCTCTCATTGATGGCTTTCTCTGTGCAGCGGGTAGTCTGGCTGGGCCAGTGTGGCAAGGCCAAGGCCAAATGGAGACAAATTTGGATACAGTCCATTTTGGGCTGGATACAGCTTCCAGCAAGCAGAACACAGTTCACACAGTGGGGAACCAAATCACGACCCACTTTCAATACACAGCACAGTTACATGTAAGGAAATTCTACTGTACCAGGCAAACCGCTCTCCGGTCACGATCGCAAAGTCTCTGCACAAACCGGGGATTCAAAAGCTGCTGGAAATCCTGACAGGCCGATCGCATTCAGCAAAATCTTCAGTCTTCTTCTGGTATGAGCCTGGTAAAAATCAGTGGCTTACTTCGTTTTCACAAACTTGGATTTAGTCAAATAATTCTCTTCTCTCTCCTCTCCAGGGGCAGCAGGCAGACATGCAGGCCACAACTCAGGCCTTTCTACAGTTCTCCCATGCAAAACTACTCATATGGCTGCTTGACTGCCTCAAGCTCTTGCTTCTTCAACTCCTAACTTAGATCTGACTCAAACTGCAGCAAGCCTGGGAATTTCCCCAAGATCCAAAAGGTTCGATTGACTGATTCATCTGTCAGTCACAACAGGAGCTCCCCCTTCAGGTGCAGAAAGGCGCCAAAAGACCCAAACTACAATTCCTACAGATTTTGACTCCAGACAGCTCCTGTAGTCTGGCTCTATTTTAGGTCCCACCAGTACTGATTAGTCCAATTCAGCAGTCCAGGACCAAGATTGTGGAGATAAACAAAACAGTCCTTGCTGCAAAGAAGGCAGGTTAGACAAACTACATTATCACTCTAAATGATTTTCAGCAAATAGTTACATCTTTCAACAGAGCTCCTCTCAGATTACCTATGACTGCAATCCAGGCAGCTCTTAAAGAGACAGTACTCAGAGGCTATACAGGCACTCTCTGGCAATCACATTTAAACTGTTAAAATGCAGGATACTAGCCTGGCAGTGAGCATTTAGGCAAGATCAAGGAAGACTTTTGGGAACCCCCATTTGTAGGGGGTTACACCCTAATTGTATGAAGACGATGCCACTGGTTTTCACCGTACCACCTTATGTTTAGCAGAAGCTCGCCTTCCAGTTGATGTATGTTTGAGTGTCTCCTCATGGTGTTCAATCGATAACTACCTGCAATATGTCAGAAATCTAAAAGCCCAACTAGACTATGCCTATCAGCTTGCAAACACCATGGCAGCAAAGAGAAACCTGACTAACAAAGGTCAGCATGACAAATGTGTTAAGGCCCAAGAACTCCAACCAGGTGACAGGGTACTAATGAGAAATTTTTGGACTATCAGGCAAACATAACATAGCCGACCACTAGAGTCATGTTCCATACATAGTAGTCAGTAAGTTGCCTGATCTGCCAGTGTATAAAGTGCATCCAGAAGGAGACCCTGGTGCTGTTAAAACCATTCACAGGAACCATCTGTTACCTATCGGCCAAATAGTAATCAGTGATGTTCAAGAGACTGAAGCCCTCGGTTCCCTGTAACTAGATCTACCACGAAGGCTAAACAACCTAATCAGCAAACTTCTGTTCCCCAGCCTGTTATTCCTAATGTCTCAAGTCCTGCAGACATTACAGATGTTGAATATACTGAAAGTGATGACAAGAGTGAATTCTACCCTGCTTTTACCCATCTTGTGAACTTGAGAGAGTGTTCCAGGAATTCCTTCCATTAACTACAGTGATGAACCTTAACTTTCAGCTGTGGTGACAGATTCTAATTCATTTCTTGTGCCTGAACCTCCAGAAAGTGATGCTTGTAGTGTGGACAGTGAGGAGGTTGAGTCCCTTTGTGTGGTAGAATTGATGGAAATCAGTCAACCTGAAGCTCAGGAAGCCAGCAGTGAACCTACAAGTGACAGTGCAAGTGTTAATGAGCTAAGTGGGCTCAGTGAGTTGTTTCCTGCTAATCAAAGTATCGCTCAAGAGCCAGAAAGATGTGTTTTGGATGAATCTGATTTTGCGGAAGTACCCCTAACAAGTGACAGCGAGCTTCAACAAGAAGTGCAAGTGCCAGTGCCACCGTTACCATGTCGCTCAGAAAGATCTGTAAAACCAATACTAAAGGTCACCTACGACACCCCAGGACAACCTGGTAACTTGCCTATGAATGTTGTACACAAAGGGGTTTATGTCACATCCAATTCCTTGCCCAAAATGGTGTTCAAGGCCTCCACCCGAGTTAAGGTGCCCTCTCAGTGCAATAAAGGGTATAGAAGTAAAAAGATGGGAATAAGGTGAAGTGTCTCAATACAATGTGGTAAATATAATGTTACTGAAAATGTGATACTGTCTAATGAAAAGAGAATTCTAAACTTCTGAAGTATACCCATTGAAATTAAAATGTCATACAATGCTAAGTAAGACCAAACTGATAGCACGCTACCTGTACATAGTCACATGCCTACTTAAGTTGTTTAGATATATCTGTTGTGATGAAGCATTAATAAGAGTATATCTAAGAGTGTGTTAATGGTTGACAATATATTTTAGCCTTGGCACGGACACCAAGCTTTCCAAGGCAGGAGAGAGTGTAACGCGCACCCCCCCATTTGGGGGCTTACCTGACATGCCTCCGGGTATCTCCCGCTGTCCTCTGGCGTCCACCCATCCTCCACAGCATGTTGCTTTTTCCCCCGTGCCCCCCTTTCAGTGAGCCCTGTGGGGCTTGCAGATCCATTCTGCAAGTGGGAGGCATGTAGACAAGCCACCGCTCGCACGCTTGTGTGGGCGCTCTGCACACTAAACCGCCATTGCAGTTAAATGCCGAATCTGTGCTGCCTCACTAGTTCCGGTGCCATGCTAGGTTAAAATAGACACCGGGGACATAAACCAAGGAGAGAAATGTTTTAAATAAACAAATAGGCAGCTTCCTAAATGCTGCCTCCAGGATACCAAAGAGAAGGTCAAGGGGCAAATGTCAGGGCATGGAAAGCCCTAATGAATATTCATGAGCTGTTGTGTGTTTCTGGGGCAGTGTGTTACGGGAGCAGCGACTCCCTGGGGGAATGTTTATTTCTCTAACAGTGGACTTATTTGAAAGAGGACTAATGGGGCTACAAGCCAGTGGGGAAACTAAATTGAAATAATGTTGATCCTGGCTGCACCTGAACGTTATGGGAGGGGACAGGGGAATAGATTGCTTTAGGAACTGACTGCAGCCACAATTTTTGTGCATTTCCTCAATTGGAAGCCAGGATTA
Organism: Neoceratodus forsteri; assembly: GCA_016271365.2. Classification (NCBI taxonomy): domain Eukaryota; kingdom Metazoa; phylum Chordata; order Ceratodontiformes; family Ceratodontidae; genus Neoceratodus; species Neoceratodus forsteri. The sequence goes on along the minus strand of CM028129.1, from coordinate 119,776,468 downwards.
AACAAAGGGGTGCCTGGGACAATGCCAGAGACTCATGGGGGATTAACTGGGACCATTTCTAGGTGACGAAACACAAGCCAATTACCATCTGAAGACCGTTTAAGACGGCTTTGGCAGCCAATAAGATTCCTAGAGCTCTGCCCCATATAAAGGGCAACTGCTGAAAAGGTCAGATTTGGAGAGACAGCCCAAGGCTAGTGTGAGCCTCTGGGAAGCTTGCCAGCTCTCAGGGGTTAGCCCTGCCTGGCCTAGACTTTTTCAGCCGTCAGTCTCTGCGGGTCCAGATTGTTCCAGCCTGGTAGCTGCTGTCTGCAGCTGCAGGTCATTTGTTCCATAAGTCTGAGAAAAGAAGATCAGCCTACATCCTGCCTGGAAGGACCAGAAAAGGACAGAGTTTGCACATAAATGTGTTTAAATTTACAAAGTGTTTGCACAGCCAAGTAATTCGAAATGTTCGGGTTGCATATTTCCTCAGCCAGTGTTAAGTTGCTCCTACAGCCTAAAGACCAGTATTTTCGACGAGGACCATGAGGGAATACACCTCGAGTGTCATCCAGCTATTTTCCACAGGTCTTATTTAATTGGATCATCATTTGGTCTGGGTAGAGTGAGTACAAACAGGGTAGCTTCTTGCAACAAAGCTCAATCTCTGTGTGCCATCTGATTAATTGTTAGGTTATTGCAAGGGACTGAGCCATCTGGCTCTGGATTACAAATTTGGGTTAAAGTGCAGGTTGCATGTTTATTTTTCCTAAGGGCCCCAACAACAGCTGCAACGCTGGCCTACCCCAGTCAATGCTCCAGGCTAGCCTGCTTAACAACTGGGTATCTAGAGTGTGTGTGACTGTGCTAGAGGGACTCTTAGTGCAGGCATTGTTTAAACCTGACTAGATCAGAACTAATGAATCATCTGCTAGATTTACTGCCCCACCCCTGTGAAAGTCCCCCGAATAAATCAGATTCTATTCTTTTAGCGTTTAATCTGGCTACAGTGTGCATTTGTGAACGGGATATTGCATTGCTGTTTGGTTGCTTTCTCACTGACCTTATTTTACAGGGGGTCCTCAAGGCCACTGCAGTAATCTGACCCTGTTGGTAAATGTGTCCAGTGTGGGCTCAATACTGTATTTCTATGCTCAATGTGATTGTTTACCTACTGAATTGGTTAAGCCACTAGAAGGGTTATGGGGGGTTATAGTGTCCCGGAGCCTATGCCCATAGCAGCCACGCTACCCTCAAACTAACCCTCTGGGTGGAGGCAACCATTCAAAGAGCCCAGGCCCTTCAACCTGTATCTAGGCACGCAGGCAGGGGTAGTAGCTTATAGGATAGCACCACTTACGGGTTACACTAGATAGCTCTATAAGGGTTCAGTTTGATCCTGGGAGTTGTCCTCTAGGGGTTAGTGCTCAGAGATATCTGGATGTTTGTACACAGAGTGTTCTGCTCAGGTAGAAGCAGGAAATTCTTGAATATGCATGGTTACTGTGGCTAGAGTCTTGGAGGAACTAGGGAAAGTAAAGACAGACAATGGGGCCAGACAGGATTCACCCATAGAGTTTTGAAGGAAACCAAACCGAGGAAAGGATAGCCAATTCTGTTAAGAAGGGTGATAAGACCTTTTATAGGTACATTAGGGAACGAAGAAAGACCAAAGAAGGGATACTGAAGCTTAATAAAGGGGAGGGAATGTGGGTAGAGGGTGACAGTGAAAAAGCAGGGATACTGAACGAATATTTCTGCTCAGTATTCACAAAGGAAGAGGAGGGGGAGTTACCTAAACCAAACAAGAGAAACACTCTGAAGGCGGGGGTCGATACCAGTCCATTTACAGAAGAAAGGGTTCTGAAAGAACTAATAAAATTGAAGGTGGACAAAGCAATGGGGCCTGATGGGATTCACCAAAGAATGCTAAAAGAACTAAGGGTAGAACTAGTGACATCGCTGACTATTCTCTTTAACAAATCATGGGAGGATGGGGTGGTACCCAAGGACTGGAGGAGGGCAGATGTGATTCCTCTTCACAAAAGTGGGAGCAGGACAGAGGCAAGAAACTACAGACCAGTTAGTTTGACCTCAGTGGTAGGAAAATGATGGAATCACTTCTGAAGGAAAGAACTGTTGAGTACCTAGAGGCCAGTGGGGCACAGGACCCAGGCAGCATGGATTCACGATGGGAAGGTCGTGTCAGGCAGATCTAATAGATTTCTTTGACTGGGTGACCAAAGTAGTAGACCAGGGAGGGCTGTGGACATGGCCTACCTAGATTTTGGTAAGGCATTTGATACAGTCCCACACAAAGATTAATATACAAGTTAGCCAGCGCATGGTGGGTCCCAGGTGGTAGCCTGGATAAAATTGGCTAGACAACAGGATGCAAAGGGTAGTAGTAAATGGAGTACACAGTGAAGAAAGGAGGGTTACTAGCAGGGTACCGCAGGGTTCAGTACTGGGACGGTCCTTTTAATGTCTTTATAAGTGACATTGCAGAGGAACTGGAAGGAAAAGTATATCTCTTGCAGATGACACAAAGATCTGCAACAGGGTTGATACACAGGATGGAGTGGAAACATAGAAACATAGAATTTGAAGGCAGATAAGGACCGCTTGGCCCACCAGTCTGCCCATTTCCTGCCCTACTGGATAAGCTGCAGATCCTAGTTAACCAGCAGCCTACTTCTTCCTACCCCACCCCCTAGAATTGCCTTATGAATGTCCCATGCATGCTTGAATTCCACCACTGTTTTGCTCCACGACCTCCTCCGGAAGGCCGTTCCAGCCATCCACAACCCCTCTGTGAAAAATACTTCTTAAATTACCTCTGAGCTGTCCCCTCTATCTTCAAATTGTGCCCCTTGTTCTTGCACACCTCTTCTTTTGAAAGATGCTACCCTCTTGGACTTTGTTGATTCCCTTGAGGTACTTGAAAGTTTCTATCATGTCCCCCTCTACCTCCTTTCCTCGAGCTATACATATTAAGCTCCTAAGTCTCTCTTCATATGTCTTCCGGTTGCAGACCCTGCCATTTTAGTGCCCTCCTCTGGACAGCTTCCATCCTGTCTATGTCTTTACGAGACTGGGTCTCCAGAACTGCACGCAGTACTCCAGATGGGGTCTGACCAGCTGTCTGTACAGAGGGATAATAACTCCTGTTTCTACTGTGATGCCTCTCCTATGCATCCCAGTATCCCCCAACCCTCCTTGCTGCCCTCTCACATTGCTTGCCCACCTTTAGGTCATCTGATATGACTACCCCCAGGTCCCTTTCCATTTTTGTTGTTGTTAGTATCTCACCCCCCATTGTGTACTCTTCCCCTGGGTTTTGTTTCCCAGGTGCATTACCTTGCACTTTTTAGCACTGAATCTAAGCTGCCATACATTTGACCATTCCTCTAACCTTGCCAAGTCCCTTTTCATCCTTTCCACCCCACCTTGTGCATCAACTCTGTTGCAGATCTTTTGTGTCATCTGCAAAGAGACATCTTTTCCTTCCAGTCCCTCTGCAATGTCGCTTATAAAAGATATTAGAAGAGGACCGATCTAATACTGAACCCTCATGGTACCCCACTAGTAACCCCCTTTCTTCAGAGTGGACTCCATTTACTATTACTCTCTGTGTCCTATTCTCCAGCCAATTATTTACCCAGGCTGTCATCTTGGGACCCACTCCCAGCCTAGCTATCTTGTATATTAATCTTTGTGTGGGACTGTATCAAATGCCTTGCTTAAGTCTAGGTAGGCCATGTCCACAGCCCTCCCTGATCTACTACTTTGGTCGCCCAGTCAAAAATCTATCAGATCTGTCTGGCATGACCTTCCTGCTGTGAATCCATGCTGCCTTGGGTCCTGTGCCCTCTGGCCTCTAGATACTCGACAATTCTTTCCTTCAGAAGTGATTCCATCATTTTCCCTACCACTGAGGTTAAACTAACAGGTCTGTAGTTTCCTGCTTCTGCCTTGCTCCCACTTTTGTGAAGGGGAATCACATCTGCCCTCCTCCAGTCCTCGGGTACCACCCCATCCTCCCATGATTTGTTAAACAGGGTAGTCAGTGGTGTCACTAATTCTACCCTTAGTTCTTTTAGAATTCTGGGATGAATCCCATCAGGCCCCATTGCTTTGTCCACCTTCAGTTTTAAGAGTTCTTCAGAACCCTTTCTTCTGTAAATGGGCTGGTATCAACTTCTGTATCCAGAGTGTTTCTACTGTTTTGTTTAGGTACCTCCCTCTTCCTTTGTAAATACTGAGCAAAAATATTTGTTTAGTATCTCTGCCTTTTCTGATCACCCTCTGCCCCCTTTATTAAGCCTCACTATCCCTCCCTTGGTCTTCCTTCGCTCCCTGATGTACCTATAAAGGTTTTATCCCCTTCTTAACTGAGTTGGCTATCTTTCCTCGGTTTGGGCCTATGCGTTCTGACTGCCTTCAGCTTCCTTTGTTTTAACTGATACAGTTCTCTGTCCTGCTCCTTCTGTGATTCCTTGTACTTTCTGAATGCTTTCTTTTTCTCTTGAACCTTCACTGCCACTTCCTTTGAGAACCATAGTGGTTTCTTACATCGTTTAATTTTGTTTATTTGCTTCACACAAAGGCTTGTTACCTCTGTGATGGCAGTTTTTATTATTCCCCATTGTTCTTCCATCCCTCCTTCCTGCCCATTTGCTAGTGCATTCCTTAGGCACTCATCCATTTTGCAAAGTCAGCCTCCTGAAGTCCAGTACCTTTGCCTTTGTGGCTTGACTCTATTGCTGTGTTTATTGTGAACCATACTGTTCAATGGTAAGCTAGTTCCCAGATGGCTACCCACTTCTACATCTGTGATCTCTCTTCATCTCATTTGAGAGAACCAGGTCTAAGATTGCTCCCTCTCGAGTGGGCTCCAATGCTGATTGTCTAAGGCAAGCCCCTGGGGCATCTAGAATAACCCCACTCTTCAAGTGGCTGCTGCAACTGCACTCAGTTAACATCTAACATATTCAGATCGCCCATCAACAATATCTCCTTTTCTGCCATACTATTATACTTTCTATCATTTCCTTGTCCATTTCCTCCCCTGAGAAGGTCTGTATACTAACCCTGTGCGGATTGTGGTGCCATTGCCGGTCTCCAAATTTACACAGTGCTTCTTCTCCTCCTGTTTTCCTTTTGTTCTGTTGCTTTGATTCCTTCCCTTATGTAAAGAGCTACTCCTCCTCCTCTTTTACCTTCTCTGTCCCTCCTGTAGATAGTGTATCCTGGTATGTTTACGTCCCAGTCATGGTTTTGTGTGAACCATGTTTCTGTGACTGCCACGATATCCAGATGTTCCTCATCCATCAAGACCACTAATTCAGGAAGCTTGTTACTCAGAATTTGGGCATTGGTACTCATTGCGTTCCATTTTTTGATCGCTTTACCTTCTGTTGCAGCATCCCCCACTGACCTTTCTGCCTCAGTCTTTTTCTCATTTAGTACCCTGTTTTGTAGGGAGAGGCTGGGATTTTCCTGCTGCTTATCAGTGCCTCCCCCCTTGACTAGTTTAAAAGCTTGCCAATGAAGCATTTAAACCGACTGCTCAAAAGACTTGTTCCCTTCCTGGACAGATGCAGATCATCCTGCCAGTATAGGCTGGTGTCCCTCCAGGTGGAACCCCAGTCCCCAATGAAACCAAACCCTGTGCTCACACCATTTTTCAACCATTCATTAAACTGCATGGTGCAAAGTACTCTTGCCTCACTCATGCCATTGACAGGCAGCACCTCCGAGAAGGATACTGTGTGTGCTACTTGTCTTAGCCCCTCCCAGTTCTTCAAAGTCCTTCTGCACTGCTCTAATCTCATGTTGAGCCAAGTCATTTGTCCCTAGGTGGACAATGATGTCCAGCTCAGACTCCGTGCAGCTGTTCTGTGATCCTGAGGATGCTTCCTGTCCCTCAAGCCAAAAGAAAGGATGAGAAGGGACTTGGCAGGGTTGAATGGTCAAATGTATGGCAGCTCAGATTCAATGCAAAAAGTGCAAGGTAATGCACATGGGAAACAAAACCCAGGGAAGCGTACACAATGGGGGTGAGATACTGACAACAGTAAAAATAGAAAGGGACCTGGGGGTAATTATATCAGATGACCTAAAGGTGGGCAAACAATGTGGGAAGGCAGTAAGGAAGGCTGGGGGATACTGGGATGCATAGGAAGAGGCATCAATAGTAGAAAACAGAAAGTTGTTATCCCTCTGTACAGACAGTTGTTGAGACCCCATCTGGAGTACTGTGTGCAGTTCTGGAGACCCCATCTCCACAAAGACATAGACAGAGTGGAGGCTGTCCAGAGGAGGGCAACCAAAATGATGCAGGGTCTGCACCAGAAGACATACAAAGAAAGACTAAAGGAGCTTAATATGTATGCTCTTGAGGAAAGAAGGGAGAGAGGGGACATGATAGAAACTTTCAAGTATCTTAAGAGATTAACAAAGTCCAAGAGGGTAGCATCTTCCAGAAAAAGAGATGTGCAAGAACAAGGGGGCACAATTTGAAGACAGAGGGGGGACGGCTCAGGGGTAATGTGAGGAAGTATTTTTTCACTGAGAGGGTTGTAGATGCATGGAACAGCCTCCCTGAGGAGGTCATGGAGTCAAGAACAGTGGGGTACTTCAAGAATGCATGGGACAGGCATAAGGCAGTCCTAGTGGTGGGTAAGGGGAAGTAAGCTGTTGGTTAACCAGGATCTGCAGTTTATCTGTTAGGTAGGAAACTGGGCAGACTAGGTGGGCCAAGCGGTCCTTATCTGCCGTCAAATTCTATGTTTCTATGTTTCAGAGAAGTCCTAGCAGGACCACTGATGACTCTTTTCAACAAATCACTAGAGACGGGGACGCTAACTGCTCAATATTTACCAAGGAAGAGGCAGGGGAGGGGCCAAGACTCACGAGGACAGATGTACAGGGGGAGAGGTGGACACCAGCCCATTTATGGTGGATAGAGTCTTGGAGGAACCACGAAATGTAAAGACAGACAAGGCAATGGGGTCAGATGGGATTCACTCTAGAGTGTTGAAGGAACTCAGGGAAGTCCTAGCAGGTCCACTGACAACCCTCTTCAACCAATCACTAACGATGGGAGGTACCTGGAGACTGGAGGAGGGCAGAGATTGTCCCCTTGCACAAGAGTGAGTAGGGAGGAGGCAGGCAATTACAGACCTGTAAGCCTGACCTCAGTGACGGGAAGCTGATGTAACTCTGCTTAAGGAGAGGGTAGTGATCCCGGAGTCAAGCAGTGCAAAGACCCAAGGCAGCATGGATTCACCGATGGAAGGTCCTGCCAGACTAAACTTATCGATTTCTTTGACTGGGTGACCAGGGTGGTGAATCAGGGAGGGGTGGTGGATTGTGGCCTACCTCGACTTCAGCAAGGCCTTTGACACCATTCCCCACAGAAGGTTGCTTAACAAATTGGGGAATCTGGGTGTGGGCTCCAAAGTGGTAAAATGGGTTGAAAACTGGCTAAAAGGCAGGACCAAGAGGGTGGTAGTAAATGGCATAAAATCCATAGAGGGGGAGATGGGAGGGGTACTGACAACAGGAGAAAGGAGGTAATACTACTTTTCTGTAGATCACTGGTGAGGTCATACCTGAAGTACTATGCCCGGGTATAAGGTCCTGACCTGAGGAAAGATAAGGACAGGCTGGAGACAGTGCAACATAGGGTGACCAAAATGAGCCATGGCCAACAGGGAAGATTTTAAAAGGATCAGATTAAGGCACTAAACGTGTACTCATTGGAGGCCAGATGAGGGAGGTAGATATGATACAGGCCTTTAATTTCCTGAAAGGAATGAACAAGTTGAGCTGCCTGGAAGTACTCAGCAGGAATAGCGAATTAAGAACACAGGGACATGAGTGGAAACTCATTGGGGTTCCTGAAGGATGTGAGAATGTTTTATTAGCATGACTGGGTTAGAGTGAAAGGCTTAGCGTTAGTAGAAAAATGGGGAGCATGACTTAGATAGTGTTGGTTAAATCCCTGTATGACAAGGTCTCAGGGTATGATAGTGTGTTACAACAGGCTGAATGGACCAATAGTCTTTTTTCCTATCACTGTCTATGTTGCAATGAAACATTAATGAACTTCCAAGTTCCCCTATTTAAAATCGTTTTGCATTTGAAAAAAAAAAGAAGAAAAATATTTTGGGGTAGTTCGCATGTGGTGTGTTTATTTCTGTTTCCTTACAGGTGGAGCTGGTCTGGCCAATGTGTCCCTGGAAGAAGCAGAAAAGAAGAAGAAGAAGAAGAAGAAGAAGAGAAGAAGAAGAAAAAGTCAGGGCAGTGGGGAGAAAGGCTGGAGATCAAGAAATTGAATACTGCTGCAGGGTACCTGGGCTCGTCCTGGCTCTTAGGCACTGGTGTTAAGTGTGCTAGGGATTAGCAAATATTAAAAAGTAATGTGGTTAAGGGTTCCAGGAAAAGGTGCCCTGCCTCTCCTATAGATATGACTTATTGTACATAGATCTGCAGTGGTACATTGTTAATGCCTCTTATGAGCTCTGGCCTGCGCTGGCCACAGGTAGAGGGTGATATTACACATGCTTACCCTTGTCAGGATATCAGGAGGAGAGTACAACCATAAAATCACATAACCATAGAAGCTTGATGGCAGAAAAGGACCACATCAGCCCATCTAGTCTACCCTGTTTCCCCCCATTCCCCCACCCCTCTGCCAGACCTCATCCTCCCCCCACTGCTCAGCGCCATATGTCTGTTCCATGCCATCTTGAATCCCTCCACCGATTCAGCCCCCACAACCTCTTCTGGTAGACTGTTTCAGGCCTCCACCACCCTCTGTGAGAAATTGCCCCCTCACATTGCCTCTATATCTTCCTTCCTCCCTGCAGTCTGAGGCTATGCCCTGAAGTTCTGGCCCCCTCCTCCTTCTTTAGAAAACACCCTTCCCTTACTTTGTTGAGCCCTTTCACATATTTATAAGTTTCAGTCATGTCTCCCCTTTCCCTTCTAGTCTCCAGCGTGTACAGATCCAGCTCTTTACACCTCTGCCTGTACATCTTCCTTAGTACCCTGCACCATCTTGGTTGCCCTTCTCTGGACCCTCTCCATCACATCTATGTCATTGCAGAGGTGTGGTCTCCAGAACTGGACACCGTACTCCAGATGCGGCCTCACCACGGTTTTGTAGAGGGGCATCATTACCTCCCTCTTTCTACTAGTAATGCCCCTGCCAATGCATGCCAACATTCCATTGGTCTTTCCCACTGCCCTGCTACATTGGTTTCTTACCTTAAGATTGGATGAGATTATAATCCCCAGATCCTTCCCCTGTTCAGTTATTTTGATTGCCTTCCCTCCTAGGGTGTATCCTGCTCATGTGTTTCTACTCCCAACGTGCATCACAGTGCATGTTTTGGTATTAAATTTTAGTTGCCACATCTCTGACCACTCCTCGAGCTTCTTCAGGTCCTGCCTCATGTCCTCAACACCCCCCCCCAGGGTGTCCACCCTGTTGCAGATTTTGTATCATTGGCAAATAGGCTCACCTCCTTAGATGCTCCACAATTTCGCTGATGTAAATGTTGAAAAGGAGAGGTCCCAGGACTGACTGCAGGGGTACCCACTCTTCACCCCCATCCTGGAGTACAACCCGTTTAGCATCACCCTCTGGGTTCTTCCCTGCTAACCAAGCCTCAGTCCACCTTGTTATTTCCCACCCACCCCCATCCTGTCCAGCTTGCTTATCAACCTTCTGTGGGGGATGCCATCGAATGCCTTACTGAGTCCAGATAGACCATGTCCACTGCCCCCCCAACGGTCGACCACCCGAGTCACCCAATTGACGAACTCAATCAGGTTAGTTTGGCATGACTTCCCCTTTCTGAAGCCATGCTGTCTACTGTCCTGCAAGCCACTCTCCTCGAGGCAGTCCACCATCCTCTCCTTGATTAGTGCCTCCATTACCTTCCCCACCACTGAGGTGAAGCTGACAGGGCGATAGTTCACAGGCACCTCCCTACTTCCTCCCTTGTGCAAAGGCGCAACATCTGCCCTCCTCCAGTCCTCCGGCACCCTACCTGTGTCCAGAGACAAGTTGAATAGCTTTGTCAGTGGGGCTGCCAGTGCCAACTCCTCCTTCAATTCCCTGATCACCTTGGAGTGTAGCCTGTCCGGCCCCATTGCCTTGTCCACCTTCAACCTTCCTAGTTCCTCCCTAACCCTATCCATAGTGAGCAGGCTCTGATCCATCCATTTGCCCTCCCTCCCTTCCTCTTAAGCTAAGGTCCCCTGCCTCTTCCTCTTCTGTAAATATTGAGCAAAAGTACTTATTTAACACCTCTGCTTTTCACAATCCCCTTCCAGTGGTAAACCTCCTCCATCCCTCAGTCTTGCAATATACTGCTTCACCCTTCTCTTCTCCTCACATATCAACAAAAGGTTTTGTCCCCCTTTTGGCATGTTTAGCTATTTTTCTCTCAGTATCTGCTTTTGCCCTCCTTATCTTTTCCTACCAATCTCCTGTTCTCCCTATAAGCCTCTCAGTCCTCCTTGCTGAGTGTCCTCTTAAATTTCCTGAAAGACCTCCTCCTGTCCCTGACTGCCGCCACTACCTCCCTTGTGAACCAAAGCTGTCTCTTTCTTTTTCTGCTCTTCTTAACCTTTTCTATGCACATTTCCGTGACTTTTAATATCCCTCCTTTAATAGATTCCCATAGCTCCTCCACTGTCTCCACATTCTTAGTTGCCTCCATTGTTTCCCTCGCTACCCTTTTCATCCTGTCGAAGTTCGTGGGCCTGAAGTCCATGACTGTAATGGTGGTTGGTTTGTCTCCTCCCTGCCCTAACTCTGAACCCTACAGTCCTGTGGTCGCTGGTGCCCAGAACTTCTCCCACCTGCACCTCTTCCACACTCTCCCCGTTTGTCAGGACCACATCCCGTAGGTTGTTGCCCCTTGTTGGCATCCTGACTAGCTGCTGTAAGAATACCCTCTGCAGCACCATTAGAATCTCCCTACTCCTAGTCGATACTGCATCTGGGATTCCCCAGTCTATATCTGGGAGGTTTAGGTCCCCAACCAGTAGTACTTCTCCTTTGAGGGCCATCCTCGTGAATGCCTGAATCAGCTGTCTATCCCCCTCCTCCACGCTGTGTCGGTGGTCTGTATACCACTTCTAACCGAAAAGGATTCTCCAGTCCTTCAGTCCAGTGTTACCCACAGTAGTTCAGTTCCCCAGTCTTCCTGTTGTCCCTTGGTTACTCTTATATCATCCCTGATGTATAAACCCCCTTGCCCTCCCTGTCTTTTCTGAACAGTCTGTAGCCGGGATAGTCATCTCTCAGGTATGATGTTCTGTCCACCAGGTCTCACTTACTGCTAATATATCCAGCCCTTCATCCCCATAGTGGCCTACTAGTCCTCCATTTTGTTCCCTAAGCTCCTGGCATTTGGCTGCTAAGCCCTTCCATCAAGTTCCCCATCTGTCCCCCCTTCCAAATGACAATCTCTTGTCCAGCATTCTATCTCTATCCTGGATGGAGGCTGGTAACTCCCCATTTCTCCTGTCTTGTGGTGTGGATTTTTTCACAACACCCCCCCCCCGATTTAGTTTAAATTATAGGTTTCTTCTCTGAACTCTACTAACTTGCTCTTCAGTACTGCCGCTCCATCCCTATTCAGGTGCAGTCTGTCTGGGGCAAATAGGCTCTTATCCCACCACATTGATCACCAATTCCCTCTAACCCATACCCCATCTGTTCGCACCAACCCGTCAGCCATTTATTAAACTCCTCAATCCTTAGCCTCCTCGCAGTACTAGCTTTTGGCACGGCCAACACCTCTAAAAAAAAGCTACAGACTGGAACCCCAGGCTGCTGCAGTAGTTAGCAAGCTCTCTGAATCTTGGATGGTCTGCCAACAGGTTCTTTCCCACCAGATCATTTGTTCCCAGGTGGAACAACAGGTATGTTTTTCCATCTTGCTGTTTCCCCTTTGAGGGAATATAGTGTAAGGCCTCCAACACTGTCATGCCTGGCAGGCACTCAACCAAAACTGCACTGCTTTTGTCACCCCTGCCTCCTCCCATCAGATTCCTTTTATTACTGAATCCCCAACCAGTAAGACCCTGCTCTCCTTTACCTTCTTTATGTACTATACTTCTCTTCTATCCTTTTCCCAGCCCCTTGCATCCCTTTTGTTACCCTTTTCTCAATTTCCCCTTTACTTTTCATTTCTCCCAGAGGCCTGATTTCCCCTGCACTCCTCATGCTCCATGCCCCCAGGTGTTTTCTGCTAAACTATCTACCTCTGCCTCACTTCCCTCAAGCTCTGTTCCTCCCGTCTGCCCTTCTCTTTCCCTTGCCCTGACTGATTTTCCTGGTGATTGGGTCACCTCCTCATTCCCATCTTGGCTGAGCCCCTCTATTCCTGAGCTTGCTCCCCCCTATGGGGGGTTGCCCTTTCCAGGTTTTGTTCCCCTATACCCTTACATTTATGTTTGCCACCCTCTTGGTTCTTTCCCAAAGGGGTGTCCCCTTCCCCCTCTCCACTGAACTTTCCTTCATGTTTTCTTCTCCTGTTTCCCCTAAGTCCTCTTCAACCCCATTATCCCTATTCTCTTCCTCCATTAAGTGTCCCTAGTGGTGCAAATTTGTTTACCTGCTCTATGCCCACTGCCTGTATCCTGTTGACTGAGCTCCTCTCCTGCTTTCTCATCCCTTTCCTTCTGTGCAGGCTTTGGACTTATGTGTACTGTACCTTATCTCCTGCCATTCCCTGGTCCTTCTTGTGACCCTTGCCACCTTTTACCTGAGCCCCAAGCCCCCCGTATGCAGTAATGCAGATACATTGATTTGGATCATCCTTGTGGGGCATCCCACTGCACAAGTGGCCTAACAGGGAGGTTGGGATTGTATGTGGAAAGCAAAATGCACTTGGACCAGATCCAGTGCAAATGTAACAGTAAATGCCACTTAGATCAAGGCAGGAAACAGCCAACAAATATGAGTTTAGGCCTGAGTAGACAGGCCCTGGGAAATGGTGGAGAAGGGGATAGAGATCGGAGCCGCAGTGAATAGGGAATGTACAGTACGATGCAGCTCGTACTGTTAGGGAAGAACTGAACTGAAGAGTTGAAGTGGCAAGGGAATGCCCTTACAGCTGTGTGCCACCTAGGCAGCTGAATAAATACACCCAGACTGATCCCAGCTCCAGTTTGGAACTCAGTTTGTGTGTGACCTCCTGCTTATGGTGCCCCAGTGTATGGCCAAGGTGCCCCCCGTGGTGGCAAGGTAAAAGGTGTATGTACAGGTTTCTGTGGCATAGGCGATACTCCTCTGATGAGAGATTCTACCAGATACCCTTGCACTCATGGGGGTGCCCATCCCTTACATATGGCTCTGTTGCAAATATATGAACATACAAACATACGAATGAGCCAGCAGAAAAAACGCCTTGCGGTCTATCGTGTTTGCTTGAGTTTGCAGACCCCTCAGCACTTGCTGAGCGATCTGCCCCCCTCTCTGTATCCACTCCTCCCCCAATGATGTTCTCCCACCCAAGTCCCTCCCCTGTCCCCCTTTGCATGCAGCTTTCCCTTTTGCTCTGTTTCATTCTTTCTTGAAACTGTCTACAGTTCTGAGGAGACTACTTCCTCTGGCAACTTGTTCCATTTCATCACCACCATCTCAGTGAAAAGTGTCCCTCATCTTCCTCCTGAATCTCCCTCTCCCCCCAACCAGCTTGAGGCAGTGTGCCCTAGTGGTCCAGTTCCCACTAACATAGAAACATAGAAGTTGTCAGCAGACAAAGACCTCTTGGTCCACCTAGTCTGCCCTATTTTCCATACCTACAGTGTCACTGCAGACCCTGTTCATTCTCCTGTATGCAAACCTCCCCTTGCCTTACTTCTAACATCCTTTTGTGTCTATTCCATGCTTTCTTGAATCCTGTAACTGTTTTAGCCCCAACTTCCACTTGGAGGCTGTTTCAAGCATCCATCACCCTTTCTGTGTGGAAGTACTTCCTCACATTTCTCTCAGCCTCCCCTCCAGCTTCATAGTGTGACCCCTTGTCCTTGAGCATCTTTTCTCTGGAAAATGCTCCTTCCCTACCTTGTTTATACCTGTGAGGTATTTGAATGTTTCTATCATACCCCCTTCTCTCTTTTTCTAGGAGTACATATTTAATTCCTTAAGCCTTTCTTTGTAGGGCTTCTGATGAGGCCCTGCACCATTTTGTTACCCTCCTTTGTACTGCCTCTACCCTATGTCCTTAGGAGGTGGAGCCCCAAAATTGGACACTGTACTTGAGGTGGGTCTCACTAGTGATGTATACAGTTGCAGCAGCCACTTCTAAGAGTGGGATTATTCTAGATGCCCTACAGGGGGCATGCCTTAGACAACTAGTATTGGAACCCACTCGAGAGGGAACAATCTTAGACCTGGTTCTCTCAAATGGAGATGGAGAGAGGATCACAGATGTAGAAGTGGGTAGCCATCTGGGAACTAGCGACCATCGAACAGTATGGTTCACAATAAACACAGCAATAGAGTCAAGCCATACAAAGGCAAAAGTACTGGACTTCAGGAGGGCTGACTTTGCCAAAATGTGTGAGTGCCTAAGGAATGCACTAGCAAATGGGCAGGAAGGAGGGGTGGAAGAACAATGGGGAATAATAAAACCGCCATCACAGAGGTAACAAGCCTTTGTGTGAAGCAAATAAACAAAACAAAATGATGTAAGAAACCACTATGGTTCTCAAAGGAGGTGGCAGTGAAGGTCCAAGAGAAAAAGAAAGCATTCAGAAAGTACAAGTACAACTCTTAAAACTGAAGGTGAACAAAGCAATGGGGCCTGATGGGATTCATCCCAGAATTCTAAAAGAACCAAGGGTAGAACTAGTGACACCACTGACTACGCTCTTTAACAAATCATGGGAGGATGGGGTGGTACCTAAGGACTGGAGGAGAGCAGATGTGATTCCACTTCACAAAAGTGGGAGCAGGGCAGAAGCAGGAAACTACAAACCTGTTAGTTTAACCTCAGTGATAGGGAAAATTATGGAATCACTGCTGAAGGAAAGAATTGTTGAGTACCTAGAGGCCAGAGGAGCACAGGACCCAAGGCAGCATGGATTCACAGTGGGAAAGTCATGACAGACAAATCTAATAGATTTCTTTGACTGGGTGACCAAAGTAGTAGATCAGGGAGGGGCTGTGGACATGGCCTACCTAGACTTTAGCAAGGCATTTGACTCAGTCCCACACAAAATATTAATATACAAGTTAGCCAGCCTGGAAGTGGGTCCCAAGATGATAGCCTGGGTAAAGAATTGACTGGAGAATAGGACACAGAGGGTAATAGTAAATGGAGTCCACTCTGAAGAAAGGGGGGTTACTAGTGGGGTACCGCAGGGTTCAGTATTAGGACCGTTCTCTTCAATGTCTTTATAAGTGACATTGCAGAGGGACTGGAAGGAAAAGTATGTCTCTTTGCAGATGACACAAAGATGTGCAACAGAGTTGATGCACAAGGTGGGGTGGAAAGGATGAGAAGGGACTTGGCAAGGTTAGAGGAATGATCAAATGTATGGCAGCTTAGATTCAATGCTAAGAAGTGCAAGGTAATGCACCTGGGAAACAGAAACCCAGGGGAAGAGTACACAATGGGGGTGAGATACTAACAACAACAACAACAAGCATTTGTCAATGCCAAATGTTTGCTTACTGGCATTGGCAGTGGTAGTGTAGAAGTTACAGAGCTGCGTAATAGGAATGGCAGTGAAGTATTGAACT
This sequence comes from Neoceratodus forsteri, assembly GCA_016271365.2. Classification (NCBI taxonomy): domain Eukaryota; kingdom Metazoa; phylum Chordata; order Ceratodontiformes; family Ceratodontidae; genus Neoceratodus; species Neoceratodus forsteri. The sequence continues at coordinate 119,760,702 of CM028129.1, read as the reverse complement.
GAAACCAACCCACCACCACCCTGCAGAGGTGACAGGCATTGGGGTGTGCATTTGGGTCGTCAGGCATAACGGCCACGCCATTTCACCACACCCCACTCTGCAGAGACTGACAAGTGTCACGTGTTCCTTTGGGGTCTTTGGTCCTATGCTAACCCCATTTCATTAGGGAATACGGTGAGATGGGTGCAATATAGAAGAATGGGGTGAAGTTTGGGGTCAAGAGTCCAAGGCATACCTCGATGCCTCTCACTGACTGCAGGGTGTGGAATGGTATGAGCATCACAGGCAAGAATCCCAAGTCACACCCCTGATTCCTGTCATTCTCTATAGGGTTGGGCGATTTAGTTGAAAAGCCTAATACCTCAGGCATTCGTTGGTATTTTAACTCCAAATTTTCAACATGTTTGTTTTGTGACCCCACCTCATGAACAGGGGGAATATCAGTTTGGTAGCCGAAAGCTGCTTATGCACAGTGACTACGGGATTTAGCACCACAGGTGCAAAAATATTCCGAACAGGCTGTAAAAAATGACAGCTGTACTCTGTCATGGGGAGGTGTAAAAATGGCTATGTTGCAAATGTGTAGTAAAAATATTTAAAAAAATGGTGAAGTCACGAGCGTACATAGAAACTGTGCAACGCACACCCGTTATATAAGTAGGTTGGGGATATTTTATAGCAGATTGTCAACTCAGGCATTTTGGTGCCTCCGATCATGAACAGTGTCACTGTGATTTTCTTTACTGTGCGAATAATGATTTCCGACAGCGACCACGCATCTCTGCACTGAAAGTGTGAAACACACTTGCCATGTTGTGAAAAATGGCAGCTGTACTGTTCATAAGGAAGTGTTGAAAAAATGCCACTAGTGAAAATCTGGACTGAAAATACTACAAAGTCATGAACTAACGAGGATGTGTGGAAAGTGCACAATACTCACTGTAACACAGTCATTTTATGACTTTTGTCACCAAATTTTCAACATAGCCATTTAAGACCTCTGCTCATGAACAGTGTAACTGTGATTTTCTTAATCTGTCCTAAACATTGCTTTGCACACCAACAGCACCATTATACGTCCATGTGCGATAACACATTTTGGGTGACATATGAAAAATTGCAGCTGTACTGTTCATAAGGAAGTTTAATAAAATGGACATGTTAATCTAAGTGAAAATATTAAATTTGCAAACTTACGAGCATGCATAGGAACTGTGCAATGCAGCTCGTAAAAGTCATTTCTAGACATTTTTCCACCAAGTTTTCCACATAGCCATTTTAAGACCTCTGCTCATGAACAGTGTCACTGTGGTTTTGTTAATGTGTCCATACATTGAGCTTGCACACTGACTGCGCCATTTGCGCTACGGGAAACACGCTTTGGGCAGGATGTGAAAATGACAGCTGTACTGCTCATAAGGAGGTGTGGAAAATGGCAATGTTGGAAATCTGGGTGGAAATATTGAAATTCGCAAACCCACGAAAGGCATGTGGGAACTGTGCACCACACGTGAAAACAGTCATTTTTAGGAATTTGTCACCAAATTTTCAACATTGCCATTTTAAGATCTCTGCTCATGAACAGTGACACTGTGATTCCTTAATGTGTCCCATACACTGAGTTCGCACAACGACTGCGCCATTGTGCGCTACATGGGCAGAAACACGTTTTGGGTGAGATGTGAAAAATGACAGCTGTACTAGTCATAAGAAGGTGTGGAAAAATGGCAATGTTGAAAATCTGGAGTGGAAATATTGAAAATTCGCAAACCTATGAGCGTGCGTAGGAACTGCTCGCAACCTACGTAAAACAGTCATTTTTAGGAATTTTTTCACCAAATTTTCAACATAGCCATTTCAAGACCTCTGCTCATGAACAGTGTCACTGTGATTTCTTAATTTGTCCTGTACATTGATTTACGCACGACCTACGCATTATTATGCGCTACAAGGGAGGAAACACATTTTGGGTGAGATGTGAAAATGACAGCTGTACTACTATAAGATGGTGTGGTGAAATGGCAATGTTGAAAATCTGGAGTGAAAATATTGAAATTTCGCGAACTTACGAGCCTGCATAGAACTGCATAGCTACGCTCATGTCAAACAGTCATTTTTTGAATTTTGGCACCAAATTTTCAACATGGGGGTTTTGGGCCCCCTTCTCATGAATGATGTCACTGTCATGGTGGTATTCAGTCCCGAAGGGTGATTTCGCAGTCACTGCACAGTCACTGCGCGAAATCACCCTTCGAGCCCGAATAACGCCATGACAGTGACATCATTCATGAGAAGGGGTCCCAAAAACCCCATGTTGAAAATTTGGTGCAAAAATTCCCAAAAATGCCTGAGATATGCAATAAAGTTGAACCCCTCCTATCTAGCCCATTATACAGCTTACCGGCATTTCCTCAGTTCGCGGTCGCCTTTGAAGAGTGCAGACGTGTTCCCGGTCCACCGAAGATCGTCGCGCCGGAGTCCGGAGGTAAGTATGGGGTGAGGGGTGTGGGGAGGCTAGTGCGCAGTGGGTGGGTGTGGGATGTGGGAGGGGCTCGGGAGGCGCCCGTGGGACAGTTTTGTTTTACAGGAAAAAAAAAAGCGTCAGCGGGACCGCTTGCCACTGGGGTGGGCTCCCAGCGTGCTGCTTGTTTACTGGGGGCCGTTCAGCCAGGGGATTAGGCACCCCGTCGGCAAAAAACCTAATGACACGTTTGCCCGCATGAGGTGGGCTCTCAGCGTGGCACAAGTGCCAGGAGGCGTTCAGCGATGGGGATTGGGAACCCCCATCGGCAAAATCATGATTGCCACACTGGGGTGGGCTCCCAGCATGGCACCAAATACTGGGAAGGGAGGAGCGATGCAGCGCGGCCGGCGGGGATTGGGCACCCGTCGGCTCACGCTGCGTGTGGAAGCGGCGCGCGTCTGCGGCTGGGGAGCTGCCGTGAGCAGCTTCTTATCGCTGCTCACTCAAGCATAGCTCCTTTCAACTGTATGCCACTGCATTTTGGAGCGTGTCATAGACAGCTCAAAAATGCATTAGCCAGAGGCAGCGCCTGCCAGCACACTGCCTGAATTGGAGGAGGAGGTGACACACCTCCGAAATCTCCGATGATGGCACTATGTTTCTTGCACATGCGTGCAAGCAAACATAAAAATGGAAAGGGACCTGGGGGTAGTCATATCAGATGACTTAAAGGTGGGCAAGCAATGTGAGAGGGCAGTAAGGAGGGTTGGGGGGATACTGGGATGCATAGGGAGAGGCATCACCAGCACAAAACAGGAAGTTGTTATCCCTCTTTACAGACAGCTGGTGAGACCCCATCTGGAGTACTGTGTGCAGTTCTGGAGACCCAGTCTCCGCAAGGACACAGACAAGATGGAAGCTGTCCAGAGGAGGGCAACTAAAATGGTGCAGGGTCTGCACCAGAAGAAATATGGAGAGAGACTAAAGGAGCCTAATATGTATAGCCTCGAGGAAAGGAGGGAGAGGGGGACATGATAGAAACTTTCAAGTACCTCAAGGGAATCAACAAAGTCCAAGAGGGTAGCATCGTTCAAAAAAAGAGGTGTGCAAGAACAAGGGGGCACAATTTGAAGATGGGGGTGGCTCAGAGGTAATGTAAGGAAGTATTTTTTTCACAGAGAGGGTTGTGGATACATGGAGCGGCCTTCCGGAGAGGCTGTGGAGTCAAAAACAGTGGTTGAATTGAAGCATGCATGGGATATTCATAAGGCAAGTCTAGGAAGTGGGGGTAGAAAGAAGTAGGCTGCTGGTTAACTAGGATCTGCAGTTTATCCATTAGGTAGGGAAATGGACAGACTGGGTGGGCCAAGCGGTCCTTATCTGCCATCAGATTCTATGTTTCTATGTTTCTATGCATCCGAGCATCCTGCTAGCCTTTCCCACTGCCTTGTCACATTGTTTAGCTACCTTTCATTAGAAATGATTACCCCCAGGTCCCTTTCCTGGTTTGTGACTACTAATTCCACTCCTCCCAACTGATATGTTGCCCCCAGGTTTCTGTGCCCCAAGTGCATGATTTTGTACTTTTTCGCATTGAAGCCCAGCTGCCAAACCTGTGACCATTCTTCTAGCTTTTTTAGATCTTCTCTAATTCTTTCCACCCCCCATGGCCCGCAAGCTCACTTTGTTGATACCCCTAAGGTATTTAAAGGAGTCCATCATGACTCCCTTCTCCTTCAATCCTCCATTTGAAACCCCTAAGTTTCTCCTTGTATGCTCTGCCCTGCTGACCCTGGATCATGCTGGTAGCCCTCCTCTGGACCACCTCCTGCATGTTGATGTCTTTTTTAGATAAGGCCACCATTACTGCATGCTGTACTCCAGATGTGGCTGAATCAGTGATCTGTACAGTGGCAGAATGACCTCCACTTTTCTGCTAGTAATATCCCTGGCTATACAGCCCAACAACTGATTTGCCTTGACTGCTGCTCTCCTGCAGTGTGCTGAGGTCACTGTAATGATCACACCCAGGTCCTTCTCCTCCTCTGACTCAGTAGCCTGCACATACCTCAGCCAGCCTTTGGTCTCTGGGATTTTCATCCCAGGTGCTTAACTTTGCATTTTTGGCATTGAATCCTTTGCTACAAATACCTGACCACCTTTGAAGTTTGGCCAGGTCTTCTCTAATGTCTTGTCTCCCTTCCTCTGTGTTCACTCTCCTGTGGAGCTTTGTGTCATTCACGAACAGGCATATCTTACCTTGTATCCCATTTACAATGTCACTGATGAAGATGTTAAATAACACAGGCTTGAGTACTGAGTCCTACTAGTGACTGGTCTAGCCTCCGAGAACTCCCCACCCCCAACCACTACCCTCTGGCTTCTATTTTGCAGCCAGTTTCTAACCCACAGCCAATTTTGCCCCTACCCCCAGATCCTCCATCTTCCTAACTAATCTCCTGTGGGATCAGAGTCAAAAGCCTTAACGAAATTCAGATACACTGCTTGGACCCTGGCCACTGTCCTGGTTACCCAGTTGAAGAAATTCAGGTTGGTCTGGCAGGACCACCCTGACACAAACCCATGTTGTCTCTCGTCTTGGAGCCCACCATATTCCAGAAGGCTTACTAGATTTTCCTTCAGTATCGTTTCCATGAGTTTCCCAACTATCAAAGTCAGACCAACTGGTTGATAGTTAACTGGGTCATCCCTTGCCTGCTCTTGTACAGTGGCACTACATGTGCTGTCTTTCAGTCTTGGACTACTTCCCCCATCTCCAGAGAGCTGTTAAATGTGGACTTGCAGTATAGTCTAAAGGTTAAAGTAACGAGCTGTGAATGAGCTTGTTACATCTAGCAGACCGGGTTTGATTCCCACAACCTCCACTTGCATACTGTGTGATTCTAAGCAAGTCCTACCTCCCAGTGCTCCTTGGTTGCCCCTGAAAACAGGCACTTGTGCCTAGTGGGCCTTACTTGGCTGCCAAAGAATAAATAAACAGGACCACCACGGGGCCCTGCAGAATATCTGCCAATTCCCTCAGCACCTTTGGGTGTATGGTATTCGGTCCAGGGTACTGGTCTTCTTTAAGCCTTTCCTCACCCTATAAACTTCAGTCTCCCCATTCGTGACCGCTCCCACCTTTTCCTTCTCCGCTTTTCCCCTAGGGTACTGGGCCATCCTTCTCCTAAGTGAAGACTGAACAGAAGAACTCTAAGTACTTCGGCATTCTCCTCACTACTCTCCACCCCTCCCATTTTCAGCTTGACTATCCCATCCTTGATGTCCCACTTTCCCTAATGTACTGAAAGAAGGTCTTCTCCCTCATCTTCACCACCTCTGCTAACTGCAGGTGTCCCTTGGACTTGGCCAGTCCTATTGCCCTGCCCACCTCCCTTGCTTTAGTACAGTACTCCTCCCTGTCCTCGTCCTCTCGTGCATCTGCACATCTTGAAGGCTGCCTTCTTGCTATTGACCACCTGGGCTACCTCCCCATCAAACCAGCTGTTTTTTTTTGCTCAAGATCTTTTACTCTACTTTGGCACACTCATTAGTGGCTACTAACTGCCTGTCTTTGAGCAGCCCATTTCTGCTCTAGCCCCATTTCCTTTCTGATTACAGCATGGTGCCCCCCCAGGATCTCACCATTTTGCCGTAGTCTGCCCTCCTAAAATCTAGCACTCTTGTTTTTGTTCTTGTCTTTTCCCCACCTATGTCCAAGTGAAACCACACAGTGTGATGGTCACTACCATAGAAACTTAGAACATGGACTGGCAGGCCCATCGTCTGTTCTGTTTTCCCTGCCTAATACTATATCCTAGACCAGATCTGGTCACAGGTGTCCCTCCCCCTCCTTTACTTCTATTTGAAACTCCCCACAGTCTTTGCCCTCACCTCCTCTTCTGGCAAGCTATTCCAGGCATTCACCATCTTTCTATAAAGAAGTATTTCTACACATCCCTCTTAGACTCACCAATTCCTCAAGCTTCATAGCATGCCCCCTTGTTCTGGTGCTCCTCCTCTTGTGAGACTCCCTCTCACACCTTGTTCTCCCCTGTGAGGTACTTGCAGGTCCCAGCCATGTCCCTCTCACTCTCCTCTTCTCCAGGGTGTACATGTTGAGCTCCTTAGCCTCTTTGCTGTATGGTTTCTCGTGCAGCCCCCCCCCATTTTAGTAGCTCTCCTCTGGACCACCTCAACCCTGATGATGTCCATGTGAAGGTGCGACTTCCAAAACTGGACACAATACTTCAGGTGGAGTCTCACGAGTGAGTGATACAGAGGCACCAACTCCTTTCTCCTGCTATAGATCCCCTTCCTTAGGAACCTCAGCGTCTGGCTCACCTTGTCTACTGCCCTGTTGCACTGACCTGCTACCTAGAGATCATCAATATGATCACCCAAAGGTCTCTCTTTGCTTGGTAACTGAGGACCTCACCCCTTCCTTTGTATACACAGTCTCCAGGTTTCCCCACCCTAGATGCATGACTTACACTTTTTAGCATTGAAATAGCTGCCACTCCCTAGACTATTCTTTAATTTCTCCAGAGCCTTTTGCATTCTTTTCATCCTCTCCTGGGTGTCTACCCTGCTGTAGACATTTGTGTCATCTGCAAAGAGAGATACCTTTCCATTCAATTCCTCAGCCATGGCACTTATAAAGACATTGAAGAGTACAGAGCCCAGTACCGATCCCTGTGGTACTCCACTGGTCACTCCCCCATCCACCAAGTGACTGCCATTTTTCACTACTCTCTACCTCCTATCTTTCAGCCAGTTACAGACCCAGCACACCACCTTCTCCTCCACCCCCAGGCTGCTGAGTTTCTTAATCAGCCTCCTGTGTTGTATAGTGTCAAAGACCTTACTGAAGTCCATAAAGGCCACATCAACTGCCCTCCCCGATCCACCTGCCTAGTTACCCAGTCAGAAAAATCTGTCGGATTCATTTGACATGACCTCCCTCATGTGAAGCTATGCTACAGGTGGTCCTGCAGCCCATATGTCTACATGTACTGCATCAGTCTTTCCTTTAGCAGCTTTAACTTCCCCACCACTGATGTGAAACTTACTGGTCTGTAATTGCTAGCCTCCTCCTTGCTGCCATTCTTGTGCCAAGGGGCCACATCAGCCTTCTTCCATTCCTCGGAAACCACCCCAATGAGGTACTAAAGAGTGCTGCCAGAGGGACAGCTAGCAGCATGCTCAGTTATTTAAATACCCTTGGGTGAATCCCATCCTGCCCCATCACCTTTTCTCCTTAAGGGCTTACAACCCCCAGAGGACTCTTTTCCATAAATAGACTTGTGTCCACTGCCCCTGCCCCCAGTGCCTGTTAATGCATGATGACTTATCCTCCCCATCCACTGTAACAACTAAGCAGAACAATTCATTTAGAATTTTAGTTTTTTCTTCATCTTTCTCTTCATCTTCCCTCTCCTGATCTTCCCTATACCACCCCCTGCCTTCCTCTTTTCGCTCACATACCTGAAGAAAGTCTTATCCCCATTTTAAACCTCCAGGATGATCCTTTCCTTAGTTAGAGCCTTTGCTGTCCTTACCTCTTCTTATTTCCCTCTGTTTCTCTAGATACACCTCCATGTCTGCCTCTGCTTGGGTCTCCTCGTGTTTCCTGAAGCTGTTTTTATTCTCCCTTACTGCCTTTGCCATCTCCTTTGAGAACCACAGTGGCCTTTTTCTCCTCTTACCCTTGCTTGTTACTTTTACAAGGCTTCCTGTTACTTGCATTATTCCCCCCTTTATTCTGTTTCATTGCGACTCCACCCCCTGGCTATCCCCACTTTCAAGGTATTTCCTAAGACAGTCTCCCATCTCATTAAACTCTTGCGCTCCCTGAAATCTAACCCTCGTTCTACTGTGGTTTTCTCTTGCCAATCCATATGTCAAACAACACTGTACAACAATCACTTGTACCTGGGGGCTACCCACTGTGCCATCTGCAATGCTGTACCTGTTGTTAAGTACCAGATCCAGCACTGTCACATCTCAAGTGGGATCTTTAACCAGCTGCCTGAGAAATGCCCGTTGTGAAGTCTAGGATGACCCTGCTCCTAGCTGTAACTGCAGCATGATGTTCCAGTCCACATCCAGCAAGTTAAAGTCACCCATAATTATTACTTCCCTTTTGCTGACTATTTTGCCTATGGCATCCCCAAAACCCTGTCCAATCCATCGCCTGGTGTTGGTGGCCTGTACACCACCCCTATGTGTATAAAAGTCCACAGACAACACTTCCAATCCAATCAAAGAACCTCCAGCCTCCTTTTCCCCTGTATCCTTGTATTTCCATGTCCTAATACTGTCCTTTCCCTTACATATAAGACCTCCCCCTTTCCTCCCTGCTCTATCCTTCCAGAACATGGTGTAACCTGAACGCACCTCCCAGCTGTGGATATCGGTGCACCATGATTCTGCTATGGTCAGCCAGTTCCAGGTCAACCTTCACAATGGTAGTCACAAGGTCAGGAATTTTGTTTCTAGTTTCCCAGCATTTGGGCACATGACTCCACTCCTTTTGTCCTCCCTACCCCTACTTTTCCCTCTTGTTGCATCTATCCTTCCTCCTTCTTCTTTCAGTGGTATTATCCTTCCCTATTTTCTTCCCTCTGCCCACCTTCCTAGTATTTTCTTCTGGCCTTTTTCAACTTTTACCCTTCCATTCTTCCCACCCCCATCCTACTCCCCCACTTCTGCTGGGAAATTTGTTTCTCCTGGGCTGTCCTTCACTGCTGTTCCATCATCTTGGGGGGGCATTCACTACCTCCCTTGTTACTTTTGCCTCCCCCAGGCTAGTTTAAATGCCCATTGAATTAGCATTTAAACCTCACTCCCAGGTTTGCCATTCTCCTCCTGGATGGATGGAGGCCATTCCATTTGTATAGGCCTTTATCCATCCAGGTAGGATGCCAGTCCATGATGTAGCCAAGACCTCCTCCCTGCACCATGTTTTCAACCAGTTGTTGAAGACTGTAGTGCAGTACACCCTCTCCTCCACCCAGCCTTGCACAGGTAGAACCTCAGTAAAAGCCACTGTGCATGCTGGCTGCTTCAGATCCCTCTCTAGTTCCCTAAACCTCTCCTGCACCACCTTGGCTGCATCCCCTGCTAGGTTGTTTGTCTGTAGATGGGCAATGATGTCCAGTTCCCCCTTCTGTCTTGCCAGCCTAGTGATCCTAAGGATCTGCTCCCCAACCCTCCCTGCTGAGGCACTGGCTAGGCACCTCCCCTCCTTCTTTCCATCCTGTTGTGCTCCCCAAACTACATCCCCCTCCTCGATGATTGAGTCTTGCACCAGAAGTTGCTTCCTCTTCTGCTAGATTCTTCTTCTTCCCTTCTTTGGACCTCTGCTTTGAAGGAAGGACCCTGCATCCTCCCTTGCCATTAACTCAGGTGTCTAGACTTGGCAGTCCCATCCCACCAGGATTGTGAGAGAGTTCTGTAGTGGCACTGGCTGAGGAATGTGTTCCCTTACCCCAACCCCCACCTTCCCAGAGACCACCACATTACAGTCAGACCTCCTCCCAGGCACTCTCTGAGGCATCAGTGGTGGACTTGGAGGCCCCAGGTTGGGGAAAGAGGTCCCCCAAATCCTAGCCAACTTGATTAAGAGTCTAGAAGTCTCCACCCCGAGACTAGGGGCACACTCAAATGGGGCAGCACCTCAGTCTCCAGAAAGTCTCTCTGAAGAATGTTGCCCTACAGCCACTGTACTGAACCACTTCCATCATTTTCAAATCTGCCTCCCCATTACATGAAAATTAATTTATCCTTTCTCCCAAGCAGGGTGTTTCTTTATTTCCCTTTTCTTGGCTGGATTACCCCCTTTTACTATACCCTAATTAGATACTGCTTTGCCTACCTTTTACATTTTTAATAAAATATTTCTACCTTTTCCCCTTTGTAGCCTGACCCTATATAGGGTGTTTGTAGTTTCCTCAAACTTCCCTTAAAATCTTTTGTATTCCTACCCCAGTTAGGGTGTCATACCTGTTCTGAGTTTTGGCCTACCCTTTACCTGCCACCTGTCGCTGCAGTGAATGCAATAACAGGAGTGAACAGGTACTTTACCTTGGTCAACTGGCAAAATGCCCCACTTTCTTGCTTCCTCCTGCTGATGCCTAAGACACCAATCTTACACCTGTTCCACTCCTTCACTGTTACACTTATTCACTGGGACATGAAGGTGCAGGACAGATTGAACTGAAAGGAATTTATACCCCTGGAGCAGAGCTTCCTGGAATACCTCGATGGGTCAGTGTTGATCACGTGACCGCCTCTGTAGCTCGGTCCTGCCTCCAACCCCTGACCTTTGTTCCCTAGAAACATAGAATTTGACGGCAGATAAGGACCGCTTGGCCCACCCAGTCTGCCCATTTCCCTGCCTAATGGATAAGCTGCAGACCCTACTCTTGTTGCAATCACAAAAAACAAGTAAGATTAAACAAAAGCAGATACGTCCTTGTTACAAGCCTAGAGCCCCTTTCAGTCCCTGGACTTGCTGGCACTTGCTTGGTGAAAAAGTGCTCACTACTTGCAAATGGTGCTTCCACCTTTACCTCCTGGACATGAGCACCACTGGACAGAACCAGGTCCAGTATGACCCTCTCCCTAGTGGACTCCAGGACACACTGTCAGGAAGCTACTCAGGAATGCATCTAGCAGTACCTGTGTCTTGGTACAGGTGACAGCTGGAACCTTCCAATCTGAAGTTTCTGGAGTCCCCTGGATACCCTCTTAGAGTTAAGTTATTTAAGGTTAGTGCAGGGGCTGATGTGGGCACCTCCATGGTCAAAGAGCTAAAGAATAAGTCACCTCTAAAATGTCTGTTCCAAAAAGTTCTTCCCAATTTTATTGACATTTTTTCATTAAGCTTTATCCATGTCCTGTGGTACCCAAATGTTTCACCCTGTTTTACAGCTTCACCAGGGAGAATCTAAAGCTTTAGTAACAGCCATCATGAATACACCAGACATGCTGCCTGAACCCTTTGAATGTACACAGTAAACACTGGGGATTATTGACGTCCCAAATGTAGGCATAAGCCATGGAAACTATTAATGCAGAGCAAAACCAGGCAAACAAGCATTTGTCAATGCTGAATGTTGCTTGCTTGTATGTGCTGTTTAGGTATTTGGAAGTGATAGTTCCATGCCTTCCTCCCAAGACATCCACTGTGTCTTTCTGTACAGTATTCACAGAAGATCTGGTTGAGCAAGGAGGTCATGGAAAAAGTAAGAAGGAAAAGAGCTGCCTTTAGGAAGGAAAAGAGCTGCCTTTAGGAAGTACATGAAAACAGGGAGGGAGGAGGACAGGGAGGAGTACTTGACAGAATCGAAGGAGGTGACAAGGGCAGTAAGGGGAGCCAAAGCATCTACGGAACTCAGGCTGGCACAAGATATTAAGAAGGGGGAAAAGCACTTCTTTAAGTACATCAGGGAGAAAAGGAGCTGTAAGGACCACATAATAAGGATTAGGAAGGAGGGGGGTTGGGTGGAAGCAGGGTGCGATAAGGCGGAAGCACTAAATGAGTACTTCTGCTCAGTATTTACTAAAGAGAAGAGGGGGGTGACACCCAAGGTGGGAGAAATGGCAGAAGCAGGGTGGGAAGTGGTGACAGATGGGAAATCATGGGAGAGCAGAGTTTGAGAGGGTTTGAAGGCACTGAGGGTGGACAGGCGCCAGACAGATGGCATCCACCCCAGGGTACTGAAGGAGCTAGCAGAGGTCCTTGCAGGACTTTTGGCAGACCTATTTAATGCCTCACTACATTCGGGGTGTGTATCTCAGGACTGGAGGATGGCTCATGTGGTGCCCCTCCACAAGAGTGGTCCCAAGGATGAACCGGGAAACTACAGACCAGTAAGCCTCACATCCATCGTGGGTAAGCTAATGGAGACTATCCTGAAGGAGAGGCTGGTGGACCTCCTAGAGGCCAAAGGACTACAGGACAGCAGACAGCATGGCTTCATATGTGGCAGATCCTGTCAAACCAACCTAGTCGAGTTCTATGACTGGGTAACTAGGCAACTGGACAGGGGCCATGCAGTGGATGTCCTGTATCTGGACTTCAGTAAGGAATTCGACTCAGTGCCACATGGAAGGCTGGGAAGGAAGTTAGTAGGCACAGGGGCGGGGTGCAAAGCTGGTGAGATGGGCAGGAAACTGACTGCAGGGAAGGCAACAGAGGGTGGTGGTGGGTGGGGAGCTCTCACACCCAAGGGCAGTGATGAGCGGTGTTCCACAGGGCTCAGTGTTGGGACCAGTGTTTGGGATATTCATTGCAGACATATCATGGGACATCAAGAGCAAGTCTGTTTGCTAATGATACCAAGGTAGGCGCGGTGGTGGATGACCTAGGGGGATGGCAGGGGGTTGCAGGATGATCTGGCAAAGCTTGAAACCTGGTCAGACACCTAGCAACTGGGCTTTAATGCCAAAAAGTGCAAGGTGCTGCATTTAGGGATGAAGAACCCAAGGAGGAGTTACCAGCTAGGGGGAATGCAGCTAGCCAGACAGAGAGGAGAAGGATCTGGGTGTATACAGGGTCAATGAACAACTCTGTGCAATGTAGGAAGGCAGCTGCAAAGGCCAACAAAATGCTGGGTTGTATTGCAAGGGGTATATCTTTGAGGAGGGAGGAGGTGATTCTGCCACTGTATAGGTCATTAGTTAGACCACACCTGGAGTACTGTGTGCAGTACTGGCGTCTGTATCTGAAGAGGGACATTAAGTTACTGGAGGGTGCAGCGCATGTGACAAAGATGATCAAGGGGCTGGGGACTTATCATATGAGAGGAGGTTGAAGGAGTTGAACATGTATTCACTGGAGAGGAGAGACAGGGGTGACATGACTGAAACCTTTAAATACATGAAAGGAATAAATAAGATGGGTACAGAGGGGCTGTTCAAAGTAAGGAGGGAGGGCCACCAGGGGCCATGATATGAGACTGGGCGAGGAAGGTTCAGGAGGCGATGAGGAGACACTTTTTTACAGAGAGGGTGGTGGCTGGGTGGAATGCGTTACCTGCTGAAGTGGTATGCAGTAGAACAGTGGACTGCTTCAAATGAGGATGGGACAGGATAAGGGGGAGGGTTAATGAAGGGGAAGGGTGGTAGGGAGGGGCAGCTGCAGAATAAGGGGTGCTAGCTGCACATTCGAGCAGGCTTGATAGACCTCTAGGCCTTTATCTGCTGGCAAATTTCGTATGTTCGTAAGAGTGAGAGGGTCAAGGGCCACAGCAGTACCGCAGTTGGCAAGGGGGTGAAGAGGTGGAAAATAGTCCATTCAAAGGCAAGAGTCCTGCAGGAGCTCACTAAATTGAAGGTGGACAAAGCGATGGAACCAGATGGCATACACCAAAGGATATTAAGAGAACTGCGAAGCGAGATAGCAGTACCTCTGGCAGCCATGTTCACTGAGTCGTTCAACACGAGTGAATTGGAGGAGGGCACATGTGGTCCCTCTACACAAGTCCGGCAGCAGGGAGGAGGAGGGGAATAATAGGCCATTCAGCCTCACCTCAACAGTGGGGAAGATCATGGAGACATTGCTTGAAGAAAGGATAGTGGGGCATCTAGAAGCCATCGGAGCCCAGGACCATAGACAACATGGATTCACAGTGGGGACATCATGTCAGACAAATCTGGTTGATTTCTTTTACTGGGTGACAAAGAAAGTGAATCAGGGTGGGGCAGTGGACAACGCTTACTTTGATTTCAGCAAAGCCTTTGACACCATTGCACATAGGAGGCTGATAAACTAGCTGAGTAGGCTGGGCATGGAGGAAAGGGTGGTAAAGTGGGTTAGAAACTGGCTAACAGACAGGAGGCAGAGAGTGGTGGTAAATGGGGTGCAGTCTAGGGAGAGGGGATGACCAGTGGGGAGCTGCAGGGATCGGTCCTGGAGCCAGTCCTGTTCAATGTCTTCATTCGAAACATTGCAGAATGGCTGAAGGGAATTTTTTCACCAAATTTGCAACATAGCCATTTTAAGACATCCGCTCAGGAACAGTGTAACTGATTTTCTTATTGTGTCCCATACATTGATTTTGCACACTGGCTGCGCCATTGTGCGCTAAATGGGTGGCAACACATTTTGGGTGAGATGTGAAAAATGACAGCTGTACTGCTCATAAGGAGGTGTGGCAAAATGGCAATGTTGAAAATCTGGAGTGAAAATATTGAAAATACGCGAAATTACTAGTGTGCGTAGAAAACAGCGCAACACATGCTCGTAAAACAGTCATTGTTGGGAATTTTTTCACCAATTTTTTAACATAGCTATTTTAACACCTCTGCTCATGAACAGTGTCACTGTGATTTTCTTAATTTGTCCTAAACGTTGATTTCGCACACCGACTGAGCCATTGTGCGCTACATGCATGGAAACACATTTTGGGCGAGATGTGAGAAATGACAGCTGCACTGCTCATAACGAGGTGTGGTGAAATGGCAATGTTGAAAATCTGGAGTGAACATATTGAAAATTTGCAAACTTACGAGCGTGCGTAGGAACAGTGCAACGCATGCTCGTAAAACAGTCATTTTAGAATTTTTCACCAACTTTTCAACATAGGGTTTTTGGGGGCCTACATCATGAACTGTGATACTGTCATTTTGTAAATTGGTCCTGAAATGTGGTTCTGCACAGTGACCGCAAAATCACCTTTCAGGGCCAATTAACGCCATGACAGTGACATAATTTATGATGTGGGGTCCCAAAAACCCCATGTTGAAAATTTGGTGAAAAAAATCCCAAAAATGCCCGCGATACGCAGTAAAGTTGAAAAAACCCTATTTATTCCATTTTACAGCTTACCAGCATTTCTCACTTTGCGGTCAGCTTTGAAGAGTGCAAGACGTCTTTCCGGTCCTCCAAAGATCGTTGCCAGACTCTGGAGGGTATGTATTGGGTGAGATGGGGTGTGGGAGGTGGATGCACAGAGGGTGGGCACAGGTGGGGGAGGGTTCAGGACAGTCAGTGAGGGAAGGTTTTTTCTTTAAGTTTTGTTTTTACTTAGATGACACAGGACTTGTGCCATGTGTGGGTGGGCTCCCAGCATGGCAGCTGGAAGGTGTTTGGGGTGGGGCAGTGGAGCGATGGGGATTGGGCACCCATCAGCCATAGAACTGTTGTCACACTGGGGTGGGCTGCCAGCGTGGCACCCGATAGTCTCAAGGGGACAGTGGTGCCGACGGGGTTTGAGCACCCCTGTCGGCCATACAGACTGCTGCCATGGTGGGGTGGGCTGCCAGCGTGGCACCTGGAACTCTGTTGGGGGTTTGGGCACCCCCGTAGACTATACAATGTGTGCATGGGGGAGCACGAGCACGCAGTATGCGTTCGTGCGTGTGTGTGTGTAGGGGGAGCACGCATGAGCATGAAATATCTTATTGCTGCTCACAGAAGCGTAGCTCTCCCTTTCAACTGTATGGCACTGCATTTTCAACTGCTGTCATAGAAAGCTGCAGCATTCATTGGAGAAATGCGGTCGCTCCTACAAACATACTAACTGAATTGGAAGACGGATGCCACACCTCCGAAAACTTGGATGATGGCACTATGTGTCTTGCACATGCATGCAAGCAACATAAAAATGGAAAGGGACCTGGGGTAGTCATATAAGATGACCTAAAGGTGGGCAAGCAATGTGAGAGGGCAGTAAGGAGTGTTGGGGGGATACTGGTATGCATAGGGAGAGGCATCACCAGTAGAAAACAGGAAGTTGTTATCCCTCTGTACAGACAGCTGGTGAGACCCCATCTGGAGTACTGCCTGCAGTTCTGGAGACCCAATCTCTGCAAAGACATAAACAGGATCGAGGCAGTCCAGAGGAAGGCAACTAAAATGGTGCAGGGTCTGCACCGGAAGACATATGACGAGAGACTTAAGGAGCTTAATATGTATAGCCTCAAGGAAAGGAGGGAGAGTGGGGACATGATAGAAACTTTCTAGTACCTCAAGGGAATCAACAAAGTCGAAGAGGGTAGCATCTTTCAGAAAAAGAGGTGTGCAAAAACAAGGGGCCACAAATTGAAGGTAGTGTGGGGGGGGCGGGCAGCTCAGAGGTAATGGAAGGAAGTATTTTTTCACAGAGAGGTTTGTGGATTCATGGAACTGCCTTTAGGAGGAGGTTGTGGAGTCAAAAACAGTGGTGGAATTCAAGAATGCATGGGACAGTCATAAGGCAATTCTAGGGGGTGGTGGTAGGAAGAAGTAGGCTGTTGGTAAACTAGGATGTGCAGCTTATCCATTAGGTAGGGAAATGGGCAGACTGGGTGGGCCAAGCGGTCCTTATCTGCCATCAAATTCTATGTTTCTATGTATGTGCACATACATTTTTCCATTTTGGAAAGCCAGGTACTATACACCTTACATGAGCTGTTAAGTCCCAGCGGATGCATTACATCCTGCAGCACGGTAACCCAGACAAACGAACAAACCCAGAGGCCAAATAAGTTTGCATGGCAGGGGCTATGCAAACACTGTACCATAATGTATCACGGCAGAGGCTACCCCTACATTGTATCATAGCGAACTCTAAATGTTAATAGTGTAAAATTAATTTTGGTCATACACTTGTCTAACATATGGACCAATGTGTGCAGTAACTATACAATTAATTGAGTAATACGTATTTTGGTCATACATTGATCTGATATGTTTCCCATTGTGTTCAGTAACTACTGGATACAGTACAGTAGGATGATATTTAACATAGTATTACATTTGGATCATATCCGAAAAGGCTTTACAGCGAAAGAAAAAAATACTTACACGTCAAACCTAGATTAATATACAAGTCCACAGTGCTGTATATACTGCTAAAATGAAAACCAATTAAACATCACAACTATAGAGCACGCCCTTGCTACTCGTGCCGCTCAATTACTTACAGCAAAACGTGCAAATATACTGTAAAATACTTTGCATCAGAAAAACACGTTATCCCCCAAAAAAATACTGCTAATTAAGGTTGTGCTAACTGTCGGGAGTTTATAATGAGTAAATTTCAACTTAAGGTCCCATACTCCTGTCGACAGCAGTAAAGCTTTAGTTGGTAACGGATGATACCCCGACTAGCAGTAGTTTGGTGAATTCGGTTCTCAATTCCGAAGGCAAAGGATACACCAAATGGAGGATCGAAAGCACACAAGAGGAAGACAGACTTACTGCTGCAGCCAGATTTGTCTCTCATTGTACAGTATCACACAAAAAAAAAAAAGGTTTCCATGTAAGCTGTTCTAATGGACACTGCCCTGTGCCCTTCATGTGGGTGCCACTGCCAACTGTCCACCACACGATCAACCACCTTAGGGCTGAGTTACAACACCACTACTTACCGATTGACCTTTTAATTGTCTCTCCATCTGCACCATTGCTACTGAAAGCAACCTGCAGTGAGTCAGGAACAACAGGTCCCTCAGCCCTCCCTCCACCTCTCACACCATCCCCTGCTGGGATGGATACTGGCCCCGAATAGCTCCTGACCCCCTTCTCTCGCTAAAAGCTTGCTTGTTGATGGAGGCTTGGTTCCTTTCCAGTAAAGGTCAATCAGCTCCAGTCCTCAACAGGCAGTACTGGACAGCGCCATCAACACAGCAGTTGATCGAGCAGCCACCATACTGATCTCTAGAGAGAGAGAGAGATCTGGAGACCTTTTCCTGTCTGGGTGTTCCATACCATTCTAAAGGGCACAGCAGTCGGCCCCACCTATGTATGCTAGCTAGTCCAGGCATCGCACAGCTAGGGAGCTGGGGGCGGTGGCAGAGTCAGAGTGCTGCACAGAAGTACGAGCTGGGGCGAGGTAGGTTGCCACAGAGCCTTGGCATCACACAGGGGTTGTCCTGGAGTGTGGGAAGCACTTATTCTTTAGCAAAGGTGTCTGTAAAAGTTTGGGAAATGAAGGCAGTGGACTGGATTCCCTAGATCTTTATTCTGAGAGAAACTAGTAGAGGTGCAGATCGGGAGGAAGATGAGTTTGTGTAGTTAGCTATGGCATTACAAAGGATAGACTCGACTGGCTGATGGGCCTGAATAGGTTTCTGCGGTGTCTGGATGATAGAATAAGACAACCTCTCTCTCATTCATTATAGTATTTTAAATAAGAACATGTGCATTTTTTTTGGGGTACACAAACTGAGATTAGCATCGTGGCATCCTTTCTCTGCTTTGAAAATTTGAATGCTTTATAATGGCCCTGTAAATTATATTAGCTGACTAAACAGCAGAGCTGTTTTGTGTGAGACACAATATAAGAACATAGTATATATTTTAATTTTAACAGTTCATTTGCCCATGAAAAGCTGCTGAGCTGTAGCATCCCGTTTTCTATGAGGTGCTGCTTTTACCCATTTCCGCAGCTGAGTGCACTAGAGAACTGATGATTTTACACACACACACACACACACACAGCCGGGTGGACAGCTCCAAATTACACTGCAATCATATCACTCAGCTGTCCCTGATTACGAGGGACATCACTCATTTTACCCCTCTAAATTGTTCTGCCCTCCGCCGTCAAGGAAAATTTTTGCTTCAACAGACAGTATGTAAATTCAGAGTTTAAAGCAGAAATTCAGTAGTCTAAGATGCTAAACCAGAACTAAATTTTGTACAAGTAAAACCAAGCTTCTTTCTCCATATTTGAGGATGTGTCCATCATTACGAGGATCAGTGCCCCTCATTGTGCCTCATTTTGATTGTTTGACGTTCCTCATTTAAGTGACACAAGGTTGAGAGGTATGCTGTGTATATCAGACTCTAGTGCAGTTTAAAGCTGTTTTTGTTCCCTAAGCTGATATTTTAACAACTGGCCCAGGCTAATTTTATTATAAAAATATTACAGTTGAATGTAAGACTAAAGAAGTTAATTTTGTCCTCCATGTTGGGCTCGAGTGTTAACACTGTGGATATGTAACGGAGTAACCACTCACTTATTGAGTTCCTCTTCCCCTCTTCTATAGGTGTTTTTTACATTGGCCTTCCCAGTTGTATACTGTATATAGTTACCCTGGTCGGGATTGGGAATGAGATCTAGGTATTTCAGTTTTTCTAGGATTTGCTTATAAAGTCTGACCGAATGCTCCTTTCTATCTCCGGAATCGAACTCCGTTGTTCTAGACCTAATTTTAGAGATTGGGGGAAGCAGGGGTGGCTGGTGGGAGAAGGTATCGGGGCTGAAGCCCCCAATTCTGTTTTTTCTCTGCAATTAGCCCAGTGCTTTGGGCAGGAAATTAAGTTTTGATAAAACCCCCCACCTTCCAAAATCTCCTCTGGGAGGGATTGCTGTTAACAAATGATGGATACTTTAGAGCTGTAATATTTGTTGTTTCCGATTCAGTTTCTTTTTCTTTGTTTTGTTTTGTTCTTAGTTTCTGGCTTTATAAAGGACATATCCTGGGTGCCAAACAAATAACATTTCAATGAAGAGTCTGCCCCCATGAGAAATGAGCTACATGCATTGTGTGATGGGGGATTGCACTAACCTTTGCACTAGGTATACATATTTTTATTTCAGCTGGCATCAAATCTTCTGTAGTGTTTGTCACCCTGGGACCCCCACCAACAATAGGTGATACATCAAAATGAAGCGAGCCACTCAGTTTCGGTCCGGTAATTATACAACAGACCAAGAAATGCAACCATATTTGTTGTGCAAATAAAAAAATATCATATTCAATACATTCTTCCAGTAAAACAGCATGAACAAATTAGGATCCTAAAAAATAAACAAACAAACAAAAAAAAACACAATTAAAAAATCTAAAGATCTCCACAAAACGAAACCTATTTGATTATGTCTTTCATATGTAACTCCTCACAGTAAGGGCAGATACTGCTGAGTTCACATTTCCATTGGTTAATCAGTTAAACAGAGACGAGCGGGGGAATTGATTTTTCTTTCTACAAAGTATATCAAGGTGTTATGACATGGATTCCTATTCATCCTAATATAATGTTGATGAAGAGGGGACGGACCTGATGGACCTATGGTTCTTTAGGACCTGTGTCACTCCGACACACACGAAACACACACACACACACACACACACACACACACACACACACACACATACACACCATTTTTGTTGCATCAGTCCCATCTATGAATTAATTATACAACAGTCTGATAAGGAATATTGGTGGCATTTTCTAAAGCTGCTAGCTATACAGTATCTGATATTGCTGAAGAAGTGAGATCGCTGTGATGCTCAGATGCTGCAAGTTTTCATTTAGGTAGAGTAAGTAAATTATGTCTATAATTTATTATTCCCATAGGATAAGGTCTGAAAGGACAATATAAACTGATATGTGTTAATCCCGGTGATCAGAGTGGTTGTGTATGTATGTACTGTATAGGTTCATTTTACTACTTCAGTTTTAAGATAGCTAAATTTTAGCTTTAAAGCATTTCCAGTCGTCTAGTAAAATTGAACTACAATTGTACATCACAGCACATTAGTGCAATAGCTAAAACAAAAGCAATCCCTTTCCAGTTTACATTAAAGCTAATGTGCAACTTTTAATTTTACTTTTGTTTCAGACAAGCAAAAACTCTAACATAAGGTATTACAGTGTGTGAGTGGGAAGGGGGAGCATGCATGTGTTTGTGTGTGTGTGTGTGGGGGCGGCATGAGCATGCGATATGTTATTGCTGCTCACTGAAGCGTAGTTTCCCTTTCAACTGTACTCCACTGCATTTTCAACTGCTGTCATACACAGCTCCAGCAGGCATTGGAGAACTGCGGCCCCACTTGCAAACACACTGACTGAATTGGAAGAGGGCTGCCACACCTCCGAAAACTCGGATGATGGCACTATGTTTGTTGCACATGCGTGCAAGCAACATAAAAATGAACTTAAACTGAAAGAACTTTATATGGAAATAATAAGATCTACAGTTAAATATATTTCACTTCAGAGATAGGAAACATAGTGGGCCACGATTCTCCCTGGTGAAGCCCTTAAAACAGGGTGAAACATTGGGTGCCATAGGTAGTGGTTTAGGATAAAGCATGATGAAAAAATGTAAATAAAATTAGACACAATTTTTTGGAACAGACATTTTGGAGTTAACTGATTCTTTAGCTATTTGACTGACCTTCCAATGTACTCTAGGGAGACTGAAGTCCCCCATGATCACTACATCCTCCCCCACTGGCCACCTCCACAGTTTCAGACCCTAGTTCCCTGTCTAATTCCTCCCCTTGGTTCGGTGGCCTGTACACTACTCCTATCCTGAGTTTTTTTTTTTTTGTTGATGGTGTCTGTACCCACAGCACCTCTGTCCTTCCTTCCATCTCCTCCTCCTTGTACAGGTTATCCGCTCCCTCACGTACAGAACCACTCCTCCACCTCTTCCTTCCCCCATCTGTCCTATACAGCTTGTTCTCAGGGACAGAGAGGTCCCAGTCTTGATTCAGCATGGCCCATGTCTCCGTGATGGCTGCCATGTCACCCTCACCCTCTGTCATCAGCAAATGCAGCTCCGCCATTGTGTTCCTTAGGCCTCTTGCATTCAGAAACATAACCTTCTACTATGACTCAAGTCTCCCTCCATTCCTGGTTTACCTGCCCCCTGATCCTAGTCCCACCCATATGCCCTTATTATTCTGTCCATCATCTGCCCCCCCATTGCCCTGATTGGCAGGGAGACTAGTCATCCTCCTCCTCCAGGTGACAAGGGTTACTGTGTCCCCTGCTGCACCCTTATCAGTATTAATTTAGGTCCCTGCTCATGTACTCCTCAGATATGGCCTTCAGCATCTTCACTCCCTCCTTGCTCAGGTGTACCCTGTCTGGGTGCATACAGGTCCTTATTCTCCCATGTGTTCCTGCAGCCCAAGGGTGTAGCCAAGAATGTTAACTTGTACTCTAAAATTGTTGGTACTGTTGCCCCACAACATAAACATGAACAAAAGTTGTGCTGCCCTACCACACAAACATAGTCCTCCCCATTTCAGTCAACAATATGTACGTAGTAAACCAATGATCCTAACAGATTCACAACATTCTTATTTTATCTAAAACACACACGCACACGCGCACACACACGCTCTCTCTCTCTCTCTCTCTCTCTCTCTCTCCTCTCTCTCTACCAGACAGAAGTTGGCTGACTTGTACTTACAATGTTTAGGGTACATTGTGATAAGTCTCTGTACCACATCAAGGTAGTCAGCCTTACAGCAGTCCATTCACACCAGCACTCGTGCATGCATACTTGATCAGGTCACTTAAACAAACACGACTTCTAAGTTTAACACCCACACATCATGCATCCCATCACCTACTCATCACTTGACAACCAACTGGAATTCATTTTATTCAAAAAGCATCAGTGAAATAAGCAATCCTTACTAATGTGAGGCCTTCACACAGACTGCCTCTGGAAAAAAATGTTCCTTCATCCAAATGTATTTAATGGTCCCTACAACAAATGCGGACACCCATTATTTCAAAACATAATGAACTGTAGCCCTAAGGTGGCCAAACTGCACCTGGGAAATGATCTGTTAGTTCAAAATTTATTTAAAAAGGCTCTATAATGAATGTGCTCTTCCTTTTTAAAAAAAAATGCATTATTTTAATAGATTCACTCACATGACTTTGAGGAAACTAGTTGCAATAAAGCGTAAAGGCTCCACAGATCTTCATATAATAACCACTTTTACATTATTTATCTATTTATTTAGCTTTTGTTTACTGGGTGAGGTGCACTAGGCCTACATATGCTTATTTTCAGGCACGATCTGGGAGGATACAATGCATTACAACACATAATCACATACATAGTACAAGTTACACTCCAGCACAGATTCAGCAAAGAACTGCAACAATACAAATTAGGCTACAGTGAATATAGTACAGGTAATGAGCATTAGAGCACAACACATTTTCATAATCGTAAAATAGCAGGACTCATTACACAGTAGGACCGGTATCCTAAGGAAACACAAGCATCACAGGGATAGTAACGTTACATTTAAAATGGTAGACATAATAAAATGTTGAAATGGTGAAACATGCAAAAATTCAGAACATGCAAAATATGCAGTACTTATCAACTCCTACTTCAATATCTGTTCTTTTAAGTTGCCAACATATCCAACAAGCACATTAAATATATATATATATATATATTTTTTTATAAAGGACATAAATGGGATCTACATGAAATGTGATTAGCACTTACAATCCCAATGCACAGAAAAGCTCTTTATCTTGTCTGTACTGTAAATTGCATATGGATGTGTGGCAACTCTACCCAGGGTTGTGATATAAAGTGCAAAATAACACACCAAAGTGCTGCAAAATGAATATAAATCAATATTAGCAGAAAGACCAAGCAGAAGCAGGGAGGTGCTGATGCCATTGTACAAAACACTGGTGATGAGACCTCGTGCGGAGTACTGGGTGCAATTCTGGAAGCCATACCTTCATAAGGACATTGACAGGGTGGAGGCAGTCCAGTCCAGAGAAGGGCAATGACGATGGTACAAGGCTTGCACCACAAAGTGTATGAGGAGAGATTAAAGGACCTCAGTATGTACTCACTGAAGGAGAGGAGAGATCAGGGGTCATGATAGAAACATTCAAGTACCCTAAGGGCATAAACAAGGTGCAAGGGGAGGCATCTTCCAATTGAGGAGGAATACAGGAACAAGGGGGCATGATATGAAACTGGAAGAAGGCAGGTTAAGGGGCAATGTCAGGAAGTTTTTCTTCATGGAGAGTGTGGTGGACGTATGGAATAGCCTGCTACAGGCGGTGGTGGAAGCAAGTATAGTGGAGGGATTTAAACATGCCTGGGACAGGCATAAGGGAACCTTAGAGGTGGGAAGGAGGGGGCGTAAAGCCATAGACCAGGAAGGATCATAGGCTGCAAACAACTGTAGGGCCTATGGGCGGACTGGATGGGCCTAGCAGTCCTTATCTGATGACAATTTCTATGTTTCTAAGAAAAATAAGAGGAAGGAAGGCCTTTTACTATAACCGTGGGGACTGTATAGTAACATCATGATTGCTTGTCAGTATTACCTTCTTGCCAGATTATTTGATAATTGCTTTTACTGCTCATTGCCTAACCTTGTTTCCTTCACAGGACCAATGGGCAGTTAAAGTTTTGTCAGTTTTCAAATTTTGGTGTGTGAGTATATTATTAGAAATCTCCTTTAATGTATACAATTGTATTTGGAAATAATTGAAGTGTGGGCACTTGTTGGTCTCATATTATGTTGTCCCATATTCTTTTTACCCAGCTAAAGTTTTCTCCCTTGGCAGCTGGTGTGTGGTGGTGGTGGGGGGGACTATATCAGCCCTGTCCTAGTCTCTTCGGATCAGCAACCATCTCCTCTGAGACTTGTCTGTACCCAGAATTACCCACAGATTTCAACCAAATCACCAGTTTGATACCCTAATCCCAACTATGGAGAGGGGCAATATGATAGTGACTAGACTAGCAAGTCTGAGACCCAGGTTCTAACCTTGCAGTCTACAGCATGCGCATAAACACACACACACACACACTCACACACACCAGTGTGGTAATGAAAGGGACCCAAACCTGATCTAGTGCTGGCTGTTCCCCCCCACTGACCAGAATTTTGAGATTTAGGGAGACACAGTGAGAGATGATTCTACCCTCAAGAGAGGGCAGTGGAGCAAGGACTGAAGAAATCAGAGGTGGGAACAGTGAGTACTATCAAAGACAAAGCAACTTAATGAATGAAGCCAACATCCAGTCTGGCAGTAAGTTATATATCACCACCACTGACTCTGTTCCCTTCAGACAGTCTGTCCCAATGTACAAATACCTGGGATTCTGACTTGGCACCAACTTTAAATGAAAATCTTACATCCATAACTTGAAACAATTTGGCTCGAAGCTTGGTTCCCTGTATGGATTCTGGGACTGTATTCCCCACAAAATCCAGCTTCACATCATGAACGACATGATCATATCTTTGGCAGACTACAGGTATTTCCTATATGATGGGGCCTCCAGATTTGATTTAGTCAAACTCAATGTCATGTACAGCAGATTTGCACGATTCATCCTGGATGTCCCCCAAAATACAGTATATTACTGTTCACTATATAATGAGCTTGGTTGGATGAGACTGACTGATCACATAGCATTACAGCTGCTTCAATTTGTATGTAAATGTTTTCCATCAAAAGTTTCTGGGGTTTATTTATTTGAATTTTGGTAACCGGGTAAGTCCACTGAGACAATAGCAGTCCCTTTTTCAGGGACAACCCGGAAGAGCAACAAGAGCAGTACAGAGCAATTTCACAGAAAGATATATAGAATAATGCATAGAGAAGTGTGGTTTGTGGGGATTTTATGCACCTCGAGGTGTGTGATGCCCGTAAACCCCATGGGTGAAGGCTGAGGGGTTTAAATAGCATCACACACCGAGGGGGTACATAAAATCTCCAGACAAGCACATTATCCATGTTTTATTTTTATATTTACTGTTTTTGGTTTAAATTGTCTTTTTGTCACTTTGTGAGAGTAACTGTTATCGCCGATAACAAGCTTTTCTCACGCTGAGTGACTGATTGTGCAGTGCTTGTGAACATCCAGTGGGAGGACAGCTTGCTCGGCAGATTTTCTGGTGATGCTGCGGTACTGTTCTGTCTGTGGTTTACTGAGCTCCATAAACCACATATGTGGTTTACGGAGCTGTTAGGCACTCGGTGGCAGTAGTTTACAACCACTAGCCAGTAAACATAATTACAATACAATGCAATTTCACAGAGAGGTAATTATAGTACCAAAGACATATCATATTAAAAAGAACGATGGTCATGCAGCACAGCAAAATACAGTAATGGTAGTAACATAAAATAAATAACAGGCTTGGCATCTAAAATATTACAGGTATACATAACCATGCCAACGCCAAACAATGAGAACATGTCAGAAAGGTATAATTGGTGATTTGGGATAGCCAAGAGGCAAGTTTAACACAAAAGAGGATCAGAGGGCAAAGGGGACAGAGGGCAAAAAGTGAAGCATGGGTAGGGAGTCAGGCAGGAAGAGACGGAGGGAAAACAGCAGGGTAAGAGTAGGTTAGGCATCATCCAAGCAGGAGCAAGTAGCAGCTGCAGAGACAATGGTAATTTAAGTCTCTTGAAACCAGAAATGTAAGGGAAGGGCTTAGATAAGCCTCTGGTTTAGAATACCTGCCAACAACTACTAGACTCATAACAGGGCAACACTGCTTCTCTCATGCTCGCTCGAGGACCTGGAATAACTTGCCTGCCAGTCTTAAGCCGATTTCTGCCCACCCACCTGCCCCTCCTTCAAATTCCTACTGTATATACTGCAGTGCTGTAAAAGCAAGGGGATTTGTTGACTATATTATCATTTGCCCATGTCTGCCACAAAAATGTATATTTTGGCAAAGATATTTTGCCCCCCCCCCCAAAAAAAATAAATAAAATACCCAGAGCCATCTTTGCATTTATTCCCATACAAATTAACTTATTAATATTACTGCTACTAGCCCTCCTTGGCTCCCCTCTTACTCATAAGAGGGGAGGGAGTAGTGATTTGGAGTTACGGTGGCTAGGTACTGAATCCAACTGCAGATGCGGGCCTGGTAGCGATCTGGAGCAAGCACATGGAGACTGTCAACCTAAAAATCTCAACACGCCTTTTCCCCCTGCCCCAGCCCCATGTGATGGGCACACTGATGGCTGGCATTATAGGACTGCTTGGCAAGGCGTGGTCACCCATGTCACCAGCAGCACCTCCACAGCACTACCAGGAGCCACTACAAAACTGGTGCCACACCCTTCCGCCATGCCCAGGACAGCATTCAAGCCCTCCCTGTCAGCCTCTGCTCCTGTCATTCCAAGCTCAGGGTGTGAACCCCGGTTGCCAGAATGCCAGACCAGCCCCTTCCCCTCCTCGCACAATTACTCATTATGTTGCTTGCATGCATGTGCAAGAAACATAGTGCCATCATCCGAGTTTTCGGAGGTGTGAAAGCCCGTCTTCCCATGCAGTCAGTGTGTTTGCAGGTGCGGCCCCAGTTCCCCAATCACTGCTGCAGCTGTCTATGACAAGCTGAAAATGCAATGGCATACAGTTCAAAGGGAGAGCTCCGCTTCAGTGAGCAGAGCTCTCTCCCCACTATGACGCACACACGCAGCAAGCCGCGCCGTGCGTGCTGATGTACTCCCCATGCACACATTGGCTGGCCGATGGGGGTGTCCAACCTCGCTGGCTCCACCCCCCAACAGTTGTCCAGGTGCCACGCCTGAGCCCCCCCAGCGAAGCAAATCTGTTTTGGCCGACGGGGTGCCCAATCTCCCGTCAGCCCACGCCCTCTGACCAGCTTTTTCCTACTGCCACGCTTGGGAGCCCACTCAGCATGGCAAACGCGCCACGCCGCCTTCTTAAAAACAAAACCTAGAATAAAAAACGTCCCTTGTAGTCTCCCTGTCCCTGTCCTCTCCCACAACCCGCACTCACCCACTGCGCACTTCTGCCTCCCCACACACTCCATACTTACTCTCCTCTCGGAGTCGGGCGCGATTTATCATCGGTGGACCGGGAACACGCTCTGCACTCTTCAATCCGACCGCTAACTGAGGAAATGCCGGTAAGCTGTATAATGGGATATATAGGGTTTTTTCAACTTTGTTGCATAGCTCTGGCATTTTGGGAATTTTAGTTCAAATTTTCAACATAGGGTTTTGGGACCCCTCCTCGCGAATTCTTGCACTGTCATGGCGTTATTCGGCCCAAAGGGTGATTTCAGGTCACTGCATGAAATCACCTTTCAGAACTGGTTAACGTAAACGACACTGCCAGTGTTAATAAGGTGGGCTCTCAAAAAGCCTATGTTGAAAATTTGGTGAAACAATTCCTAAAAATGGCTGTTTTACGAGTGTGCGTTGTGCAGTTCCTACGCACGCTCGTAAGTTTGCGAATTTTCAATATTTTTACTCCAGATTTTCAACATTGCCATTTTACCACACCTCCTTATGAGCAGTGCAGCTGTCATTTTTCACATCTTGCCCAAAACGTGTTTCCGCCCATGTAGCGCACAATGGCGCAGTCGGTGTGCGAACGCAATGTATGGGACACATTAAGAAAATCACAGTGACACTGTTCATGAGCAGAGGTCTTAAAATGGCTATGTTGAAAATTTGGTGAAAAAATTCCTAAAAATGACTGCTTTACGAGCGTGCGTTGCGCAGTTCCTACGCACGCTCGTAAGTTTGCGAATTTTCAATATTTGCACTTCAATGACTTCCAAATACCTAAACAGCACATAGAAGCAAACAACATTTGGCATTGACAAATGCTTGTTTTCAATTGTGCTGTAATGTTTGAAGTGCAAAAACAATATCTGCCTGCAGACTTGCAACAAGTAGTTACAGATTCTACAAGTAGTTACAGATTCAAGGTTAATGTCAAAAAAGATGACATTATTCAACAGTGCATTTTAAAGCCAACTTTGAAAAGAGAAGATAAATAGGGCAAGTTATTTTCCAGTTGAGAGTATATATTTATGTCTACAGTTAAATACAACTTCTGTCCTGCAAACTTGACAACAACCTGAAACACTGGAACTTTAGTCTTGAATGACCACTCAAAAGCTCTTACACAGTGGTTTTATGCACATTGTGTGACAGTGACTTTGAACACAATGCACAATGTCAAAACATTTAATTGGTCATTAAAAACGCATAGAACATGTCCGAAAACTCTAGCGTAGGAGCTTTTTTTTTCTTTTTAAACCAGAAGAGGCACACAAAGCTGAAAACTTGTTTATGGGTGCAACCTGGGAGCACAAGGAAGTTAAGTGACGTGCGTTCAGGATCACATAGTATGTAAGTGGGGGCTGTGGGATTCAAACCCAGGTCTCCCGGTTTGTAGCTTGGAGCCTTAAACCACTGCTCTGTACTGCCTTCCTTTAAATTTGTTGTGGAATAGTATACTGTTGACAGGCTAATCACTTATTTCTGTTCTCTTAAAATGTATTATTGTTTTCCAGGCCTAACATTATTCCACTCTTTCCATCAGGTATTCCAATAAAATTTGATTAAGGTGAAAACAACAATTTTGTAATTAAGCGATGTGCTTTAGAATTTCATATGCAGTCATTACGTTGGCTTGCTGTTTAAAATTGAAATAAAGTATTGAACCTGCTGGAAAACCTTAAGCAAATGAAAAAAAATTCAAATAAAGCAACATACTGGTTTTATATTACTTACCTTGGAAGATTGCATTTTTAAGTTCTGTCTTTTTATAAAACACCATTTCGCCTTAGGTAAATATGTGAATTGTGGCCTTTGGTGGGTGGGCTGCTTTAATTTTGCTACACATCTATTTTGCTGTAGTGGCTTTCTTTCCTGGGATAGCACATGCTGTTTTCGTGCTGTGCTTTCATCAGTTTTTACACAAAGCAGAGCATACACAAAGCAGCTCACCTTGTTTTGTTAAATGAGTAATTCTATGTTGTTGTAAGATATCCAGCTTTTCTTGTCTGAAATACTTATAGCATTATGCCCTGCCTGAAGCCAAAATGTACACCCAGCGAGTTCTCGGGAAATTCAGATTCAGTAGTGATAC
Organism: Neoceratodus forsteri; assembly: GCA_016271365.2. NCBI lineage: Eukaryota > Metazoa > Chordata > Ceratodontiformes > Ceratodontidae > Neoceratodus > Neoceratodus forsteri. The sequence continues at coordinate 119,730,618 of CM028129.1, read as the reverse complement.
TCTGGAACTCAAGCTATTACACCGTGCACTTGATGCCGTCATAATCCCCCTCACCAAACTACTAAATCTGTCCCTCTGTCTAGAACAATTCCCCCGACAGTGGAAAGCTATAGTAGTGACTCCAGTCCACAAGAGTGGTGATAGGGCCTCCCACAGCAACTACTGCCCAATATCCATCCTTCCCCCACTGTCTAAAGCCTTGGAAAGGATCATATCTGATCAGCTGACTGAATACTTCGCTAAGTACAATCTGCAATGCCACCAGCAACATGGCTTCAGGAAGGGGTACAGCACCACCTCAGCCCTTCTTGAATTTACTCGATTTTATCCATAAAGCTCTCGACTGTGGGCACATCGTAGTATTTACACTGACTGTACGAAAGCTTTGACATGTACTAATCATGCTCTCTAGTAGCTGGCCTCCCTGCCACCAGTCTCTCTCTCAGGCGGCCACCTCCTGGTTCACCAATTACCAAAGAGGGAGGACACAGCATGTCAAAATCCTTGACACTCTTTCCTCCAGCCTACCTGCTCAGTTCAGCGTCCCTCAAGGTTCAGTTCTTGGTCCCTTCTCTTCAGCCTTTTCCTCAACACCTTCCACAAGCCTACCCAGCAATCTTCTCCTCTATGCAGATGATGCTGTCATCTTTTCCAGTCACCCGGACACCCCCCGGAGAACACCCTTCGAAAGAGCTTCACTGAAACAGAGTCCTGGTTTGCCCTCCACAAACTCATAATTAATTAGAAAAATATTAAGGTGGTGTTATTCGCCAACCCCCAAAACAAACACAAGGGGGCATGCCTGAGCATCCTCAACAGCCACCACCTACCACTGGAGCAAGTTACCAGCTCCAAACATCTCAGGATAACCCTTGACTGCTCTCTGTCCTCTCATGAACATGTTAACCTGGTCGGTAGGGCTGTGAACACAAGAACTGGGCTACTCTACAGGCACAGGAACTATATGACCACCACTGATGCCCTTCGCCTTGCAGTAACAAGTTCGGGTTTTTCCATAATTGATTATGGAATTGTCATCTACAGCTTTGCAACTGACATTATACGTAATAGAATTAAGTTTGCTCTTCTCAAAGCCTGCTGTCTGGTCACAGGTGTGACCAGACTCACCCACATCTGTGACCTCCATGACCAGATTAGCTGGCTAAACTTCAAAGGCAGGCTTACCTACCAGTCCTGCCGACTGGCTAAAAAGATATGCCTTGGTCTCACTCCTCCCTCAGCACAGAAACTCCTTACTTGGACTGTTACCCACCCCATGGTACGAGGAGTTCCACCAAAGCCTCATACCAAGTCCCTTTCTGTAGGACTACCCAAGGGCAGTGGGCATTCTTATAGTGGGGGTAGGAGGAAGTAGGCTGTTGGTTAACTAGGATCTGCAGCTTATCCAATAGGTAGGGAAATGGGCAGACTGGGTGGGCCAAGTGGTCATTATCTGCCGTTAAAGTCTATGTTTCTATGTAGAGCACCTGTTTGGCTAAATAACCTCCCTTCTGATCTCCTGGAAGAACCCAAACTAGGTCCTTTTAAATCCAAACTCTGCCAGCACCTACTTGATACCAAAAGCTGTGACTGTCTCTAGCTTGGGTGGGTGCCCAGCCCTCCACACCCCCATGTCTACCCTCTACTTCTCTACTTGTTACTGGTGAATAAGTCAACTCAGACGGTTTCTGCTTAGCCAAGTACTTCCCCTACTCTGCCTTGTACACTGACTATTCTAATACTTCCCTTCTTACCTCCTGCATTTTTCCATCTTTATTCCTTAATCCTCTGTATTTAACAAAGTCCTTTTTGGATTGCTTCCACACACAGGTGGACTAGAGGAGGTGGAGTAGCCATATACGTCAAGGATAAATTTCCAGTTTCAATTATACACTCTACCTCAGTCCCAAACGAGTTTGAATGCCCGTCGTTGAAAATTGAAATTGCAGATGGAGCTTCAGTTTCTGTAAAAGGTTGTTATAGGCCCCCATCAGCCGGACTGCAGCTGCTAAAACATCTTTGCAACATACTGTGTTCTGCATCCTCAGAGTTTATTATACTAGGGGACCTAAACATAGACTGGCTCTCCAGCGCATCTGCTCCTCTAAAAACAGCCTGTCTCCCTTGGGCTGTCGCAGCTTATAAGTGAAACCACACATCCTAATAAGAGCAACCCTAGTAAAAGTACTCTGTTGGATATAATTTTAGTTAACAAGCCCCACTTATTCTCTCATGCTGGTGTCTTCTTTTCTGATATCAGTGATCACTGTCTTATTGCATGTGTATGGTCAACCCACAAAACTACACCAGGCCTGGAATTTTCCTTTAAAAGGTGTACACATAACTTTGATACAAATGGGTTTATCGTAGAGATAAGAGACTAAGGGTTACATCTTGGAGGCACCACTGGGATCGCCTGTTTATGCCATGTCATGCCCAGCATGGAACCCCCCCCCCCCAGTTATGTGCATTGAAACCCTTAAAATGGCTGCCATCTTCTAGCTGTTCAAAATGTGTTTTGGTGACAAATCTTACTCTAGGCTGCTCACTGCTGGTCAGTTAGAGCTTGCGGGGTGTGTGCACTCCCCCTAGTGGCCAAAAGTAGAATTGCACCCAAATTTAATTTACCGGTAATTGTAAAATCTTGCACTATTAATGGTCCCCACGGTAAGCAACATCTGATTAACACTCACTATTGTTTGCTGCTTAGAATAGTATGCATTTGTCTAGAATAGGATGCTTTAAACTACATGCCTAGCTAAATGGGAGGCAGTATACAGCAGTGGTCTAAGGCTCTGAGCTGCAAATTTGGAGAGCTGGGTTTGAATCCACAGCCCCTCTTGCATACTGTGTGACACTGAGCAAGTCACTTAACTCTCTGTGCTCCTGGGTCACACCAGTAAACAACCTTTCAGCTTAGTGTGCTACTCCAGGTTAAACAATTGGAAAAAAATGTTGAAATGTTTTAAGGAACTGCTTAGATGTCACTTAAGTGTGCCAGGCTTGGCACCTGCTTAGTGAGGACACCAAGATTCGCTACCAATTTTGGGCTTACCTTAGTCACGTAGCTCCGTTTGCTCTCCTCCATTAGTGCCTTTGTCTGCCTGCTATTTTGTTTTCTGGTGCCCAGCTTTTGGGCTGCAAAAGCCAGCTGCGATCCACTCTGCTTTGGCACCCCCAGAGCCATGGATATCGTGCACACACAGTGCGGTGCCTTTAATCTCCCAACCACTTTAATTGCAGTCGAGCAGGAAAGAGTCCAGCTATCCAGTGTCCCCATCTGCTAAATGGGACCCAGTGACCACTCAAGGGCCCTGAGAGTCCGTTTCTGTACATATTTAAAAAGATCCACGAACTGTTCGTGATCAGGGCTTATGAATATTAATGAGCCGGAGCCCTGATCATCATGAATAGTCATGAAGGAGCCTCTGCCTTTGGGGAACAGTGTTTTCGGCAACTGCTGAAAGGGGAAATAAATGAAAATAAATAAATGTAACTGCTGTGTGGGTTACTGGAGGCAAGTGCCCAAGAAAGAAATGTTTAACTAAATAAATAAATACTTAAATCCTGGCTGCACCAGTATATGTTGGGACTCAGAGTGACAGCCTGCCTGCTGCAAACAGGGGGTAAGAAGGTCTGAAGGCACTTAGGGTGGATAAGGCTCCAGGTCCTGATGGTATGCACCTTTGGGTGTTGAGGGAGATGGTGGAGGCGTTGGCTTGGCTGCTGGCTGACCTGTTCAGCACCTCCCTGGACAAGGGGTGCATGCCACAAGACAGGAGGTTGGCTCATGTGGTGCCTATCCACAAGAGCTACCCAAAGGATGAGCCGGGTAATTACAGACCTGTCAGTCTCACTTCCATAGTGGGTAAACTTATGGAAGCAATTTTGAAGGAGAAACTGGCAACCTTCCTGGAGGTCAGTGAGCTCCAGGATGGGCAGCAGCATGGGTTTGTCTCCAGGAGATCATGCCAGACCAGCCTAATAGAATACTATGACTGGGTCACAAGGGAGCTGGACAAGGGCCATGCAGTGGGTGTCCTATATCTGGAATTCAGCAAGGCCTTTGATTCGATCTCTCATGGGTGGCTGGGGGCAAAGCTGGAATATGTAGAGGTGGGGCTAAGATGGCTAACTGGATCAAGAATTGGCTGGAAGATAGACTGCAATGGGTGGTTGTGGGTGGGAACTCTCATCTCCTAAGCCAGTGACCAGCAGTGTGCCACTGGGCTCTGTGCTGGGGCTGGTGTTGTCTGGTCTGTTCATATCGGATATTGCACACGGGGTTGGGAGCAAGATCAATTTGTTCATTGACGACACCAAGATGGGGGCTGTTGCGGATGACATAGAGGGGTGGCAGAAGCTACAGGGTGGCCTAACCAGACTTGAGAAATGGTTGGCAAGGTGGCAATTGGATTTTAATGCAAAGAAGTTCAAGGTTATGCACTTCTGGGTGAAGAACCTGAGGAGGGAATGTTGGTTGGGTCGGGTGGGGTGCGGTTAGGTGTCACTGAGGAGGAGAAGGATCTAGGGGTCATAGTAATGGGGAGCATGAACAACTCTGCTCAGTGCAGGATAGGCTGCAGCTAAGACCACTAGGATGCTGGGGTGCATTGCGCAGGGGTTCTCATCTAGGCACAAAGATGTGATCCTGCCCCAGTACAGGTCCTTGGTCAGGCCGCAGCTAGAGTACTGCGTGCAGTACTGGTGTCCATATCTGATGAAGGATATCAGAATGCTCTTGGCGGTGCAGCATAGGGTGACAAAAATGATACAGAGAACAGAAGGCAGACCCTACGAAGAAAGGCTGAGACACCTGAGTTTGTACACCTTGGAAGAGAGAAGGGATCGGGGGGATATGAATGAAACTTTCAAATACTTGAGGGGGATTGACAGATCTGGCACAGAGGGGTTGTTTAAGCTGAGGAAGCAAAGGGACATGAGGGGGCACGTGCTAAGATTGGAGGGTGGCAGATTCAGAAGGGAGATGAGGAGGCATTATTTCACTGAGAGGGTGATGTCAAAACAGAACGTTGTACCAGAGGAGGTGGTGTCATGCAGGATGGCGGAAAGTTTCAAAAGGGCATAGGACAGTGTGGGGGGGCTGGGTAAACAATGTTGAGCAGTTTCTGGAGGTGAAAGGGGGGATGGGGGGCCAGCTGCAATATAAGGGTTCTAGCTGCACATTTGAGCAGACTAGACGGGCTGAGAGGCCTGGTTCTACTGGCAAGTTTCATATGTTCATAACCTACTACTCTATATGGGGATGGCTGTAATGCTGCAATGCCTTATTTATGCCTTTGGTGACCCTAGATAAGGTCCAGCTGCATTCCCTTTGAGATCCCTAACCACTCACTCCCTTGAATGCTGACACCCGATAGGGACCAGCCACAACTCCCTGACAGTACTTAATCTAGGTATGAGCTTACTATCCTCTATGGAGATGGCTGTAAAGTTGCAGCTTCTTACTTCGCTGTTCACTCACCCTAGACAGGAATCATTTACAACCAGTTGCAGTCAATTCCTGATATTTGCGCTTGCTCGGGACATACCATTTTTGGGCACAGATCCAAAATTCCATACAATCAAAACTGTATAGAGATTGCTGGAGCTGCACCATAAAATGCACTTTCATGTCGTCCTTTCAGAGCAGCAGTTGAATTTCCACTTGCGACGCCAGTGACCCGGGTTTGGGAATGGACCGAGTCGTCAGAGGGCCGGCTGGGGGCGGGGGGAGGATTGAGCATCCCAGGGACTACTCTCCTTCTCTGGGAGGAGGGCAGGGAAAATGTTTGATGCTTGATGGACCCTGGTGGAGGCCAGAGGTACCGCAGCAACTGGCATTTGGAAGTTACTTGAGTGGCGGGACGGACGCTGGACGCCATTGCACGCTCCAGCCCCACAGTACAGTCTACAAAATATTCTCCCACAGATGACCCTAGATGGAGCCTGCCCTGGCCTTCATCAACCTCCAGGACTGGCCTCGGATCTAGTCCTGACTTGCGGTGCTGTACCAGGGCAGCATCGCACCCCACCCTTGGGGGCAAGCCAGGGGTATCCGAGGTGACGCGGTCTAATGTGGAGGTGGAGGCAGGGGTCCGTGACCAGGCTGAGGTGCCGGGTCATCCATGGTGGGGGCAAAAAGTATAATAAATTTAAAAAAATGCACTTTCATTACTTAATATACTCACTTTTACCTTTTTATCGAAAGTGTCAGACTCATCGAAAACATACCTGTTTATCAAGTGTTGCACAATCGGATCTGTTTAAGTTTCACTGGGAGTGCAGCAGCTTTCCTGTTGTGGGATCTGCCTCACAATTCCACAGCAATTTTCTGACATCCTTTGACACTCCATCGTGCACCACAGGACAGCATACTAACTTCCCGGCTCACAGCAGAAATATTAAACTACTGCTTTCTGCATGGCTGCTGGTTCTGACAAACAGTCAGGCTGAAGCCAACTAAAACTTGCATGTATTTAACCACTGCGACCACAGTTAGCACCTGTTTAACAGGTGTGACTGACAGTGTTAATGTCTATGGAGCCCCTGGCCTGGAGGAAAAAGTGTACATACAGTTGTAATTTGGTGTGTATACCAGCAAATTTTTTATCACTAATTTCATAGGTCTGGAAATAGGAGATGTTACTACAGTCACTGTAAGGAACCCTAATCACAAACTATAGTGAGAAAAAAATAATGGGACCTACTGGGAACTGAACCCAGAGCCCTTGAATACCATCGGTGAGCTACAAGCTCACGTGGTTGGGCCAGGGTTCCGGACACAATTCCAGGTTACATTATTTCTTTCTCACTACACTTTGTGATTTAATTGCTAAGTAGTGGCTAATACTGGGCCAAAGATATCTGTCATCTCTGTAAGGAACCCTGTAGGTTTTCTCTAATTTCACTGTTCTCTCACTCTGGTCTACCACAATCAAGAGAGGATCATTTACGTTCTTAAATTTCTAGTTGGCTTATCACATTCATTTCTTTTCCTGATACTGCTTGCTGACATCAGAAGATGTCAAAGAAATGTCCAAAAGGCCAGCCCAGTGGTGTTGAGGGTTCACACCGGTGACCCAGGTTCGGAAGTGAGCTCGAATTGCTGGGGGTCAGCAGAGAGGGCGAGGATCTAGTGTCTGACAACAGTTCTCCTCTCCCGGGATGGGGGGTGTCATCCCACTCCTTGACTACCCCTTGGTGGAAGCTGGGTGGCAGCATCAGAGTTAGGGAGGCAAGAGCGAGGCTACGTAATGCACGTGTGCCTCCACACACGCATGTTCATAGCCATGAGGGACGGTATCAGAAACATGGAAAACAGGGAGGGGTGACCAGAGACTCTGTGACACCCTGCCAAGCCGACCAGTGTCCTGCTTCGCCACCGGACAACCCGTAACTGCCCTGATCTGGATTGTGTCCTGGGTGGAGGGGGAGGATGGACTTCCCCCTTCTCACCCCACCATGGGAGGAAATCCATGGGGGAATGGGGCTCGGGGGTACCGGGAGAGAGGGGATGGTCCCAGGCGGCTGGTAGGGGTGGAGTATCCTGCCTGTGGTCACCCGGGGGGGGGTAAAAAAAGTATGAAAAAAAAAAGAAATGTCATAAAAAGATCCTAGCCTCTCAAAGAAATTACTGTAGGAATAAAAAATGTGAAGTTCCTCAGACGTATATTTTAATAAGAACATAATATAAGATTTTTCTCATACTGAAGCAGTGGTATTCAGCTGTCCCTGTGGTTCCTAGTGATGGGGATAATCTGGCATGCTGCTGACCAGGATTCATGCTCTCAGCTGGTGAAGTCAGCAGTGGTGACCAGCAGGGAGGGTTTGGAGCATCCAATGGACACACTTCTTTGGCAGGGAGGGTGCTCTCTGTACCCATACAACAGTGGCTCCTGTTGGTGGGATGCTCTCCTTTGGTGGGGAGGGCACTCACTGCACCCCTACTACAGTGACTCCTAGTTGTGGGACACTTTTCTTTGGCAGGGAGGGTGCTCACTGCACCCATACTACAATGCATCCTGGTGGTGAGATGCTTCCCTTTGGTGGGGAGAGTGCTCACTGCAGTCCTACTACAGCGACTTCTGGGAGTGGGACACTCTTCTTTGGCAGGCAGGGTGCTCACTGTATCCCTACAAGAGTGGCTCCTGGTGGTGGGATGCTCTTCTGTGGTGGGGAAGGTGCTCACTGCACCCCTACTACAGTGGCGCCTGGTGGTGGGATGCTCTTCTGTGGTGGGGAAGGTGCTCACTGCACCCCTGCTACAGTGGCTGATGGTGGTGGGATGCTCTTCTGTGGTGGGGAAGGTGCTCACTGCACCCCTGCTACAGTGGCTGGTGGTGGTGGTGGGATGCTCTTCTGTGGTGGGGAAGGTGCTCACTGCACCCCTACTACAGTGGCTCCTGGTGGTGGGATGCTCTTCTGTGGTGGGGAAGGTGCTCACTGCACCCCTACTACAGTACTACAGTCGCACTTGGTGGTGGTATGGTAGAGGTTCCTTGATGGTGTGGTTGACCATGCAGCATCTGGCAACCCACTCATCCAACTACAGACATGCGTGAGATCAGGGAGGATGCGGGGAGTAAAGTGATGTTAAGGCCGAACCCATGCACTGGACGACAGCTGGCCTGGTCCTCCAGCAGCAACAACCCCTGGCTACCCTTAGAAAACAAGCTAGCATTCCCAGGGCTCTGTTTGGCATACAAGCTACAACAGCCAGATGCTCCCCCAAGTCTGGCGAACCTATTGAACCTCAAACTGAGTAGCAGAGATCTCACATCCTTCGACCGCAAATTCTTCAGGTTCCCAGGGTTAGGTCCTCCTATGAATAGACATCTGCTAGAACAGTTCTCCCCAGACTCTGGAATAGTCTCCCTGAAGAACTGCGGGATTGTAAATCTCTCGCTGGTTTCAAGTCAGGATTGAAGTCACACCTGATTAAACTGACAACCTGTTCTTGCCACTGGTAACCCAGTACTCAGAATCTAGGTGGTGTTGCCTACACAGCTTCATGCTTGGGATAGTCCACTCATGTTCGAGCACAGCTCAGGTACCTAAAATACTGACACATGAAATTCAAACCTTGTGCTTGTGGCTATATCTTGTATCCGTTAACGCACTTTGTCATGTACTTGTCAACTTTGTATAATTCTCAATCGTATGTGTTGAACCTTTATTTTTCCCTCTAGGTACATGTAACTAATCCCACGTCGCCCCTGAAAAAGGGACTGTCACGGTCTCAGTGGGCTTACCCAGTTACCAAAATTTAAATAAATAAACAAACAGTGAATAACGGAAGGATCCCTTTAGCCACATCATCTCAGGTCAGACAGCACTTCCCCCTGTAGGCCAGTGAAGGCCCATAGCAGGAACAAACTGCCAGTGGAGTAGATCAGATTGAAATGCATTCATCCACTAGACTCGAGGAGGCCCCTGACAGAGACATGGCCGGTCCCAGATTAGACGTGGGGCTGTATGGATGTCTGGATGGCATCACTGCAGAGAGCAAGAAGTGAATCTGGCAGCCAGATGGGATTACTGCAGGGACTGAAGGAGTAGCATGCCAGTGGGCAAATGTGGAGGTAAAAAAAGTAATATTCAAAATATGTTCCACAGGTCCCTTCTTTATTTGTGGCCCAATATAGGGCGACCCATTTCCACAGTTTCCACAACTGTAGAAAACTGGCAAATTACAGTAAATGTTTTCAAAATGTAGCACTCTTTCCACAACTATGATCATTTTTCCCATAATTGCAGTAAAAGTGATGAATTACGGTAATATCTTTCTGCAATTCGGTACTGTTTTCTGGGAGTGCATACTGCTGGACTTAAAAAAAAAAAAAAAGGAAAAACTGTGCAAAGGAACAATATGTAACATAGTGAATAATGGATGGGAAGGGTTTGATATGAAAATTTAATGCACACTTGAGTTGTGGGATGCTACATAAACCCCGAGGGCAAAGCCCGAGGGGTTTATCAAAGCATCCCACAATGAGGGTGTGCATTAAATTCTCATATGAAACACCCTCCCCATCTTTTATTTTTTATAATAACAGACCAGCAATTTTTCTCCAGCAGTTTGTGAGACTGTTTGTCCCCGCCCATATACAGAATGTTGGCCAATGAGGCAGCAGCACAGTTTGACTGGCATGGCTCATGAATGTCATAACAACCAGCCGGTTGTTATGGAAAATATCTACCTGGTCAGTACATTGAAAGAAATTGCTGACCAGTTATTATAAATAATTATAGTTTGGGTTGTGACCCTCAGAGCAACCAGTGGTCTTTGACCCCTGCGGAAAAAGCAGTAAGCATCACTTCATAAAAACAAAAGGAAAGATTTTGAGCAGCAGAACTGCCACAAGGTCGTTCCCCATGTGTACTGAACACATACAATTTTACGTGCTGGTGTTCAAATGAATTGAACCTATTGCATAGAATACAATATAAATCACTGATTTGGGCTATAATATCACTTCAGTTCACCTCCACTTTTATGCAGATGACATGGTACTTTACAATGTAAGTCCAGACCCAGAGTCAGCACTAAAGACTCTGCAAGGTGAGTTTAATAGCTTGCAAATCAACCTACATGCATCCAAGCTCCTATTAAATGCCTCCAAAACTAAGTATACGGCTACTGTCGATAAACCCAATGCACCTCCCCTGCAAGTGGCATCATCACACTCTCCAATGAATCACTCGAACTGGTAGAGCCTTCAAATATTTAGGCATGTGGCTGGATGATAAATTGACATTTAACATACATATAGATGCACTCTGCAAAAGCTGAGGCAAAATTAGGTTTTTATTTTGCAATAAGTCTTGCCTCACCTGAGAAGACAACAAAAAAATACTTGTGCAGCAGGCCATGTTCCTTCCCTGCTGGACTATAGAGATATTATTACAGAAGCGCCTGTGACAGGGTAGAATAGGACACTGTCCCATTTGTTTTGGAGAAAGTGTTTAAAATGCAAGGATCTGTATTCTTTCCTTTTCTGTCTCTTCTGTCTGGTTGCGCAACCAAATGTTCCTGTGAGACCTCGTACTTGATCAACCCGACCAGTCTCACAATCCTTTGCCTCTCACTGTCTCTCAGTTTTCGCTTGCTGTCTTTCTTCCTTGCATATCTATATCTGCTAATATAAAATCTATGAGAATCAATGTATGGAAATGTAGCTGATATTGGGATCACGTTTGTTTAGAAAATTGTGTTACTGTTGAAATGTATGTATCTATAATTTGAGATAACTGTAAAAAGCTAGAGGTTACTTGGGTGCAAATGCCTGAGCCTTTTGCAGTTGCTGTGGGGACCTCAGAAAGTTCTCAATGTTCTAGCAGCTCCTGAAATTTACAAAGAACAGGATGCTTGCAAAGGATGAGGGTTGAAAAGTGTTATAAAAACAGCTAAGCTGAGCTGCAAGGGAGATTTTTTTATAAAAGATTTTATTTTGCTTCTGTATATAGTTATTCTGAACAGGTTTGCTTCATTTTATGTTACTGTAACTACAAACAAACAGTTTTGTGGAATTTTACAACTGCTCCTGAGTTTTCTCTATGCTTCCTGACCTGTGCCTCGATGACAGTGCCACAGACTCACAACTGGGTCAGTTAGACATGCTGTACCAGAAAGCATTACGTTACATCAGTGAGTTACCAACTGTCATGCATAACTGTCTTCTCTATATGGTAATAGGATGGCCATTGCTTAATATTAGAAAACTGCGACACACCTAAACTTCTGGTCCCTTAAAGCTCTTCATAACTCACTACCCACATATATTTCCTCACTTGTCATCAGGTCCCAAAGCCCTTATGGACTAAGAATGCATAACATCATCTTGCTTGATGTTCCCAGGTATTGTACAAAATACAGGTGGATGGCTTTTAGTTGGTCCACCGCCAAAGCATGGAACACCTTTCAGACAATAATCAAGCTTCCTGCCCAGGTCTCTACCCGGTCTCTCCAATCTCTTCTCAACTAATACAGCACAGACAAATGCATCTGTCATTAATACCCCACCCACGCTCAATTCTTCTTGTTGCTAGTGCTCCTTTACATATTGCTCTTAGTTGTGGATTTGCCAAATGTTGCAGTATTCATATTTATATATGTACGCTGTATATACAACAGTCTCATTATTTCCTTTTTTATATATCTTGCTGCTAGCGGTCTGTTGCTTTCAGGTCTAATTATCATATGTTCTGTGGTCACTAATTGTTATTGTGGTCAGAATCTATTTTCCTGCAATTTTTCTTCAATTGTATGACCTTTTTCTTCCATATTCACGGTTAATTGCTTTTCAGTGTAGGCTCACGTATAATTGCCTCTATGTAACTTGTACTACCAGATGTTATCGTGTGTTGAAAGCTGTAATATCCTTGCATGTATGTATTTTTTTTTTAATTATTGTTCTGTCCTTCTCAGGACCTCCTTACAAATGAGCCATGCTCAATGGAGTTTCTTCCTGGTAAAATAAATAAATGAAAAATGAAATTAAATGTTAATACCATCACCGAAACCACTCTTATGGTTGTAACAGTGGCTTCAGGTGCATCCTTAGGGTATGAGATCACCGAACCAAAGGAGAGTGGTTCTGATACCCTCAGAATGTAGGTGAGACCACTCTTACAACCATACAAATGGTCTCTGTGGTGGTATTAATATATTATTGATCAAACTCGATCAATGCAATAATATATACATTTTTAAAAAAAAACTGCCTCAAATGTGACTGTTTCCAGGGCATCTGCACGTGAGACACTCTTCACAGAATAAGTGTCTCTTGCACAGAGGAAAGGAGCACTCTGATTGACCAGGACTGCTCTTTCGATCTATAAAGTGGAGAAGACAGTACAGGCATTAAAGATAAGCATGGACGAATTTCTGCTTACCATCAGAATTACAGGGCAGGTACATTACCCTGGGTAGTAAGGTGGGTGGAGAATCCCTATAAATAAGTACATGTCTGTACAACTTACATTTTGGTCCATACTTATGTTGGGGGGTTCGGGGACTTGATGGAGTCTCTTCTGACCTTAAAGTACCATATTACTTTGTTATGTTACTATGTGGAAAAATCCCATTTAAATTTATTTCAAAAGTTTTACCAAACATACTGAACTGATATTGACTTGTTTCCAGATGCGTCCTGGGGGGGAAGGGGAAGACAAGACAAGACAGTGCAAATACAATGATCAAAAATGCAACAGTATAGAAATGTGTGTAACAAAATGAGCAAATTACAGGCAATGGTTCTGAGCAGAAATTATGCAATGCAATAGCTTGCAGAAGAAGAACAGTAACAATCATATGCAGTGTACTTAGTCCTGGGAGACCAGAGGGACTGGCAAACATCTTATCTGAGCTTATTGTAACCCCCCTACCAATTTGGGAGCTTACCTTAGCCCACGTAGCTCCCATTTGCTCTTCTCCATTAGCGCCTTCGTCTGCCTGCTATTTTGTTTTTCTGGTGCCCAGTCTTGTGTGCCCTTGCTTGCCCCAGAACAGCCCAGGTGTTAAGTTTAGCCCTTTCAGGCTCCAAAAGCCAACCATGCTGCTTTGGCACCCCTGGTGCCTTGGAGCTCACACACGGGAAATGCGGCACTTTTGATCTCCCGACTGCTTTAATTGCGGTCGAGCAGGAAAGAGTCTGGCATTCCCGGTGGCCCCATCAGCTAAGTGGGACCCAGTGACCACACCAAGGGCCCTGAGAGCCCATTTCTGTAAATATTTAAAAAGATGCACAAACTGTTTGTGATTGGGGCTCATGAATATTAATGAGCCGGAGCCCCGGTCGTCATGAATGTTCATGAGGGTACCTCTGCCCTCAGGGAACAGTGTTTTCGGCAACTGCCAAAACGTAAAAATAAAATGAAAATAAATAAATGTAACTGCTGTGTGGGTTGTTGGGGGCAAGTGTCCAAGAAAGAGAAATGTTTATCTAAATAAACAAATACTTAAATCATGGCTGCACCAGTATATGTTGGGACTCAGAGTGACAGCCTGCCTGCTGCAAACATGGGGTCAGTAAGCATCGGTAGCAGCGACAGGCAAATGGACTGAGAGATTTGCTTAAACTGAGCAGTGACATTAAGGACACACCAGTGGCTATTGAACTGTGGGGCATTTGGGCAAATATAATACTAATTCTGGCTGCACCGGGACTTTATTTGGGGACTGCATTAATTCTGCTTAAGGAACTGTGTGTTCAGCAGCCATCACAGAGCAACCACAGTCAATCAGAAAGCTAAAATTTTAAAGTCAGGACTTGTGGGACATTTGCCATAGCTCATGGGTAACAACCAAGTGCTTCTGGGGAACTGCAGGGACTAAATTAGGGTGCCAAAACAGCAGTCCAACTGTGCATCGAGGAGGCTTTATGCTTGCCCTCTGAACAGGGCTGCTACAGCTCCCAGTGGTGGGCAGGCTCCTCTCCAGCCGCCGACCGAGACCAGGACCCCAGACAAAATCAAGCTCAAGCTGCTTGCCCTCTGACCAGGGCTGCTACAGCTCCCAGTGGTTGGCAGGCTCCTCTCCAGCCGCCGACCGAGACCAGGACCCTGGACAAAACCAAGCTCAAGGTACGGTGAAAGTGCACCCTATCGGATTGCAGGTGCCGCCTGGCAGTCGCAGCTGATTGGCTCCCCTGTCTCTCTCTCTCTGTCGACAGGGCTCCAATTGTGAAATTACATTAATTTTTGCTGTTTAAACTGAAACCTGCCTGTGTAAAGTAAGGAAAAAAATATAAATTTATGTTTGAAGTTAGAGTACTAAGTGTTTGCAGCTTGTTTCTGAATCTGTGAAACCCCACCCCCCTTACTGAGCCAGCCGACAGGGCACTGACTGTGAAATTACATAGATTTTTACTGTTTAAATTGAAACCTGCCTGTGTAAAGTAAGGAAAAAAATGTAAATCTGTGTTCGACGTTAGAGGCTAAGTGTTTGCAGCTCCTTTCTGAATCTGTGAAACCCCACGCCTCCCCCGCCAACTGAGCCGGCTCTCTTTGGTGCCCAATTTCTCCTGGGCTATTGTTCTGCTAAATCTCCCCAAACCCCATGCCTCTTACTGTCTTCTAAATTTTCGGGCCCTCCACCGATTAAACACTCTCTCTGCCTTCCCTCTTCCTCGACCTCACCCCCCACCAGCCTCCTGCAGCCTTCCATTGGCTCCCCTCTACTCTAGAATTCCCATTCTCTCCGTTTTACCTTCTAGGCCTATTGCCCATTTTCCCTCCTAGGGGCCAACCAACACATTTGTCCCAGCAAATCTCAGGCTGCTTTCTCCTCGTAATTACCTCCTTGTTTGAGAAGCTGCTACAAAATCCCGGCACCATGTCCACCGTGGTTAGCGTTTTACCTCTACTCAGTTGTCTGTTCTCCTGCCTCCTACCACTCCTCTCCACCATGCAGCCTACCTTTCCCATGCCCCCTTCCCCTACTTGGCTCCTATTGACTCCTCCCTGCCCCTCCAACCCCTCGCTTTCTCTTCTACCCACTCCTACCTGGGCACACTCCACTATATGTCCCCCCCTTTTCTAATCAAGCCCTCTCCCTCCTGGACTCTCCTGCACCTACTTGCTTCTCGCCCCACCCGATACTCACACAAATGTCCATCCTTGCCCCCACTCACGGCAGGGCTCTTCCATTCCAAGCTACCTCTGTATACTAGCCCAACACCTATCCTTCACTCTCCTCCTCCTCCTTCTCGTAGCGGGAGACATACACCCAAATCCTGGGCCCTCAACCACCACATCCTCACCAGCCTCAGCCGGCACCCACACCCTGCATCCCATCCCCTCTCAACTGCCAGGTTACTCCCTCCACAAAGGCCTCTGTCTCCTTCACCTAAATATTCGTAGCCTATCACTTAAAATCGACCAGCTACAAGTTTTCGCTTCCCTACATGCCCCTGATGTCCTCATCCTCTCTGAAACTTGGCTTAACAAAAACATTCCCGACTCCTCAGTTGCAATCCCTGGTTACACGATGGCCCGCCAGGACAGGGCCACGAGAGGTGGCGGCGTAGCCATCTACATAAGTTCGGACATACGCTACGAAATAATTTTATCTAAAACTGAACCTAAAGATTACGAACTCTTGCTGCTCCGGCTCACACTACCTTTCGCTGCCCATATTCGGTTGCGGAATCTACTGCCGACCAGGCACCCTGCCACAATTGTTACTGACCTTCTTACACAAATCAGTTCACGAGCACCGACCAGGGAGTTATATGCTATGGGTGACCTTAACCTAAACTGGTTAGCCCCGGGCCTCAACAAAACCTGGACGGATGTCGCTGCCCTCAATTTAACCCAACTCGTCACTGAGCCCACTCACCTAAACCTTAAATCAGGTAACCACTCCCTTATCGACTGGGCTCTGACCTCCCATCCTCACAGAGTCATCCAAACAGGCCTACTCCCTGACTCTATGAGTGATCACCATGTCATCGACCTTGTTTGCAAAATCCACCATCTCAAATCCCCCCTAAGTTCTTAGTCCAATGGTCATTCAAATCCCTAAACTTCGCTCTCCTTCTAAATGACCTTGTTCTAGCTAACTGGCTCCCCCCCCCAACCTGATAGATGACACCCTATTTCACTTCAAAAACATGTTCCTTAAGATATGGGATTCCCATGCCCTGCTACGATGTACTAGGGCACGCGGTACCCGCCTGCCTTGGATCTCCCAAGAGCTCACAGCTTGTATGAATGCCCGTTACTCAGCACGGTAAGCCTTCAAAGCCTCAGCCCTACCTCAGGACCTCTCCCACTACCGCATCTGCGCAACATGTGCACTAGATCAACTCAGCTAGCTAAAGCAGAGTACTTTAGACCCTCCCTCCAATCTAACCTTAATAGCCCCTCCAAATTCTGGAAGGTCATACACTCCCTCTTCTCACCCCCAGCGGTCAAGCCCTTGCCTCTCCTTAATGTAAACAACTCCACACTCTCGGATCCTATCTCAGTCGCTGCTAAGTTTAACTTATATTTCTCCACCTGCGCTTCCTCGCTCCTTTCCTCCTTAACCCCCATGTCACCATCTCCACCACCTACAGGGCAGAAACTACCTCAAAATACAGGTGTTTTCTCCTTCAGGGAAATCTCTCCGGATGAAGCTCTAAAAGCCCTGCTAACATTAAGCCCCTCAAATGGGAATTCCCTGGATGGACTAGACCCCAGTCTTCTGTTCCTCTCAGCCTCTGCCATAGCCACCTCTATTGCCTACCTCCTAAATTTATCCTGCCACTGCATCTGTCCTTCTATCCTGGAAGCACGCCATTGTCATCCCTCTCCACAAAGGGTGCCTCCTTCTTCCTCTCAAACTATCGGCCAATCTCCCTCCTTCCTGCTCTGTTGAAGCTGCAAGAACACTTAGTGCTTAGTCAGCTAACTATCTCGCCGACTCAAATTTCTTCACACACTACCAGTCTGGATTCAGGAAAGATCACTCCACTGCCACTACTAAGGCTCACTGACACCATCCAGTCTGGAATGGATAGAGGTCTCATCACCTCTGCCATTTCCATTGATCTGGCCAAGGCCTTCGATACAGTCTCCCACACACTGTTACTATCTAGCCTCTCTGACTCTGGCCTCTCCACTTTTGCTACTGCCTGGTTCAGTGCCTAACTTACAGACTTCACTCAATCTCTCAGGATTGCGGATGCCATATCCCTTCCCCTCCCCATGTCCACCGGAGTCCCCCAAAGATCGGTGCTTGGGCCTATCCTATTCTCTGTTTTTCTAAACAAGCTGCCCCAAACTTGTTCTGTCTCCTCAATCCACATGTATGCTGACAATACTGTCCTATTTTCTTCTTGCTCCTCCCCAGCCTCAGTTGCCTCTACCCTCCAGGTGGATTTTAACAAAGTCCAGCTCTGGTTCAACTCTCACCAGCTCTCTGTAAATGCTAAAAAAACTGTAACTATGACTTTTGGTACATTCCAACGACTAGCCAGGCTCCCTCCCTCCCACTTTTCCATACCCTTGATGGGTCAGAACTGGAGGACGTCACCTCTTTCCTGTATCTTGGAGTTTGGTTTGACCGCCACCTCACCTTCGAGTCCATGCTGACTCTATACTAACAAACTCTGCCCCAAGCTCGGAGCTTTATATTGGAAGTGTTCTAGCCTCCCTATCCGTCCATCGTGAGCTTATCCAGAATATGATCGTCCCTCCTTTGATTATTGTGATATTGTTTACAGTGCTGCTCACAAGTCAGTTTTATCCAAACTGGATACCCTTTTTAATGCTTTCTGCCAGTTCGCTCTTGACGCTCCTCCTTGCACCCACCGTGCACCGTTGCAAGCTATACCGCTCCCTTGATCTCCCCTCCCTTGAGAACCACCGCCTAATACACTGTGCCAAGTTTATCTCAAAGAACTGGTTTGGTACCCTCCCAGTGTATCTGACCTCCATACTATTGCCCCCTCTGGCATCCACCTATGCTCTGAGGTCCCTAGACTCCCAGCTCCTGTTAGTCTCCAGACGTCAGACCCAAGCTGGCCAGGCCACCTTCTCTCACTGCTTCCCTCAATTCTGGAACTCTTTCCCCTCTGAAATTCGCCACTCTTCCTCTATCCGCTCACTATCCTATGCCCTTGCCAACCACTGCTCAGTAAACTGCTCCTGCAGCTAACTCTCCAATCTTTCTACCTCAGACACTCCTATATTTCTTCTCCCAGTAGGCCCAATGGTGCTACTTCGCTAACCACACCCAACTACTGCACTTGATCCCAACTTTTGAGCTAGCTAGCTTGCACTTACCCCTATCTCATTATATACCACAACCCAATACCTTAGCAGGATTTCCTCATTGTAACTGTTACTCTCGACTATTAGGGTATATGTATTAATCCACACTCACCTATTCCTGTCAAACATATGCAGCTGTATTATCTAATTATATGTTTTCAAGGTATAAAGCATGACTTCCCATGTAATTGCTACTATACTATAAGTAAGGGTAAGTGTCCTCTCCCAACTATTTCTGTCATATGTTTTCAACTGTATTGTAATTGTATGTATATATCTCAGGACCTGGACTACCCTTGTCTTCTTCCCACTGTACCCCTCCCCCCAGGCCGCACCGGGAGACGAGCAGTTCTTGCTCAGTGTGCTTTTCTTGGTGAAACAATTTCAATAAATAAATAAATAAATCATTAATTTCTCTGACTGACAAGCTTTCCAGTCAATCACAGCCAAGGCAACCTCAAGCTTCAGCCAATGGGAGCCTCAGGACAGCCCATAAAGACTGTGTTTTCAGCAAATTTTCAGATTTGAGCATGAGTCCCCCACGGGGTTGGGGGCTCAGGGCCCAACAATGCAACTGGGCCTGATGATCCAGTGTAAGCCCTCCACCCAGGAGGGTTTTTTGCCTTCTTTGCCAGTAAAATTAAAAGTAATTTAGTTAAAGCAGAACCTGCTAGCCTAGGGGTTGCCAGAAGAATGTCTTCCAGGCAGGCGTGAGGCAAATCCCATTGCCCACTGTCTGAGCAAGTAAACTTCATTGAAGGGCAAGTACAAAAACAGAGTTAATTTTATTGTAATTAATTGGGAAAGTGAAAATTCAGCTACATTAATGGCTGGGCGAGTAATAAAAGTTTTTATTTGAACACCCCTGCCTTCAGGTGCCAGCCTTATCTTCCACGTCGGGGAAGAACGTGGACGTACAACTTCATGACAAGCCAGTTGTGCGAGACCTGATCCTGCCTCAGTGGTGAGAGAACTGAAGACTTCAGGAGCCTTTATTATAGAGAGCCATACCATGAGGAGCCTGAGTGAGTACTCTTGTATCCCCCCCCCCGGTGCAAGGAAGAAAGAAATGATTATTGGGGCTGCCAATACCCTAGAGACTGTTGCTGTTTAGAACTGTTTGTGTGGTCTGCACCCTGCATCTGCTGCATTTAATCAATACACAGCGCGGGTGGACCTGTATAAATCAAGTGGCCACGAAATGGGCCAATCATATAAATGTGTTGAAATGTGTAGAATTTGCTAAAGTTGATGAAATGGTAATGCAACCAGTTATTTAGTTGGATATAAATGTAAAGAAGCCGGGTCCCCCCAGATTGAGGAACAAGTACCCACAGATTCAAATAGAAAAGGACCCGGGTGGCCATGTTGGCCCCTGGTTAAAGGATTTACCACTTTATAAATGTGCTGAATGTGTCTGAAACTATAAATGAGCTGAATGTACCAGAAATCACCAAGGTGCTGGATGTTCAGAGAAAAATGTCTGAATTAAAGCAAATGTAACTGGCTGGTTACCCTGACTAGTGTTCAGCCTTCA
This sequence comes from Neoceratodus forsteri, assembly GCA_016271365.2. Taxonomy (NCBI): domain Eukaryota; kingdom Metazoa; phylum Chordata; order Ceratodontiformes; family Ceratodontidae; genus Neoceratodus; species Neoceratodus forsteri. The sequence goes on along the minus strand of CM028129.1, from coordinate 119,710,319 downwards.
AAAGGCAGGGCCCTTCCCTGCAACTCTTTCGATTAACTGCACATAGTTTAAGTGCTTAATGCCTTCAAGTTCAAGCTTCAAATCCTTCTTAATTCAACCAGCCAACGTACACCTGCATCATCCACTAGGCCTGCACCCTAGATGGACTTTGGTAACTGGGTACCCAGAAACAAGGTTGGAATTTCGGGGTCTCATATCTTATATGGGGACTGGTACCAGTGTGGGCAAGACAATATTTTGGTGTCATCCGATTTTATGCAGTTAGTTACTGTAGATAGCCAGGGCTCTGGTCATCTCAAAGTTGGTACAATGACATGCTGATTTGAAAAACAGCATATCTACCCAGCTGGAGGGTTTTCATCAGTACAAATCAAACTTTCAATTCGTTGTACATATTGTAAGTATAATATCGCATAACCTCTACTCTTTCTCTCCCCCATTCCTAAGCCTGGTCCCCCTGTAAATAAATTCTTCATTGTTGTTTATGCATAACTTTGTTGTCATGATCATATCATTAGAGAGAGTAAAAAATTCAGAATGTCTAAAAATATGGGGAAATGCTATCAGGTCATGTGCTGGGGTGGCATATGGTTACTGTGGGTGGGTACAGCATCCCAGGGGGTTGTACCAGGTTAAGCTAGGCCTCTTAAGCTAAACTCTGGGTGGAGGCACCATGTTATAATAATATCTTGGATAGAACCACTTTAAAGTAATTTTGGGAATCCAGGCCCCTCAACCTTGTTGTGGCCAGGCAAGGCAGGGGTAGTAACTCTAGGAATAGCACCACCTAGTGGTTACATTATAAAATCTCTAAACATGCACTGCAGCCTATTGAATCTCCCACTGCTATAGCCCTGCTGTGATGTCAGCAGCAGAGGATTCTGGGATTTGTAGTTAAAGAAAGTATCAGCTTGGAAGTCAGCAGAATCAGTCTGATATAGTGATGCTCGGATAGCGCCTTTGTGGATCTAATTGTGATCCATCATATAGTGACAGAATCTGACCTGGGATCCAACCAAGTCTGAGGTCGGATCCCAGGTCAGATTCTGCACTATCCGACGTCGGATCCTGGGGTTCCAACCTGGATCCAGGACAGTCGGATCCACAGTTGGGTAACGTTACTATCTGACTGGATCTACTATCAGGCCGCATGTCAAGTATCTGGTGGTATTCCAATTCATAGGATACTATCCGAGCAACACTAGTCTGATACAATCTGTTATACTGCAGTAAACAATAAGCAAAAAAAAATGTTTTTGCACACAAAATGCATATTGGGACCAGATCCACACTTGGGTGTGGGGCTCTTATTGCTGACTGTTCCCCTTTAAGTAACCAAATAGGATTCTCCGATCTGGTGCTAATCACTTTCATGACAATTACAGGTCATTACATTACAGGATTTGAAAACTGACAGCTGTCACATTCATCAGGTGCTGAAAAGAAATGGCTATGTTGGAAATTTGGGGTAAAATATTGACAGTTACCAAAGTTACAAGCCTGCGTTCGCTAAATTCAAGGTAGGCTTGTAACTTTGTTGTTTTTTAATATTTTTACACCAAATGTTCAACATAACCTTCTTATGACCTCACCTCATGAACAATGGCAGATAAAATTTTCAACTTCTGCCCACAAGATGATTTCGTGCAGGGACCATGAAATCACATTTTGGGACAGATTTGCCTAATGACAGTGCATTTTTTCATGAGGTGGGGTCCCAAAAAAGGCATGTCAAAAATTTGGCCCAAAAATATGCAAAAATGGCCAAGTTATGCCACTAAGTTCAAACCCCCATTGAAATACATTGAACCGCATACCTGTTTCTTCAGTTCATGGTCCAGCTTTGAAGATCGAAGACGTGTCTGCGGTCCAGTGAAGATGACAGCATTGAACTCCCGATGGGTAAGTAAGGGCTTGGGGGGTGGTGGTGTGTGTGCTGAGTGGGAGGGTCAGGTGGGGGGACAGTAGTGGCAGCAAAAGACATCGATGGATGGTTTCTTTTCACAGGGTTAAAGGAAAACAAAGCACCAATGGGGGATTGTGCACCCCAAGTGTCTTTTTTATATTTGTGGTAGGAGGGGTGCTGAGAGAGTGGGTCAGGTGGACAGGAGAAACAAATAAAAAAAAATTAAACACACAACAGGGACGCGTACCTGCACATGTGCGGTACTGGACTGGGGGGGGTTAACATACCAGGTGATGATTCTTCATTGTGACACTGGGTGATTAGGCACCCCAGTGTCACTGTTATGTTGGGGGTGGGTGGATGCTGAGGGGACAGTTGGGTGGGTGGGTGGGAGAAAAAAAAACAACATAACACTGAGATGAGCCGCACATGCGTGATACTGAACGGAGGGTTCACATACCAGGTGGTGACACTGGGGGATTGGGTACCCCCAGTGTCACTGTTATGTTTCTGTGGATGGGAGGGTGGGTGCTGAGAGGGAAGGTCGGGTGGGTGGGAGACATACATACACACAAAAAAAATGACCAAGAATTACAAGATGTAATAGCACATGTGCGGTAGTGTGGTTTTCTCTTACAGCCAGTAGACATTCCATACATTCGGCAGCACAGATCAAAAGGAATAGCTGACCCCTGATTGGATCAGCTATTCCTTTTCAAATATGTGCCATCTCCACCCAGCAAGCCAACACTCTGTCATAGTAAGCCTTGCTGATGATTTGTGTGACCTGAATCACCCCTAAAGCAATTTTCTGCATTGGACAGTGTCACACCCATCCAAAAGCAGTACTACTGCAATATGCTTGTTGAGCCTGCCGCATGGTGAACATAAAAAACAATCTAACTATAAAACATTACAGCGGCAACATTTTCATCTCATGGCCTGTTGCTTGAAATGACCATGTGACTCACAAACACTAGCAGCCAGTTGTTTCCCATTGGCATACCTCGCAACTGTCCCTGATTTTCAGGGATGTCCCTGATTTTGCCTCAGAATTTTCAACCATCTTTCCTAAATTGGGGATTTCTGTTACAGAAGAATAGAGATTCAAAGCATAAAATAATGCCAGACTGTAACATTTGTTGAGATAATATTACCATTTCTTAAAATGTGTCCCTGATTGTAGCCACTTGTCCCTGATTTTTTTAAGCCATGTCACTGATTTCAAATGCAGGAGGCTGAGAGGTATGCCCATTGGTACCACGAGCAAGTGTAGATACCTGGGCTGGCAGAATCTGGAGCGATTAGGCTTTGGATTCTAGCACTCCTTTAGGTGTAATACTATTGGATGGCTTTTTGTAGCCAATCATTTTACATTGTACTGTGTGTCACACAATATACCGCAGAATATCATGGGTGTTGACTTTGCAACCCCTCAAAACAATCCCACAAGTAGCACTTCCATGCTGCCCGACGAATGTGAATTGCCTCTTTATTAACTTACCTCCAAAGGTACTAAATTCCTGATTTCCTCTGGCGCCGACCTGGTTAGTGACTACTGCAGTACGAAGCAGGGCTACCCCAGACCTTTAAAAATGATACACGAAGGCAATTTGTTTTCACAGTTTGTTGCCCAGCTCTTTGCTGCCTAGTAGGCCAGTCCTTAGTTTAAAAACATGCTTGACAGATTTAGGGAGTGCAGGGTGCATGCTTGAGTGTTCAGGGGCAGCTTTATCATGAGTTCCAACAGGACGAAACCTATGTCTGTAGGTTGTCGTTCTCAGTATAAATTTGAGATAATGTAAAGCCTGTTTTCAGGCAATGCTTAGTCTAGTGAATCATTGTCAGGGCTGCCCCACAGGAGGATATGCATACCCATGATGCTCTGCATTGGGTTTGAGGCTTTACAGTGTATGCGTATGTTTGGAGACACACAGAAACCAAATGTGACAACCCCCTCCCAAGTTTAGGGGTATTGATGGTGTGGTTTGCTTCAGGAAGGGGAGCAAACACCGAACGACTCACCTTGAAGTTCCAGCTATGCAGCCACCTCTCAGATAGACAGGCCTCTTGGGGGGGGGGGGTCAGGGCTGCAAATCAGTAAGAGGTAACACACATTTTTTCTTAAATAACTGATTGTCCACTCCTTATTTATTTATTTTTCATTAATTTGTTTTGTACCCCCTGCTCTCCAGTGGCCCCCATCTGCTTGACCTAGTCACAGCCCTGTCATCCTGCTGTATCCTAGGACTTTCCCGGAGCTCTCCCTACATGCCTCAAGAGCTTTCCCTTCTGGCAGGGTCCCCCTTACCTCTGCTGTGGATAGATCCAGTGTGGGAGATCACACCTAGGTAGCCAGGTGCAGAGCTTGAGAGCTGGTTGGCATCATCCTGTCACTTGGGGCATTTTTCTGCTTTTCTTCCTCTAGTTCTCTAGGATGCCGGTATCAAGGGTGCGCCAAACAAGGACCATGCAAGCATGCATCATATGGCGCCTGTGGATGTCTTCCTGCCAACTAGATACTCAGCTGTACTGCCACCTGTAGTCACCCAGGTGGCAGTACAGCAATGGAGCTGTCTGCCTTCCCTCCACAGAGGAGGACAACATCCGCAGGGATGCTCAATCCTCCTCCGGCTGGCCCTCTGTGGCCTGAGCTCATTCCCAAACCCAGGTGACCAGTGACAGGGAGATAAGGCATTATGTGCCCCCACCCTCTGCACCACCAGGCCGATGTCCACAACTTATTAGAAGTCCAACCAGAGGTTTACTGATGTCTCACTCATGAGCATATTATTACAGTGGTATGGAAGCATTTTACAGGCCACAGTCAGATCGACATTTTATTTTCATCACATTCACTTCACCATGTTGAGAAAATATATTGCTACTATGGTTAAGATTCCATCAGGTTCAGATGCTTAAGTTACATGTTGAGTATACTGGCTACCCATAGAATCGTTAATTTCTGGCTGAACTTACTTAGCTTATCAGTTTATACAGGGCCCTCTTACAGCACCTGAAATGGTTACTCTCATTATTTGGGCATGTCTCTCACAGCAATTTCTCCAAGTAAACAGTTTCGGGCTAAGGCACTCTTTCTTTTCCACTTTGACCCATAAAGGACATTGTTTTAGTCACAGGCTGGAGCTAACCAAAAGCTGAGAGCTCAGGAACATTTTGCCATAGGATACAGCTGCCTAAGGATGGTGCTTTTTCCACCAGAACCATATGCCCTCAAGGGTCCATAAATCTGCATGACTTCCATCCCTGCTCTGCTTTCTTGCTAGCATTTCAGTTTTCTTTTTTATGAAATGGGAACAGATAAGGGGCACTTTCCACTTGGGGACTGCAGTTACTTTAGTCCTGCCTGCTCACCCTCAAACCTCGTCAGTCCCATAGGGCAGAGGGTCCCACATCTAATTAAAGACTTTTCCTTTACATTTACTTAACCCTCCTGCCTGGCTGCAGGAGTTTAGAACAGGGCACCAGATGCCAAAGGTTTCAGTCATTCAACCATTTTTCAAATACTTTCACAGTTACATGCCAGCTTCCATGTTACCAGTTTTACTGCACGTCCTTTGCTCTTCACCTCTCAAGTTACCAAATGCTTTCTTTTTGCAGCTACTACTGTTTAAGCCCCCTCATCTTTGGTGGGTTTCCTTCTGCTCTGCCATCCTGCATCTCCCAGGACTTACCTTCACCACGATGAGCTCCCAGAGCATGACCCCCTCTGGCGTGGGTGGCGAAGACAACCCAAACTCCACTGTAGAACTGATCCGGTGTGAGGAGGTGGTGCCGGGGTAATCAGGTGCGGGGCCTGCAGGTGCTGAAATCAGCCTGCCAGAAAGGGTATTTTCGCTTGTTCTTGCCTTTCCTCATGGATGCCAGTGATGAGGGTGCATAAGCAAGCAAGCACATAAGCAAACATGTGCGGCATGACACCAGCCGATATCCTCCCACCCACAAACCACTCCAGACTGCACTGCCAACTGTGGTCAACTAGGTGGCAGTACAGCAGGGTATCCAGTGAGTATGGCGAACCAATATGGGTACCCTATCAAAACGACAACTCATATTGGGCGATATACTCATGGGCTACCCTGCAAGGGTAATGACCCTACGTGAAGGTGAGGGTAGGGAACAGCGACCGGAAGGGGGGATAGCGAGGGGAAGGGGAGGGACAGGGAAGGGTTTTAGGAGATTGGTGTGCCTGCTGCTGCTGGTGCTGCTGAGCTAGCCATGTGGTGTGGTGGTGGTGGTGAGGGTGGCTAGCTCTAGTAGAGCAGGTACCAGGTTCGGGGCTAGGGACTGGCACAAAACGTTTTGCTGCTAGCTGCGGCTGCCAACTTTATTTTTACTGCAGCAACCACAGTGTCACCCCCTCCCCAACATGCAGCCCTCTTGAGTTAGCAGTCTAAATTCAGAGGGTGTGGGTGGCAAAGCCCCCATGAGAGGTCATTGGGACATAGCCCACCCATAAAAACACTTTTAGGCTGCCGGATGTTGGATCGCTGCAATGTGTATATCACTGATTTGCTTTTCGGTGATATACACTTGCCATAATAGCGATCGCTATTTTGCGATCACTATTATGACATGGAACCATACCATAGAGCAGTGGAGCTGGTTGCCTCTCTCTCCCTGGAGGAGGAGAGCATCCTCTGGGATGCTTGATCCACCCCCCCACTTGTCCCTGATTACCCTAGCTTGCTCCCAAACTCGGGTTGCTGGCATTGAGAGTGGTACCACTACTGCTGTGTCGACGGGCTGTCAAGCTACCAAATGCTTTAACATTTTCTGCTTATTTTTATTTTATGTTTTTTTCCTTCTGCTCCACCTGGCATGCCCCCTTCAGCCCTCTTTATGCCTCTAACCCCTTCACCCACCATCTCTGGGACTTACCTGGGTGCCACCAAGTCCTCCACAGATTGTCCTCTGTGATGGGGCCCTCAGGGGGACCTCGAACCTTCCTCCAGTACCATGCTTAGACTGGTGGTCCCTTTGCCTAGTAAATGATGCAGGGTCTGCCAGGCACTGTAGGGTGGCATCCTGTTACTCGTGGTGTTTTTCCATTGTTCTTCTTGGTTCCCGACCAACGGACGCTCTGTGGAGATGACGGCTGGATATGCCTTCCATCAGGGAGCGTCCCTCACCCAGAACTGCTGCTCCAACTCACACACCCATGGTCACCAAGGTGACAGTGTTGTGGAAGACCAGTCTGCCACCCTCCCTGGAGGAAGAGAGCATCCACTGGAACACTTGATCCTCCCCCCCCCCAGCCGTCACCTGAGCGACCCAAGTTCGTTCCGGAACCTGTGTCGCTGGCGTGGCGATAGGTGAGGCAAAGAGGCATGAATGCCTCTGCCCTCCACACCACTGGGCCAGCTCTCTGATCTCTTTTATTGCTGGGTTGTCCCTCAGGAATGGTCTGCATTGCAGGGGCTTCACTGCTCTGGTGCAGTGTGCAGAATAGCCTCCTGCACGATCCCAAGGATTTTTCTGGAAAAGCTGCTCAGCAGGAACTACCAGTGTGGGGAGCGGCTGCAACATCTCAGCCCTGGTCCAACTGAACTGCCAACTTCCTGGACAGTTCAGATCCCAGTAGTTGGCTCCACCTCCAGAACCCTCAGTCAGCACTACGTCATCCAGGACTCTTAAAGGTACAGTGGTGCAAGCCAGGATGCAACACAACACAGCAGCATACTGTAGTACAATTACTGCAGTAAACACTGCAATTTCAATGGCAGTTAATTATGTTTGTCATGCAGTAACTCAAGACACTGTGTTGCATATACTTCATGCTCAAAATACAGGCCAGATCGACCTACGGGGGCATGACTCCTTGCGTTACTCAAACAATTTGGATTTTTTTTTCCTTGCATCCTTTGTAGATCCAGCACACGCTCTACTTGGGTCCATTCATGAATCCTATACATTGTTCTTCTTAGATCCGTTATGAATCCTACACATTTATTTTCTTGGACCTCTTTATTAATCCTACGCACTGCTCTTCTTGGATCTGTTTACGAATCCTACACACGGCTCTTTTTGGATCCATTCACGAATACTACACACAGATTTTCTTGGGCAATTTATGAATACTACACACTGCTCTTGGATCCATTATGAATCCTACACACCACTCTTCCTGGATCTGTTATGAATTCTACACATTGTTCTCCTTGGATCTGTTTATCAATCCTCACCTGCTCTTATTGGATCTGCTTATGAATCCTACAAACTGCATTTACTAGATCTATTTATGAATCCAGAACACTGCTTTTCTTGGACCATTTATGAATACTACACACTGCTCTTCTTGGAGCCATTATTAATCCTACACACTGCTCTCCTTGGATCAGATTATGAATTCTACCCACTTCTCTTCTTGGACATATTTATGAATCCTACACACTGGTCTTCCTGGATCTGTTTGTGAATCCTGCACAATGTTCTTCTTGGATTTGTTTATGAATCCTTTTATTTATTTATTTACAGAATGTGGATAATACCTTTGAGCCAGGATGACTCTTTTACAAGGTTCTTTGTCAATAGTGCAACACAGTAACAAACAAATACATAAGCTGGAGAAAAAAACAGGTAGCAGGAAATAGTTAACACATAATGCAGTTACAAGTATTTTACAGTGAACAGGACAAATTCAAAGCACAACAACTTTGCAAGCACAGAGATCCTAGAGCTACAAAGGCAGGCATTCATAAAAAAAGTCTGTTTGTTAAACCAGGGGCACCAAAGTTTGGAGCAGCCAAGGAGGGCATTTTCTTCAAATTAGAGACAAAGAGGGTGGGGGGAGCAGGAGTACAGAAGGGCATAGAGAAGACTTAGGTTAAAGGCAGGCAATGTTTGTGGGAAGGGGGAGGTGTCAGTGGCAGATTATAGGGTGGTCTACTTAGGAGTAACAGCCACATTGGTTTTCTTGAACCAAGAGGGTTGTTGGGTCTCTTTTAAATGGGCCAAATTTCAGATGCTCCAGGAGTGTAACAGGGAGGTCATTTAACCATTTGAGCCCGTGAAAGGCTAGTGAGCATTGACCCAAAGAGGTTCTCTTGAAAGGCACCTGAAGAGCACCTTTTGCCGATCTTCTGGTGACTTTAGTGGTAGAGTTGTGCAGGAGCAGCATGGCAGTAGATGTGGGGGGTGAGTCCTAGTAGGGCTTTTTTGCCAATCAGACATGCTTGATGCCTCATATCCAAAAGGTTGGTGTCACTCGGGTTGCAGCAATAATAGAACAAATCCATCATGAATTCAAATGCAAGTTGCAAAAAGACAGTTTATTGAAGACCATTAACATCTGAGCTTCCACTAGCCACCCAGCGCTTCGACTCCTCATGAATCTTCCTCAGGGGTGTGGTCTGGAGTGCTAGTTCAGTCATTTAAATACAAGTAGTTCATGAATATTCATGTTTCCATATCAACAATTATACAAAACCACCAAGTGCAATAGGTATAATAGGGTTAAGCGTGTGTGTGTGTGTGGGGGGGGGGAGGAAAGGATTGCAAAGGTGCATAAATTATAACATTGGATTTACAAAATGCTTGCTTTATTATGTTTGTATCTTAAACAAGTACATTTTATATGAATTGTGAAATTTTATGTATAAATTGTAAAACTTAAGAAAACATGGAACTCTCTCCCCAAGCACTTGAATATCTGGATCCCATGACAGCTTCAAAAGGAGCTATGCTTCCACCTATCTCTTGCTGATCCCTGCACTTATTTTAATCCCCTAATCCACTTACCTGCCAGATGCTGCCTGGCCTAACTTTAACCTCCTACCTCATAGCACTTCTTACCTTACTATTTCTTGACAGCTAATCTACCCAACTCCCCACCATACCTCTCAACTGTACCACATTACGAGGAACGTTCCTCATTTTACTTCACAAAGATCCTTGTTCCACATTGTGAGGACTTGTTCCACATTCAGTGTTAACATTTTAAAGCAAAAATCTATAGTAAATGATGCAAAAATATATTTTTCAATTAATAACAGACTTTCTGAATATAAATGCAAACATGTTAACAGTATTCTAAGCTTCTTAGGTAAAATTTGATTAAGTGTTCCACATTTTGCTCATTTGTTCCACATTTTGAGAGGCAATGCTCCACATTTGGGGAACAAAGGTTGAGAGGATACCCCCCACACACACCTGAGCCTTGTTTCAGAGGCCGTGATAATGTATCCTGCCCAATCAGGAATTTGCCCTTGCCTTGTTTTGCTGCCTATTTGAATCTTTACTATTGTGACTAATTTTAACAATATTTGTTGCTGCTGTGTTGTGGTATCTCTTCCTAGACCGTGTAGGTTTCTCTGCCTAAAATGCTATGTGAATTTAATTGATTTTTATTGTTCTGGCTCCATGTATTCATTACTACTAACTGTTTTGACCTATGCTATTGTAATATCATTGTACTCATGCTATGTACCTGTCTTTGATTGTTGTACTCTCCTGGGTCATGCCTGAAAATAGTCATTTCATGGCTAGTGCACCTACCCTGTTAACAAAAACTAAATAAATAAATGTTATAAAATTCTCTATTTACATTAATACATACAATTTAGTGGCTGCTATTAGCGCTCAACTAGAAAAATGCCTTTTTATTTTACATTTGAAAACTTGATTCAATATTGCACACTAGCAGTGCTCACCCACAGAACTTGAAGGACTCTATCCCTTACAGTCAGTTACTAAGGACTAGAAGGAACTGTAGTTCAGAATCTAATTTTGAGGAACAAGCAGAGGAACTAATTGAGATATGTGTTGCAAGAGGTTATAATTTAGACCTTTTAAAAACATTGAAAGAAAAAATGACCAATCTTGATAGGGCACAGTTAATTCAACAAACGCAGATCTCAACATCCGACACACAGCCGTGTGCTTTCATTACAGAGTATCATCATAAAGCAGGTAGAGTAGAGAACATCATCTGCCAAAACAGGAATATTTTGTTATCAGATGAAGAAGTTGCTATGGCTGTAGGAGCAAACCCCAGGGTGTCTTTCAGTACAGCCAAAAATCTTAAACAGATGTTAGTACATAATAGGTTTAAACCACCCCAAGGAATAAGATAAACACATGGTTACCATAGAGAACAAATGTTTTTTACAAGTGTTTAAGATGCAACATTTGTAAATTTGGTAAACAGGGAAAAGATTTCCAGCATCCTAGAAAACAACAAAAAGTGGAAATTAGAGAACTAATAACTTGCGACACCAGCTATATTTGTGTATGTTTTATGGTGGAATGCAATCTAATATATGTTGGTAAAACAGTACATCCTCTTAAACAGTGGGTACAAGAACATGTTAGATCCATCATTAACCAAAGCAGGAATCACCAGTGGGCATACACTTTATGACACATCACCTCTCAAAACCGGATGGGTTACAATTTATGGACCTAGAATGGGTACCTCCCTAACAGAAGGAGGTGACAGGCCAAACTTGCTCTTAGAGAAAGAGAGCATGTGGATTTACAATCTGAGCAGTGTGAAACCAGTCAGACTCGGTGACAGATGGGACTTGAAACCATTTCTCAAAGAAAATGAAAAAATAAGCTAAGAACGATGTTTTATTTGTCTTAAAATAAATAAGTGATTATACTTAAAACGTTTAAAGAATTATTACACTGATTAACATGTCTTGTTGTTTTGTCTTTTTTCTCTCTTTTCTCTTCCTTCTACCAGGAAGCTCTGATTCACCAGGAACCATGGACATACAGATCACTACTCTGTACAGAATGCTAATCATCTGATTAAAAATTCAATTTCTGTCCAGGATCCGTTTTTTTCACCTCTTGCCTTAGTTAAATCAAGTTTTCAAATGTAAAATAAAGAGGCATTTATCTAGTCGAGCGCTAATAGCAGCCACTATATTGTATGTACTAGGGTATATGAGAGTGAAATCAGTAATGTAAATAGAGAATTTGATAACATGTTTTCTTAAGTTTCACAATTTATATATAACATTTCACAATTCATATAAAATGTACTTGTTTAAGATACAAACGTATTAAAACAAGAAGTTTGTAAATACAATGTTATGATTTATGCACCTTTGCAATCCTTTCCTTCCCTCCCCCCACACACTTAATCCTATTATAACTATTGCACTTGGTGGGTTTGTATAATTGTTGACATGGAAACATGAATATGCATGAACTACTTGTATTTAAATGACTGACCTAGCACTCTAGACCACACCCCTGAGGAAGACTCATGAGGAGTCAAGCTGGGTGGCTAGTGGAAGCTCAGATGTTGATGGTCTTCAATAAACTATCTTTTTGCAACTTGCATTTGAATTTATGCTGGATTTGTTCTATTATTGAAGAAACCCAAGTGACACCAACCTTTTGGATAAATTTGTATTTCTGCTACGAGCTGGCAGCTCATTTTTAGTGAGCACCAAACACCATAGCCTGTCACAGCTGTACTTTTGCTTTGATGCTTGATACCTGACCCTGAGGTTCAGCTGGAGCCAACCTGTGGAGGTGTATAGACTACATGTGTGAGTCAGGATTGGCCCCAAGAGCCAGATGGCAGGCCTTGTTGAGTAGTAGAATTACTAGCTTTAGTGCTGTCTCTGTGGCTGAACTGTAGATAACTAGCCCATAGTCAATGGTGGATAATATAGAACTACTAGTCACTAAGTTTAGGGCCTCAGAGGTCATGGTGTGTCTATCGATAAAGGATACCAAGCTTGATGTTAGAAGATTTAGTAACGTGGTCTATGTGTGGGATGAAGGAGAGGGTGTCATCCATGTAGATTCCAAGGCATTTGAAGGTGGAGACCCGCTCAATGACATCTCCCTTATAGCTTACTACAGTAAGAGGTTCAGCACTCTTTTTTGTGTGAGGCATAGAGAAGTGCATAACTAGTTTTTTTATAGTTCAGGAGAAGACAGTTTTGAGTGACCCAGGACTCAAAACTCACAAAGCTTTGCTGAAGATTTGTTACAATTTCAGTGGTGCTGTTTCCAGGCACAGAGATTACAGCGTCATCAGCACAGAGTAGCATTTTGGGTGGGCACACTTTGGGAAGAGAATTTATAAAAAGACTGAATAAAAGCGGGCCTAATATTTATCCTTGTAAAACCCCAAGAGTTACCTTACTCTGTTCTGAAACTACCCCTCCAATCCTTACGCATTATGCTCTGTGTGATAGATAGCTACTAAACCAGGAGATGGAATCTACCGAAATGCCTAATGCCAGGAGAAGTTTGAGCAGGATCTGGTGATTAACGGTGTCAAATGCTTTGGTAATGTCTATAAATATAGACACCACCGCCTTTCCTGTGTCAAGGGCTGCATATAGGTGAGAGGTATAGTCAATCAGTGCTGTGACAGTGCCATGCTTTTGGCAAAATCCGTGCTGCTGCAGACAACAAATCATACTTGTTTAGATATTCTGTGAGCTGATCAGACACACCTCTCTCTAGTGCTTTAGATGGGGGGGGGGGGTGAGTATGGAGATTGGGTGATAAATTCCAAGACTAGTTCTGTCCCCATTTTTGAAGACGAGGTGACCATGGTGGTCTTCCACCTATTCTGGAAGATTCCAGTTCAAGAGAAATATTAAATAGTTAGTGGAAAGGCTAGCTCACCTAGTGTGAGGGCTAGCAGCTTCATGTCACTCAAGTCACTGTCAACTCTAGTTTTGTTTAGGACCCTTTTGACATATTTGACAGTCTGAGACCTTGTAATTTGTTTGAAACAGAACAGTGGTTGGCAGGCTTTAAGAAGGGTGGGAAGGTTAGGGTTGCATTGAACAGAATAAGGAGTGGTAGGAAGGGATTCAGGCAGTAGCACAGAGCTTAGATTCATGAAGGCTATATTAAAGGCATTAGCTAGGTCAATGGGTTGCTGAAGAGGGCCAGTTGGGGTCATAATAAACTCTGGTGGCACTCTGGACACCTTTCCAGTGAGAGATTTAGTGCAGTGGTTTAAGGCTCTGAGCTGCAAATCTGGAGACCTGGTTTGAATCCCACAGCCCACACTTGCATACTGTGTGACCCTGAGCAAGTCATTTAACTTCCCTGTGCTCCCAGGTCACACCTGTAAACAAGCTTTCAGCTTAGTGTGCTACTCCTGGTTAAACAATTGGAAAAAACAAGATTTAATGTTATTCCAGAATTCTCTCCATTACCCTGTTCCTTTCAAGCTGTTCCTTATAGAAGGAGGCCTTGGCAGTTCTCATTAGTCTAGTACACGGTTCCTGGCAACTTCATAAGCACTTAAATAAGCTTGACTTTCTGAAGCTCTACGAGTGTGCCAGAGGTTGTCTTGTATTCTCATTTTCACAAGGATATCGTCTGAGAGCCATGGATTCTGACTCCTTTTACTTTGGCAGTTTTAAAGGAGCAAACTAGTCACAGGCATGGTTGAATAGAGAGATGAAGTAATCAAGTGCCTTGTTAGTGTCATTACAGCCATCTAAAGGGGTCCAGTCAGCACCTTTAAGATAATATTTGAAATAGATCAACTGCCCCTTTTTAAGGAAGCAGTGTTTTGTGACTAGAGGAGTGGCTTTAGGTCCCTTGTTAGTCCAGTAACAGACTACAGACGAGTGGTCACTTAATGTGGCAGGCAGTACGGTAGTGTTTTTAATGTGCTCAGGGTGGGTAGCTAGCAGCCAGTCAACAAGTGTACTAACACTAGCTTTGTAGTTCATCCTTGTAGCCTGTATGACCACCTATATAAGACACGGACCATGAATTTTGTCCCTTGTGGAGATTGAATACTTAGCCAGCCAGTTAGTGTTAAAGTCCCTAAGGATGATCTGTTCCCAGTTTTGTTTAATTTTACTAAAGTGGCCAAAGAATAGGTCAAGGCCAGGGACTTGCTTTCCCAAGGATATGTAAACAGTAGTAAGTATTAGAGCCTTACTCGGGCTGCCAATAGAGAGTTTAATAGAAAGTACTGCATCTGGGCTTTCATGCTGTTTACATTATTGGGCATGATTTGGCTACTGATGCTGTTATTCAAGAAGATGAGGCACCCATTCCCTCGCATCGCTAGCCTATCTAACCTGAAGGTAGTGTACCCATCGAGTGAGATAGAGGAATCTGGAACTTTCTGCGAAAGCCACGTTTCGGTGAACGAGATAGTATCTGGTTTATGGACGGTAACCCAGGCCTGGAATAAAGGTAATTTGGGAAGAAGGCTTCAAGTATTAATAATGCGATTTTTAGATGTCCGCCTTGGAAAGAATCGTTATAGCCAGTAGGGCCTACATACTTGTCTTCTTGGATCTTTCTATGAATCTTGCACACTGCTCTGCTTGGATCTGTTTATGAATCTTACACGCTGGTCTTCTTGGATCTATTTATTAATCCATGCACACTGCTCTGCTTGGACCCGTTTATGAATCCTACACACTGGTCTTTTTGGACCCGTTTATGAATCCTGCAAACTGCTGTTCTCCTAAACACTGTTCTTTTTGGATCTGATTATGAATCCTACACATTTGTATTCTTGGAACTGTTAATAAATCCTGCACACTGATCTGCTTGCATCTGTTTGTGAATCCTGTACACTGGTTTTCTTGGATCAGTTTATGAATCCTGCACATTGCTCTGCTTGGAACTGTTTATGAATCCTTCACACTTCTCTGCTTTGATCCGTTATTGAATTCTATGCACTGCTCTTCTTGGATCTGTTTATGAATTCTACATACTGCTCTTCTTGGATCTGTTTATAAATCCTACACACTGCTCTTCTTGGATCTGTTTCTGAATCCTGCAAACTGCTCTTCTTCCTGTTTATGAATCCTACACAATGTTTTTTGGATCTGGTTCTGATTACACACTGCTCTTCTTGGATCTGTTTATGAATCTGCACACTATCTTCTTGGATTTATTTATGAATCCTGTGTACTGTTCTTCTTAGACCTATTTATGAATCTTCACAGCTCTTCTTGGATCTGTTTATGAATCCTATGCACTGCTCTTCTTGGACCTGTTTATGAATCCTGCACGCATTTCTCTTCTTGGATCCATTATAAATCCTGCACACTGTTCTTGGATGTGTTTATGAATCCGTTATACTCTTCTTGGATCTGTTTATAAATCCTAGGTCCTTTATCAAAGACTTTTATCACATTGCTTGTCTTGTATCTGTTTAAGAATCCTACACATTGCTTTGCTTGGACCATTTATGAATACTACACGCTGCTCTTCTTGGATCTGTTTATGAATCTTACACATAGTTCTTCTTGGATTTATGAATCCTGCACACTGCTCTTCTTGGATCTGTTAATGACTCCTACACATTTGTCTTCTTAAATATTTTTATGACTCCTATGTACTCCAACCCCCCCCCAAAAAAAATAGCACTACATGACTGGGCAAGAGGGAGATGGGTGCAAGGGAAAACTGGGGGGGGGGGACTGGTGGAAAGGATTATCAGCAAATGCCAGGAGTTTAGGAAATAAGATAATGGACCTGGAGGCTATCATGAGGGATGAGAGTTTAGATTTAGTCACAATAAGTGAGACCAGGTGGACAGAGAATCATACCTGGGAAACAACCATACAAGGTTATAGAATGTTCAGAAGGGACAGGGAAGGCAAGAAGGGGGGAGGGATTGCTTTATACATCAGGGAAGGCATCAGTGTTACTGAAGAGCAGGAGAAGGTAGGGGAGATTGAGCAGCTGTGGGTAACACTAGGTAGGAAGACGGTTGAACCTGTGGCTGGGGTAGATACAGGCCACCTGCACATGTACAGGAAGATGATATGGCTAACTCCAGGTAATCACAAGGCTGGCATGGAAAGGTGAACTGCTACTGGTGGATGATCTGAACCTCCCAGATGTTAATTGGGAAATCCCAGATGCATTGTCGGCAAGGAGTAAGAAGGTATTAGCTGAGCTACAGGGGGTATTCCTTCAACAGCTGGTCAGGCAGCCAATGAGGGGAAGCAACTTGTTGGACATGGTCCTGACTAATAGGGAGAGTGTGGAGGAGGTGCAGGTGGGAGAAGCCTTGGGCACCAGTGACCTTAGCACATTATGGTTCAGGGTCAGGGCAGGGAGGGAGACACGTTCTTTTTTTTTTTTTCAAATTGTTTAACCAGGAGTGGCACACTAAGCTGAAAGCTTGTTTCCAGGTGCGACCTGGGAGCACAGAAAAGTTAAATGACTTGCTCAGGGTCACACAGTATGCAAGTGGAGGCTGTAGGATTCAAACCTAGTTCTCCAGATTTGCAACTCAGAGCCTTAAACCACTGCTCTATACTGCCTCCCCATAATAGTAAAACTAATACGACAGTCATGGACTTCAGACACACAGATTTTAATAAGATGAGAAAGACAGGGAAAAAATGGAGGGTACGGAGAAGATGGTGCAATGGAGGAACTCTGGGAAACTATCAAGGAAGGCATTCAGGAAGCAGCAGAAATGTGCATAAAAAAGGTCAGGAAGAGCAAGAGGTGGAGGAGACCACTCTGGTTCACTAGGGAGGTGATGGGGGCAGTCAGGGAAAGGAGGAGGGCTTTCAGAAAATTTAAGATGACACTTAGAGAGGAGGATAGGGAGGAGTATAGGGAGAAGAAGAGTCTGGCAAGGAGGGAGGAGGATCAGAAGGGCAAAAGCAGCCACTGAGGAGAAAATAGCCAAAAGGGCCAAGAAGGGGGATAAAACATTTTTTAGATATATGAGGGAGAGGAAATGTGCAGGGCAAGGGATTGCTAGACTGTGGGGGGAAGGAGGGATAAACTTGGAGCAGGACTATGAAAAGGCAGAGACACTGAATGAGTATTTTAGCTCAGTGTTCATGGAGGAGGTGGAAGGCAGGGGTCTGATACTAGCACCTAAGGGGAAGGAGGGCAAATTGGTGAATCAGAGCCCATTCACTGTCGATAGGGCCAGGACTGAGCTGGATAGACTGTGGGTAAACAAGGCAATGGGGCCTGATGGGTTGTACCCCAGAGTGATCAAGAAACTGAGGAAGGCTCTGGCTGTACCCTTGACAATGCTCTTCAACCTGTCCCTGGATATAAGGAGGGTGCCAGATACTGGAGGAGGGCTGATGTAGTGGCCTTGCACAAGGGAAGTAGCAGGGAGCTGAAGGAGAACTAACACCCAGTGAGCCTCACTACTGTGGTGGGGAAAGTAATAGAGGCATTACTCAAGGAGAGGGTGGTGAATTACCTGGAGGAGTGTGGCTTGCAGAACAGCAGACAGCATGGCTTCACCAAGGGGAAATAATGCTAGATCAACCTAATTGAGTTCTTTGATTGGGTGACTCAGGTAATCAACCAGGGTGGATGTGGCCTATCTGACTTCAATAAGGTCTTCAACACATCCCTCATATGAGGTTGGTGAGCAAGAGGGAAAGCATGGGGTTGGGAGGGAAAATAGCAGGCTGGGTAGAGGCCTGGCTAGTAGGTAAAACTCAGAGGGTGGTGCTTAACAGGTTGCACTCCAAGATTTCAAGGGTGAGGAGTGGAGTGCCACAGGGGTCAGTTTTGAGTCTGCTCCTCTTTGACATCTTCATTAGTGATATTGCGGAGGGTTTGAGAGGGAAAGTGTGCCTATTTGCCGATGATACACAAATCTGTAATAGGGTGGGCACTCCGGAGGAGGTGGAAGACATGAGGAGGGACCTTAAGATGCTCGAGGAGGGATAGGAAATGGCAGCTGAGATTTAATGCCAAGAATGCACTGTGATGTACCTAGGAGAAGAAATATGTTATAAGTACACGGAGGGGGATCAAAGACTCAGAACAGGAAAGGGATCTGGGGATCATAGTCTCCTCAAACCTTAAGGTAAGTTTCCAATGTAGTAGGGTGGCAGGTAGGGCCAATGGAATGCAGGCATGCATAGGCAGGGGCATTACTAGCAAAAGGAGGGAGGTTAAAATGCTTCTCTACAATGCCATAGTGAGTCTGCAATTAGAGAATGGGGTTCAGTTCTGGAGACCACACTTCCACAAGGATATAGATGCATTGGAGAGGGTTCAGAGAAGGGCATCAAAGATGGTGCAGAGTATGCAGGGAAGACATATGAGCAGAGGTGTAAGGAGCTGAATTCGTACATGCTGGAAACAAGGAGAGAAAGGGGGAACATGACAGAAATCTTTAAAAATGTATTGGAGCTCAACAAAGTAGGTGAAGGGGGGAAGCTGAGGAGGAAGGAGGAGCAGAACGACGGCAGAGCCTCAGAGTGCAAGGAAATAGGTTCTGGGGCAATGTGAGGGTTTCACAGAGAGGATGGTGGAACCCTGGAACAGACTGAAGGATGGAGTGGTGGGGGCTGAGATGGCGGAGGAATTTCAGAGGGCATGGGACAGGCATATGGCACTGAGTATGGGGAAGGGTGGGGCAGGGGGAGGGGAATGTGAAAGGAGAGGTTGAGCAGACTAGATGGGCTGGAAGGGTCCTTTTCTGCTATCAAATTTTTATGATTCTATCATACTCCTCTTCTTCGATCTGTTTATGAATCATACACACTGCTCTTCTTGGATCCATTTATGAATACCACACACCACACTTTTTGGACCTGTCTATGAGTCCTGCATATGGCTCTTCTTGGATCTGTTTATGAATCCTACACATTGCACTTCTTCAATCTATTCAGGAATCCTACACACTGATTTTCTTGCCTGATTTATGAATACTACACACTGCTCTTGGATCTGTTATGACTCCTGTGCACTGCTCTTCTTAGATCTGTTTATGAATCTATACTGTTCTTCTTGGATCTGTCTATGAATCGTACATAATGCTCTTCTGGGATCTGTTTATGAATCCTACACACTGTTTTCTTGGACCATTTATGATTCCTACACACTGATTTTCTTAGATCTGTTTAGGAATCCTACACACTGGTGTTCTTGGACCCATGACAAATTCCATGCACTGTTTTTCTTGGATCTGTTTATGAATCTTACATCCTGCTCTTCATGGACCTGTTTATGAATTCCATACACTGGTCTTCTTGAATCTGTTTATGAATCCTGTGCTCTACTCTTCTTGGATCTGTTTATAAATCCTAAATATTCCTCTGCTTGGATTTGTTTATGAATCCCATACACTGCTCTTCTTGGATTTTGTTATGAATACTACACACTGCTCTTCTTGGATCTGTTTCTAGAATTTGAAACATAGACTCTGACGGCAGATAAGGACTACTTGGCCCACCTAGTCTGCCCATTTCCCCACCTACATGATAGGCCGCAGATCCTAGTTAACCAACAGCCTATTTCTTTCTACCCCCACAAGAATTGCCTTATGTCTGTCCCATGCATTCTTGAATTCTCCCACAGTTTTAGACCCCACAACCTCCTCAGGAAGGATGTTCAATGCATCACTACCCTCTCTGTGAAAAAATACTTCCTCACATTGCCCCAGAACTGGCCCCCCCTCCATCTTTAAATTGTGTCCCCTTGTTCTTGCACGTCTCTTTTTCTGAAAGATGCTATCCTCTTGGACTTTGTTGATTCCACTGAGGTACTTAAAAGTTTCTATCATGTCCCCCCTCTCCCTTCTTTCCTCAAGGGTATACATATTAAGCTCCTTTAGTCTCTCCTCATACTGCTTCTCTTGCAGACCCTGCACCATTTTAGTTGCCCTCCTCTGGATTGCCTCTATCCTGTCTATGTCCTTGCAGAGATGGGGTCTCCAGAGCAGGACACAAGTACTTCAGATGGGTCTCACCAACTGTCTGTACAGAGGGATAACAACTTTTGTTTTCTGCTGGTGATGCTCTCCCTATGCATCCCAGTATACCCCCAGCCCTCCCTACTGCCTTCTCACATTGCTTGCTAACCTTAAGGTCATATGATATGATTACCCCCAGGTCCCTTTCCTTTTTTGTTGTTGTTACTACCTCCTTCCCCCCCCCCACTGTGTAATCTTCCCCTGGGTTCTTGTTTCCCAGGTGCATTATTTTGCGCTTCTTTGCATTGAATCCCAGCTCCCATAATTCTGACCATTCCTCCAACCTTGCCAAGTCCCTTCTCATCCTTTCCACACTCCTTGTGTATCAACCCTGTTGCAGATCTTTGTGTCATCTGCAAAGGGCATACTTTCCTTCCAGTCCCTCTGCAATGTCACTTATAAAGACATTAAAAAGGACTGGACCCAGTACTGAACCCTGCGGTACCCCACTAGTAACCCCTCTTTCTTCAGAGTGGACTCCATTTACAATTACCTTCTGTGTCCTGTTGTCCAGCCAATGTTTTACCCAGGCTACCACCCTGGGATCCACTCCCAGGCTGGTTAATTTGACTATTAATCTTTTGTGTGGGACTGTGTCAAATGCCTTGCTAAAGTCTAGGTAGGCCATGTCCACAGCCCCTCCCTGGTCTACTACTTTGGTCACCCAGTCAAAGAAATCTATTAGATTCGTCTGACATGACCTTCCCGCTGTGAACCCATGCTGCCTTGGGTCCTGTGCCCCACTGGACTCAAGGTACTCAACAATTCTTTCCTTTAGAAGTGACTCTATCACTTTCCTTACCACAGAGGTCAAACTGACAGGTCTGTAGTTTCCTGCCTCTGTCTTGGTCCCACTTTTGTGAAGGGGAATCACATCCGCCTTCCTCCAGTCCTCGGGTACAACACCATCCTCCCATGATTTATTAAAAAGAGTAGCCAGTTGTTTCACTAGTTCCCCCTTAATTCTTTTAGAATTCTGGGGTGAATTCCATCAGGCCCCATTGCTTTGTCCACCTTCAGTTTTAGGAGTTCTTGCAGAACCCTTTCTTTTGTGAAAGGGCTGGGATCGACCCCCCTATCAAGAGTACTTCTGTTAATTGGATTAGGCACTTCCACCTCCTCTTTTGTGAAAACTGAGCAGAAATATTCATTCAGTATCCCTGCTTTTTCACTGTCTGCCTCTGTCAACCCACCATTCATTCTATTCAGCCTCACTATCCCTCCCTTTGTCTTTCTACGCTCTCTGATGTAACTATAAAAGGTTTTATCCCCCTTCTTAACCGAGTTGGCTATCTTTTCCTCAGTTTGGGCCTTTGCTATTCTGACTTCCCTCCCTGCTTCCTTCTGCCTTAACTGGTACAGCTCTCTGTCCTGCTCCTTCTGTGTTTCCTTATACTTCCTGAATGCTATCTTTTTCTCCCTGACTTTCCCAGCCACCTCTTTTGAGAACCATAGTGGCTTTTTCTTTCGTTTTGATTTGTTTATTTGCTTCACACAAAGGCTTGTTGCCTCTGTGATGGCAGTTCTGATGATTCCTCATTGTTGCTCCGCCCCTCCTTCTAGCCTGTTTGCTAGTGCTTTTCTGAGGCACTCTCCCATCTTGCCAAAGTCAGCACTCCGGAAGTCCAATACCCTCACTTTTGTATGGCTTGACTCTGTAGCTGAGTTTAATGTGAACCACACTGTTTGATGGTCACTTGTTCCCAGATGGCAACCCACTTCTAGATCTGAGATCCTCTCACTGCCCCCATTTGAGAGTATGAGGTCTAAGATTGCTCCCTCATGAGTGGGTTCTGACACTAGCTGTCTGAGGCCTGCCACCTGTAGGGCATCGAGAATGGCCCTGCTCTTGGATGTGGCTGCAGCAAATGTGCTCCAGTTAACATCTGGCATATTCAGGTCTCCCATCAACAGTATCTCCCCTTTCTCTGCCATCCTAAGAATGCCTTCTATCATATCCTTGTCCATTCCCTCCCCCTGACATGGGGGTCTGTACACAACCCCTGTGCGGATTGTGGTGCCCTTTCCAGTCTCCAAGGTGACCCACAGTACCTCCTCTCCTCCATCTTTACTCTTTATGTTCAGTTGCTTTTATCCCTTCCTTTACATAGAGAGCTACTCATCCCCCTCTTCTCTCCTGTAGGTTATGTACCCTGGTATGTTAACATCCCAGTCATGGTTCTCTGTGTACCATGTTTCTGTGACTGCTATGATATCCAGGCATCCCTCTTCCATCAAGGCCACCAGCTCAGGGAGCTTGTTACCCAGACTATGGGCATTGGTACTCATTACCCTCCATTTCCTGATGGCCTTACTCCTTTTTGCCCCATCTCTGTCCTTCTTGCCTTTGTCACTTTCCCCATTTACCCCTGCGCTTTTCCCTATTGCCACCTCTATGTTGGTGTTTACCGTACTTACTACCGTGATTTTTTTTGGGGGGGCTAGGATTTCCCTGCTCCTTTCCAGTGCCTCCCCCCTTGGCTAGTTTAAATGCTTGCCAATGAAGCATTTAAACCTATCACCTAGGATCCTGGTTCCCCTCCTGGACAGATGTAGCCCATTATGCCAGTATAGGCTTGCATCACTCCAGGTGGACCCCCAGTCCCCAATGAAGCCAAATCCCTGAGCTCTGCACCAGTTTTTCAACCACTGATTGAATTTATGGTGCAGAACACCCTACCTCTCCTACGCCATAGATGGGCAGCACCTCCGAGAAGGTTACCGTGCATGCTACTTGTCTAAGGCCCCTCCCCAATTCCACAAACTCTTCCTGCAGTGCTCTAATCCCTTTCTTAGCCAGATCATTTGTCCCTAGGTGGACAATGACATCCAGCTCCTTCCCCTGTGCAGCTGCTCCATCAGTCCTGAGGATTTGCTCCCTGTCCTTCCAAGCCATGGCGCTAGGCAGGCAGACACCTTACCTCCCTCTCCCCTTCCTCCCCAGTTCTATCTTCCTACAATGGAGTCCCCCACCAGGAGTTAGTTCCTTCCCTGTGGGGTCCCATGCCACCCTCCTGTGGGTCTCCTTTGTGGAAGTTCCAGCATCCTTCTTGGTCTCCACTGCAGGTGCCTCCATAGAGGAACCACACTTTTCCAGAATGGCATAGAAATTGTGGAGAGGTACAACTGGAGGGATGTGCCTCTGTTCCACCACCCTCACCCTCCCTGAGCCCACTGTGGTCCAATCACTCCTCTTTCTTGGCAACCTCTGAGGCAACGGCAGTGGCACTGGTGGTCCCTGGATGGAGAAGGAGGTCCCACAAATCCTGGCCAACTCAGCCTGGAGATAAGCAACCTCCTCCCTCAGCCTAGAGAGGTGCCTGCAGATGGGACAACACCACATCCTCCAGAACGTCTCCCGGAAGACTGCTGCTCCACAGCCACTGCACTGCACCACTCCCATCATGTCTTATTTCTGGCCCCATAACTGTTGTTTGGAATCCTTACTCTTTCCTATGTTTTTTTTCTTTCTCTTCTCTCTCTACTTACTTTCTGCCTCTGTGCCCTTTAAGCTCCTGATTGTCCTGTTCTGTGAAAGAATATCCTATATTTCTCAGTAGACCCCTTACTTGCTCAGAGGCAGACCTCCAGCAGCTAGAGGGGGCCAGAGAGCTACTCTTGCCCTTCTAGGATGGTGGGTCTTTGGTGGCTCTGTGATCACTCTCTTCCTGCTCCCAAACAGGAAGTTCCTGTTGTCAGTCAAATCCTGTGCCTATAAAAGTAGAACTACCTTTGGGCAGGAGGATGGGCAATCACCTGAGATTTACACCTAGATAACTGTTCAGATAACCATTCAGTTCAGTTAACTCAGATAAACACACTATTTTTTTGTTGTTTTGTTTGTTAGTTTGTTTTTTTTACCTTAAATTAAAAGTCTAAGTACAAGAGTTCTACTTCTTTAGTCCCAGTAGATAAGTACAGTCACACAGCACTCCTTCCTCCTGGTGTCTTCTGCCAAGCTACTAACAGAATCTTTCTAAGGCAGTCTTTAAATTTAGCTTCCTTCTAGCTAAGCCATTCCCCCTACTTACTAGATCTTTCTACAAGTACTTTAAACTGCACAGCTATCAAGCCCTTTCAATCACCTGAGATTTACACCTAGATAACTGTTCAGATAACCATTCAGTTCAGTTAACTCAGACAAACACACTATTTTTTTTTGTTTTGTTTGTTAGTTTGTTTTTTTTTACCCTAAATTAAAGGTCCAAGTACAAGAGTTCTACTTCTTTAGTCCCAGTAGAGAAATCCAGTCACACAGCACTCCTTCCTCCTGGTGTCTTCTGCCAAGCTGAATCCTATATTCTGCTTTTCTTGGCTCTGTTTATGAATCGTACACACTGCTCTTCTTGGATTTGTTTATGAGTCCTAGGCACTGCTCCTCTTGTATCTGTTTATCAAATCAAATCAAATTTTATTTATAATGCGCTTTTTCAACAACAAAGTGCATATACAATACAACATAAAACCAAATATACAGTCTAAAAAAGATATATAAGTTAAAAAGGGAGCAATAATAAAACTAAATATTGTTCCCAAAAGCTAAATCAAATATGTTTTTAATGAGGACTTAAAGGTCTTGGCAGACAGGCACTCTCTAATCCGATGAGGTAGAGAGTTCCACAGGGTTGGGGCTACAAAAGAAAAAGGCCTAACACCTGTTGTTTGAAGACTGCTGTTCTTGAATCTGTTTATGAACCCTATGTACTGCTCTTCTTGGATCTCTTTATGAATCCTACACACTGCTGTTCTTGAATCTGTTTATGGATCCTACACACTGCTCTTCTTGGATCTTTTAATGAATACTGCACACTGGTCTTCTTGGATCTGTTTTGAAATGCTATGTTATGCACTTCTTGGATCTGTTTGTGATTCCTACACACTGATCTCCTTGAGTCTGTTTATGAATCCTATGCACTGCTCTTCTTGGATTTGTTTTATGAACCCTACACACTGCACTTTTGGATCTGTTAAAGAATCCTACACATTTGTCTTCTTGAATCTTTTTATGAATCTTGTGCACTGTTCTTCTTGGATCTGTTTATGAATCCTACACACTGCTCTTCTTGGATCCATGTATGAGTCCTACACACCACACTTTTTGTATCTGTCTATGAATCCTACATATGGCTCTTCTTCTATCTGTTTATGAATTCTACACACTGCACTTCTTGGATTCATTCATGAATCCTACACACTGCTATTCTTGCCCAAATTATGAATACTATACACTGCTGTTGAATCTGTTATGAATCATATGCACTGCCTTTCTTAGATCTGGTTATGAATCCTACACACTGTTCTTCTTGGATCTGTTTATGAATATTACACACTGCTGTTCTTTGATCTGTTTATGAATCCTACACAGTGTTCTTCCTATGTCTGTTCATGAATCCTACACACTGTTTTTACTGGACCATTGATGAATCCTACACACTGCTCTTCTTAGATCTGTTTAGGAGTCCTTCACACTGCTCTTCTTAGATCTGTTTAGGAATCCTACACACTGCTCTTCTTAGATCTGTTTAGGAATCCTACACACTGCTCTTCTTGGATCTGTTATGAATCCTATGCACTGCTCTTCTTGGATCTTGTTATGAGTCCTACACACTGCTTTTCCTTGATCTGTTTATGAATCCTACACAGTACTCTTTTTGGATATGTTTATGAATCCTACACACTGTTTTTCTTGGATCTGTTTGGGAATCCTACACACTTGTCTTCCTGGATCTGTTTAAGAATCCTATGCACTGTTTTTCTTTGACCATTTAAGATTGTTACACACAGTTTCTCTTGGCTCAGCTTATGAATCCCTTGCACTGTTCTTTTTGGATCTGTTATGAACCCTATACACTGCTCTTGTTGGATCTGTTTATGAATCCTACACACTTTTTTTCTTGAACCATTTAGTAATACTACACACTGTTCTTCTTGGATCTGTTATTAGTCATATGTACTGCTCTTATTAGATTTGTTTATGAATTCTACACTCTGCATGTCTTGGATCTGTTTATGACTCCTACTCACTGGTTTTCTTGTACCTGTTTAAGAATCCTACACATTACTCTTCTTGGATCTTTTTAGGAATCCTACAAACTGCTCTTCTTGGATCTGTTTATAAATCCTGCACTTTGCTTTTTTTGTACCATTTATGAATACTACACACCACTCTTCTTGGACCCATTATAAATTACCCGCTCTGCTCTTCTTGGATCTGTTTCTGAATTCCAGACACTGGTCTTCTTGAATCTGTTTATGAATCCTGTGCACTTCTCTTCTTGGATCTGTTTATAAATCCTATACGCTGCTCCTCTTGGGTCTTTTTATGAATCCTGTACACTGCTCTTCTTGAATCTGTTTATGAATCCTACATTCTGCTCTTCTTGGATCTGTTGATGAATCATACACACTGCTCTTCTTGGATCTGTTTATGTATCCTACACAGTGCTCTTCTTGGATCTGCTTATGAATCCTATTCGCTGCTGTTCTTGAATCTGTTTATGAACCCTATGCACTGCTCTTCCTGCATCTGTTTATGAATACTAAACACTGCTCTTCTTGATCTGTTTATGAATCCTACAAACTGCTCTTCTTGAATCTGTTTATGAATCATACACACTGCTCTTTTTGGATCTTTTTATGAATACTACACACTGCTCTTCTTAATCTGTTTATGAATTCCACATTCTGCTCATCTTTGATTTGATTATGAATCTTGCACACTGCTCTTCTTGGATCTGTTAATGAATTGTACACATTTATCTTCTTGAATCTGTTCATGAATCCTTTGCACTGCTCTTCTTGGATCTGTTTATGAATCCTACATACTGCTCTTCTTAGATCTATTTATGAATCCTACACACCACTCCTTTTGAATCTGTCTATGAATCCTTCCTAAGGCTCTTCTTGCATCTGGTTATGAATCCTATTCATTGCTCTTCTTTGAGGTGTTTATAAATCCTACACACTGCTCTTCTTGTATCCATTCATGAGTCCAACACACTGCTTTTCTTGCTCAATTTATGAATACTACACACTGCTGTTGGATCTGTTTGGAATCCTAGGCACTGCTTTTCATAGATCTGTTTATGAATCCCACACACTGCTCTTCTTGGATCTGTTCAGTAATCCTTCACAATGGTCTTCTTGGATCTTGTTTATGAATTCTACACACTGTTTTTTGGACAATTTATAAATCCTACACACTGCTTTTCTTGGCTATTTCTACAAATCCTATGCACTGCTCTTCTTGGATCTGTTTAGGAATCTTTCCCACTGTTGTTTTTGGCTGTGTTTATGAATCCTGCACACTGCTCTTATTGGATCTGTTTATGAATCCTACACACTGCTTTTCTTGAATTCTTTATGAATACTACACTAGGCGGCATACTGCACAAGTTAGACTTGACATCAGCATGCATTGCTGAACAGCTGGAATGTGTGCAGGGGGTGAATGTGGCCTCTGTGAAAATTCCAGTGAGAAGGAAAAGCGGTTGATGGGATGTATGATTTTTCTTCCTTTTTGGTGGTAACCTGAAGTGAAATGGGCTACCACGTTGTTTAACAGTATAGCCTAGAGGTTAGAGGAATGAGGTGTGAATAAGCTTGATACATCCAGCAGACCAGACCTAAGTTTGATTCTCACAACCTCCACTTGCATACTGTGTCACTCTGAGCAAGTCACTTAACCGCCCAGTGCTCCCAGGTTGCCCCTGAAAATAGACACTTGTGCCTAGTGGGCCTTACCCGGTTACCAAAGATTAAAATAAAAAATAAAATAACACTGTCTGGCTTTTCTTTTT
Organism: Neoceratodus forsteri; assembly: GCA_016271365.2. Lineage (NCBI taxonomy): Eukaryota > Metazoa > Chordata > Ceratodontiformes > Ceratodontidae > Neoceratodus > Neoceratodus forsteri. The sequence continues at coordinate 119,681,932 of CM028129.1, read as the reverse complement.
TGTTTGGTTGAAATGTTTGATGGACTACCATTTTTCAATGAGGTGGACCACTGGTAAAGGTTTTGTTGGGTGGCTTTTGCCTTATTTTTACAGTTGTATGATCATCCCTCTCCTATTCCTTCTATAAAACCTTTCCTTCGATAATTGCCTTTTTGGTGGGGGAAGGGAGGCAGAGAAGATTTGTATGGTAGGCTGTGAAGGCAAAAAAAATTAGCTATTGGTCTTTTTTTTCCATTGGCTACCCAAAGCCGCCATTCCTTTTTTCCTTTCTTGCTCTGTTTGATTACGTAATGGGTTTTGGGGCATGTCAGCCCTCTACCAGCGAGTCCAGGAGTTGGCTTGGGCTTCAGCATCTTCAGAGGCAGCTGAATTTTCACCAGCATCAAACACCCTTTTAAAATCAGCGTCTTTGATGGTAGGCATTGCATCTCAAAGTGTGGAGCAACCGTCAGAGACCATCTCCTTAACCGATGAAGGAAACAAAGAACAGGCTTAGGCTCTAACTGAAAAAGAAGGGACTTTGGCTTCAATCTCAGCTTTGGGCTTGTCCTCAGGTAACCCCTCCACCTGGAACCAGCAGACGGAGGTTTTTTTTGTATTTCACACTTCAAAGGAAAAGGAATCTGTTTTTAAAGTTTTGCCTAAGGATACATCCTCTCCTAATATTATCAGTAATTCCAGCCCTGATACTTCAGCTATTTTGTTAGAAAATTCTCATTTGGTGTTAAATAAAAGGAAACCTTTGGGATCCACAGGTTCAAGCTCTAAAAAAAGAAAAGAAAAAGGAACTCTTCCTCAAAGGGGGCCATTTTATCTTCTGGAAATGAAACAGGGGTTAAAAATAGTAATAATAAAAGCATTTCAGCCACTGAGGCCACTAGGGAGACAGGCCACTCGGTTATTCTTAGCTCCCTTACTTGCTTATATGATATCCTCTCTAAAGAATCTAAATCAAGGTTGTGCCCAGTACAAAATGCCTTTTTCTTCAGACTTCAGAAACAGTAGCAGCCAGTAAAAGAAAAATATGGTGGAAGGAGAGGGTAAATAGAAAGTACAAAAGGGGATGTGGCTATAGAGTTCATGGCTAATAATTCTGAAAAACAAAATGCTGGTGTTGAAGACCTATATCAGTCTTTATTAAAATAAATGAGACAAGGATTTGCAAGCTTGAACTTGGCAGTTTAATTCCTTTCACAGAAATTCTCTGAAGTAACAGAAAAATTTGAGCTGCTGTCTCATAGGACAACAGAATTTATTTTTATTTATTTAGCTTTTGTTGACCGGGTAAGTGCACTAGACAAATCCTGCCTATTTTCAGGCACGACCCGGGGGAGAGGATACAGATGAATTCCAACTGACCTTGAACCAGATTAAGCTGTTGGTGGTATTTATAGTGAATGAGGGAAATTTGGCCAGGACACCGGGGAAATTCCCCTACTCTTTTCGATAAGTGCCATGGGATCTTTAACATCCACCTGAACTATCACCAATCCAGGCAGATGGGACCTCGGTTTAACGTCTCATCCGAAAGACGGCACCTCAGAAATGCAGCACCCCACTCATGCTGCACTACAGTGTCAGTACTGGGATATTAACCCAAGTGCCAGATGTGGGAACTGAACCCACAGCCCTCTGATCTCCCGGCTTCAGAGGCGAGTGTGCTACCTACTGAGCCACTGACACTGAGCACAGAATGTGAAACTCATATTAGTAACATAGAGGGCACTATACCTGGAATCTCTACTACTTTGGAAAAAAGTAATAAAGAACTGGAACTTTTAAAGTTAAAAGTTGAAGATCTGGAATCCAGATCAAGGAGGTGTAATTTAAACATTGGAAACCTGCCTGAAGGAATTGAAGGGAAAGATCCACTGATATTGTTTCTAAATCTTTGGGGCTGCCCTTTCATGATCAAAAAACTGAGTTAGACCAGGCACATCGGGCGTTTGGCCCTATGGATAGGTCTAATAAACCACGTTTCATGTACCTAAAACCATTGAAATTCCAGGATAAGGAGAAGATTATGGCAAGGGCAGAGAAAGTTCTCCATTACCAGAGTATGTCTTTACAAGTTTACCCCATTATTCCACCTAACATTTTACAAAAAGGAAAATCTTTGATTCTGTTAGAGATAAACTGAGGAAAGAAGGCATCTCATTTTCAATGTCATACCCAGCAAAACTGAAAGTATATTTACATGGCAGATACCACTTTTTTCACTCACCCTTTGAGGTTGAAGAGGTATTAAGGAAAAGAGCACAACAGAGTTTTGAGAAGTCTGATTTGGGGGGCAACATGTTAGGCAGTGGTTTGGTAAACAATAATAAACTTAATTAAGAAATGCTGAGCAGGTGGAGGGGTAAAGAAGGGGCAGCACTGATTATGGTTAAGGGGGGTAAATTAAAGGATATTTGGGTTTTTTCTTTTTTTTCCCTTTTTCTCCTGTTTTTCTTCCTCTCTTTAGACATCTTTTTGAAAATATTTCTGAATTTAGGTGGGAGGAGTAGGAGGGATCCGTGCCAATGCCACCCCACTTTCACCACTATCTTTGCATACAGCAAAGGTTCAGCGTTTTCATTGGGGGGGGTCTCCCAGACATTAGAATTCCTGTGTTGTTTGGGCTTTGCAATCTCTAAATGCCTTATAGGCTTTTTGATTTCTCAAATATTAAATTTACAGAGGGGAAATTTTGATAAGGTGAGGATAGGAAAATGTAATGCCCCCTATATCATACAATTAAAATTGGGAAGCAAAGTCTATTTCTGGGTGGTCTTGGTAGGTCGGGTTCTATTAGACAGTTTTTTTGGTATATTATTAGGAAATTATTACAAAAAAACATGAATATATAGCTATCAGAAAAGATAAATTAAAAATTAACAAGGATTTGGTCCCAGATAGTCTTTGTGACACAAGATATAGAAGGTGTGGGTGCAATTTATGGTCAATAATCAAATGGACTTGTGGGGCAAAAATTCTTGTTATATACTCCATCATTATAAATTGGAGAGGACCAGACATGTTTGAAATCGGGTGTCCATTTCCCCACTAAAGTAGGAATGCAAAAAGCTATTAGGGTATTACAGGAGCTGGGCTTTACTGGGGTAAATTTTAGTCTTTAATGAGGCTTTTGAAATTTATGTCTTGGAATCTTAATGGGTGTAAAGAAAGAAACTAAATAAGGAAGGTAGTCCACTTAGCAAAAAGAATGAACATAGATTGTCTTATGCTACAGGAAACCCACTTCGATAAAAACAATGCTTCTTACTTTTCTAATTTACTTGGAGCTGTGAGATATATTTCTGAACTTTCTGACAGAGCAAGGGGTACGGCCATCTTTATTAGGAAACAGATTGATCATCAGTTAGTTAAATCTTTGCTAGATGTGGAAGATCATTATGTGATGTTGGAAGTAAAGATCTGGAACAGATGGTTTATCATTGTCTCGGTATATGACCCTAATCAGGATGATCCAGCTTCTTTACAGACTTTTTCATAGAGCTGTCTCAATTGGGGTCCAGTATAATAATAGGGGGAGATTCTGATTTAACAACTAAACTGATTGATGGAGAGTCCCCTATAAGAGAAAGGAAGATAAAGGCCCTTCAGATGTTAAAACAAGGGATTTAGGATTTAAATTTGTATGATCCATTTAGATGTTTGTTTCCTTCCTTTAAGAAATGTTCACACTATTCAAAGACACATAACACCTTTTCAAGGATTGATTTCTTCTTCTTAACCTCGGCTGACCTGTCCAGTTTACCCCACAGTGTTATATGTGAGTCAATTAGAATTTCCGACCATGCTCCAATTTTTTGGGAATTGGACTTGAGTTCCTTGTGGGCCCAGAATTTATCTTTTTCTTGGAAGTTTGATAATTCGCTGTGGACCTATGAAGGTTTCAGACAGGCACTTTGAGATAAGACTGTGGCCTTTATGGGCCACAATCTTTATCAGGGAGTTTCTATTCAAACAATCTGGGATGCCCTAAAGGCCTATTTGAGGGGGTGGGTTACATCACAAATGGGTATTAGAAGAAAGAGATGGGAAAGAGACTTACAGTTACTAGAAAGAAACTTGGAGGCTACAGAGGCAGACCATGTTGCCATGGGCTTGTAACAATCTGAGATAAACCTTATGACTGCAATAAATACACTAGAAAAACTTTTGCAGGAGAAAACAGAAAAAGAAATGTACAGGGTGCGAGCAAACTATTATTTTTATGGGGATGTTCCAGGCAAGTTGCTAGCCTATCACTTGAAAGCAGAACAAAATACAAATAAAATTAATGCAATTAAAAGTGAGGATGGTCAATTGGTATCCTCTGAGGATGAGATCAATAAAACTCTCTACAATTTCTACAGTGGTTTATATAAACCAGAGAAACAAGTAGACTTGATTAAAATTAAGGAATATCTTGAAGACTTAAACCTGCCTAAATTATCAGAACAGCAGGCTTCCAGTTTAAGAGTGAAAATTAAGGAAGGAGAAGTTCATATGATTATTGAAGACCTGCCTAATGGTAAATCCCCAGGCCCTGATGTTTTTTCTTTTGAAATGTATAAAAATCTTACGGACATTTTGGTCCCCTGGCTGGTGAAGCTTTATAATTCTTTATTGGAAGAGAATAAACTGCCGCATTCACTAAATGAAGCTGAGGTCATCTTGTTACCTAAGAAAGATAAACCTTCAGAGAGCTGTAGTTCATATAGACCCATATCATTGTTGAACACTGATGATGAAATTTCTGCAAAAATGTTGGCGGTAAGGTTGGCTAAATATGTTACTAGTCTTATTCATGATGAGCAAGTGGGTTTTATAGAAGGGAGAAGATTACAACATAATGCCAGAAAAACCTTTGATATAATCCATATGTATTTGGGAACAGACACTGCACTCTTGTCATTAGATGCTGAAAACGCCTTTGACTGGGTGCAGTGGCCATTCCTGATGGAAACACTGGAAACTTTTGGCTTTGGTGGTAATTTCTTGAGGTGGTTACAATTGATCTATACTAGCCCTTTGGCATGTGTCAGGACCAACTCAAATATTTTACCTTATTCTCCCCCCTATTAAAGGGACACTGTCAACCTGTTTTTCATCATATTATTTCTAGTTGAAAACCCACATTTTATGAGTGTTTAACCTCTGTAAAATTCATTGATGTTGCTGTTTGTTTTATCTGTACCCTTGTTTAGTAGGACTGAAATACATGGCAATATATATTTATAAACAATCTTGTTTTTGTTTACAGTCATGGTCCTGTTCTTACTGCTTATGTCCTGAGCACTAGAAACACACACAGGCAGTGCAGTCACTCATAAAACAGTAGCCTCCCAATCTCCCAATGCATCATGAGGGGCTAGACTGTTTTGTGGGTGTTCCCAAGTCCAGGAAAGATACATCTGGAGTTGATCAAGGAATGTAAACAAACCTGGTTTGGTGTGGTAACACCAGTATGCTGGGCAGTCTGTTTTTTTACTTTTTTAAAGAAAATAAGAGTCAGAATCAAACTACCAGCTCTATCAACTATCTTTGCAGAATTCTGGCAATCATAAAATATGTTTTTTAAACTTGGGACACTTTGAGACCTAAGGGAGTTGACAGTGTCCCTTTAAGAGGGACGAGGCAGGGATGTCCCTAGTCTCCCCTGATTTTCACACTTTTTTTGGAACCATTGGCTGTTAAAATCAGATCAGAAATTTAACAGTTGGATACTTTATCAGAGGCTGCTAATACGGTTATCATGCTCTACGTGGATGACATCCTGATTTCTATGGCCAGGCCTGATTATTCATATCCACTTCTTAATATTATTCTGGAAGAATTTGGGGCCTTGTCAGGATATAGGGTGAACTGGGGAAAATCGGAACTTTTATATCTCGGGGATTCCCTAAATTTAAGAGATATAGCTCTTGTAGCTATAAATAAGGAGAAAATTAAACATTTAGGGGTGGTTCTAACACGGGATATTAATAAGACAATTCAATATAATTATGATCCACTGATAGCAAAAATAAAAGCGGATCTTGCAAAATGGCAACATCTCCCACTACTTTTATTAGGTAGAATTAATATTCTAAAAATAAATGTTCTCCCTAGGCTTCTTTTTCTGTTTGAGTATATTCCCTGCATTCTTAAAAAAAAAAATTGTTTTAGATCTGGATAAAATCATTCAGAAATTTATATGGCAAGGCTCTTTGTCTCATGTAGCCCTATAAAAGTTACAGTATAGTAGGGAAAAAGAGGGTCTGGGCAGTCCAAATTTCTGGGTATATGACCTAGTTGCACAGTTAAAAATGGTATTTCATTTGGTATTTAAATCAGATAATAAACATATTGCAGGTATGGGGATAGAAGAGGAGGCTATTAATGACCTCAGGTTGATGGACTCCCTGTCTTTTTCTTCTATTAGGAATAACACCCCCTTTTAGGGGCTTTGCCTCCTCTGTCCTCTACAGCCTATGCTTGGGCTCATCCAAATAAAATACTCAGATTTGCTCAAAAAGTTTAATTTTGGATACCGATTTATAATAAAAAGTATTTTCCCCATCTATAAAGGATAGAGCTTTTAAGGAATGGTATTTTCACAAACATCTTCGGACATTGGCTAACTTTTATTATGGTCCTAAATTTATGACATTCAAATAGATTCAGATAAAATATGACTTACCATTAAACCATAGATGGCAATATTTACAGGTTTGTGACTATGTTTACAAGAATAACCATAACTCTATGGCTCTGTCTGCTTCTCCTTTGGAGCAATTCTTTGGTAGCTTAGAGACTAACAAACATTTGATCTCTGAATTATATACATTTTTGTGGGTAGAGCCTTTATGTGGGGGTGAACTGGATAGGTCAGCCTGGGAAAGAGACTTGAATGTGCAGATTACAGATCTAAACTGGACTCAGGCTATAAATTTGGATGAAACCAGGATTAAGAATAATCGTCTGTTACAGATTTACTTTAACATATTACACTGAACATATTATACCCCAGTTAAACTTCATAGGATAGATGCTTTAATCCCAGAACTATATAATAGGTGTGGGGGAGATAGGGGCACCCTATTTCACATGCTAGTGAATTGCCCTAAACTCAGTCTCTGCTGGACCGCCATATATGCTACCTTTTCTAGGATTCTGGGGTGTGACTTCCCATTTGACCATGGAATTGTTATTTCTGAGCTTTTAATGGATCACCAGGTGCAACTGGGAGGTCAAGAGACCTTTAGGAGAGTCGGTATACTGGTGGCTATTAAAATAATACTACAACAGTGGAAAAATGTAGACCCACCTACCTATTGGGAGTGGGTCCAGAGGATGCTTGATCCAGGCAAAATTGATAGGTCCATGTTTTACTTTGAGAATGATTATGATGGATTTGCACCATTTGGCCCTCTTTTTTTGATAATATGGATAATTTGGTTTAATTTGTTCTAATTTGGTTTAATTTGGTTTATCTATGAAGATAGCAATGATGGAGTTAAATTAAAGTCTTCATGAGTTCATTAATGATTGAAGCACCCATGATCTGAGCTTTCTTCTTTTAAAAAAAAAGAGAGGAAATAAATGAATACTACACACTGCTCTTCTTGGATCCATGATGAAACCTATGCACTGCTCTTCTTGGATCTGTTTATGATCCCTACACACTGTTGTTCATTGGATCTGTTAAGAATGATCATGATGGGGAGTTCCACAGATATTGGTCCTGGGTCCTGTCCTCATCAACATGTTCATCAATGACATTGGAAAAGGAATCCAGGGTAGGTTGTGTCTCTTCATTGATGACACAAAACTATGTGGAAAGGTGGATAGTGATGAGGGAAATGCAGAGAGACCTGCAAAAGTTAGAGGGGTGGTCAAAGGTCTGGCAGTTAAAATTTAATGCTAAAAATTGCAAGGTAATGTACCTAATGAAAAAGAACCCCAAGACGGAGTACTGGATGGGAGGAGAGAGACTTAGCACTACAGATGAGGAACGGTATCTGGGAGTTATCATTAGCAAGTCATTTAAGCAACTGAGTCAGTGTAACAAGGCCTACAGCAAGGCTAACAGGAAGCTGGGATGTATCAGAAGGAGTACTGACAACAGAAGAAAACAGGTAGTACTTCCCATGTACAAATTCCAGGGAAGGCCTCACCTACAATACTACACCCAGTTCTGGAGTCCTAACCTCAGAAAGGATAAGGATAGACTGGAGACACTGCAGTGCAGAGTAATAAAAATGATTCAGGGCAAGCAGGGCAGATGCTATGAGGAGTGCCTCAAGGCCCTAAATATGTACTCACTGAAGACCAGAAGGGAGAGGGGAGATATGCTCAAGACCTTTAAGTTCATTTAAGGAATTAACAAAGTGAACTGCTGGGAACTATTTAGCCTGAATACCAATTCACGGTCACATGGACACGAATGGAAAATTAACAGGAGGTAGGTTCAGGAGGGATGTGAGGAAGTACTACTTTACAGAAGGGGTGGTGGAACCTTGCAACACTCTGTTGGCTGAGGTGGCGGGTGTGAGAACAGTCAGGGGATTCAAGCAGGTCTGGGACATAATGAAGGGAATAGTGATTACTGGGGGTGACAAGACCACGGAGGAGTATAGAGAGATGACTCTTGCACACTAATAATCCTACACACTGTTCTTCTTGAATCTGTTTATGAGTCTTGTACACTGCTTTTCTTGGCCGTTTATGAACCTACAGACTGTTTGTCTTGGATCTGTTTATTAATCCTATGCACTGCTCTTCTTGAATCTGTTATTAATCTCACACACTGCTTTTTTTTTTGAAGACTGCCTCTCTGGTATGCTACCTCTAAGTGTACTAAATGTCAAGCGATCCCATTATATGTTTAGCTTTATTCAGATGAATTTAAAACTCCCCAGGTTCAAGTTAAAATTAACAGAACTGGATTACTCAGATTCTGATCTATTTTTAGGATTTTTAGAACTGTATACCAAAATCCTAAACATGGTCAAATCAGGCTCAGAATCTCCAAAATCTGATTCTAAAATGTTCAATCTGATTTTGATTGCATACAAAAAATGCCTTCTGTCTGCTAGGATTTTTATGATTTTGGATTCTGAGATCTGGAGCTTCCAAAATGCTACATAATCCTATTGGAATAGATTTCAGCAAATCCCAGCTCGCCTAGTTAAATTTACCAATTGTATCTTAATATACACCGTATGAGGTTACATGTAACAATTTAGCACAAAGCAGCGCAGGTGCTGACTACAACTCCCCCCTCCAAAAAAAAGGCTATGTTTATGTTCATTAATATTTATTTTTTATTTTATTTAGTTTTTATTGACCGGCTAAGTGAACTAGACAAATCCTGCCTATTTCCAGGCATGACCCGGGGGAGGGGATACAGATGAATGCCAACTGACCTTGAACAAGATTAAGCTATTGGTGCTATATTTTAGTGAATGGGGGAAAATTTGGCCAGGGCACCGGGGACATTCCCCAACTGACCTGTAGGGGGACCCCTTGGCCATTGGAGGATGGCTGAGTCAGTCTCTGAACCAATGAGCATGGAGATGGATGTGCAACAGGTCAAAGAGTCTGTCTCCTGCTCGGCACAAGATTTGCTCAAGGCAGAAATTTTCTTTGACGCTACCACCATTGCGAACATGGAAGGAGTAGATGTATTGTCAGGACCTACAACTGATGGACAAAATGAGCAACAAATGGACCCACAAGAGTTGAAAATAGATGGAATTCACCCACCCTCATCGTCATCATTTTGTGACACAAGATAGACTACGGCCTTATGCAATTCCATATATTACACAATTTGTATTATTCTCCTCAAAAACTAGCCAAATGGGGTTTAATATCTTCTAGTTTATGTACTCAATGCTCCCAGGAGGAGGGAACTCTTCTTCATATCTTCTGGAATTGCCCCAAGGTGGCTCCTCTATGGAACAGCTTCCAAGCCAAGGTAGACCCCTTACTTGGGCTCTCTGATTACTTTAAACCGGAAATATGCTTACTGGGTGATTACTCACAAATATCGGTGAATAATCGCAAATATCACATGTCTTTGATGTCAATGTCTGTTAAAAAAACTGATTCTTAAACACTGGAAGGATAATGATATCATCTCGTACACTGAATGGCTTAACGAATTATTAGCTAATCTTAGAACTGAGAAAGTTATAGCAAGCCTTCATAATAGATTGCCTAAATATCAACAGATATGCATGCATGCTTTGTAGTCCCTCTAAAGGATATGTATATTGAAGTCTACATTAGAATAAACTACTTTGTTTTTAATGGACTGTGGTAAGGAAGGAAGGAGGGGGGAAATTAGGGAAAGGGGGGAAGGGGAACAGAACCACTGTACCGGATTTTCAATCAGATGTATGGATTCAGTACTCATGGCTCTGTCTCATGTATGTGTTAAAAATATGTAATAAACTTTAAATTGAAAAAAGAAAATAGATGGAATTCAAAATGATGTACAAATGAAGCAAACCCTAGGACAACTACTACTTCTTGAGGAAACAGAATATTTCCAGAGGAAAAAAGAATTACTGGGATGTTCTGAATCAAAAATTCCAGAGACCGAGGAGAAGACTGGTAATGACGCTGAACTGAAAGATTCCAGTGTTACAATGGATACAGTTCAAACAGAGGCACAGGACAAGCCACGAATAGTTTTCAGTGTGGCCGGACAAAATCAAGATGCAGCTACGGTATTTTCATTTTCCGCTAATGCAGAGAAGCAACACTCGGACCGTATATTTAAAAAAGGGACCCCGAGTAAATTGAGCTTGGCAGACACGCGGATGTCAGACGCTGGACCGTGGTCAGTAGAAAAATCATTGAAGGCAGCAGGATGGGTCCGTTCTCCAGCTATGCAACAATGGATCTCAGGCTTTGCCCCCATCAAAATACCAGGGGTTTCTATGACACCGCCTACTTCCAAGCACACAGTGAGTAATACAAACAGTTCACGAACTGTGGGGACAGTCACAGGTGAAAATTTGCAGCACATTGTTTCCCCTGTCGGTAATTCTAATATTGACGGTGGGGAAGTGCACTCCCCATTAGAGTTACCTCCTGAACTTGAGCTCACTTGGCACCCAGTACTGGCAACAGTAATTAATGAAGGGACAAATGCATTTGAACAAGACAATCACGAAGATGGCATGAGTGATTTTTCAGATGTGTCAGATATCCCAAAGAATATTCCTGCTGAAATTAGGAACAGGCCTGTTGTAGTAGAGGATATTTCAGCACAACCCACTACTGTGCAGAACTAGAGGTTATACGCATCCTTTTTTCAGCAAACTACATACCCTGCCAAGCGGCATAATGCTGTCAGACTTATTTATAAAGGGGGGGCTAGATACCGTCCCCGATAGAGTTTATGTAGTGAAAAAGTTGTTAAAAGAATGTATGCAATTTAATGTCTCTGAACTATATGCTCTGATTCACATTTCAGGAGAGAATGTTTTTGATGTGAGTTTTAAGTTGGGGAGTGGCCTGGATAAATTCTGGGTACAATATCATCAGTTTAAAAAAAATCACCTGTATGGGCCCCTTTTGATGTGATGCCCCCAACCAGACCAGCACACAAAACCATAACAGTCCTGTTTAGGAACGAGGGAGTAAGTGTTACTGACCTTCTTTTCTGGTTAAAGCAAAGGTGCACCATCACAGGTCACCCAGAGGCCATTTTTGATTTGGAAGGGATTTGGATGGGAGGGTGGAGAATCAGAGTAATTCTAAGGACTGAGGATGAAGGGTTCCAGCACTTACCTGTTTCTTTTTAGGAAGGGATAGAGGTTTCCTTGTCTATCCGGGATAGCCTAAAACATGTTATAGGTGTGGGCAAGCAGGGCACATAAGTAGTACATGTGATCAGCTAACATGCATCATATGTCAGGGGTCAGGACACACTAGTGCTCAGTGTAGAAGTGCTGTGAAGTGTAACTTATGTGGAGAAGAAGGCCACACATATATAGCTTGCCCGGAAGCAGCTCATAAGAAACAATCCTCTGCAGACATTGAGGAGCAACAACTTTTAGTCACCACAGCCCAGAGAGAATACAATAAAAGGAAAGTTATGGAGACGCCACCTGTTGTGCCCCTTTCACAAGAGCATGACACAGTGAGCGGACTTGGGCCTACCATATCAGATGGTAAGGACCTGGAGGTGAGGAGGAATAAAGATGGAATTATCCCCACAACCACTGTAGAAAGTTCAGATAAAGGGCCCACCATGGTATAGAACTTGGTCCCAGTAGAATAGGAAGGTAGTCCAAACAGTAACATGCCCCACCCCCCAAGAGCAGAAGAGATAGTGGAAAGATGTATGACCACACGTAGAAGATAGGCCTGGTCTCAGCCAATGCCTAAAGTCCCTAAAACCACACCGCTTAATACTTCCAATAGATATCAGGCACTTTTGGACACTGAGGCCTCAGGCAGTGACGCTGTAGCCTCTTCTGCTGTCTCTAACCCACAAGAGTCACTGATTGAAGCAGGGCAACCTGAAGTGCAAGAATCAAGCCAAAGAGCCAAACATAGGCAGGGAAACATCAAAAAGAAGAAATGTAGTTATCCCCAATAACAAAGTAGGATGTCTCTGTCACCCCCCCCCTTTTACTTTTAATGTCAAATATAAACAATAGCCTGAAAAGGGAAGCAGTCTTTCATCTCTTATAATCTCAACCCCCTGGAGTCTTTCTTATCCAGGACACTAGGATACACACTATTTTGGAAATGACAAAGGCTACAAAAGAAAGGCTCTCTGGGCTATCATATTGGTCCCTGGGTATTGAACGTTGTTCAGGGGTTGGGATACTTTTCCACAGAATACAACCAACTGTAGTAAAGATTCTTGATTTGGTGCCAGGAAAAGCACTTTTGCTCAACTTCAGACTGAATAATATCCCTTTTCGAGTAATCAATATTTACGCTCCACAAACAAAAGCAGACCGTACAGGTATATTCCATCAAATAAGTCCATATTTACACACTGCTCAAAACGTAGTTTGGGCAGGGATTTTAATTGTGAGCTTAGTAAATTGGATAGAGAGACATTTACATCAACAGAGAAGATATCTGGGGGTATGACAGCTTTTAACACTGTCATACATACAGCCAATTTAAAAGATGCATTACTGGAACATTATGGTAAAAGAGAGGAAACTTTCTTTAAGGGGAACCTATCCACCAGGATTAATTTTATATTTATTTCTAAGGCATTGAATATTTAAAAAACATCAGTAAGACCTGTAAAATATTCAGACCATGTTTCATTAAACATCATGTTAGGCAGCCCAATAGCTCCCACTGGTCCAGGATATTGAAAACTTAACTCAGGTCTTCTAGAACTGCGTTCCTTTTTACAGCAAATTACATAGTTTTTGATTTGTAGGAAATCACTATTTGACCTTGATGATGGCCTGGCTAGTTGGTGGATGGATACCAAGGCCGAGCTTCGGAGTCTACTCATCATGACTAGTAAACAGACTAGAAGAGATGATTACCTATCCTACCTGAATGATAGGAAACAGTTACAGCATCTGTTTACCCTTTCCCAAACTACTAAGCATGAGTTTTCTGACCAAATGTCACACATAAAGAGTAAAATGTTGCAATACCATGTGAAGCAGAATGAAGGTCTCCAGTTGCAACAGCAGTACTGTATGCAGGGCCCCTTTGACAGCACTTGTCCCTTGCTTAAAAATCAAGAACAACTTAAGAAAAAGGTAAAAACTGCACTTTATGATGCACAGGGGAAAGTACAATCCTCTAAACAACAGGTTCGTAATATTGCATCAGAATATGCAGCTTCCTTATTTAATAAACAAGATATAAATGTGACAGATTTCGCACCCTTGTTTCAAAGATTTCCAATTCCATCAGTTCCCCTGGAATTTATTGATGCACTAACTAGCCCTTTCACTACACTAGAAATCGCAGAGGCTATAATTAATTAATTTATTTATTGAAATTGTTTCACCAGGAAAAGCACACTGAGCAAGAACTGCCTGCCTCCTGGTGTGACCTGGGGGCAGTGGGGAACAGGACAAGGGTAGTCCAGGTCCAGACATATATACATACAATTACAATACAGTTGAAAACATTTGATAGAAATAGTTGGGCTCAGATGACAATTTACCCTGACTAATAGTATAGCAGCAATTACATGGGGAAGTCATGCTTTATACCTTGAAAACATATAATTAGATAATACAGCTGCATATGTTTGACAGGAATATGTGAGTGTGGATTAATACATACACTCTAATAGTCAAGAGTAACAGTTGAAATGAGGAAATCCTGCTAAGGTATTGGGTTGTGGTATATAATGAGATAGGGGTAAGTGCAAACTAGCTAGCTCAAAAGTTGGGATCAAGTGCAGTAATTGGGTATGGTTAGTGAAGTAGCACCATTGGGCCTACTGGGAGAAGAAATATAGGAGTGTTTGAGGTAGAACGATTGGAGAGTTAGCTGCAGGAGCAGTTTACTGAGCAACGGTTGGCAAGGGCATAGGATAGTGAGCGGATAGAGGAAGAGTGGCGAATTTCAGAGGGGAAAGAGTTCCAGAGTTGAGGGAAGCGGTGAGAGAAGGCGGCCTAGCCAGCTTGGGTCTGACGTCTGGGGACTAACAGGAGCTGGGAGTCTAGGGACCTCAAAGCATAGGTGGGTGCCAGAGGGGGCGATAGTACAGAGGTCAGATACACTGGGAGGGTACCAAACCAGTTCTTTGAGATAAATTTGGCACAGTGTATTAGGCGGTGATTGTCAAGGGAGGGGAGAGCAAGGGAGCAGTATAGCTCGCAGCGGTGGGTGCGAGGAGGAGCGTCAAGAGCGAACCGGCAAAAAGCTTTAAAAAGGGTATCCAGTTTGGATAAAACTGACTTGTGGGTGGCACTGTAAACAATATCACAATAATCGAAGGAGGGAAGTATCATCTTTTGGATAAGCTCACGACGGACCGGATAGGGGAGGCTAGAACAGTTCCGATATAAAGCTCTGAGCTTGGGGCGGAGTTTTCTTAGTATAGAGTAAGCATGGACTGCGAAGGTGAGGTGGCGGTCAAGCCAAACTCGAAGATACTGGAAAGAGGTGACGTCCTCCAGCTATGACCCATCAAAGGTGTGGAAAAGTGGGAGGAAGGGGAGCCTGGCTAGTTGTTGGGATGTACCAAAAGTCATAGTTAGTTTTTTTAGCATTTAGAGGGAGCTGGTGAGAGATGAACCAGAGCTGGACTTTGTTAAAATCTGCCTGGAGGGTAGAGGCAACTGACAAAGGGTAAAGCACCTGGACAGGATGGTTTAACTTCGGAGTTATACACCATCTTGAGACAGGAAATCATAGGAGAACTCATGAAGGTATATAATTTTATTATGCAGAATCATGATGTCCCATTAGATATGGCTACACTCACAGGAATGTTTATATTTTTATATAAAAAAGGAGAGCAATTGAACCTAGCAAATTGGAGGCCTATAAGTCTTCTAAATATTGAGTTTAAAATACTGACGAAAGTATTAAATAAAAGGTTGTTAACTGTAGCTAAATATCTTATTACCCCGGCCCAATCCTGTACAGTCCCTGGAAATATTATTACAGATCAACTAATCATGTTGAGGGATTTGTTTGATAGAAATAACATAGCACCTTTGGAAGGGTTTGTAATTTCCCTAGATCAAAAACAGGCATTCAATAATGTGAACCATGCTTTCCTGTGACAGACCTTGATACATTATGGCATATGTACCAGCTTCGTAGAATGGTTAAAAGCATTATATCGAATGGCTACAGTTAAGTCCTGCATTAATGGGTATTTTGGCCCTTACATATAGATACAAAAGAGAGTCAGACAGGGGTGCCTGATTAGCCCCCGTTATATGTTTTTAGTATAGACCCACTCTTATGGCTTTTGAACACTGCAATAGACATAAAGCCAATACAGCTACCCAGCCAAGTGGCACCCTACATAGCTTTGGTCTATGCAGATGATGTAGCTATATTAGTAGGGGATGTGAGTTCAGTGGAAAGAGGTATAGAAATATACCATGAGTACGGAGCCTACTCGGGCACAAAGTTGAATACTTTAAAAAGTAAAGGGAAACCATTAGGGAATCAGGATGCTTCTCAAAACAGTGTGGCAGGGATTCCAATTATGACAGGGGACTTGAAAATTTTAGGAATTATATTTGGAGTAGACCAAATGGATATAGCAAATTGAAACATAAAAATACAGACTGGGATGCAGATGGTTCAAAATTGGAATAAGTGAAAAATGAGTTATCAAAAGAAAATATATTTAATAAAAACTCACCTTATCCCAGTGTTTTTATTTCTCAGTGCAGTATTTCCAGTACCCAAATCAAGGGAAGCCAAATTGTGTAACCTTTTTTTCCAAATTTTTTTGGGGAGTAGGCTGAACCCAGTCAAACAGAATATTCTTTATTTACCCATAAATATGGGTGGACAAAACACGGTAAATCCGATTCTTTTTTTTCTATTGTCAATTTCTACAGGCAAAGTTACAACCCCTGTTAGCATATATGGGCAAATATTGGTGTGATTTTTTTATTCACACTATATCCCTGTGGTTTAAAGACTGGGAGAAGGGTCAGTTACTACAAATTGAGCACCAAGCTTCAACCCCACCCTATCTTAGAGAGGTTTTTGTCAAACTCAGGCTGTGGAGTCTTTCTAGTACTACGGTACTAATAAAAACTAAAAACAAAAATATACTTACATTATTGAGACACATTTTAAGAAGGCAGACCTATTTCCCAAATGTCCACATGAAAATCAAGAGGCTTTAAAACACTTTATAACAGAAAGGAGAATTCCTAATAAAATTAAAGATATACACTGGTTAAATTGCCACGAAAGGTTAAACATAAAAGCTAACCAGAAACAAAAGAAAGTGGAGGAGAGAATTTGCTCTAGGCCCTTATGTATAAACCAATTAGAAACTATTCAACATCTTTATTTCTCTTGTTCTTACATACTTAATTTGTGGGGCTTTTTGTACCAGGAATCTAAAGGGCCTTTTTTCCAACAAGTTTCTTATCCAGTTTTAATGTACGGAAAGTATCCAAGTTCATGGACTAAATGGGAGAAGAGTACTTTGCATGTTATTTTTGTAGTGATTAAATGGTATATTTGGAATTGTAGGTGTTTACATTGCAGCAAAAAGATATTTCATATGAGGTGCTTTATGGTAACAATTTTAAAGAGCTGCAAGAGATTTTTTTTCAGGAAACATAACATATGGATAGGGTGAAGTTACAGCAATTTTGGAGGAATTTACCATGGGTCACAGATAGTGATGTTCCTGTAACATAGATGTGTAAATAACAGTATGTCTAGATATTAATTTTTTTCCCTCTTCCCTTATTTCTCTTCAAGAATGAATTGTACAGAATGTTGTAGAAAAATCAAACTGAGAATGACTTATAATTCTTGTATTTAATGTTTATTTCTTTTTGTCTGGTTTGTATGATTTCATAAAAAAAAACCCTACACTTTTCGAGAAGTGCCATGGGATCTTTAACATCCACCTGAACTACCAACAGAACAGGCAGATGGGACCTCGGTTTAACGTCTCATCCGAAAAACGGCACCTCAGAAGTGCAGCACCCCCCTCATGCTGCACTACAGTATCAGTATTGGGATATTAACCCAAGTGCCTGGTGTGGGGATAGAGCCCACAGCCTTCTGATCTCCCTGCCTCAGAGGTGAGTATGCTACCTGCTGAGTACCGCAAGTGTATGTACTAATTACAACAGATGACTAGCCTTATTCCATTATCACGTTATATCCACTGTGTGGCTGAAAAGCCATGATCTTATAGCTCAGCATCCAACCACCCATAGCCTTAAACGAAAGAAGAGGTTCCAAAAATAGATTAAATACATGTTGGATTTTACACCTCTGAAAATAAATGTTGCTATTACTGGGTGGAATAAACAGCAGACAGGTGATAACATTCACATGGTGGAGCCAATTTTCTTTGTTTCTAAAATTTCTGTGGACAGTATGCTCTCAAAAAAAAGGTTTTTGACTTGAATTCAGATGTCTGCTACATCAGCATTGACTGTTTCAGGACAAAGTCTATCACGTCTGTAAACTGCAGTGCTAATTACAGAATCTTGTGATGATGTCTAATAACAAGCACATATTGTCTTGAGGGCAAAGAGGTACAGTGACTTGGTGCTAGACTATGAAAGTGCATTCTTTAAACGGGAACACACACTGAGAAAAGGCTATAGTACGTACATGACAAATCAAATGACAAGTAGCGAGTGGTCCAAATACCAGGCCATTAGACATCTCAAATACAAAATAAATTGACAACGAACAATGTAGTGGTTCTTTATTAGTAGGACAAGAACTACAGTAGCTGGGAATGACAGTGCTTGAGATGAAAGCAAGGCAGGTTTTGCAGTACAAAGGCACACAAGGAATTAGATGACGAATGAATAATTAGTAAATAAACACATTCCAGAAACAAAGTCAGATAGCAGCAATACTGACACAAAATCCAATATCTCTGCTATGCAAACAGCTCTCTAAAATGTGATTTTATGACTTGTAAGCCTTTCTTCTTCTCTACTCAAAATTGTCTTTAAAAGTGGGAAAGGCCAAAGCGATGGTAATAAGAGCCATGCGGGCTTCTCCCTTTGGGTCACAGTACAAAAAGTAATTGAATGGTTCTTTTCAGTCTCCTCTGGACATCAACCTTGCTGCCATCATTCCAGGGGCATAACATGCTGTAGGTAACAACAACCATGGAACTTCCATCCCTATACCCCTGCACTGAGCCTTACCTTGCACGTGAAGCTTTGTTATACCTATGTAAACATACAATGCCTTGTAAGGTGTGCACTGCATCTAGCACTGTTCACGTCTGTAACATGTTTGTTTGTCATCAGATGTTTTGTCTTAACAGGGCACCTTTGTAAATTAGCTCTGCTCAATGTTTTTATCCCGAATAACTTGAATTAACTTGAAATTAGGTGAACAAGGTAGTAGGCTTGTTGAAAGAGGTAGAACTTCAGGGCCCTCTCAAAGGCCTCCACTGAACTGGCAGAGCAAATGTGGTGGTGAGGAGTCCAAAGAAGAGGTGCAGCCACCAGAAACGCCCTATCCCCAGACAACTGAAGCCTTGACCAAGGAATGTACAAAAGGCTCGCATGGAGTGGAGAGGGCAGACTGAGATGTAGAATCAGGAACTATTTCAGGTAATCAGGTCCAATATTGTGCAGTGCCTTGTAGACTAACAAGGTCATCATGAAGCTGATGTGCCATCAACTAAGCAGCCAGTGCAGATCGCACTGAGGGCACTGATGAAGCCAAGGGCACTAATGCCCTACCAGTCCTTACTCTACCATTATGAAATGGGTAGAAAGAATGGTGGCTCCTGATTGGCCAAGATGTCCTTTCAGCTGGGCCATTATCCTTGCACAACAGTACAGCTGAAAGTAGTTCAATAAAAATATGTTTAAAAAATGCATCCAATTTACTAAAAAGGACCCATTTTATAATCACAATAAGGCACTCCAGGGGGTACGTTATGGTAGGCTAACAGCTCTTCTTGGGTGAGGGAGTTCAACTCACCTGAGGCAGGCTATTATCCTGCCATAATGCACCATCTGTCATGCATTATTGCCTAAATAAATAAAAAAAATACGATGGCCCTTATTGAAACATAGAACCATAGATGTTGACAGCAGAAGAAAGCCCAATGGTCTATCAAGCCTACTCAATGCCTGCCTGCATCCACACCAAGTCAATGTAGCACCAGGGTTAATCTGCTGACAGCCCTGTCTTTCAACAGCCCCTTCCTAGTCCACTTATCCACTTCCCTTTACTGCATACCCTACCTCCCTTCTCTAGTTTGGACCATTCTCCTGTGCCTACAAAACTAAGTTTGAAGCCAGCAACAAACTCTGTGCTAATCATTTCTTCTAGCAAAGCATTCCACTCCTTTACAACTCTTCCTGTAAAAATGAACTTCCTTTAGGGTTACCACCTTTTAAGAAGCCCAAAGTGGGACATTTCTTACTGAAACATGATTTTTTGCAGGACAAAATGTAACCTTGACCAATACAACAGACTTATTTTCACTAAATAAGCAGAATTAAGACTAAGTGTTGGAGTTTTTTCAGTTGTTTCTGGTGTTTCTTATCATTTTATGGTATTTTAATAAAGGTATTATAGTTTTTTGCAACATTTAGAGGAAAGTAAGAAATTATTTTTTCTACTATAATGTCAGGACAAGTGGTATTTTTCATGTTTTTTCACAGGACACAGCTGCCCAAATCAGGACTGTCCTGCGAAAATAGGGACAGGTGGTAACCCCAACTTCCTTACATCCCTCTTGAAGGTCCCCCCTCACCAGTTTCCATTCATGGCGTCTTGTTACCTTGCCCTTGTTTCCTGAGAACGGGTCATTACTGTCCACTTCAGTAATACCCCTGAGATAATTAAAGGTCTCTTATCAGCCGGCCTGGTGGCGCTGAAGGTTGAGGCACTGGATGCCACACTTCACGCTACACCTGCGACCTGGGTTTGGGAACGAGCCTGGGTCAGCTGGGATCTGCTGGGGAGGAGGAGTTGGATTGAGCCACTGTTTGGCAGCTCTCCTCTCCTGGGGAGGGATCAGCACTGCTCTGACTAGCAGACAGTGCCGGGAGGGGACATCTCTGTTAGGCACTTGGCGGGAGCCATGTCTCAGCACGGCTTCCTGCCTGGATGTTGGTCCTACATGCCGGCGTCCTCTCGGGTGGGATCAGGGCTCACGTAGTCACTCACATAACCACACAAAAAAACGCTAACCCCACAGCCGTGCAGCATGATCCCTGACATGGGAGGATGGGCGCATCAGATCGGCGGTACACCACCACCAAACCTGGGCCGACTTGAGCAAAAATGTGCTATTAAAAAAAATTTAAAAAGGCCTCATCACGTCAAGTGATGGGCATTCACTTAGTACGATGGTGACCCCAGATTCACACCTGAGCCTGGACATCAGAAGTAGAGTCCCGCATTGTTAGGTGGCCCCTGGTGGTGGTTTGTGGCTCATGTTCATGGTAGTGTGAGCCTCAACACATCACCAAACGCCCCCGCCAGGACGCTGTCGTGGTTGGAACCATATATGGAAGGTGGGGTGAGTTGGGGAGAAAAATGGGAAAACACAGCCACTCAGCCAACCAGATGATGGCAGCCAGTCTCCGCTTGACACAAAGCCTGGAAGTGTCCATGCTGGTCCCTTGCCATGTGTCTGGCATAGAATGAAGTCTACGGGCAAGTCTCTTCTCCTAGTTCCCCTGCAACAGTTGGGCCCCACCCTCCTGGTGAAGGGATATACGAAAACTGCCAGCAGAAAAAAGCCATTTGGTCTATCGAGTCTGCTTGATTTTGCAGCTAGCAGCCCTATTCTGCAGCTGCCCTTCCCTCACCCCCTCCCTTTATTCTCCCCACTGCCCTATCCCAGACCCTTTTGAAGCAGCCCACTGTTCTGCAGGCTACCACTTCTGCTGGTAGTGTGTTCACCACCACCACCCTCTCCGTAAAAGATGCCTCCATCCATGGCGACCGGGTTCGGGGCGGACGGTAGCTGGTGGGCGGCCGGGAGGAGTTAGGCTTGAGCGTCCCATGACAGCTCGCCTACTCCGGGGAGGGTTAAGGCAATAGCTCGAACATTTGCCTGACTCTGAGCGGAGGCTCGGAGTACTGCAAGCCCCTAATGTTAGGGGAAGGGCTGCCTTGATACAGCGTGATGTCAGCGCCTTGCGCCTTGACGTCAGGGGTCCTATGCTGTAAGGGGTGGGAGAAAAAGTGGAAAATGCCTGCCGTTGCCGGGAAGATGGAGCCTCTGGAGATGTGCCCTCGATGTGCCTTCACCCGCCCGATGGCCCTTGGACCGACGCAGGTTGATTGATGGGGTAAGGGGGCTCTGCCCTATCCCCGCTCGGGGGGTAAACCGAAGCTACATGGGGTTCCAGAGGGTCATACAGGCAGGGTAGAAGGTAGAGGGATGTCTGCCTTGAGGCTCCTGAAGGGTCGGGGACATCAGGCAGGGAGGTGAATAAATAGAAATTTCAAAAAAAAAAAAAAAGGTGCCTCCTCATTTCCCTTCTGAACCTCTCCCCCTCCAATCTCATGTCATGGCCCCTAGGGTCCCTACCCACCCTTAGCCTGAAGAGGCCATCCGTACCAGTCTTGTTATCTCTCTCACGTACTTGAACGTCTTGATCATGTCCCCCCATCCGTCCTCTCCTCCAGCGAGTACATGTTCAACTCCTTTAGCCTTCTTTCATACGATAAGTTCCCCAGTCCCTGTATCATCTTAGTTGCTCTGCGCTGCACCCCTTCCAGTAATTTAATGTCCCTTTTCAGGTACGGCTGCCAGTACTGCATGCAATATTCAAGATGAGGTCTAACAAGTGATCTATACAGCGGCAGAATTACTCCCCCCCTCCTCGAGGTTATTCCCCTTGTGATGCAACCCAGCATTTTGTTGGCCCCTTCTGCTGCCTTCCTACATTGTGTGGAGTTGTTCATTGACCCTTTTAACCACTCCTAGATCCTTCTCCTGCTCAGTCTCTGCCAGCTGCATCCCCCCCCATGTTGGTAGTTACTCCTTGGATTCTTTACCCCAAAATGCAGCACCTTACACTTTTTGGCATTGAACCCCAGCTGCCAAGTGTCTGACCAGGTCTCCAGCTTTTTCAGATCCTCCTACAAACTCTGCCACCCCTCTATGTCATCCACCACTGCCCCTATCTTGGTGTCGTTGGCAAACAGGCTGATCTTCTTTTAATACTCATGGAAATGTCTGCAATAAATATCTCAAATAACACTGGTCCAAGTACCGAACCCTGAGGTACCCTGCTCGTTACTGCCCTAGGGGGTGAGAGTTCCCCTTCCACCACCACCCTATGCTGTCTTCCCTGCAGCCAGTTTGTCATCCATCCCACCATTTTTGCTTCAGCCCCTGTGCCTTCAAGTTTTATTCCAAGCCTCCCATGCAGCACTGATTCGAATGTCTTGCTGAAGTCTAGGTACAGGACATCCACTGCATGGCCTTTGTCCATCTGCCTAGTTAGCCAGTCATAGTAATCTACCAGGTTCTGCCCACTACAAAGCCATGCTGTCTACTAGATACATAGACAGTGTCAGCAGATAAGGGCCTATGGCCCACCCAGTCTGCCCATTTGAGCTTGTAAGTTCAGTTTGTTTTCCTAGAAGTCTGTTGCCCCTTACCCCTAACCTCAAGAATTCCTTTATGTCTATCCCATGCATTCTTAAATCCCGTGATTGTTTCAGCCCCCACCACTTCCTCTGGCAGGGTGTTCCACTTGTCCACCACCCGTTCTGTTAAGAAATTCTTTCTTATGTTTCCTCTGAATCGTCCTCCCTCCAACTTCATCCCATGCCCTCTAGTCCTGGAACATCTTTTTCGCTTAAAAATAGTGTTTTCCTGCACCCTGTTCCTCCCTGTCTTATGTACTGTCCTGCAGACCCTCAAACTCCAGCAGGGACACCAGCCTCTCCTTCAGGATAGTTTCCATTAGTTTTCCCACGATGGAAGTGAGGTTCATCGGTCTATAGTTCCCTGGTTCATCCTTGAGTCCGCTCTTATGTAGGGGAACCACATGAGCCAACCTTCAATTGTCAGGTATGCATCCTAAATTCAGTGGAGCATTGACTAGACCTGCCAAGGGCCCTGCCAGGATCTCTGCTAGCTCCTTCAGTAAGTACCCTGGGGTGAATGCCATCTGGCCCTGGTGCCTTGTCCACCCACAGCGCTCTCAAGCCCTCCAGCACTCTACCTTCCATGACCACCCCATCCGTGACTCCCTCCCCAGTCTTTACTGCCCTCCCCGGGTAGCACTCCCCCTCTCTCTTTTGTAAATACCAAGCAGAAATAGTCATTGAATGCTTCTGCCTTTTCTCCCCCCCTTTTCTGCCCATTCCCCTTCCTTCTTAATCCTAACTATCTGTTCTTTATAGCTTCTTTTCTCCCTGATGTACCTGAAGAAGCTTTTCTCCTCCTCCTTAATGCCTTGCTCCAGCTTGAGCTCTTTAGTGGCTTTTGGTGCTCTAACTGCCCTTGTCACCGTCCTTGCCTCCTGCAGGTACTCCTCCCGATCTTCCCTCCTCCCTGATTTCCTGTATCTTCTAAAGGCCACCCTTTTTCTCCTTATCTTTTTCACAACCTCCCTGCTCATCCAGCTTGGCCTTTTTACTCCAAGCCCTGCTACAGGAATTGGTAGCCTCTGGTATCCCCTTCTTTAAAAGTTCCCATCTCTGGTCCGTTTTCATACTAGGCTGGATCCTGGCCAGGTACCCATTCATTACCTCCCCCATGCTTGCAAAATCTGCCCGCCTGAAGTCCAGTACCTTCATGTTGGATTCCACCCCCTCTTTGCCCATAATCAACCTGAACCATACTGAGTGATGGTCACTCCCCCCTAGGGGTTCGTCCACCTTGATATCCCTCACCAAATCTCCATTTGTGAGCACTAGGTCAAGGGTGTTCCTTCCCCCCGGTTGGTTCACTGACCTCCTGTGTCAGGAAACTTTCCAGAAAGGCATCCAGCAGTACCTGCTCCCTTTTATTGCTGGAGGCCAGGGTTCCCCAATCTACCCACAGAAGGTTGAAGTCCCGCACCACTACCACCACACTCCCCTTCCTGCATGCCCTTCTAATCTGCCCTGCAAGTTCCCTGTCCAACTCCTCTGTCTGGGATGGTGGCCTGTATACCACTCCCATCTGGAGAGTCCTGTTCCTGGAATCCTGATTAGCAGCCATAATGACACTCTCCTCCCTAATGCACTTTAGCCCCTCCTTTCTGTATAGTGCCACTCCTCCCCCTCTCCTGGGATATGTTGAGTCAACCGAGCTGTGACAGTAACAAGGGCGGTGGGATGGTGACAGGGACTGGCAGCGGGGCCCTAGGCTGCCCGAAAGAATTAGGTTGGCCAGGGGCTTAAGGGAGCACAAAGAAATAACACACACACAAAAAAAAGTCTCTCATCATGTCCCCTCTCTCCCCCCTGGCCTCCACTGTGTGTACATATTGAGATTCCCCAGCCGCTCCTCATACAGTATGTCTTTCCCTGCTGTCCCTGAACCATCTTTGTGGTCCTCCTCTGCATAGCTGATTAAAGGAATGCTAACGAAAAAGAATTTGCATTTTTTTGCCTCCTCGCACCTGCTTCAGGTGTTACTTCCAGTTCCCCCAACCCCATCTGCCACTAGCCCTGCTGTTGCAACAGTGAGGATCCACATAGGGTGGGATCAAAGGGAACCACCACCACCATGAATGGTGGGCAGCGCTCGTAGGGCTTTTCTTGTAGCCTCCCCTTACCCTGTCAGTGCTACCCAATGCCAGGCAGTGCCCTCTACATGCCACGCCCACAAGCTGCACACCCTTGCAGAGGAGGCAAGCTCCCTGGCCAACCGCAGCGCAAGAATCATAGTGTGGTGCAGCCTGGCGTTCAGCTGTCCCCCGCTGGAAGTGCTGCCATGTGGGCATGCCTCCTCAGCCCCCCTGGCTGGCACCAAAGTCTGCTCCTAAACTTTGGTCGCCAGCTTAAGAGCAAAGCGCATCACTGCTGGACCATCAAATAGGCAGAAAAAGCATTACTTTAACTTAAAATCAGCTGTACATGAGGAACAGGACCACACATTCTGTCTGCTCTAGCGGTCCCTTACCTTTGGCATAAGGACCACTAGTGAACCAGTTAGAAAGTGGGATTTCACACTCAACATTCCATGAGGTTTAATCTATCTGGTGCCTGCAGGTAGATTCAGGTTCAGTGTTTTAGGGAGCCAACCACCATGTTTTATTGCACTTGCTGCCAAGAAAATCAGTCGGTGTACTATTTCAATAGTTTTTTTTTAAAACAGCGTTTTGCAGATAAACCTTTGTAGCAAAACATTGCTTCCTTGAATTATAATGTAACTCCTAGGCAGCGCTACTTCTAGAGCTACACCCCCTGCCTACTACTTAGAATGTAGGTTGAGGGGTCCGAGTTCCCAAAACGTACTTTACACTGGTTCTTTCCATGTGGTTACGTAATGTGCAGTGCCTCCACTCAGAGTATACTTTTTTCAAGTGGGCTAGCTGTTACCCGGTACAACCCCCTGAGATGTCATACCACCCACTTTAACCATTTGCCACCCCAACACATGCCCCAAAATACTGTTCCCCACATTTCAGTCATTTTTTGTAATTAAAGACTCTCTCTAATAATATACTCATGACAACCATTTGCAAAAACAGTAACAATAATATTTATTTAGGGAGACATAGGGATTAGGATGGAGAAACAGGAGGAGTAGAGGCTATGCACTGATTCTAGTTACAAAATGTACACATAATTGGTTTGACTGGATTGTGCTGGTGAAAACCTTCAAGCTGGGTAAGTACCAGTTAAACAGAAAGAGAATTACAATTATTTTAGACCAATGGGAATGACACCCAGAGCCCTGGCTATCCAGCTGCTGACTAATCAGATGGAATATATTTAATTTCCCCTACCACTGGTACCAGTGCTCAGACTTTGTATGAAACCCTGCAATCTCACACTTTACCCTGGGTACCCAGTTACTAAAGTCCTGGATGGTCGCAGGCCTGGTGGACGTTGCAGCTCGTGGTGTTGGCTGGCTTTGAGTTACAGAAGAAAAGGATTTTTTACTTCAAAGCACTTTAACAAACAACAACTTTTGGCAGAAGTGCAGGGGTTGCCCTGCAGTCAGCAGTAGGGCAGGGGTTGCTCTGTGTGTGGCAGACTGAGCAATTCAGGTGGGGGGTAACCCGTCAGTTATGCTGGTTGGAACTTGAATTGGCAATCCTGAAAATTCAGCACATTTATACGGTTGTCACATCTAGCACATTTATATTCACTGACATAATCAGGCACAGTCACAGAAGGGGAACGCCTTCCACCAGGGACCAGGAGGGCCACCCTGGTCACACTGAACTAGGTGGAAAGCTGTCATTTCCATGTTGTATGGGACAGTCCGAATTAACTTTGGGGTCTCAGTCCATTTTGTGGCTTGTAGCTATGGCTGGTGGCTCCACTGGACATCTTAACCATATAGTTAGCACAGTTGTACATCAACACATTAACGATACTTTTGGGCTCACATATGTCCCTCAAATAGTTAGATAGCCGCTTGAGCTCACGTGGGTCCCCCCAAACAATTACAGTCAGCAAAAGTTACTACTTTGTCCTGGGCTCACTATTGGTCCCCCCCCAGAACAGTTGTACGATGCTTTGGCTCACTTGGTTCCCCCCAAACGGTTACAGTCAGCAAAAGTTACTACTTTGTCTGGGCTCACTTAGCCCCTTAGAACAGTTGTATTTTGATGGCTGGGCACTTGGGTCCCCAAACAGTTACAGTCAGCAAAGTTACTACTTTGTCCTGGGCTCACTATTGGTTCCCCCCCTCCCCCGAACAGTTGTACGATGCTTGGGCTCACTTGGGTCCCCCTAAACAGTTATGATTAGCAAAGTTCCAAAATAAAGCCCCACCCTCACTGGGCTCAGGTTATGCGCAGCAATAGGGTGAAGACCCAACAACAATTTTACTTTGCACAGTCACTTGGGCAAGGCTGCCCCCATTCAGCATGGTTACTTCCTTTCTTGTACCGGGGAGTACAACAGTACTCACTCGTGGCTCCTCATGGTCGATCATCCCACAATGAAGGCTCCCAAGTCCTTCAGTTCTCTTACAACTGAGGATTTTCAACTCTCTCACAGCTGGCTTGATGTCATCTGATTGCAGGTCCACATCTTTCCCCAATGTGGAAGGGAGGGCTAGCACCTGGAGGACACTTTGGCAACCCCCAGGCTAGCAAGCACTCCAGAAACTAAATAACTTAACTTTAAACTACTAAAAAGGCAAAATGCCCCCTCATGGATGAAGAGGATTAACTGGATCTTCAGGCTTGGCTGCATGACTGAGGGCCAGCACCCCCACCCCCACCCCCATGGGGGTTCCCGCTCAAATCTGGCAAAAGGCTGAAAAACAGTCTCTTATAGGGCCCTCCTGAGGCTCCTGTCTGGCTGTAAGTTTTGGCTGCAAAGCCTCTGATTGGCTGGAGAACCTGTCAATTAGGAAAATGAATTATGCATGAACCTCACTCGATGCACAGGTGGTTTGCTGTTTTGGTGCCTGAAATTAGGTCCCTGCAAGTCCCCATGAGTACTTGATATTTTCCCATGAGCTTTGGCTAATGTCCCACAAGTCCTGGCTTTATTATCTTGACTTTCCAATTGACTGTGGCTGCTTGCAACGGCTGCTTAACCCACTGTTCTTTAAGCAGATTAGGTACAGTCTCAAATGAAAGTTCTAGTGCAGCCAGAATGAATAAAATATTTGCCCCAATGCCCCAAAGTCAATTAGCCCTGAAGGTGTACTTGCCGTCGCTGCACAGATAAAGAAAACTGCTCAGTCCATTTTCCTGTCGCTGCTGCCAATATTTAAGGATTCTGATTTGCAGCAGTAGACAGGTTGTCATTATTTGAGTCCCACATTTACTGGTGCGTTCAGGGCCCTGTCCATGGTCACCAGGTCCCACTTAGCTGATGGGGATCCCAGGGCAGAAAGAACACCTCTGAGGATGACCGCAATTGCTGGTGGTCAAAGATCAAAGGCGTCGCTCACACTTGCGTGATCCCCGCTGCACCGAGGTGCATGGCTAAGTGGGTGATTGCGGTTGTGATCTCTCAAGCCCCAGAGGGCTGGATTTTACTTTTGGGGCTAAACTGGGGCACTAGAAGGGCAGAAAAGGACCAGGGGGACTGAAAAAAATGCAGGCTATTCCTGGAGGCACCTGGGAGAGGACAGCAAGCGAGGGGCTGCAAAGTGGCAGGCAAGCCCCTATTTTGGCAGGGGGGGTTACACTAACAAGCAGAATTTTTTGTTCTTTTTAACCTTTATTCTGTGAGTAACTTGTGTGTATTTTATTTTGGATTTGCCCAATCTCTTTGATATTTAAAATGTATTATTTTATTAATTGATCCTATCTTTGTTCTATGTAACCCTCCTACAAATGGGGGTTCCTAAAAGCCTTCCCGGAGCTTGCCTTAGTGCTCCCTGCCTAACTGGTGTTCGGCGTAATGCCGCTTAAATGTGGATGCTGTGAGTGTTTTTAGAGCCTCTGGTACTGTCTCTTTAAGAGCTGCCTGCTCCAGGGCTTGATTAGTTTGTATAGGGGGGGACTGTGGGTTTACTGCTTGAATCCCACCCGAGCTGCTGTTTAAACTGCTCCGCTTCTGCAGTCGCTAAGAGAGCAGAGGGAGCCTAATTGAGGGGTGTAACTGTTTGCTGGGAAATATGTAGCATCACCGGGAGCCTGTCTAAAGGGGATTATATGGCAGGTGCCCTTGGGAAGTGTAGTTTGGACCCTGGCGCCTTTTTTGCACCAATAGTGGGAGCATGCTATGACTGGCAGCAGGGATCAGCCAACCGGAGCCTGTGGAGCGAAGGAAAAATGCCCTGAACTGTACTGGAGAGGCAAAGTCATTTTTGTGGTCGTGAAGAGGGAAGGAGCTCTGGCTCCTGCGCTGTAAAAGTCTTCGTGCGGGACGCGCTTGTGCAAGGCCCAGAAGTCAGGTGACAGTATCGCCAGAAGGAGCCGGAGAAGATCCGTGGAGGAGTGCAGGCAGAGGAGGCTGTACGTTCACAGCTACCTACCAGGCTCACCCTGTAGAGGATTGGAGAATCTGTTTAAATCGCGCTCGGTCTGTCAGGACAAGTGAAGCTGCGTCGCGTCACCCGGTTTGTGCAGTGAAAGCGATCGGGAGTCTAAAGCAGCTGCCTGGTGTGGTACCCCTCTGTTCTACATATAAATGTGTGGAGAAGTGTTTGGATCACAGGCTATGTCCTGCAAGTGGTGTGAGAGGTATCTGTCTGCAGGGTCGTGAGTACTAAATCAGGGTAGCTCCCTGTCAGATGTTCATTTGAGGGCAAGATTTGTCTGGCTGCTCCATTTGCTGCATGAACTGAGCCTGCTGGCTCTGCTTAATCAATTTGGGTATCGAATACTTGTTTTCTTCATCAGGGCCCCAACCAGCTGCACCAAATAGGCTAGCCTTTTATTGCCTGGGTACCCAGAGACAGTGACTTATTGGTCTGGCCTGTGCACAGTGCCCTGATATAGTAGAGTGTTAAGCTAATCAACCTGATTTCCCCTGTCCTTGTTAATTCCCCTGCAATAAGTCAGATTTGTTGTTTGCAAGGTATACTGTCTGAACTGAGTGTTTGTACCACCCTGTTGTGCATGGGTTATTTATTTATTTATTTATTTACGAGTTTTACCAGGAAAACATAATGAGCAACATGCTCGATTCCAGATGCGACCTGGGGGCCGAGACCCACATACATAAATTGGAAATGCTTAGACAGTACAGAAATGAGCAAAAGCTTGTACATTAACAATTTAGGAGAAATATTTGGGAGAAAAATAGCAGCCAAGGGTAGGATACATACATTCAGTGTAATGACACAGAGGGTAGAGTACTGTAAAATACTTATTAGTTTTTACAGCTTGACATTTGAAAATTTTTCTTAGTTGAAACAGGAGCAGCTGGAGGTGAAGTGTGCTCTGAGTAATTGGTTACGTAGGGAGGGGTTTGTTGTGTGTCTTATGGGGGCAGGTAGGGCATTCCAGGTCTGAGGTATGTGGTAATTAAAAGCAGCCTGGCCTTTGGATGTGCGCATAAATGGGACATGGAGTAGTCTTGGGTCCGTACTCCTAAGGGAGTATGCAGGTGAAGGTTGTTGGGAGAGGACAGTGGTCAGGTAGGGGGGGAAGGGAGTAGGACCAATATTTGGCTGCAAACCTAGCACAGTTCATTTGTCTGCGGTCATGTAGGGACGGCAGGGTTAACGAGCTGTAGAGGTTGCAATGGTGTGTTGACTGGGGGCAGTCGAGGATGAAACAGCAGAAGGAGTGGAACAGGGTGTCTAGGCTGGCCAGGGCAGACCCGGGGGTGATGGAGTAAACTATATCACCGTAGTTGAGTACGGGAAGGATCATTTTTTGTACAATGGCATGCCTCGTCTGTGTGGGGAGGCAGCTTTTGTTATGGTGTAGTGCGCCAAGTTTGGGGAGCAGCCTCTTGTGTAGAGAGGTGATGTGAGCTGAGAAATCTAGATGTTGATCTAGCCAGATGCCCAGATATCTGAAGCTCGTACAGTTTTCCAGGAGAGTTCCGTCCAAGATTGTGAAATGGGAGCTGGGGGCTTGTCGGGAGAGTCTTTGTGGACAGCCAAACGTTAGTGATACTTTTTTTTAGAGTTAAGAAATAGCTGGTTTGACCTGAACCAGTTCTGGATGGTGTTGAAATCTTCCTGGAGGTGGGTTGCTACACTGAGTGTTGTGGGGCCAGAGGTGTATAGGACAGTGTCATCTGCGCATATCTGGATGGAAGAGCGGGAGCATGCTGCTGCTGGGAGGTTGTTTAGAAAAATGGAGATGAGTAGGAGACCCAGGACTGAGCCATGGGGGACGCCTGCAGGGACCGGCAATGGGTAGGAGGTGTGAGAGGCTATTTTGACTACTTGTTTCCTGCCTACTAGGTAGTCATGGAACCATTCAATGGCCGGTGTAGAGAGCCCTGCGTTGGTGAGTTTGGTGAGGTGTAGGGAGTGGGAGACAGTGTCAAAGGCCTTGGCTAGGTCAATGAAGATGGCAGAGGTGATATATCCTTTGTCCATACTCGTGAGGATGTCACCTGTGACTCAAAGCAGGGAGGTGATGGTTGAGTGGGAGTTACCGACTGGAAAGGTGAAAAAAAGGAGGAGGCGTCTAGGTACAGAGTGAGTTGGGACAGGACCAGTCGTTCCTGTAATTTAGCCAGGATAGGAAGTAGGGAGATGGGTCGGTAATTTCCTGGGGGAGAGGTCACCTTCTTTTGGCAGAGGTATAATGGTGGCCAGCTTCCAGGCTGTAGGTAGCTTGCCCTGAGAGAAGGATAGATTGAAAAGGTCGGCTAGAGGTGCGGCTATGGCTGGGGCAGAGAGGTAAAGCATCTTTGCGTCCATGGATGTAGGGCATTTACCTTTGTTTGGGTTTAACGCCCGAAGGGAGTGAAAGACATCTGCTTGGGATACTGGGTGGAAGGAGAACGGTATGGTTGTGGTTGTGAGGGCAGTCTGAGGGGCACATGTGTGGTGGGGAGGAACCGGGGAGGGGTGAGAATGGGGGAGGGAGGAAAGGAGCTTTTCAGCGCAGCTGGAGAAGTGGATATTAAAAGCTTCAGCTACGTAGATTGGGTCGGAGAGGAGGGTGCCCTGTGCTTGTAGTGTCAGGGTTGCAGGTTGCGGGGGCAGCAGGGTTCTGAGAGATTTCCAGAATTTAGTTGGGTGATTTATATTTTTGCTGAATGCCGATAGAAAGTATGTTTTTTTCGCATGGCGAATGCTGTTTGTACACGCATTACGATGGGATCTGTATGTAGTGAGGGAAGCCTGTGAGCCCATCTTCTTATAGGCTTTCCAGGCGTGGTCCCTGGCATGGCATTTTCTGATTATGTCGGCCGAGATCCAGGGGAGATGCACTCCTCTGACTCTTTTCGTACGTAATAGTGCATGTTTGTCCCAGATTTTAAGGAAGTTTGTTTTGAATGCCTCAAAGGCTATGTCAATGGAGGGTGCCTCTGAGATGAAAGTCAAATTTATCCATCCTAGGTACGTCAGGAGGGAGACTAGGTTGAGGGAGTTATAGGACCTGGTGATTAATGTCTTTGGGGGTGGGGCAGGGGGGCTGTGTACCTTCCTGATCATAAAAATCATATGATGATGATCGCTTATGGAATCAGGAAGGAGGCCTGCGCTTAGTATTCTGTGTGGGTGGGAGGTGAGCGCCCAGTCCAGTAAGGTGTGGTTTGGGGTTTTGTGATTTAGCCTGGCAGGATCAGTAATGAGTTGAGAGAGATTCTGGGCCTTAATTATGGTCTTTAGGTGGACTTTATCTGGTCCGAGCCAGTTTATATTGAAGTCGCCAGTGACATGGAGCTCATCCCCAGCCACTAAGGACTGTAAGTTGCCCAAGTGGGAAAGGATGTCCTCAGGGGGAGTGCAGGGGGGGCAGTATGAGCTAGCCACATAGATGGGGGTGGAACTAGGGAGAGAGATTTTGATGAGTAGTGAGTCTATGTTTCCAGGGGATACGGGGATGTCCACTGTAGTGAACTGGCGACTATTTGCGATGTACATTGTTGTGCCACCGCCTCTCTTTTTACCTTGGTGGTCACGCCTGATTATTGCGTAGCCTGGTAGGGATACTTCTGTATCCATGTGATGCTGTTTTAGCCAGGTTTCAGAGATGACTAGAATGTCAGGGCGCAGGGTTAAGGCAAGTGGTTGCAGCAGAGAGAATTTAGATAGAAGGCTGCAGGTGTTTAAGTGGATGATATGGAGGCCTTTGGGGAAAGAGAAAGGGGAGTGGGTGTTTGAAACTGGGGTGTTTGGACCGGGGTTTGTCTCTATGTCCCCGGACAGGAGTAGAAGAATGGTGATGAGATGTTTAAGTTTGACCCAGGGAGGTTTAAGGCAAGTTGTAGTGATTCGAGAGGTAGAGGTAGTTGGGGAGGCAGTAGGTTGAAGTGTGTAGGACCGAGTGGCCCATGTGAAATGAAGAAGGTAGAATAGTAGCAATGAGACTGCAGTGTTCATTTGTCTTGGCTTGAGCAGGTGTGTGTGCATGGGCAGTGTAGCAAGGCTGTGGGGTTAGGCTTGGGGGCATAAACGTCGGATGTACTTTGCATGTGAGGATAGCTGGTGGCAGGGAGGATTTGCTTGCCAGCTGGAGGAAAATGAATAATGTAGGCAACAGCAGCATCCTTGCTTAAGATGTAATTGGGTGGGCGAAGATTTTGGTTGGGAGCCCTCTGGTGGTAACAGCTGATAAGCTGCAAATGGAGAAGTGAGCCGATAGGTTTTGGAGAATCATGTGACAAAGCCTATAAAAGGAGGAGCTCACCAAGGGTGGTGGTGGGGGTGGTGGGGAGCCAGTGTGCAGCGCCGGCGGGCAGAGGCACACAGACACCTGAAGCAGAGAGCTTCCTTTACAGGCACTATCCACATTTGAAAATGGCGCCCAGAAGGCCCAAAGGAGTTCCCAGTAAATCTACGCCGCCTGCATCTGTGCGTGGGGGTCCATCGTAGTATGTTGCCGGGAGGGCTGATTCACATCCAGGGCCCTCATGTCCCTTTTCCCGCTGTCTGTGGAGAGAAAGAGGATATTTATATGCAAAGCTGTAGGAGGACCTAAAGGTATGTCGAGCTTGTTTATTGGTGCAGTAACTTCTTTTGTCCCCAGTTAGCTCTTTTTGACAAAATGGCTAGGGGGTTGGGGCCCAGATAGCCGCGTGGTAAAGACCTTTGTGCACCACCATTTGTGAGTGCGGCTTTAGTGGCCTGGGTGACTGAGCTTCGGGTCTCCCGGTCATTTCAGCAGTGTTTGTTATAAGACACTGCCAAGTCAAACTTTAAAGTAAAATTTTTTTTTCAAATTATTCCTGTTCCAGGGTCTATGTAGTTACAGGTTTCTGGATTAAGCACTTGCTAAAATAAGTGAAGAAAGTGAAAAAGCAGACTTTAGAGGTAAATCAGTAGAGCAGTTAAGGCACTACGTTTAAATTTGCCTACCGGTCGCGCTTTTGAGCGGATTTACTTCAACGAGCAAAAGGACTTTCGTGTAGTGCAGGGAGGTAATTACTAAGCGCTACAGTTTCCACTCCAGCGTTTCCCCCAAAGTTAAAATAGTCTGTCTGCGGTTGCCAGTTTTGACTGCAAATACATCAGCAGGACAGGGGGTAGCGGTTTTACACACTTAGCAGTTTAAAATGACTGTAAAATCTGTCCTATCAACTGTTATGGGGAGTTAAGGCATCTACAGGACAATAATGCTGAGATTTTTTTTAGCTCGGTTACGAGAAAGCCTGTATACTTAGAGTTACTAATTAAAGGC
The DNA here is from genome assembly GCA_016271365.2 of Neoceratodus forsteri. Classification (NCBI taxonomy): domain Eukaryota; kingdom Metazoa; phylum Chordata; order Ceratodontiformes; family Ceratodontidae; genus Neoceratodus; species Neoceratodus forsteri. The sequence goes on along the minus strand of CM028129.1, from coordinate 119,646,935 downwards.
AAATGTTTAGCAAGGCAGTTTGTGCAGGGTTCCTTCTTACATGGTTCTTAAAGCACCTTACAATAAAAGCGACAAAGGAGTAAACAATGGCAGAAATTTAGGTGAAAATAAACTATCAGCACACTTGTGCTGACTTTTCAAGCACACAGACACTGGTAAGCAGAGAGCTTCCTTTTACAGGCACTATCCAGATTTGAAAATGGCGCCTGTAGTGTCTAAAAGGAGTTCCCAGTAAATCTTCGCCATACCTGTGCTGCGGGGGCATCGTAGTATACTGCAGGGGGGGTGCTGGTTCACATCCAGGGACATCGCAACCCTTTTCCCACTTTCTCTGTGCTGCTGGGGGGCGCTGAGTATGCGCAGGGGAGGGCTGATTCACATCCAGGGCCTTCGCGACCCTTTTGTTACTGCATCTTACTTTACAGGGGATCCTCCGCACCAAGTGGGGCAATCCATCCTGGGGGTAAGTGTAAGTCATAACGGAGGTGTGGGAAGCATTTATGGGCCACTAGGGGATGGAAAGGGGGGTTGCAATGACCCAGAGGTCTGTGACCAAGTTGTTCTTGACTGTTCCAACCCCAACCTCTGGGTGGAGGCACCCGCCATTGGATCCGGGCCCCTCAACCTGTTAGTGGCAAAGCAGGCAGGGGTAGTAGCCCTTGGAATAGCGCCCCTTGGGGGTTACAGCTATATCGGACTCTAGATTTTTGTCTTCTAAGTGGAACCTAATTTAATTTCTCCCTTTTTCTTTTTACCTTATTCTCAAAGGGTTCTGTATGTCTCTGCCCTCCCCCTGGTACCCTGTACTTCCCTTGGTAATCAGAAATTTGCCCAGTCATACTGTGAATGCCTGTGCTGTTTCCATCATATCCACTGTCTCCATTAGTAGACTGCTCCACGGGTTTACCATCCTCTGCGAAAAGAAGGCTTCTAAATGTCACCCATGAATATACCACATTTGAGCTTCAGGACATTTCTCTGCATTCTGGAGCATACCAGATCAAACATCTCCATCTGCCAGCATTACCAGCATTTCACCAGCACTTTAAACACTGCCTGCTATCAACCTGCCAAAGTGATTCCTGCCACTGAGACTGGAAAGACAATTGTGTGAGAGACTCTTGTTCTTTTCTGTGGGACAGCTGAATTTTCAAACTGCAGTGCACCTAGGTGGGCTTGGGGAGTGTCCTGTGAGGTCACCTCATGGGAGGAGGATTGAGCCTTGAAAGCCACTTGCTCGTGCAGTGTTTCACTCAGGTAAGTGCAAAATTTTAAATTTAATTTAAAGTTTAGAAGTTGTATTATGAGACTATATATGTATTTGTTTGTGGGTGGTTGGATATTGTGGGGAATATGTGTGGTTAATCTTAATGGGCAAAAAAAGGATTGTAACAGCGTTAGTAAGGGCTTGGGATTTGTTATTTTGGGGGTGGGATTTTATCCTGAAATAAATAATTTTTATGTAAGAAGGAATCATTTTGCTAATGAAAAATGTAGATATATAAAGCAAGCAAGTGTAATACAGATTAAGAATAGAATAAAAAATACAGGTGTTGGGAGCTTGCTTTGCATACTTTTATTGATGCAAAGTGGAGACATAGAGGTTAATCCGGGCCCAAAGAAGGGAGGTATTGTTACTTTTTATCATGAGAATGCAAGAAGTGTTGTTTATAAAATGGATGATTTTAGAGCTTGGGTATCAGATAAAGAATTTGATGTAATTGCTATATCAGAAACTTGGCTACATTTGAGCATTGGGAATGATGAAATCAACTTAAAGGGGTACAGACTGGAAAGAACAGATAGGAAAATGAGGGGTGGAGGGGTAATGTTATACTTGAAAGATAATCTTGGTCCCTATAAGGTGTTAGTAACAGAGTGTTACGAAGGAATAGATTGTTTAGTAATAGAATTGCTCAAAATTAAACTGATTGTGGGAGTGTTTTATGCTCCCCCAAAATCAAAACTTAAATATTTTGATTTATTTGCAGATTTTCTTCTGGACAAAGTAAAGGATAAAAGGGTAGTTTTACTGGTGACTTTAATGCTGATTGAAACAGGCAAGGCATTAGGTTAAAAAGAGTTTTGAATGTTTGGGGTTAAAACAATTAATTGACAAGCCAACAAGAACTACGATTTGAATAATCAGAGAACTATTTTAGATCTTATATTTGTTTCAGGAATTGATATAGAGTCTTGGGATGTTTTGCCTATAAATCTTGGGGATCATAATCCCATTACATGTAAAATAATACAAAATCAGGTTTCCCCAGTTCCAAAAGAGAATATAAAATGGGAAAGGGATTATAAAAAATTTAATAAGATCCAGTTTAAAGATTCGCTTAGGGACCAAAATTGGAATAGAGTATATTTGATTCCGGACATCAATTTAGCTATACAAGAATTTAGTGAATCCTTATTAACTGTGATAAATAAACATGCTCCAATGGTACAGAAAAGGAGGAAAATAAAGAAGACCCATGGATTTCAGATAAAATAAAAAAGAGTTAAGGGTAAGAAATAGAATATGGCAGAAAGCTAGAAAACTAAGAATTTAGATGATTGGGAAAGTTTTAAAAAATGGAGAAATAAATGTAAAAGGAATATTAGGATGGCAAAGAGTAAATATTATTTGAATAAATTTGAGAAGGTAAATGATTCAAGAATGTTTTGGAAACTTGTTTCTGATTTAAAATATAAAAATAAGAGTAGTAAAGTAGAAAGTATATTACAGGAAGGAAACATGATTGAAGATTCGGCTAGTATTGCTACTATATTGAATCATTACTTTCTCAAATTACCTGATTTGGATATCCTGCCACCAAAAGAGCAAACTGCTGATATAACTATAATAGAATTAATTGCTGAACAGAAAAAGAAGTATGGGATACAGCAAGATGATAAGTTTAATTTTAGACTCTTAAGTATGCTGAAATAAGGAAACAATTACAAAATTTAAATGTAAATAAGGAGGTGGTTTAGATGGAATTGAAGCTAGATTTTGAGGATTGGTGCAGATATTTTGGCACCAATAGTAACATATCTTTTGAATTGGAGTCTAACAAGTTCAGTTGTCCCTGATATGTGGAAAGTGGGAAAGGTAATCCCAATTTTTAAGGGTGGGGATAGTACTGTGCCATCTAATTATAGACCAATTACAATTCTTCCAATATTATCTAAAATATTGGAATGTAGTGTTCATTCACAACTTAGTCATTATATGGAAATGAATGAAATATTATCTGATAAACAACATGGGTTTAGAGTAGTGAGGTCCACGGGCACCGCCCTACTGGATTTCCAAAACTTGGTGGTAACATCACTTGATGATGGAAAGGCCACTGGGGTGGTGTTCATGGACCTCAGTAAAGCATTTAATTTGGTACAGCATAGAAAACTGTTAGAAAGACTTTGGATAGTGAGGTTAGAGGAAGGACCATTAACATGGATAGCATCATATTTAGCAAATCGTAGACAGTGTGCCGTCAATGGGGATTTTGTATCGAGCCTTGGGGAACTAAATCATGGTGTTCCTCAGGACTCATACTAGGCCCATTGTTGTTTAATATCTATGTGAATGAGTTAGTGCAAACAATAAAATATGGGAGGTAAGATTATATACGGATGATACAGTTCTGTTGGTTTCTGCAGATAATATGAGAAATGTTGAATTACAATTACAGAGAGATTTAACCTCACTGGAAAATTGGATGGACAATTCTGATCTTTAAATTAATGCAAAGAAAACCCAGTGTATGGTGTTTAGTTTGGGGCATAAGCTGAAAAAACAAACTCATTTAAATATTTATTTGATAAATGGCACTCAAATTGAGGAAGTCAAAGGTTATAAGTATTTGGGTATGTACATAGATTCTGGTATGACATTTGAAAGTCATGTTGATATGCAGATAAAAAAAGTTAATCAAAGATTGGGTGCTTTTAGAAGATTAACAAATGTATTGCCTAAATTAGCTAGGAAAAACTTGTTAAGCAAATGTTAATCCTGTACTTGATTATGGAGTGCTAATATATATGAATGCTTCACAGAAAGTGTTAAAAAGTTAATCAAACAATTTATAGATTAGGTAAATTTATTATTAAGGGCGAATATAAAATGCATCATTGTAAATTATATGAAAGATTAAATTGGCTGCATCCTGAATCACAGAGGAATTATACTTGGCTATTAAATTGTCATAAGTTAATATATGCCAAAAATAATCATCCACTACTTAAGTATATTAAGTTGCAGATCCTGGATAGTTATAAATTATGTACAAGAAATTCTGAAAATAGGGTACCATTGCTCAAATATTGTAGTAATGTAGGAGAAATGAAGTTACAAAATAGACTTGCTTTATCATGGAATAATTTACCCAAGCACTTGCAGAATATAGCTAGCTTTGCTAGTTTTAAAAGTAAATTATTTGAATACTTGCAGAAGGGATGTGTGTGTGCATGTTATGGATAATGTTATATATGTTATTATTTTGTGAAGTATTTGTATTTTGAGTATTGTGATGTTATTTATGTATCATCTATACAGGACTTGATTGTAAACAGTGTTTGTTGCACTAATCAAATATACCTGTATAAAAATAAAGTTTTAATCAAATCAAATCAAATCAAATCTGCATGATCTTGTCAATACTCTTAAGTGTGCAAAAGACTGAGCTCATCCCCAACCCCTCCTCCCACAGCCCCCTTTTTACCAGGGTGAAAAGTGCAGCAAAGTGGTGTGGAAGGCAAATGGAAAGTTGGCATGCATAGAGAGGGGCATAACTAGCAGAAAGAGGGAGGTGCCGATGCCTCTGTACAAGGCCATGGTGTAGCCACACCTGGAGTATGGGGTCCAGTTCTGGAGGCCGCACCTACGCAAGGACATAGACGGGATGGAGAAGGTCCAGTGAAGACCAACTAAGATGGTGCATGGTATGAAGGGGAAAACCATATGAACAGAGGTGTAGGGAATTGGATCTGTACCCATTGGAGACTAGAAGGGAGAAGAGGGACATGACTGAAACTTTTAAATAAATAAACAGAATCAATAGGGTGGGGCGAGACTTGTTCAGAAAGAAGGAGAGGGCTAAAACTAGGGGGGCATAGCCTGAGATTGGAAGGAGGAAGATTTAAAGGCAATGTGGGGGGGGCCTTCTTCATGGAGAGAGTGGTGGAGGCCTGGAATAAACTACCAGAAGAGGTGGTGGGGGATGAAACGGTGGAGGGATTCAAGAGGGCATGGGACAGATATTTGAGTTTGGAATGAGGGATAAAGAGGAGGGCCCATAACAGTGAAGATGAGTAGATGAGGAGGAAAAGGGCAGACTTGATCGGCTGATAAGATCCTTTTCTGCCATCAGATTTCTGTGATTCTGTGAACATGTTAGGGACCAACAGAAAAAGAGAGCGTTCGCCTCCCAGAAGTAGATGGCACTAACAATAGGTTTCTCATGCAAAAAGTGCTGCTTTATAAAAGTGCATAAATACCATCAAACACATGCAAGTGTGCCACACTAGGCCACCCGCCCCTAGCACTTCACCCAATAGAGCTTCTTTAGTGGGCGTCACCTAATCTCAGAGGTGGGTGGCCTAAGCGAGGCTGTACATGCACATATTTGATGGCATGTATGCCCTTTAATAAAGCAGCACTTTATTTCACGAGAAACCTGTAGTAAGTGCCATCTACTTCCAGGAGGTTGACATTCTCTTTTTTTGTTGGTTGTTGGTTGTACAATAGGGCTGGGTAGGCTCTTGCAGAAGCACACCCACAAATCTGAACCGCTGCAGTGCTGAGTTTTGTTTGGACTGTGAACATTTTAAGGGCCTCCATCTCACCTCGTAGGTCTTATCCTCCATGCCCCTGAGTGTTTTGGGTGACCTTGCACTGCACATTCTCGACTGCTTCAGTGTACTTTCTGTACTGAGTTGTTCAGAACAGCATGCAGACCGTACCGTACTACACAGTCCAGATATGTGAATGGATCCACTCACATATCTGGACTGTGTAGTACAGTACAGTCTGCATGCCCATTGGCCCACACTGTGGACCAATGGGTGTACAGCCCTACTGTACGCAGTCAGTCTGCGGGCGGCTGGGCGGCTTGCAGGTGGGGAGCTGCCTCCCGCTGCTGACCGGGGGGAGCGGGGTGGCGTGGCCCAGCAGGCAGGTGGGGAGGGGGGTACTTCTCGACCACCAGGGATCTGGGGATTTCTTTTATTGTACACATGCCTGCGATCGAGCAGGATTCGGTCCACTGGAGCATCAGGGATGCTTTGGTATGTTTTCTTTTATTACTTATGCCCGCGATCAGGCAGAATTTGGTCCACTGGACCACCAGGGATGCTTTGGAATATTGTAATTTAATACATATGCCCACGATCAGGCTGGAAGCGGTCCACTGGACCACCAGGGATATTGGACTTATGTGTATATTACCTATGCCCCCAATCGGGTATTGGGGCACGTTGCCATGCTGTGCAGAGGCGTCGGTCCCCGACGGCTGCAGCCTGGCAGAATGCCAGGCTAAGTTGCCGGGATCGCGCACCTGCATGTAAATGAAGAATAATGACATGCAAATGGCCCCATTTGTGCCTTGCATGCATTATGGCCCCATTTGCATGTGCACCTTTGAATGTCATGGTTGATGCACCTAGCGCAACGGCACTTGCACTAGCGCATCCCCCTGCCCCCCTCTGGCCACTTGCACTGGTGCAGTGCCACTGCGCCATGCGCAATGTGGGTGGCCACAAAATGATATTCAATGATGCTGTGCCATGGCGCAGCACCATTGAATATCACCCTGTCAGCGCCCTGGCACATCCCAGTTGCGCTGTTCCCAGGCTTGCACCACAGCCTGGCGCAGTCTGAATATCCCACACTTAGAGTCCAAAATCTCCTAATTAGAGTGATTATTTAGCCAAGCTAGTAACATCTTTGAATAGAGGACCTAAAACTACATTTATTTATTCATTCATAACTAGGATTACAATACCTTTGAACCAGGGGTTCTTTTACAAAGGTTCCACGTCAAGTAAATTACAGACGAATACAAAACATAAACAAGATAAAAAAGCAGATATAACATTTTGAAATAAATAGAGTGGATAAAACTCATGGAAAAAAATAATACTGTGGTGCTTACAATGGGTAAACATATGAGCACAAACAAAATTACAATAAGAGCAGCTGTACATAGAGAAACGATGGAGGATGCAGAAGAAACAGTTATTGTAGTCCAAAAATTAAGCGGGCTTTGTCAGATTAAACAAGCATTTGTCAATGCCGAATGTTGCTTGCTTGTATGTGCTGTTTAGGTATTTGGAAGTGACAGTTTCATGCCTTCCTCCCAAGACATCCACTGTGTCTTTCCGTTCAGTATTCACAGAAGAGTGGAAGGGGCAAGGGCCACAGCAGTACAGCAGTTGCCAAGGGGGTGAAGAGGTGGACAATAGTCCATTCAAAGGCAAAAGAGTTCTGCAGGAGCTCACTAAATTGAAGGTAGACAAAGCGATGGAACCAGATGGCATACCCAAGGATGGTATCAGAACTCGAAGGGAGATAGCAGTATCTCTGGCAGCCATGTTCACTGAGTCATTCAACATGAGTGAATTGGAGGAGGGCACAAGTGGTCCCTCTACACAAGTCCGGCAGCAGGGAGGAGGCAGGGAACAATAGGCCATTCAGCCTCACTTCAGTAGTGGGGAAGATCATGGAGACATTGCTTAAAGAAAGGATAGTGGGGCATCTAGATGCCATCGGAACCCAGGACCATAGACAACATGGATTCACAGTGGGGACATCATGTCAGATAAATCTGGTTGATTTATTTGACTGGGTGACAAAGGAAGTGAATCAGGGTGGGGCAGTGGACAACGCTTACCTTGATTTCAGCAAAGCCTTTGACACCATCCCATATAGGAGGCTGATAAACTAGCTGGGTAGGCTGGACATGGGGGAAAGGGTGGTAAACTGGGTTAGAAACTGGCTAACAGACAGGAGGCAGAGAGTGGTGGTAAATGGTATGCAGTCTAGGGAGAGGGGGCAACCAGTGGGGTGCTGCAGGGATCGGTCCTGGGGCCAGTTCTGTTCAATGTCTTCATTAGTAATATTGCAGAACATCTGAAGGAATTTTTCACCAAATTTTCAACATAGCCATTTTTAAGACCTCTGCTCATGAACAGTGTCACTGTGATTTTCTTAATTTGTCCCGCATACATTGATTCTCAAGATAACGACCGCGCCATTGTGCCAAGTACGGGCGGAAACACGCTTTGGGTGAGATGTGAAAATGACAGCTATACTACTCATAAGAAGGTGTGGTAAAATGGCAATGTTGAAAATCTGGAGTGAAAATATTGAAATTGTAACTTACGAAAGCGGCATAGAACCGTACAATGCACGTCATAAAACAGTCATTTTGATTTTTTCATCAAATTTTCAACATAGTCATTTTAAGACCTTGCTCATGAACAGTGTCACTGTGATTTTCTTAATTTATCCCGTACATTGATTTCGCACACCGACTGCGCCATTGTGCGCTACATGGGCGGAAACATGTTTTGGGTGAGATGTGAAAAATGACAGCTGTACTGTTTATAAGAAGGTGTGGCAAAATGGAAATGTTGGAAATCTGGACTGAAAATATTGAAAATTCGCAAACTTACGAGCGCGCATAGGAACTGTACAACGCACACTCGCAAAATAGTCATTTTTTGGAATTTTATCACCAAATTTTCAACATAGCCATTTTAACACCTGAGCTCATGAACAGTGTCACTGTGATTTTCTTAATTCGTCCGGTACATTGATCTCGCACACCGACTGCGCCATTGTGTGCTACATGGGCAGAAACACGTTTTGGGTGAAATGTGAAAAATGGCAGCTGTACTGCTCATAAGAAGGTGTGATAAAATGGCAATGTTGGAAATCTGGAGTGAAAATATTGAAAAATTCATGACCACGAAAGGCATGAACTGCGCAACGCACACTGTGAAACAGTCATTTTTAGGAATTTTTTCACCAAATTTTCAACATAGCCATTTTAAGACCTCTGCTCATGAACAGTGTCACTGTGATTTTCTTAATTTGTCCCGTACATTGATTTCGCACACCGACTGCGCCATTCTGCACTACATGGGCGGAAACACATTTTGGGTGAGATGTGAAAAATGACAGCTGTACTACTCATAAGAAGGTGTGGTAAAATGGCAATGTTGAAAATCTGGAGTGAAAATATTGAAATTTCGCGAACTTACGAGCTCATGTGAGGAATCCGCGAATGCACGCCAGAAAACAGTCATTTTTTGACTTATACTACTTCCTCATGGTTTATTCTTCGATGTCATTGTCACGGCACATTCAGGCCCGGCGGTGACGGCGCAGTGACCGCGAAATCACCCTTCAGGCCCGAATAACGCCATGACAGTGACATCATTCATGAGAAGGGGTCCCAAAACCCCATGTTGAAAATTTGGTGCAAAAATTCCCAAAAATGTTTGAGATATGCAACACAGTTGAAACCCCCCTATCTAGCCCATTATACAGCTTACCGGCATTTCCTCAGTTCGTGGTCGGCTTTGAAGAGTGCAGACGTGTTCCCGGTCCACCGAAGATCGTCGCACCGGAGTCCGGAGGTAAGTATGGGGTGAGGGGGTGGGGAGGCTGGGTGCTGTGGGTGGGTGCGGGTTGTGGGAGGGGGTTGGGAGACGCGCTCAGGACCGCTTTTTGTTTTACAGGTTTAAAAAAATGACTACTGACATTTGCCACACTGGGTGGGCCCCAGTGTGGCACAAGGACGTTGGGGGGCGCTCAGCTGACGGGGATTGGGCATCCCCGCCGGCCAGAGATCACTTGCCACGCTGGGGTGGGCTACCAGCGTGGCACCTTCTACTAGGCGAGCTCAGCCGACGGGATTGGGCACCCCGTCGGCTATACGGTGCATGTGGGGAGCGGGGCGCACGCCTGCAGGTGTTCAGGGGTGGAGTTGGCGCGTGAGCAGCCGATATCTTATCGGTGCTCACCAGCGCAGGCCCCCTTCAATCAGAGTGCCACTGCATTTTGAGAGTGTCATAGACAGCTCCAAAATGCATTGGCTTACAGGGGCCGCGCCTGCCAACACACTGACTGAATTGGAGGAGGAGGTGACACACCCCCGAAATCTCCGATGATGGCACTATGTTTCTTGCACATGCATGCAAGCAACATAATAAAAATGGGAGGGAGTAGAAAAATCTAAATTGGCACTTGGGAGGAAATGAGGGGGATTGAGGTGGGTGTGTGTGGGAGAACAACAGATGGGGAGGTGGGCCTTGGGGAGGGGGTCAAAGCATATCTTGGTGGAGATTCAGAAACAAATAAGTGCAGTCCAAATGTGGCGGACTATGTCAGATTAGTGATAAAAAATGGGATGTTGAAACAACAAGTCAGTACAAGGGAGGAGAATGAGGGAAGTGGGAGGGGTGAAACGTGAGGAGGGGTGAGGGAGGTCAATGGGGGGGGCCTAATTGGTCAAATGCATGTCTTGGAGGAGACACATGGGTGGCCAAGGGCCAATGGGGTGGCTGAAACTGGTACTAACGGGCACAGTCACAATTATTTAGAGTTACAAGATGACTCTGTAGTTTGGACTTGAAAGCACCAATCTTGGGTTCTGTGAGGACTTCAGGGGGCAGGTCATTCAACCAAGTAGGAGCTCTGCAGCTGAAGGTGCACCGTCCTTGTGAGGTACAGCAGCGAGAGAAGAGGAAAGTTGGTTTAGTTGAGCTTTGTGTGCTGCGTTGGTTTGCTGAAGGGAGGAGCAGGGACTGGGTGGTTGGGGGAGTTAAGGCGAGGAGTATTTTTTTAGCAGACCAACATGTTTGATATTGTATTCTGTCTTGAAGGTGAAGCTATTCAGATAGACGGTAGAGGTGACAGGTGTGGATGCAATTGTCAGCACCAGTTACCAGCCTGCAGACCTTATTGAGGGAGACCATAAGCTGTTTAAGTATGGTAGCAGAAGCAGCACTGTAGATTATAAGGCCATAATCTATGACAGACAGTATAGAGCTAGTAACTGCCAGTTCTGAAGCCGCAGGTGTAAGACAACGCCTATGCCTGTAAAGGACTCCAAGCCTACTGTTTACAGTCTTGGAGATCTGACTAACATGCAAGGCATAGGAAAGTGACCTGTCCAACGTAATGCCCAAGTATTTGAATTCATGCACCATTTCCAGGGTTGCTTTACGTTGTTGCAGATGGTAAGGCAAGCAGATTTGTATTTGTTATGGGGGTTAGCAAACAGCATTGTTTTAGTTTTTTTATAGTTCAACAGTAGTTTGTGGTTGGTGAACCAGGATTCTACTTTTGTGAAATCGTTTTTCAGATCACCAGTGAGGGGGAGTAGGTCTGTGTGACTGGAGAAAAGAACGGCATCATCCACGTAGAGGACAAGGTTGCCATCACAGGCCTTGGGTAGAGAATTTAGGAACAGGCTAAACAGTAGAGACACTAGGATGGATCCTTGTGGGACACCTGAGTAGACTGGCAGACCACTCGACAGTGAGTCATTTACTTTAACCTGTTGTGTTCTGGTTTCAAGATAGCTGTTGAACCAAAATGCTATGGAGGGGGAGAGGCCAAGGGAGGGTAGGGAGCTTAGGAGGAGGGCGTGGTTAACTGTGTCAAAAGCCTTGGTCAGATCAATGTAAATTGACCCAACTTTGAGACCACGGTCCAAGGCTTTGTGAGTACAGTCTGTGTACTCCAGTAGGGCTGTGGTGGTACAGTATGCCTGCCGAAAACCATGCTGTTGTGGGCACTGAATGTGGTACTTGGTGAGAAATTCAGTCAGTTGGTCTGCAACTACTCTTTCAAGAACTTTGGATAAGGGTGGGAGCATCGAAAAGGGGTGATAATTAAAGACCACAGCAGCCTTCCACTGACTGGTGAACTGCCTAAGGGACAGGGAGAGGTTTAGAATGGTGATAAGGGGTTTTAACATGACATCCAGCGATAGGTATAGAAGTTTCATGTCAAGGGTGCCACTACTGTACCTTGTTTTTCCAATTTATTCTTAGCAGATACTTTTTGGCCTCTGAAGACGTGATTCTCCTGAAGTAGAAAGGGGTGACGTAGAGGGGAGGGACGGCATCAGTGTTGGGTGTGTCAAAGAAATTGGTCGGAAGGACATGGCTGAGATCAGTAAAAGCCAGTTGAAAGGTTTGGATACAGAGTTAGGGTGTTGCACAGGGGTATCAACAACTATCATTGAAGGTGCAGCCTTATTTACGAACATACGAACATACAAAATTTGCCAGCAGATAAAGGCCTAGAGGTCTATCAAGTCTGCTCGAATGTGCAGCTAGCACCCCTTATTCTGCAGCTGCCCCTCCCTTCCACCCTTCCCCTTCATTAACCCTCCCCCTTGTCCTGTCCCATCCCCTTTTGAAGCAGTCCACTGTTCTACTGCATACCACTTCTGCAGGTAATGCATTCCACCCAGCCACCACCCTCTCTGTAAAAAGTGTCTCCTCATCTCCCTCCTGAACCTTCCTCCCTCCAGTCTCATATCATGGCCCTGGTGGCCCTCTCTCCTTACTTTGAACAGCCCCTCTGTACCCATCTTGTTTATTCCTTTCATGTATTTAAAGGTTTCAATCATGTCACCCCTGTCCCTCCTCTCCTCCAGTGAGTACATGTTCAACTCCTTCAACCTCCTCTCGTATGATAAGTCCCCAGCCCCTTGATCATCTTTGTCGCCTGCTGTACCCTCCAGTAACTTAATGTCCCTCTTCAGATATGGTGCCAGTACTGCACGCAGTACTCCAGGTGTGGTCTAACTAATGACCATACAGTGGCAGAATCACCTCCTCCCTCCTCGAAGATATACCTTTGCAATACAACCCAGCATTTTGTTGGCCTTTGCAGCTGCCTTCCTACATTGTGCTGAGTTGTTCATTGACCCTGTAATGAGCACACCAGATCCTTCTCCTCCTCTGTCTGGGCTAGCTGCACTCCCCAGCTGGTAAGTCCTCCTTGGGTTCTTCATCCCAAAATGCAGCACCTTGCACTTTTTGGCATTAAACCCCAGTTGCCAGGTGTCTGACCAGGTTTCAAGCTTTGCCAGATCATCCTGCAACCCCTGCCATCCCCCTAGGTCATCCACCACCGTGCCTACCTTGGTATCATCAGCAAACAGACTGATCTTGCTCTTGATGTCCCATGATATGTCTGCAATGAATATCCCAAACAACACTGGTCCCAACACCGAGCCCTGTGGAACATCGCTCGTCACTGCCCTTGGGTGTGAGAGCTCCCCACCCACCACCACCCTCTGTTGCCTTCCCTGAAGCCAGTTCCCTACCCAGCTCACCAGTTTTGCACCCGCCCCTGTGCCTACTAACTTCCTTCCCAGCCTTCCATGTGGCACCGAGTTGAATGCCTTACTGAAGTCCAGATACAGGACATCCACTGCATGGTGCCTGTCCAGTTGCCTAGTTACCTAGTCATAGAACTCGACCAGGTTGGTTTGGCAGGATCTGCCACGTATGAAGCCATGCTGTCTGCTGTCCTGTAGTCCTTTGGCCTCTAGGAGGGCCACCAGCCTCTCCTTCAGGATAGTCTCCATTAGCTTACCCACGATGGATGTGAGGCTCACTGGTCTGTAGTTTCCCGGTTCATCCTTGGGGCTACTCTTGTGGAGGGGCACCACATGAGCCATCCTCCAGTCCTGAGGTACACACCCGAATGTAGTGAGGCATTAAATAGGTCTGCCAAGGTCCTGCAAGGACCTCTGCCAGCTCCTTCAGTACTCTGGGGTGGATGCCATCTGGGCCTGGCGCCTTGTCCACCCTCAGTGCCTTCAAACCCTCTCGAACTCTGCCTCCATGATTTCCCCATCTGTCACCACTTCCCTGCTTCTGCCATTTCTCCCACCTTGGTATCACCCCTCTCTCTTTAGTAAATACTGAGCAGAAGTAGTCATTTAGTGCTTCTGCCTTATCGCACCCTGCTTCCACCCAACCCCCTCCTTCCTTATCCTTACTATGTGGTCCTTACAGCTCCTTTTCTCCCGATGTACTTAAAGAAGTTCTTCTCCCCTTCTAATGCCTTGTGCCAGCCTGAGTTCCGTGAGATGCTTTGGCTCCCTTACTGCCCTTGTCACCTCCTTCGATTCTGTCAAGTACCCTCCCCTGTCCTCCCCCTCCCTGTTTTCTTGTACTTCCTAAAGGCAGCTCTTTTCCTCCTTACCTTTTCCATGACCTCCTTGCTCAACCAGCTCGGTTTTTAGCCTAGCCTCTTGTTCTGGGCTTTGCAACAGGTTTTGTTGCCTCCACTATCCCCAGCTTTATGAGCTCCCATCTCTGGTTAGTGTCCATACTAGATTGAATTCTGGCCAGGTACCCTTTTACCACTTCCCCCATCCTCCCAAAGTCAGCCCTCCTGAAGTCCAGCACTCTTGTGCCAGATTCCACTCCTTCCTTGCCCATATCCAATATGAGCCATACTGAGTGGTGGTCACTCCCTGACAGCAGTTCCTCCACTGTAAGTTCTCTCACAAAGTCCCCATTTGCTAGCACAAGGTCAAGGGTATTCCCTAACCTGGTTGGTTCACTGACCATTTGCAGCAGGAAGCTGTCCTGGAAGGCATCCAGCAGTACCTGCTCCCTTCTGTTCCTGGTTGTTGTTGTGCTCCAGTCCACTCCTGGCATGTTGAAGTCCCCCACAATCACCACATTACCCTTCTCGCAGGTCCTCCTGATCTGTCCCGCTAGTTCCCTGTCTAACTCCTCCGTCTGAGATGGTGGCCTGTACACCACTCCCATTCTAAGAATCCTATTCTTGGAATCCTGGATTTGCACCCAAAGTGACTGTACTACCCTCCTCCCCTTCCTCCCTTACACACTTCAGTCCTTCCTTCACATATAGTGCCACCCCCCCTCCTTTTCCAATCACCCTGTCCCTACGAAATAACCTGTACCCTGGTACAGACAGGTCCCAGTCATTGTATTGGGTGGCCCATGTTTCTGTGATGGCTGCAATGTCCACCTCTCCCTTTGCCATGAGAACCTGTAACTCTGCAGTTTTCCTCCCAAGGCTCCTAGCATTATGGGTAACCACCTTCCACCCTCCCCCATCCTGCCCCCTTTCCTAGCATCACCAACAGTACTTGCCATTTGTCCTTTGTCACTGTTATGGGGGTAAGCTCATATGGTTCCCAACCTGTGGTCTCTGCATATCTCTTCCCAACTGCTACCCCCACTCCTAGTTTAAATTCCCAACTTCCTCTATGTACCCTCCATCCTCTGTTTCAACACTTTCTTTCCCTCCTCACTCAAGTGTAGTCTGTCCTTGCATACAGACTACTATCCTCCCAGGTCCCTCCCACCCCCCAACAGCCCATACCCTTAGCACAACACCAGGTTCTTAGCCATCCGTTAAATTCTCTATTCTCAGCTTTCTTGTTGTGCTTGCCTTTGACACTGGAAGTATCTCTGAAAAGTTACTGATCTTCCTGCCCCTCACATAATTGTGCTAGTTCCTCAAACCTCCTCTGGACTATATCTACTGTCTTGTCAGCCAGGTCGTTTGTCCAAGATGTATAATTAAATGATGCTTGTCCCTACCCTTCTAGCATATTTCAGAACAGATTGTCCCACCCTTTCCGCTGTCATTCCTGGCATGGCTTTCCACCCAAATGCGACTATGCTCTCCCTTGCTACCCCACCTAACTCCTCTTAGTATTGAGTCCCCAGAACTAAGATTCTACCCTCTTACTCTCTGCTTGCTTCCATTCATCTCCTCTCTCATTTCCAGCTCCTCTTCTTCCTCCTGCACATTATTTCCCCCTTTTACCCCTGTTGCAATTCTCCCAGCAGAACTTCCCCCACTCCAGTTTGGTCCAGGCATTTATCAATTAATCCTCTAATTTCATCATTTCCCTCCTCCACCTTCTTCCTCTCTAGCAGTGCACAACTATTTTCTGAAGACCCTTCACAAATGCCCGCTCCCTCTCTCTTCATAGTAACCTGTTCTCTCCTTTCCACTCCATGACTTTTGCCACTTCTTCGCCTCCCCTCACAAGTCCCTATCGCCTCCTTCCATTTGTCTTTTGTCTCCTGACCTGGTTTCCTCGGCTATCGTTCTTCCTGGCCTGGGCCCCTTTGTCTCTGCTTCCCTTCTTCTGACCCTCTCCTCACCACTGTTTGCTTAAATCGCCCTCCCTCATCTCCCCTTCTTCCTCCCTCCAGTATTGGGCTAAACCCACCCCCAATCGGCCTTGCCTGTCTTAGTTCCTCCTGCAGACCCTCAATCTCCTTTCTAAGTTTTTCTATGTGGTTGCACACTAAACATCCTCCCACACTCCAGGCAATTTTTAGAAAGATTGGTGCACCGTGAGTTGTTGCAGTCTACCACCCTACCCATTGCTGTCAGTGCTCACCATGCACTTCACCCTTCCAGATGCAGGATACCAAACACTCCCCAAGTCTCCCTCTCCTCCTCTATCAGTGCAAAACATTTTCTTTATTTCCTTACCTCTTTGTTGTACACGTTTAGATATATTGAACAACTGCTTTTTATATTCCTATCCTTCCTATCCACACTCAAAAAGAGACTTTAAGTAGCCATTGCACAACCTTCTTCAAATTCCTACTCCTCCTTTCTCCACTGCAATATCAATACGAATAAATAATAATGAAAGCTCCTAGATTTGCATTTACTTCCCTTCCACTGAGAGAGCAGTCACTTCTTCCCTTGCTGCTGTTCCTTTCCTCGATGTCTGCTTCTGCTATGACAGGTGCATATCCTTTGCCTGTTTGAGGAAGTGATGTCAGAACCCCTGGTATAAAGGAAATAATGTGTTATTACTTGGCTTACCTATGAGGTCCTTGATTTTTTGCCAGAAATTCTGGCTGTTACCACATGCATTGGTGAGTTCATTTTGAAAGTAGTTTTTTTTGGCCATGCGAATTTCCACACATTTCTACCAGCTCTATACCACTGCTTATCAACAGGATTACCAGTGGACTGCACAAGGTACCAGAATATCTGGCTTTCATGTTTCTTAACAGGTCAGCAGTGATCCAAGGGTTACTTATACCCCTGGATTTTGTTTCACAATATGTGGCAAAAATGTCACATGCACTGTTAAAATGTGTGATGAGGTAACCGAGTTGATGTTAAAGTCACCCCTGACAACAACCTCTGATTGATTTGGTCAATATTAGAGAATGAATCCAGGGGTGACCAGTCGCACTGCGGAAGGAAGGCCCGGAATTGATCAAGTTTCCCTTTTTTTAACATCTGATATGTGATTTTAGGAGGGGAGTTTAGTGGCTTTATTTGACCATAGGCTGACACTGAGTGGTCACTCATCGAGTTGGGAAGGACTGTGGTACTAATATATCTTTGAGGGTGTGTGGTGAGAATTAGATCCAGGAGAGTGTTATTACCTGTTCTCAGGTTGGCTCTTGTGGGGCAGGTCACCAACTGGGTAATGTCACACGCTGCAATAACATCTTTGAACTAGGTGGCTTCCGGGGCCAGCCAGTTGATGTGAAAGTCACCCCTGACAACAACCTCTGATTGATTTGGTAAGCTATCTAGGTGTTCTATTACCAGACTAATGCCTGATTTACTTTCATTGGGGGGGGGTGTATGTGGAGAAAATATACAGGGCCTTGCCATGTTGGCCGACGAGAATTTGGATATCCAGAAACTGGGATTGTTTAATGAGGGTAGCATGGGTAGTTCCTGGCCCTTTAGTGTGTCCTTCAAATAGATGGCACACCCAGCTCCCTTTTTGCCTACTCTAACTTGCCTGAAAAGTGTGTAGCCGGTGATAGTTAATGCAGAGTCAGGTATTTTATGCGATAGCGAGGTTTCAGACAGCACGAGCACATCACGGTTATGCTGGGTCATCCAGACTTTAAGTTCATCATGTTTTGGTAGGAGGCTTCTAATGTTAAGGGATGCTGGATTAAGGAAGCTATTTTTCACATGGGTCAAGTTGGGAACATGCATAGAACCTGGAATTGAGTGAATATTTCCAGAGATAAGAAGTAGGAACAGTATGACCCTATAGAGGTAAGGTTTCAGGTGATTTAGCCCAATAACACTGGCCTGAGGGTTCTGTTTCTTAGGTGTTGCATTGGTGGGGGGGGGAGAGGAAACAGGGAAGATAGGATGGGAGAACATAGAAGTGGCTAGAGTGGTGGTGGGGGCCTGTGGTTAGATTAGCAACGACAGCCAGGCTTGGAGTTAGGGGACCAGTACCAGGGGTGGGAATGGTGATATTTAAGTGGGCTGAAGTTATTGTGTCATAGCAGGTACTGGGTGGGAGGGAGGTGGGCTTGGCAGTTGATGTGAAGTGTCAATGGGCTAACACAGTCCAGTGTTAACTCCTGCACTCTGATGGCAGGCTAAGGTTTTTCCATACTTCGTTGAAACTGCAGGCTTCAGTCCTGGACGTTTGTGTGTAGGGAGACTTCATGGGGAGTTCTAGCTGTGGAGAGGCCTATAGCTGGGAGAAAAAGAAAAATTGAGTGAGGGAGGGATCAAGGGAGAACAAAGGAGGAGGGGGGTTGGCAGGAGGCACACTGAGGATGGGGAATGGAAAGCCACTACTGTGCATGCATGGAGACCGAAAACAGCAGCATGGGGAGTTCCAATGAAAGGAGAAAAGAAATTCGAATGAAACAAAAAACGCCAGGAACAGAAGTATGGATGTAAAACCAACTCCAACAAGTATTACAACACTGCTAAAGTACTCCCTTGTGCAACGAGTGTAGCAGACTGCAGTATAGCACAGTAAAACAAAGATTAATAAATGAATTTAGGAGAAACCATTAAAACTCTAGGAGACGTCACTAGCTACAGAACCAAATTCAGAGTTGGAGTCTTAAAGTGCACGTTACACACAGGCATCACTAATGCAGATTAGGAGCAACAGTTACAGGTAATGTGAACTATCTATAACAGTCTGCTGATGAAAAACCGGCCAGAAATGTCATCACAGTCACAGTCCAATGTTAGCTCCTGCACGCTGATGGCAGGCTAGGGTTTTTCACTACCTCGCTGAAACTGCAGGCTTCAGTCCTGGGCGTTTGTGTGTAGGGAGACTCTGTGAGGAGTTCTAGCTGTGGAGAGGCCTGTAGCTCGCTGAAACTGCAGGCTTCAACCCCGGGTGTTTGTGTGTAGGGAGACTCCATGGCAACCCTTGGAAAGATCAGGGCGGTGGAACTGGAGGAAAATCCAGTGGAACTTCACAGCCTCTAAAGTCAGACCTGAATGCACAGGCTACAACTACACCAGAAACAGAGAAGACCATGTCATTCCTCAGACAAATTACAGAGACTGATTTCTTCGGTGTCTGATTTAATTACCAAAATGGAATCCTTTGGGGCAAGAGTTACGGTGGTTGAAACAATGGTTGACCAGATAAAAATTGAACTGTCTAATGCCAAATGACAATCAGAGACAGTTTCGGCTGCTACCACATTGCTGATTAAAGAGAATGCGCACTTCAGGACCCGACTAGAAACGTTGGAGAATCAGGCTCCGAGCCTCCTATATACGTATCCTCAGCTTACCAGAGAGGATTGAGGGTGATCATCCTCTTCTGTTTCTATAAGAATGGTTTAATGAAAAACTGGTGTAACCCCTCTACAAATGGGGGTTCCCGAAAAGTCTTCCTTGAGCTTGCCTAAATGCTCACTGCCAGGTTGGTGTCCTGCGTTTTAGCAGTTTAAATGTGATTGCCAGAGAGTGTCTGTATAGCCTCTGTGCATTGTCTCTTTAAGAGCTGCTTGGATTGCAGTCATAAGTAATCTGAGAGGGAGCCCTGTTGAAAGATGTAACTATTTGCTGAAAATCATTTAGAGTGATAATGATAATGTAGTTTGTCTAACCTGCCTTCTTTGCAGCAAGGACTGTTTTGTTTATCTCCACTATCTTGGTCCTGGACTGCCGAATTGGACTAATCAGTATTGGTGGGACCTAATATGGAGCCGGACTACAGGAGCTGTCTGGAGTCAAAATATGTAGGAATTGTAGTTTTGGGTTTTTGGCACCTTTTTGCAACTGAAGGGGGAGCTCTTGTTGTGACTGACAGACAGATCAGCCAACCAAATCTTTTGGATCTTGGGGAAATCCCAGACTGCTTGCAATTTTCAGTTAGTTCTGAGCTGGGAAGTGAAATAAGAAGAACTCAAGTGTTTTTTGAGCAGCAATCCTGAGTGGATTTGCATGGGAGAACTGTGAAAAGGCTCAGTTTTGGCCTGCATTTCTGCCTGCTGCCCCTGAGAGGGAGAAAAGAGAATTATTTTGGACTAAATCTGAGTTTGTGAGAGCCAAGTAAGCCACTGATTTTCTACCAGGCTCATACCTGAAGAAGACCGAAGATTTTGCTGAATGCAATCGGCCTGTCAGGATTTCCAGCTGCCTTTGAATCCCCGGTTTGTGCAGAGACTTTGCGATCATGACCGGAGAGTGGTTTGCCTGGTACAGTAGAATTTCCCTACATGTAAATGTGCTGTGTATTGAAAGTGGATCATGATTTGGCTCCCCACTATATGAACTGTGTTCTGGTTGCTGGAAGCTGTATCCAGCCCAAAACGAACTGTATCCGAATTTGTCTCCATTTGGCCGGGGGACTTGCCAGACTGGCCCAGCCAGACCACCCGCTCCACAGAGAAAGCCATCGATGAGAGACCTGCCTGGGGATCAGCCCCCTGCTCCATGCTTGAATGGGAACGATGCTTCGGCGAATCGTGTGGGCCCTGCTTCTCCTGGCACTCCAGATTAACCACCTGCTGTCTCGATTTTCGTCCAGCCTGTGTCCAGTCTTGGGTATCATGTGTAATCATCAGGGTAGCTCCCTGCAACAACAGCCTAATCTAAAAGTATGTCATCTGATTGTCTTGTTGTTTTCTTTTCATGAACTGAACCCTCCGGCTCCGGATTACAAATAGTGTGTGTTGTGCAGGTTGTTTTCTTCTATCACAGGGCCCCAACCAGCTGCAAGGTTCCTGGCTAGCCTACCATTTTCCATCTGGGTACCCAGAGTGTGTGACTGTTAATAGACCCTGAAGTGCATGCATAACTGTTTGAGTGATAGTCTTTAACCAAATTAACCTGATTACGCCCTCCTTTGTTCAAGTCCCTTAAATAAATCAGATCTAACTCTCTTTTGCATTTACCCTGACTGTGGTTCCAGTTTGTGCAAGAGAACTGTACTGCTGTTATTTGCTGTGTATAACCTTGTTTTACAGGGGGTCCCCAGGGCCAAGCCAAAGGAAAGCCCTGGTGGTAAATGCAAACAGTGTGCGTACTTGTGTAGTGTATCAGGGGTATTGTGAAAGTGATTTTGTGTATTGTTCTGGCCACTAGTAAGGAAAGAGTATTACAGTGTCCCGGAGGGCTGTGCCCAGGTTACCTTGACCACTACCAACCCTGACCTCTGGGTGGAAGCACCCATTTCAGAACTCGGGCCCCTTAACCTGCTACTAGCCAAGCAGGCAAGGCTAGTAGCCCTTGGGATAGTGCCACCTAGGGGTTACACTGGTACCAGAAGGGCAAGAACTGCAATTCGGTCTGCAGTAGGCCTATTGCATCACCATTTGGGGCTACCGAAAGGATTCAGATAACCTGCACACATTGTTGGTGGTCACGGCAGGAGTGGGGACCAGCAATAAGATTTTAAGGATGGCCAGGCAGGCGGGTCCCCTTACCCAAGATGATTGTATCACATATCTATTTCTGGATATTAGTTATGCAACCAGGATGTGCCATAAAAAATCTGATGGAGTCCGAAAGAAGTTGCGGGAAGCCTCCATACCCCATGCGATGATTTATATTGCAAGGCTTCGAACTGTCCATGAGAGCATGGTCTGGATATTCTCAGATCCCACAGAAGCTGGTAAATGGGTCTCCCAGCATCAGACAAGTCATCAGAATTGGAGCCCTTCAGTCGGGACTAAGAGCCTTGAAGTGGTGGATGAAGAAGAAGTTTAAACTGAGCTACTGTAAGCATAGCTCTGTCTATCCTCATTTATATCCAAGCCCTATACGGTTCACTCTGGTGTTGGAGTGGAGACTTTTAGTACTGTGATGGCACTGTGTTTAATGTTTCATTTGGGCTGAATATACAGACATATGGTTCTCCTTAGTTTTGAGAGTTTTCTCTTTGCTTTCTTTTCTTTAATGAACTAAAACCATTGAGGCACTAAAGTTTATATTGTATGACAGGCCCAGCTTAAAGCTCTCGTTCTCTATAATAAATGCTCTCCTTGGGTTCATTATATTATATGGGGCTGAAATAGAACCACTAAATAATAAAACATTGGGCGCTAGAAACCCCTTTTTAGGGTGTGCAATGCTGGTCTTAACCTTTGGACTTTAGATTTCCATAAAAGTTATACTGCTCTCGGGCTTGTTTACTGCAGCACCTATTTGGATAGTTTTCTTTGTAACATATATGTAATTCCCCCTGATGTGGTATCATAGTATCTCAGATGCACGCATCCTGTAATCAAGGAGGCTGTGACCTCCCAGTGATAGACATCCTTGTTTTATGGACTGTCTAAGGTATGGAATTGTTATTTTGTTATTTTGTTTTTTTTTGCTATTACTTTTTCCCCTCCTCTGGTATATCTTGGTCTGCTCCCATGTTCACTTGGCAACCCCTTAGGACTCCAGCTGCCGTACATCATCCGCACTCCAATCAGGGTCCGTCTTAACTCCCCTGCAGCTTACCACCCACATCAGGGTGATGGGGAGCCCCTCCTCTCCCACCTGTCCGGATCCGGATTCAGGCGCCCCAGAACCGATGTTTGTCGGGCAGCTATCAAGCTGCTCGGCCAGGCAGCCACTCCTCATTTTCGTGGTTTTCTCCCTGGAGTTGGGGGTATGCAGTGATGCCGGCGGAGGAGAGCGTGCACGCATCCACACGCGCTCCCTCCAGGCGTCTTCCCCAACTCTTCCCCTTGCTACAGCATGGCATCCCTGTCCCCCAGCCTCTGCCATGGGGTAAACAGGTGCTGACTGTTGCAGACCCCTCCCAGAGAAGTAGAGCAGTCCATTAGATCGCGCAGTCCTTCCCCCTGCTGATTCTCGACCACCCTGCGCTCGCTCCCAAACACGGTCGCAAGCCCAGCGCGAGGTAAGGCGTCCGGCAACTCAGTCCTCAGTGCCTCCGGGCCAAATTGTTATTCTGTTATAACAATAGAAACTAATAAAAATTAAGTTTAAAAAACAAACAAACAAAAGGATTAGTCCAGCGCAACTGAAATTAGTGCAGAAGTATTTTTAATAAATATAGCAAGGCATACCTGTGCAAAGAACACCAGTGAAAGAGGTAGCACTTGCTTTAAACAGAAGCTCAACTAATGAAATTAATGAATGACACCTAACAGGATTGCCTTGTGGTAGACTAGAATGGCAGTTTTAAAATGGTATTAACCAGCAAAAAAGCATTTTACTCTATTTAACTATTGCTGTTACCTGTTTGATTAGCCACGTCCTCCCTGATGAAGAGACAGACTGCCTCAAAGCACCAGGGGTTTAGACAGTGTTCTTTGCACATGTATGTCTCACTATATTTATTAATTAATAAAAATACTTTTGCACTAATTTCAGTTGCGTTGGACTAAACCTTTTGGCTCAAATATTCAAAGGAGATGCACCCGACGCATCCCTGAAATGCGCCCCCGAGCCATATTCGAAAGGGGGTGATGCGCTGTGCAATTCTGGATGCACCGAAGTGCAAAGATAATGTATGTGGCGTGTCCGGGGGGGGTGTCCCCATGCATACCCAGCACATCTCCACATTCAGCCGAGATGTGCAGCACAGCTGCCTGCACATCTCAGAGATGTGCCGTGCAAAGTTAGGTATGGAAAAACCATGCCTAAGTCATAGCTACCCACAGGTGGGCTGCTGTACTGCACAGTGCAACACAGCAGCTGCCAGCCCCTGGGTGGCTACCCCCCCCAGCCCCGATCATGAATACAACTAAACATATCCCCTGTATCCCTGGTAGGCTAGTGGCCCCCCCTTCCGCGAACCCTGTCGAGTATTATGTATCCCTTAAAACACCCTGGTAGTTTAGTGTTTCCCCCCTCCCTTCCCTGAACCCTGTCCGTATGTTAAATATACGTAGATCTTCCCTGGTAGTCTAGTAGCCCCGCTCCCAGCCCTGATCGTAAATGGAAAACCCATCCTCAGACTTCCCTGGTGGTCTAGTGTACCCCCAACCACTGAGGAACCCCCACTCCACCCCGCTCCCTCCATCGCAGCATGGCCGACAAGTTGATGGGCAGCACAACCCACCTGCACACTGCCACAGCTGCCCACCGACTGAGCTGTCAGTGAATTACAATGTACTGTACTCCTGTAAGCCTATTGGTAGACACTGTCAACTAATGGGTTTGCAGTGTGTGCTATACACTTTAATTCACAACTTTGTGTCATTCATGGAAGTTGCAGGGTGCCTGGCGCATCCTGCCAAGTGCATCCCTGCCCCAGACATGCAAATGGAGCCATAATGACATGCAAATGGCCCCATTTGTGCCTTGCATGCATAATGGCCCCATTTGCATGTTGTGGTCTGAATATCTGGAATTTATGCCTGGCACATCCCGAAGATGTGCTGCACATCACCATTCCAGGTATTTAGACTGCACAGGGGATACGCTGGTGGATCTTCGGTGGCTTCCATTTTCACCACCCCCACCCTTTGCTATATTCAGACGGGATGCGCGTTGTGCATCTCATTCAACATTAGCAGGTTTGTGCTCCACCGCAACTCAGTTGTGCTGCACACACGCTTGCGCCCATTCTGGGCGCAGTTTGAAAATCCTGGCCTTCATTTTGTACTCCAGGGTGGGCCTGTACATGGCATTCTAAAGTGGCAGGATTACTTTCTACTAGTCACCCCCACCCTTTGATGAACCAGTTTTCCTCAAGATTTCTTTTTTCTAAAACACCCACTTATAATAATATCACTGTGCGAACAGGTGGGAGTAGCTAAATGGAAAGGCCTATTAGCTGCAAGTGACTAACTGAATGCAATGCACCCTTGAGTGTGAATGCACCTCTGGGTATGTTTAGTTTAATCCTCTTTCTGAGACTGGATTGGGGGAGCTCACACCAAGGTATCAGGGATCGCTTGTGTGCAAGCATGCATGAGAAGACCTCTGTTCGGATGTCTACTTTGATGGAGTACAGGACATCATCGACCACTCTGATTGTATGTTGAAAACAATTGGATGTTGGGATATAGGTTGACAATATGGTTTTTGTGAGGCACAGGCTGGCAATAGGGGTGTTGGAAGGCAGGTAAAAAAGAGGGATCCTGTAGGAAGACTAGAAAAACAGAAGTTGGAGGGCAAGCTGAAAACATGATACTGGGGTGCAAGTCAATACTTTGGATGTTGGTAATTGGCTGACATGACAGTTGTTGTGGACTGTCTGATGGGATGCATACTGGAGATACAGTAAGCAGACAAGAATGACGTTGGCATATATTAACAACGTAACAAGACGGATTAACAATTTAACAAGACGGATATTGAGGACAGGGTGACAAGATGGATATCATGAGGAGGATGACAAGATGCACGTTGGGGGGCAGACTGATAATGTGAAAATTGGAAGTAAGGTAGCAAGATGGACAACGGAGGGTCCAGCCCCCATCCATTCTATCAGCCTGCCTCCCCAACATCCACCTTGTTAGCTTGTTCCCCAACATCTGTCATTTCTGCCTACCCCAATATACTTCTTCCAGTGTGCCCCAACTATCTTGTCTGTCTGTACCCACCATCTACCTTTCCAGCCTGCTCCCTGACATCCATGTTTTCAGGCTCCCCTCTTTTCATTTTGTACCTTAGCACAGCTGTTACATCAGTTGGGCTCTGGCCTTGAGCATGTTACACTAAGGCATGATCAAGGGTGGAGAACTGCTCCGTGCTGCATTACAGCTGGGAAAAACCACCCAGTATATCTGCAGCTATTGAAGATGAAAGGGAGGAGTGGAGCTGTCTGCTGTTGTGCTGAATGGATTCAGGAATCCCCATTTTACTTCTTCACTGACACTCCAGGTCTGAAAAACCTCAAGAGTAACTTAACTGTTGAGTGGGAACCATTTGACTGCCGCCCACACACTGCTTTAAAATAACCTTGGAAATTAAGGGAGTTCAGCACGGAACTCGAGTATAATCTACGCACTGTCTGCAAACAGCTGTGATAGCATTATCCAGCTGGTTTTCCTCTACATTAATAATTATGACACAGTCTGAAGCTCCAGCTACAGTAAGGAAGGCCATGCACACTCTGAAAGGCGACTGAGCAGATTGTCATCTTCCTGTTTTAAGTAAGCAAAAAAAGAGTAAATATTTTACTGGCAGCTCCAGATTTCTTCTGGGTGATCATCTTGTTTTATTGAGCAAGCCCTCGCTGGCTTGTGTATTCTGTTTCAGCTAAATTATAAAAATCTGATTGCAGCAGAAGCCACAGTTGCTCCGTGATCATTAACTGCCAAAATGATCTTCTTCTATTAATTGCCTGTCTCTTGAAAATTACAACAAAAGCATTCTGTTTAAACTGGAGTGGAAATTATAGTTTTTGCCTCCAAAATATAGCTGGACTGCCAGTTCAGTGTGTATAAAACAAACAGTGGCCTGACTCAGAATGTGCTATTTATTTTCACGAGTCATGGGGCAGGACCATAACTCGTGGGTGGCAGAGCCACGAGTGAGGTACAAAAGTCTTGCCCCCTCACAAGTGATGATACATGACATACTCTGAGTGAGGCCACTGTGTGTCCAGTTTATACAATCTATTTTAAATTTTACAGCTTTCAGATTATTTATTTTAATGAAGATCTAACTGTTTCTGTTTAATGTTACTGCTCTGATGAGAGTGTGAGAGAGTAAGGGACCTCAATATGTACTCACTGGAGGAGAGGAGGGAGAGAGGGGACATGATAGAAACATGCAAGTACCTCAAAGGCATAAACAAGGTGCAGGGGGGAGACATCTTGCAATACAGGAGGAGTTCAAGAAAGTTGGGCATGACATGACATTGGAAGATGGCAGGTTAAGAGGGAATGTTAGGAAGTTTTTCTTCACAGAGAGGGTGCTGGATGCATGGAATGGCCTGCCACAAGAGGTGGTGGGAGCAAGCACTGTGGCTGGATTTAAACATGCATGGGACAGGCATAGCAGAAACACAGAGGTAAAGCAGAGAGAGGGTCAGAAGTCATAATCATGTACGACGGTGCTTATGGGCAGACTGGATGGGCCTAGCGGTCCTTATCTTCCAACAGTTTCTAAGTTTCGCAATGCATGCTTGTGACTGGAGAGAGCTACAGGATGGGGGGTGGGTATTTGCTGAGAGTCAATAAGGAAGAAAGGGACCTGGGAGGTTATTATTTCAGATGCAGAGTACAAAGACAGCAGGGAAGGCCAGTGGCATGCTGGGGAGCATAGGCAGGAGTATCACCAGCACAAGACAGCAGGTAGTGATGCCATGATATAAAACTGTGGTCAGGCCTCACATGGAGGACTGTGTGCAGTTATGCATCGGACAGGCATAGGGGCACCATAGAGCTAAAGCAGAGGGAGGGTCAGAAGCCGTAATCAAGTATGGGCCTTATGGGCAGACTGGATGAGCTTAGCAGTCCTTACCTGCTGACAATTTCTATGTTTTTATGTTTTGCTATGCACACTCATGACTGGAGAGAGCTATAGGAAGAAAGGGACCTGGGGATTATTATTTCTGATGACCTGAATATGTCAAAGCAGAGGACAAGGGCAGCAGGGAAGGCCAGTGGCATGCTGGAGTGCATAGGCAGGGATGTCAACAGCAGAAGACAGGAGGTTGTGATGCCGTTACATAAAACCCTGGTCAGGCCTCACATGGAGTACTGTTTGCAGTTCTGGAGGCCACACCTTCAAATTGACATTAGCAGGCTGCAGGCAGTCCAGAGAAGGTCAACTAAGATGGTGCAGGGCTTGCATCACAAAACTTACAAGGAGAGATTAAGGGACCTCAATATGTACTCGCTGGAGGACAGGAGGGAGAGAGGGGACATGATAGAAACATTGAAGTACCTCAAGGGCATAAACAAGGTGCAGGGGGAGACATCTTCCAATACTGGAGGAGTACAAGAATGAGGGGACATGCCATGAAATTGGAAGGTGGAAGGTTAAGAGGGAATGTCAGAAAGTTTTCCTTCACAGAGAGGGTGGTGGATGCATGGCATGGTCTGCCACAAGAGGTGGTGGGAGCAAGCACTGTGGTTGGATTTAAAGAGCTGGTGACACGCTCAGGTAAACTTTAATTAAACATAATATTTAGACCCAGTCCAGCTTGTAATTCCCATCAGATCTGTATTTCTCCTCCCCATTATTTATTACTGAGGTCATTTGTATGAAAACAGGATATCTGCTCCTGAAGAGTTCATCTATTCCTGCTGATTTCTCCTTACCTGAAGTCACAGAGCACAGCTTGTGACCTCACAGTTACTCCCACGGCAACAGACTGTGATGTCATAACAGAGGATTATTACTTGGGGTACAAGTAAGCTATAGAGGCAGATGAACTCAAAATAAACTCTAAGGGACAACAATCATATATTCATGCACATTTCCTTAGTAATAAAATTATGGGGAGGAGAAATATATCAAATATAAATGGAATGCAAGCAGAATTGTACCTAATTATCATGTTTTTTAAAGTTTTCTTTGAGGTGTCAGTAGCTCTTTAAACATGCACGGGACAGGCATAGGGCAACCATACAGGTATAGCAGAGGGAAGATCAGAAGCCGTAATCAAGTACAGGACTTATGGGCAGACTGGATGGGCCTAGCGGTCCTCATCTGCTGACAATTTCTATTTTCCTATGTTTCACAATAAAACTGACATACCATTATACTATCTGAAAAGGTAAGGAAATTAATTGAAAAAAACTTTGTTAATGCATCAGTTAAGGTTGTTACTAATGCAATAAAACTTGGGAAATGTGGCATTAGGGTTTCCAACCCTAACACCCCACCCCCTACACCCAACCTGCAGACACTGACGGGTGTCAGGGGTCTGCCTTGGGGTCATCAGCCCTAATGCTCACCCACCTCCAGCCCCATCCTGCAGACACTGACAGGTGTCAGGAGTGACACTTGGGGTCATCGACCCTAACCCTTGCCCCATTCCATAACTAAGTACCCTGGGATGGGCACAGTATAGGAGAATGGAGTGCACGTTAGGGTCGATGACCCCAAGGGACACTCCGACACTTGTTAGTGTCTGCAGGCTGGGGGTGGAGGTGGGTGAGCATTAGAGCTGACGACTCCAAGGCAGACCCCTGATGCCCGTCAGTGTCTGCAGGTTGGGGGTGGGGTGTTAGGGTTGGAAACCCTAATGCCACATTTCCCAGCTTTTGTCGCATTAGTAACAACCCTAACTGATGCATTAAAGTTTTTTGCAATGAATATATATACACCCACTATAGCAAACTTGCTGTATTGACAGGGGGTGCAGGAGCTAGTCAAGGAGAGGTGAGCATGCAATTTAGCCCACCACCTCCCCCAGAGACACACTGCTACATTTCCTGATCCTGACTCCTGCTCCTGTGGGGAGAGAAAGGCAGTGCAGGAACACAGTGAGAGGCTGCACAGACAGACACTGGGTGCAGGAGGTAAATATGTGTCTGTCTGTGTTTGTCTCTGTCTGTGTTGTCATGGTCCAGTGCTGAGCTGTTAATAATTCAGCTCTCCTGTCAGCCCCCAAGCAGTCAAAGTCAGTACTGAGGGTGTGGAGAGGGAGAGGCAGAACTGTGCCGACTGCCCGCAGCGATGGCTCCTGGCGCCTGCCCGCAATGCAAAGCACAGGTTTCGGTGCTGTCTGGCGCTCTCCATAGAGGCGCAGTTTGCTGCAATGCTGCAGGAGAGGAGGAGAGAATACAGAGGGGGATCTCTATTCCGCTTCTGTGCCACTCGCCCCCTGTGTGTGTCTCTCACTGTGTGTGTCTGGGTATGTTAAAGCAGTACTGCATGGCCCCTGGACATACACTGTTTGTTGTCAGCAAGGTCTGTGCGTGGTAGTAAAGTTGTAGCCACTGTGGAAATCTTGGTAAGACTTGGACTTTGTTGCAATTGCCACTATTTTCCCGCACAGTTCGGCAAGGGAATGATTGGCTACATAGCACAGTGTGCTGCGAGCCACGGTGTTTAACACACAGTTCTGTGTGGCAGCATTATAGTCCTGCACAGCTCCCAGTGTGGCATTTGTGGCCATCATCATTGTTAAGCCACAGAAGTCTGCCAGTGTACACTGCCACAGTCCCTCAGTGTGACAAGCACACTGGATCACCCACAGGGCACAGTAAGTAAGCAGGGAGTGGGAGAAAGACAGAGTAAGAGTGAGAGAACAACAGAGGGGAGAGAGAGAGAGAGAGAGAGAGAGACAGTGAACAAGATGGCACTGACAGCATTGTGTGGAACCGTATTATGTATATCAAATGTCAGAAATCATGCCAGTACTGTATTTCTGACATTTGTTTGTGCATGAAACCACTAAGAAATGCATTATTACTTCGGGACTATTTTACTGCGAGGCAGGATACAGTCCCTTTTTTGTTGTTTAAACAGCAAAAAAAAAACACCTTTTTGGATATTGTTTTGCTCTGTAAACATAACCCATGTTAAGTGCATTAACACACTCCAGGGTGTGCTGATAACATGGATTAACGCACACCTCGGGGGCTGTGAGGGCACTCGGGCTGCGCCCTCATGCCTCACAATACCCCCGAGGTGTGCATTACTCCACATTATCAGCACAACCTGTCACATGTTAATGCTTACTTACCTTAGCCTTACATTTTTTACCAGCTGTGTTACCAACATAAAATTGCTTCTGAGGATATCATGCAAGGCCAAGGTGACAGCGAGAGCTGCCTATCCTCGCGGGGGTCCCGGATTAGTGGGTTCAAGAACAGCAAAGGGAAAGGGCTTTGACATATGTAGTGTCAGGAGCCGGTCAAAAACTTTTACAATTAAGCCTCCTTTTGACGAGACGGGCTAAGTTAACGCCTGCAGGGTAAACTGTGCCTTTCAGGTAACCAGTTAGCCCTGACTAGAGCTTCAGGTGAGGGTCTGCCCACCCTGGCCCCAGCCAGCCTCTGCCATTCCTTCCAGGACACACACTGGATCCTTCAGTCCCCCTTGGATTCCTAAAGGCATCCACACTTTTAAACTTTGACATTCAGTACATATTTGTGGTAACCTGGGAACTTTTGTAAACGAGCAGTTCCTGCTCAAAGGTATTTGTAATCCTAGATTTCAATAAAATAAAAATAAAAAATAAAAAAACTAGGGTCCTGATTGGTGTAATCTAGCCTTGTCTCCGGGCACATACGCCACCAGCTGACTCCCCTAAAACATGTCCATGTTGCTGTATTCATGTTTTGTTTTTCCCTTTGTTACAGACATCAGACCTTTAAAGAAAACCTTTTCTTTCCTTCAATTCTATAGCTTTAACCTTGGAGTCTGTCTCTTAGTCTCTTCTCTGGGCAGCTGGACAATCTTCTAGTCCCTCAGAGGATTGCACCTTGGACATACTGATTTCTCAGTCCCATTTCATGTTCACAAAAATGAATCACTGGGGTCCTGTTGACTGTTGGCAGCCACCTGTACACTCAGAGCTCCACTCTGGATGCTGACTGAATGATAGCTACTGAACAACTGAATCCAATATTCTAAACTCCCTCCACTGCAGCTGGCAAAAGATTATGCTGCTGCTGCGAGAGTTGAAATGATGTCACTCATTTCTACCTGGCCTAGCTAGGTAAACAATGAGTTGTGTGCAGAGGATTTCTAAAAAATCCTCTACAAGCTGCACAGAGACCCTACCTGGTCTAATACTGATGGGATTCTAGTTACCCCAGAGGAATGGGTGGTTACATACTTCTTCATAGAAAGAGAGGTGGATTCCTGGAACAGCCTCCCAGTGGAGGTGGTGGGGCGAACATAGTGGTGGGACTCAAGAATGCATGGGATAGGCATAAAGGAATCTTAGTGGAAAGGAAGGGGGGGGTGAGAGAAAGAGCTGTAGCTCAGGCATGGTCTGTGGTAATAGTGCAGGTAGGGAGAAAGTTGTTTGTGTGTTTAAAAATGTATTTTTATACAGGTTAGTTTGTTGGAGAACTAAATCCCCATTTACAACAAATTCCTGTAAAACATAAATACATCAACAAAAGAAAACAATGAGTAAATACACACAAAAGTCACATTAACCTAAAAGCAACCACAACAAACATTTAAATAATCGTATGATTCAAGTTTAAACGTGTAAATCAGAAATCTCAGTTATATGAGAAGATAATTCATTCCAAGTCTTTGCTAAACTATTCTGGAGAATAAGTGGCAGACTGAATAATCCAAGTGGTCTTTATCTGCCATCAAATTCTATGTTTCTATGTATGTTACGTAGAGCCATGTCTGGTGAGTGGCCTGTCACGTAAGGTCATGTGACAGCCAGCGGGGGGCTGCCAAGTAAGCCGGGGTGGTTTCCTCCATTTTTTCCCACCAGGTATTGTGGATGACACAGCTGCATGTGTGCACCTTGATGCACAAGCAGGTTGCATCATCACGCTCCTGCCTGTGTCTGCTGGCCCACTGTGCTGGGTGGCAGCCTCTGCTGGGTGGTAGGCAAGTAGTGCGACCCAGTGTCTCCCTTCCCCGAGGGAGGAGAGTTATCCTAGGGATGCTCAATCCTCTGGCCAGCCCTCGAGCAACCCTGATCTGTTCCTGAACCCAGGTTGCCGGCATAGGTGTTGGTAAGGCGTCCAGTGCTTGAGCCGTGCATGCCACTGGACCATATTTTTGTATTTCTCATTGTACTTATATTTTGTATGTTTCTATTCCTGGTCCCCCTTGAAAATGGACAGTCATGTTCTTGAGTTCTTACCCAGTTAACAAAATATAAAATAAAATAAAATAAAACCAAAAAAATGATTTGACAAGGCAGCTTAGCCAGCAGTACATTTCCTGGGAGGGACAGAACGGGAGTGGGAAACAATGCCACAGAGTCAGTAGGAGGTAACAGAGAGGGGAATAGGAGAGAGGTAAGACAGGACAGAAGGGAACCCAACCATAATTTGGAAATAGAGGAGGCACAGTGGGAAAGGTGCCTGGAATCAAGGGAGTGGAGGCAGTGGGAGGAGTAAAGACAGCACTGGAGGGTATGAGGGGGGCAGTCCAAGGCAAAATGACAGAAGGAGTGAGAGAGGGGGTCCAGTCTGGCAAGGGAGGACTTTGGAGTGGTGCTGTAGACTATGTCACCATAGTTGAAGATGGGGAAGATCATCTTCAATACAAGCTTACAGAAGGCAGGAAGCAGGATACATGCTTTGTTCCAGTAGAGTACACCAAGCTTGGGGTGGAGCTTAAGGTGAATAGCATCAATGTGTGCCAAGAAATCGAGATGGTGGTCCAGCCAGACCCTGAGGTACTTAAAGGAGAAAACATCCTTGACTGCAGTACCATCAAGGGGATGGAATGATGGGAGAAGAGTGAGCCTGATAAGCCCTTGTGCAGAGCCAAAGATCACAGACCATTTTCTTGGGTCTGGAGGGACAGTTGGTTTGACCAGAACGACTGTTAAATATTTTTATGTCCAGCTATAGTCGAGCAATAAGATCAGGGATAGAGGAGCCAGAGGCAATGAGCACTGTATTGTCAGCCATTATATTGCTATAATAACTGGCTTAGCCTTTTTCCCATAGGGAAACCATGGCACAATTTGCCGTTATAAAGGAGCATTTATAACGGCAAACATGCTCAGTTTCCCTGGCTCCGTTCATGCCCCATTGCTGCTTTTCCCTTCAGAACGCTCGCCACCACTTTCCTCTGGAAGACTGAACCGCCACTCAGAATCGGACTCGGCAGTAAGTTTAAATTTTAAACAGAATCTGCAAAGCTAAAGAGAACCTGTTTCTACTGCTCACCCCCCCCCCCCCAAAAAAGTTTTAAATTAATTGAAAATGGCACTGCGAGTCACAGACCGAATGGATGCTCAAATTGAACCGGGTGGGCCACGCAGCAACCTGCATTCATTTTATATAATTGCTGAGGCAAAAAAGGCAAACCCAGTAATTATATAAAATAAAACATGGGTCGGTGTGTGTAAACTTGAAGTGTACATACACCCTTGGGGTTAGATGCTTTTAATAAACCCCTCAAGCTTCGCTCTCGGGGTTTGTGTAGCATCTAAACCCTCGGGTGTGTGTAAACTTCTCGTTACACACCCCGACCCATACTTTATTCTCTGTATAATTACTGGTGACCATAACTATCAGCCGGATTACTGTTTTTGTTAAAAATGCATATGAACTGGATTCTGGGTTATTATGCTCCAAAGGCAATAATAACCTGAAATCTGGTTGATATGACTCTTCATAATAACCTGAAATCTGGTTGATATGACATTTCCCAAAGAAAGTGTTGCATTCCATTATTTCACAAAAAGTATTTCAACTGCAGTATTTTCAACTGTGATTTACTCATGTACAGTTCAATTTTTTCAAAAATAAAACTGCACTCTAGCTAATAAAAATCTTTTTCTTTCAAGCTGCTAGAAACACTGTCTAAACCTCCACACCAGCAATTATAAAAAATAAAGGATAGGTAAGTTTGATGTTATGGATTCTTTTCACTCGCTCTCAAGGTTTTTTTGGTCATCACACATCTCAGGTGTGTGAAAAAAATCCATAACACACACTTACCTATCCGTTATTCTCTATAAATAATTGCATAATTATGAGTTGTTGCCCCTCCGCTAGCCATTACATTGCAATCTTATTTTATATACTAGTCATTGCCCTTCCACTAAGGTCCTTTGGTAGCTTTCCACTACCATGTTGCATTTTACATACCACCATTGTTTTGTAGTCTCAACTGCTTGAACTGTTTGCCTCATTTTTCCCATTTCCTGGCTCACACCTGGAAACAAGCACTAGCTCAGGACGCGTTTCCTGGTTACCAATTTTCAAATACATTAGATAAATAATGGCTCATTTGAACTGGCACCATTTATATAGGTAAATTTCCTGGCATCACATGTTGATATTGAATTCTGGAACTGAACTATCTGCACTGTGAATATGGCTGTGTGTGTGTGACTATTCTGTGCAATTCAGTGGCACCCTTGGAGCAGCACATTAGGGTATGGATGGATGTCCTATGAAGGCATGAAAAAATAGCCACGGATCCAGTGTAGGATGTGGGCTATACGGCTTGTTCTCTCAGATTGTTTATCTAGTCCATTTCTATTACTCACCCCCCACCTTTTAGTGCTCCCACCTCCCACTCTTAAGCCACCCCTCTCCCACTCACCCTCTCCATAGCCCCCCCATACCAGACATGGACTACAACTGGCTGGTTTCCTTACCCAGGCCTGCACAACCTTACCATACCTGAGGCCTGCTGCTCCCCCTACTATTTCTGACCACTGCAATCTCCTCCCCTCTCCCCTTTCAAACTGCCCTCCACTCCTCACTTCTCTATTGCATCCATCTACCCCGTATAATTCAGTCCTAATTCGCCCACCGTCTTCACCCTCTTCCTCTACCTTAACCTGACAAAGCCTGTTTAAGGCTGCTTTCAATCTACATGGGAGATGTTATTACCACCCTGGAAACTGCACTTGTTTTTTATTTTTTTTTTTTATTTATTTACTCTAGGATTACAATTTGAAATAATGTGTTTTCTGTTTTGTACTGTATTATATGTTTACTCTGTTTTGTGCTTAACAGACTCAGTTCCACATGTTCCTGTATCTGATGAAATGTTGACTTGTAATTTTGTGCGTCCTCGACTTGGAGCCTTTGTAAAAGAGCCTTCAATGCTCAAATGTATTAATCCCAACTGTGAAATAAATAAATAAATGGGCAGTAGTATTCCTTATGGGGTGGATGTCAGTGTACATTATAAAATGGCTAGAAAAATTCTAGGTTCCTGACTGGTCAGTGTGAGGCTTCACCCGTGATGTTATCCCAACACAACATCGGCAATCAACATTTTGAAAGGAAGCCCTGAGCCTAGGGGGAAGGGTGCCCAAAATAAATAAACTCTTCTAGTACTACTGCTGCTACTACTACTACTACTCCTACTACTACTACTCCTACTACTGCTACTAAAGCTACTACTACCACTACTACTGCTACTACTACTATTGCTACTGCTACTACAACTGCTACTACTACTACTGCTACTGCTACTACCACCACTACTACTACTGCTGCTACTACTGCTACTACTACTGCTGCTGTTACTTCTACTACTACTGCTGCTGCTACTACTACTACTATTAATACATGGATGAAGTCCCAGCGCACAAATGGCCAAATGTGGAGAAAAAATAAATAAATCTGAATATCTCCCAAACCAATGTTGTCTAAACTTGGCATGTCTGCAAAGCATCATGCTAGTACAATAAGAATGTTTTGCAAATATTAATCCCACCCTTGAATGTACTGAGAACTGTTCAATAACCAATCAAAAACTACCTTGCACTATAAACAGAAGAAGGCACTACAAAAGTATTCGGTCTGTGCTGTTTTATAAAAAATTGTTTTTTATTCATTGGTAACTGAGTTAAGTCCCACTGGGTACAAGTGCCTATTTTCAGGGGCACCCCAGGAGCCCTTGGGAGGTTAAGTGACTTGCTCATAGACACACAGTATTGCAAGGGGAGGTTGTGGGAATCAAACCTAAGCCTGCTGCATATACACTACCAAGTTTGGTACTTTAACCTCTAGGCTATGCTGCCAGCCCATTTATTAGTTTACATTTATCAGCACAAGAATCGAAAGTGCTGCAGTAAGTAGTTTCACTCTACTCCACCCGGCAGTGGAAACAGCAATAGCGGGAGCATCATTCAAAATGACAGCATGCAACTTGTCCGCTCCTCATTTCACACATGGTCGCCATCTTGCCAAATGCAAAATATATACTGACACTGTGGCCAGTGTAAGACTTGGCCACAGTATGCTGTACTAAGATACCAGGAGGAGGAGGAGGAAGGGCCAGTAAAAGGAGTGTGAGGGGAGGAGAAAGTGATATTGAGGGGAAGGGGGGAGAGACCACAGACAGAGAGAGAGAAATTTTAAAATTATCATTCAGTCCCTCAGTTCATTTTTCACTTCTTTTCCCTCTTGCTAGGTCGATAGGGCCATTACGGAAAATACCAATCACACACACACCTTCCTGTAGGGTGGGTGGAGCGATGTCAACTTGAGACTGGGGATAGAAGACAGATGCACATGACACTGACAGCACAAAAGCAGCATACAGTAGCACCACCTACTGTCCAAAGTAGGAAACAGGAACTTTTTTTTTATTTTAGTATTGTTGCACATTCAAAATCAACTACTGAACCATTTTACAAAGGTTTTCTTTTTTGTATTTAATGTGAGTCATTTTATAATTGCAATAATGCACTCCAGGGTGTGTGTTGTGTTGTGTTGTGATGATGTCACTTCTCGGGTACTGGATACACTCAGCCTGCAGTCTCATGGCCAACCACCCGAGGCATGACATTTAGCACTGTGCAAGGACCGACAAGTACTTCCCGAGTGCCATGAATAGTAGGGCACCTTAATATTCAGGAACCCTTCCCAAATAGGGGACTATACGTATTCTGGCAAAACTATTTGATTAAAAAAAAAAAAAGTAAAAAGAAACAGACACCCACACTCCTCTTTTAGCTCAAATCCAGGTATATATAACCACTGTCCCCTCAACCTTTTTGAGACATTCCATCCTACCATCCCCTACCCCAGCACCACTGTATGTTTTAATATTTGAAGTACTATCCCATGATGGATGACTGGCACAACCCCCCCCCCACCTCCAAAATAATTGATGTTCCTCCCATCTCACCACCCTGGCAGGACATTGCTCCCACTCTCTGATCCCGCCAAGCAGCCAGCTATAGTCAGAGGAGAAGGTAAGTGGCACAATCTGCCCTCCTATATGGCCAGCTGCCTTCTCGTGAATGAAAGTACTTGTGTGCTTGTTCGCTGTGTAACAAAACCGGCTGCTTACTCTCAAATATTTTGGAAAAGGTATTCACACACCCCTTGTGATGTTATTCCAGCACCTGTTTAATTAACAAATGTAATTTCTGTTTTCTCTCTTCAGATGAGATTATGCTGGCAGGTGGTTCTGTTTCAGCATACCATTCACTGCATAAACAATGTTTTTAATATCTTATTAGCCATGTTTTTAATTTGACTGTGTAAAATAAGCAATAATGCACACTGGAGTGAGTGTGTGTGTGTGCCGGGATAAAATTACACCTCAGATGGCTGGGCACAAGGCCGTAAGACGGGTGCATTCAACACATAAGGAGTGATGTTATCCCCACAACACACGCCCTGAAGTGCATTACTGCAATTACAAAATGGTTTGCTGGTTAATAATGAAAAAATTCAAATGTATTTTTAGTTGCTTTTTCAATAGGTGTGATATTGTGCTGGGATAACATCACTGTTGAAGGTCAGCACTGACCAGTCAGAGCCCAGGAATTTTTCTTGCCATTTTATAATATTTATTAATTTATTGATTATTGACTTATAGTACTAGTCTGCATACCTCTCAACTGGCCATCATTATGAGGGACATCCATTATTTTACTCCTCGAAAGTGTTTTGTCCCACATCTGTCCTGCATTGAAAGAGTGCTGCAACACAGCTGTATACTTGGACTTTCAAGCAGAAATCTACACTGTTCTATGATTCTAACATGAAATTAAACATTGAGCAAATAAAATCAGGGCTTCCACAGTGTTTAGAGCTTGTGTCTTCATGTCTGATAATGTGTCCTCATTTTGCGGGACAGTGTCCCACACTGTCCCTCATTCTGAGTGCCTGTATCCCTCCTTTCACTGATAAAAGGTTAAGAGGTATGCTAGCACGTTCATGAAGCAGTATAAGGATATGCCATTGTGGTCAAGGCACAGGTTAGGAAGCACGGAGAAAACCCAGGAGCAGTTGTAAAATTCCACAAAACTGCTTATTTGTAGTTGCAGTAACATAAAATAAAATAAACTGGTTCAGAATAACTATATACAGAAGCAAAATAAAATCTCTTGTAAAAAAATCTCCCTTGCAGCTCGGCTTAGCTGTTTTTATAACTCTTTTCAACCCACATCCTTTGCAAGCATCCTGTCCTTTGTAAATATCAGGAGCTGCTAGAATATTGAGAATTTCCTGAGGTCCCCACAGCAACTGCAAAAGGCTCAGGCATTTGCACTCAAGTAACCTCTAGCTTTTTACAGTTATTTCAAATTATAAATACATACATTTCAACAGTAACACAATTTTCTAAACAAAAGTGATCCCAATATCAGCTACATTTCCATACATTGATTCTCATATATTTTATATTAGCAGATATAGATATGCAACGAAGAAAGACAGCAAGAGAAAACTGAGAGACAGTGCGAGGCAAAGGATTGTGAGACTGTTCGGGTTGATCAAGTCCGAAGTCTCACAGGAAAACCTGGTTGCGCAACCATACAGAGAAGAGAGGAAAGAATACAGATCTTGCATTTACACACTTTCTCCATAACAAATGGGACAGGGTCCTATTCTACCCTGTCACATATACCTGTTACTAGGTCCAGTATACAGGCACAAACCTCCTGTTTCAGGGTATGCACGGCTTAAATCCCACAGTTGACACCATCTGTCATCGAGTCACAGGTCAGGAAGCATAGAGAAAACCCAGGAGCAGTTGTAAAATTCTAAAAAACTGTTTATTTGTAGTTGCAGTAACATAAAATAAAATAAACATGTTCAGAATAACTATATACAGAAACAAAATAAAATCTCTTATAAAAAAATCTTCCTTGCAGCTCAGATTAGCTGTTTTTATAACTCTTTTCAGCCCCCATCCTGTGCAACTATCCTGTCCTTTGTAAATTTAAGGAGCTGCTGGAACATTGAGAACTTCCTGAGGTCCCCACAGCAACTGCAAAAGGCTCAGGCATTTGCACCCAAGTAACCTCTAGGTTTTTACAGTTAACTCAAATTATAAATATATACATTTCAACAGTAACACAATTTTCTAAACAAAAGTGATCCCAATATCAGCTACATTTCCATACATTGATTCTCATATATTTTATATTAGCAGATATAGATACGCAAGGAAGAAAGACAGCAAGAGAGAACTGAGAGACAGTGCGAGGCAAAGGATTGTGAGACTGTTCGGGTTGATCAAGTCCGAAGTCTCACAGGAAAACCTGGCTGTGCAACCAGACAGAGAAGAGAGAAAAGGA
Source organism: Neoceratodus forsteri (assembly GCA_016271365.2). Lineage (NCBI taxonomy): Eukaryota > Metazoa > Chordata > Ceratodontiformes > Ceratodontidae > Neoceratodus > Neoceratodus forsteri. Next base: position 119,606,616 of record CM028129.1, on the reverse strand, counting down.
AAGAATACAGATCCTTGCATTTACACACTTTCTCCATAACAAATGGGACTGGGTCCTATTCTACCCTGTCACAGCCATGACTGACATCATACAGGTGACAGCACCCTGTTCAGGTGCACTATTTAAATGTCATCAACATCTGATTGCTGCACTCTTTTTTTATGTAAATTATATTTATTGAAGTCTCACTTGAACAGAGAAAATACATTGACATTCTTGGTTCACAGCACAGAAATTGCCAAACAATAATAGCATTATTAAAGCAGTATGGTACACTCATTGTCCATTGTTACTTCATGGAGGAGTACATCCTAAAATTACCAATGTAGACCCAATTAACTTGTCAGAATAGCATAGTGCAGTGTTACTATGGGCAATCTCCATCAATGCTACCCAGTCTTTTTGTGCCTGATGTCCCACACATGTGACATCACAGGAAGTGACAATAAAGTCCATGAGAAAATGGAAATTTGTGAATTGATAAGATGCTCATATACATACAGAAGCTAGTCAGGTAACTCTACACTTACATCAAACCCCCAAGCAATATATTACAGAAACATTCCTAAGCTTGAAAAGCAAAAAATAACATTTCCAACTGTGTTAGTGCTCCTGCCCCAATTACAGTGCTAAGTAAGGCTAACATCAAAACTGTAAAGCCAAAAACCAAGGCATCTAACAGTCATAACACATGCACCTTTTTTCTGTAAAATTTGTTTATTGAGAATGTAGATGAGTTTACATTAAAAGCAGTACAATACAATCATACCAACGTTGTCCAAATATTTTCATGCATTGTGCTATACATAAGAAATCTGCTTCCAGTGCTGGAATTTAGTTTCCCAGAGATATTCGTAAGCTAATTACGTAAGGAATGGGTCTGCTCCCTGCCCACACTTGTCTGGCCAAGTATCATACAGTGCAGTACAAAGGTTATGACCTAGTAATTCTCCCCTACTTTCTGCGTTACAAATGGGCCATGTTGGGTTTCGATTGGGAATAAGTCCCGCCTCCACAGCTAACAGCCAGGGGAACCAGGTTTCCTAAAACTGGGAAAGCTTACCTTGTGTACTCAACTGGGCTCACTCCAGGACCATGCATATGAAGTGAAGGAGATGGTTTGGCCTCTTATGTAGGCCTTCAAGGCATCCCATCTTATACCATGGGAGGTATCGCCTCAATAATTAAATTGCAGGAACTCCTGCAGACTGTTCCTCATATAGAGAAGATACTCCTGATTCTTCAGGAGGAGGGGGTCAAGTTTTCAAGTTCTGGGGCTAATGTAGGCTCCTGAACCCCCTAGACTTATATAGTGCAGTGCATGATCTGATACTAAAATGGGCAGATAGGCAGCCTCCCCCAGATCCACTGCCAGGGAACCAGTAACCAGCATCCTGTCGATTCGTGCATAGGAGTGGTGAGCATGTGAAAATAAACTATATTCCATCCACGTGGGGTAAAGATGCCGCCAAGAGTCGATTAAGTCAAAATCAGCCTGTGGAGCCTCTCGGGCCCTGGCATTTTGTGACTTAGGCACCGGGGACCTATTCGAGCGATCTAGCACTGTGTCTAAGACACAATTATAATCACCCCCTAAAATCCAAGGGCCCTCCAAGCTGGCCATGTCTAGTGCCAGTTTCTGAAAGAAACTAGGATATTCCATGTTTGGGGCATATACAGAGCCAAGTAAGAGGACCCCTCTGCCAGAGACGCTGACTTTTGCCAGGGCATACCGACCTGCTTAATCCACCACCCTGTCCAAAATTTGAACCGATGACCCCCAGGAATCCAGATTGAGGCCCCCTAGCCTTAGAGGAAAATGTAGCTGAAATCCTGTTGTGTCCCCCCCCCCGATAAAACTAGCAGTTCTCTGTGCTTTGATGGGAGTAAAATGGGTCTTCTGTAATAGCACAATTTTTCCCTTGATTCTGTGAATCTCTGCCATGATCTTCCTTCATTTTATAATAGATTTGAGGCCATATATATTCCAGGACACCTATCTTATATCATCCCCCATCATTATGCATCTGTCTCAGACTGTTTATTTTTTATTTTTATTTAAACTTTTGTTTACAGGGTAAACAATATGAGACAAGGCCCTTTTTTCAAATGCATGCATGAAATAAGTGCACATCTACATTCTTTTTCCCCAAAAACCAAATATTCCCCCCTCCAACCAAATACCAGGAATAACATTTCCCCCTTGAAATCTCAACAGCATACCGCTGCATGAAGCATGAGTAGTGGAGCCCTGTCCAGGGGTTCCAGCCCAGCACACACCAGTGACAGCAGATTTAGGTGCAACCGAGCCGGTCATCCGCAGTTCATATCCACCACAGCAGGCGAGGGTCACAGGACTCCTCTCCATCTTAGCCCCTTCCCCCCAGCCCTGCAGGTCTCCCTTCCTCCCCAACAAACAACCTTCACCGTCCCTCTCCACCCATGTCTAACGAGGACTACTATCCCCACCAGTGAGCCTAAACCTGCCAACATTCCCACTGCAGACAATCCCCCCCACACAGAAACAAGAACATAGAACTCCCCCTGTTGCCCCACTGTTGTACTAATGCCTGAAACATGAGCAGCATACAGCGGACCAGGGGCCACAGCAAAGTACGTACCAGTTTCAGCCAATTTAGGTGCACCTGAGCCAGCCCCCCCAATCCATACCCACTATAACAGGCACAGTCCAAGAACCCTCATCCCTGAGTATCCCCCTTACACAATACAAGTCCCCACCATGCCTCGCTCTTGAACTGGCCAGTCCCTCCCAAACAGAGTCCAACATGGACAACATCCCCCAGCAAGTCTAAACCCGCCAAGATTCCACTGAAACAAAAGGCAGAAAGTGAGCAATTTGCCCATCACAGTTAACATTTAGAAAGTGGACAACCTAATGTACCCAGTAAAGAAGCAATACAAAGCAGCTGAATACTGTGATAAAGAACCCTAATTAACAATAAAACCAACAAACAGGGTTGAGCAAGACAGAGCTTAATTATCAGATCTGGCACTACGCGGGGCAGTAACGCAAGTACTGTAACTGTCACATAGTGAGGGGTAATTTGCAGCTAGAATCCGAAAAGATATCGGTCCAACAGGTACCCCTCATCTTGCAGTCCAAGCTTGATAACCTAGCGGGAGCCTGAAGATATGCGCCCGTTGTTACCCGAACCCCTATGTACGGTCGGGCAATTTATAGAAAGCAAGGCCATGAATGACATTCTGTCCCTTTAACGGCCTACCAAAGAGAATCACTCTGAATCAGTTCCTGAATGTACCCCCCAGAAGAGAAGGCAGCCCAGCAAGTCCATGTGACTGTTCTGCAGCTGAGTCCCCAACAAGGTCCTTATAACCAGTCATAAAACAGAAAAAAACCAAAAAAAAAACTCCCCCATATCACCTTAGTTCTGGCTGCGGATTCTTGGATAGGTATACAAACAAAAAATAGGATTATATCATTTGCTCAGCTCCTAATCTCCAGGGCCCTTTCCCGCACCCTCTCTTTGGAACAGTCATGAAGGCCAGAAATAATAAAACATTAAGGGAGACCAACAGTATATATCCCAATGATGCTTGTAGAACCTGCTGTTGTAATACACCCCACTGATACCCATGTCCCTAGACATGGTCAGGGATTAACTGGAACAGTCTCACTGCCAAACTTAAGTTACAGGCCTCCAAAGAGCAAGCTGGTCTCCGTCACAAATCACAGCCATCCTAGGAGGAAATAAGAGCATCAGATATAGGGAATACGAGCATAAAACATTTCTATACCTTCATCTTAGGCGCCATATCTCATTGTGCCTCCGGCAGCACTTTCTCCCTCCTGGCCTCCTCCTCCTCGATCCATTTCTCTGCAGTTTTGGGGCATGTAAAATACTGCGGGTTCTGTCATGGCCTGTCCACCTGCAAGCGAGCAGGGTACATAAACAAAAAGCTCCAGCCCAGACTATACAGCTTATTCTTAGCTTGATTGAACTTTTGGCATTTAGTCTGAAGCTCCCTACTGTAGTCTTGGTAGATATACACTTTAGAGTTACCGACTATGATAGGTCCAGCCTTCTTAGCCTTCTGCAACACTGCTTCTTTATTTGTGTAGTGCAGATATTTAACTTAACAATGCCTGGGCCTGTCTCCTGGGTTCAGGGCTGGCCCTACTTGATGAGCGTGTTCTATTTCGAAGGCCATTGCCTCCTTCGGTAGGCAGAGCTGATTAACAAGCCAACGATGGATCCCAGTATTAAGGTTCCGACTCTCAGTCCCCTCAGGGAGCCCAATAATTTGGATGTTTGAGCGTCGCGATTGATTCTCCTGTTTGTCGATCCTCTCTCACAGCTCAGCTAAAGTAGATAACAGGCCATTTCTCTCTGCTGTGACCCCCGCATAGGAGTCCTCCATTTCGCTCACCCGCCTCTCCAACTCACAGATCTGCGAGGTATGAGTTATTGTGGTTTCAGTGAGGCTAGTAACAACAGATTGCAAATGGGTGAACTGGGTAGTAATATTTAAGAATCCAGACTTCATTTCTTGCTGCATTTGCAGCAAAGTAGCAGGTACCCCAGTGAGTGATTTTGTGAGTTCTGCCATAGTGAGATCCTGCTGCAGTCCCTCAATGTCAGGGCCTGAGATGGAAGGCCTGGAGCTGCTTGGTGCACCTGCGCTCTGTCTTGGCTGCGATCTGGAATCAAACTGCAACTTGGCCTGTTTGTTTTTCGATTTTCCGGATGCCATCAGTCTGAGCTCCTTGTATATCTCAAGCTGAGAAAAATAAATGCACTATTGCAGCTGCAATTACGATTTAGAGGACGGTGCCCTGAGGAGCTATACTAGCACACGTCTGCCATGCTTGCCAGCAAGCCACCAACACACGCACCTTGAAACAACTAATACAAACTTTACAGGTGATAAAGGAAAGCAAGGCAAGACAAGGCAAAGTTTCTTTATATAGCGCCCAGTCCAAACAGGTTCTGAGCACTTTAGAGAATTAGACAAGAGTCAAAACATCAGACTTATTATAAACAAAAACAATAACAATAACAATACAAGATAAACTCCGAAAATCAGTAAAATTAATATTACTCAGAAAATGCTTGATCAAATAAAAAGGTTTTCAAAGAGGCTTTATAGGCCTCCACAGTGCTGGCCATACGAATATCAAAAGGGAGTTAATTCCATAACATAGGAGCAACCAGTCTAAAAGCTCCGTTGCCCGAAGATTTAAGTCTGGAAGGAGGGACCACTAGAAGACCAGCATCAGTGAAGCACAGAGGGCACACTGAGTAGTAGGGAAACAGCGGATAGACTCTTTAGGTTAGTTAAAAACTAATACAAACTTTACAGGTGATAGAGTCTTCAGGTTAGTTAAATTGGAGTTGGCTTACGCTATCGAAGCTTCACCTATTAGTAACCTGTTTCTGTTTGCAGGTTCATAGAAGTTTAGGGGCCAATCAAAAGTTGCTCCAGGCAGGGTCAAGAGTCAAGGCACACATGTAGCACGCAACCTCAGCACCACAAGGCAGCAGCCGTCTTCCCCCCAACCTTGATTGCTGCACTCTTTTTTTTCATTTTTTTAATTTATTATGCTTTCTCTCCTACCAGCTGGTCTCCATTAGTCAAACTCGACTCATCCAGCCCCATCACCTGCCTTCTCCAGGATATACCCCACCCTCGGGGTGGGGCCACTGAGAGGGTGGGCCCCCCTTTCCTCCTGATGAAGACTAGGTAGGCACTCGGGGGAGAGCACCACAGTCAGAGATGGGCCTGCGGTAAGGGATGGACAACCTCCTGCAGCAGCTGGTGTTTCTGTTCTTCCATTTTTCTGCCTATGGACACTGGGAAGGGCTCCCAGCATGTATGCATGCACATGGGCATGTGTTGCGTGTCATAGCTTTTCAGCATCCATCCCTGGTTCTGTGACTCCACTTGCACTGCCATCTTTTGTCACCCAGGTGGCAGTAGCACAGCAGATGCTGACTGTCCCTCCTCCCAGCAGTAGAAAACATCATCTGGAATGCTCAGGTCATCTCCTCCAGCTGGCCCTCCAATGACTCAGGCTCGTTCCCGAACCCCAGTGGTTGGCTTCATGAGCAGTAGTGCCACCGCTGTGCCGTCGAGCCAGCCTGACTGCTGTGCTATTGATAAAGTATTTATGTTGTAAGGCAAAACGTTGCCTGCTACTATCTGTTGAGCCACTTTTTGCTTTGAATAAAGGAAGAGCATGTGAGACCAATATCATTATTGCTGACAAGTTCTCTCTTCTGAAATACTGCTGCTGAACTGTGGTAGGTGAGTGCAGAGTCCTGCTTCTTGTATCCTTTAAACCATTACTATATAGCTGTGATGAAGAGGTACAGGGACAGGAAGAATCATTCATTAGGTACCTACATAAGCATCTTGTAAGCAAGGTGTGGCTTGGTGCCACTCCAGAGAGCGGCAAAAACTATATCACAGCCTAGGAGCAGAGTAAGTGAAGGATCCCCAGCCAAAAGCAGAGGAATCAAGAGACTGCTCGGGTAAACATAGCTCAGTAGATCTTAGCCTCTTAATGCTGCTCTCAGAGGACACAAACTTGGGAAGCAAAGTGTTTGGGTCATAAAATGCCTTTAGGAGTCAAGTGAGGCCAGGGTCAGCCAAACATGCAGGGGACCTGGACCCTCACCCTTCTTCAGGCCTGGCTGCAGCCGTGAATAGATCCAGAAACATGAATCATGAAAGTGGAGTTTTAAGCCCTGCTCTTTGTGGTGCCCTAGGTTGTCCCTGAGTGAATGATTTGAAATAAAAGAAATTAAGATATAAATATGTAACAGCCAAGGGGTCCCACTGGCACAGCAGCAAAGTTGCCACTCAAGATGCCTGTGACCCTGGTTCCAGAATAAGCCAGGAACTCGGGAGGGTTGGCAGAGGGAGGAGGGTGAAACACCCCAGAGGATACTTGGACATCTCACCTCCTCTGTCGTGAGTGGTGTTCTATAGTAGTCTGCCCTGCCAGCGCCTCCTGTGATTGCACGGGAGGTGCAGGCAATGTGGCTTGGCTGAGGTAGGAGGATGTATAGCTTGCTTTGCTGGTTACGCTGGTCCATAGACCTCCACCAATGCCCATTTGAGCAGGATCAGGATCTGTGGCGGGGGGGTAGGGGCAGGCCACCACTGGCTACTGGTGTATGATTTTTAGTCCCTCATTTCTGCCCTCCCATCCCCAGAATGCTCAAGTGCATGCTTCCATCAGCTGCGGGCCTGGCTTGCGGAAGGGTTCCGACATTGCCTGGTCACCTGTGACATCAGGCCACCCCACAGGCCACAAGAAAGACTAGTGCAGCAGACAGACTACCCCCCCCCCACCTAATAGCAGTGCCTCTACAGTGCTTCTATGTCTTCACTGACCTGAAAGTCACCCACATACTGCCAGCACCACTGGGCCAGTCCCACGTTTCTGTTCTTGGCTACACAGTCTCTCTAGGGCACCTTTAGAAGAAAATATTGTACCTAACTTCATTTTGAACACATTTCTACTACTGTGATACAGCCGCATGCTGAACGGAGTTGATTATTTTTATATCATTTTGCTATACACTCCACATTAGGTCATCAAAACATGACTGCTTCATTACGTTTTTTATGAGCATGGTTAAACTCCTCAGACTATGCCAAGAGATCTTAACTTTGCACATCAGATATATGAGCCCGTGGGCTCAATGAAGTATCAATTAACACTGGTTGAGCAGAAAAAACCCAGTGTTAATTGGCAATTAGTGCTGTCTTATTACCAGTGATATTTGGCAAATCAAACTGTCTTATCTAAAATATATTTTTGGTAAATGTTTTTCAAACGGTACATTTCGGATAAACTTACAGTCTAGGAATGTCTATTTGTTGTACCTAGAGTACATTAGCTAGTATAGGGATTACAACAGGTTGGGGGTATAGGTAACCAGGTACGAACCCAACCTGTTTCATGCATGTTGGCATTTGGCAATGTCCTTCCTAGTCTACAAATCTGTTGTAATTACAGAAAAAGGTATTATTATAGTTATGATACAATTATTACTGAACTGAATTTTCTAAAAATATGTCTATGTAACCTCCCCCCCATTTCTGGGGGTATACCTGTGTTTTTCTCCTCTGGCCCTCACCTTCTGTCTTCACCCTCTGGTCCCCAGGGACTGCCGAGGTGAGAATAATACCGGGGGAATCTTTCCCCATGACCTGCGCCTGGGTACAAGCAGACCAGGCAAAAGTATTTCAGCCAACACTAGCTACTAAAGAGGACCTTAGAGCAAATAAGGCATAACTGTAAATAATATAAAGCTGACAGTTTGAATGATACAAGGAAACCCCATCCCTGCCAATGTACCCTCCCTGGTCGGAACAGTGTTGCTGACATGTCGGGTGGGTGGGTGCATACAGTCCCCGACAGCCCAGTAGGGCATCTGCATGGATCTGCCTGCACCTCCAGTGCAGTCAACCTCTGACAGACAGATCCGTGCAGATGCCCTACTGGATTGTTGGGGACTGTCACCATTAGATACATGGGTATTGTACAGTATACACCCACCACCCGGCATGTAAGGTACAGTGACAGGGACAGAGCTTCCCCACTCCTGTATATGTGGTAGCCCTTCATTTGTCATTCCATCTGCCAGACTCATTCATGGCACCTGCCTATAGGGGTGCCCTAACAACCTGCCATTGCTACTACAGCACCTGTCGATGCAGTATGCCTGCACACAGAGGGCTGTGCATCAGGGGCATATCAAGGTGCCAGAGAGTATGTCCCTGTCCCACAACTGCACCACATACCGTGTAGCCATGGACTGTCTCCACTTGTTTGGGAGTTTGCAAGATATGGGATAGCTGGTAGGGCTGATCACACAAGGGAGTTTGGGACAGGGTCGGTGCCTGCACACTAGGGGGTACCCTGTCTGCAGGTCTGTGGGACTGTACAGGCACAGCTGCCCTGTGCCACCATTGTATCCTGCCACACCGTGCCAAGTCACACACCACCAAATACAGCATTCTCACAAGACCATTGTAACTGTATCAAGTGGGTTGCAGGCCCCCCCTCAACAAGCACAGTCCCGACCTGTGGCACAAGGGCTGTTAGACCAGCTCATGGCTAGTCTAACTACAGCTGCGACTTGTGGCCATGGCAGAGCTTTCAAAATCCCAAATTAAAAAAAACATTTTGGAACTCACTACCTCAGCAAGTGGTCGGTAGTAAAAATATGACGAAATTCAAGAGGAAACTGGATGAATTTTGCATGATCAATAATATTAGGGGATATAGGTTTTGAAACAGGTGAGCTACATGGACAACCATCTTTAAAAGTTCTGTGTTTACCTATGAGATCTATGAAGGGATGCTGCAGTCCTGCTGTGGCACAAGCCCCCTTTCACCTTGGCACACCACCACTTTCAGTGCAGAGATGGTGCAGGGCTGGTTTGCCACACGGCCTCCTGGTTTTGGGGCAGCCTGCATTCGAAAATTGGGATTGCCAACTTTTGACGCAAAGTGCCACTTGTGTCAATTCCATTTGACACAGGCACCTTAGCGTCAAATGCGGGGCTTTCAAAATCAACCCCAATGTATTTTATCAATGCCACTAATGAAGGAATGTTGTAGCCAGAAAGAGAGTGACCTGACAAAACTCGGGGCATGTCACATATATGTATACCATGTAAAAAAAGAGTTTGACTCATCAAAATATAATAAATTTTTGAATAAGCACTGTTTGCATGACAGTAAGAGGTATAACATTTAGCAGTGGGGTTTAAAAGTCTCCATGGGTCACACAGGCCCAGGGAGTCCATCATATCAAGTAGAGAACGTTGGGCCGGGGACAGTCATGGTTTTGTTTGACCCATGCAGTCTAAATCATAGGTAGGGATGATATTCCAGTACCCTCCCAACATAATGGGAAAGGACAGGAATGGGGCCAGAGCTTTGGCTAGCAACATGAAAAAAGCTGGGGAATCGATATTGGGCCCGTACACACTGCCCAAAAACACTGTTGTGTTGTCTAGGTAGAATATTACCAATAACTATCTCCCAACTGGATCCTCAACTCACTGGGTGAGGTGGAATCTGGCAGCCCGACTAATCAGAATAGCAAACCATTTTTCTGGGTCCCCTATCCCACACCAAAAGCCTGACCAATATGTTCTCTCTGAAAAAGGTTACTTTCCAAGGGTAATAAATGCATTTCTTGTAAAAAAGTGACATTGTTATCCAAATGCTTAACATGTTTGAGGATTGTGCCTCTTTAACCTTCCATGAGGCATACTTAATATTACCACTCACTACCTCCTAAAGAAAATAACAGTAGTGATTGCACAATAAGCAAGTCAGTACCTTACAGAACATTGGATTGCCAGAGGCTCACTCCATGCCCCCCACACCCCACAAACATTACAGCACCACATGAACAACAAAGAAATGTAGAACAATGTGCAAACAAGAAATAAACAGCAGTAATCTTACCCTATGAGGTAAGCCTACCCCCGGTGCTTGAACCATGCTGCTATCATTAGGTCCACACTGGGTCCAACAGAGAGGGATCCTGGCTGCACCTCTGGCATATAAGTGAAAGACCATTAATGGACCACCAATGCCAATCAGAAAGAAAAAGAGGGAAGAAGGGAAGGTATCTTACCCTTATCACAGCTTTAATAAATTATAACAGGAAAGCACTCTCAAGTGGAGATGATGGAAGGAAACTGCCCAAACAATGAGTATGGGGGCAAGTGACATGGTACAGGTAAATCTCCTGATCTCAGAATTCCCTCTTCCCTCCTCCAAGGAAGAAAATCTCTCGAGGAAGAAAGCAGCAGAGAATCACATAATAAGTACAGCAGCAAGTAATATGTAGCAAATAACTTGTCCGAACAGGATGGTACTTGTCTCCCTAACCCATAAAACCACAAACCATTGCAAAATACTAGTTGCATCATTATCTGGCATTGATTTCAACAGATTGTGAACTCAAGAGTCTGTGAAGTGATAAAACAAAAGGGAAAGAGGTAGGCGAGGGGTGGAAAAGAAAACAGTAAACTGCCTGCTTCTCTGCCACGAGCGCTTCTGTGGTCCCTTGCTGATCCCACAGGAAATGTTTCAGCTGTCCTGGAAATGTCACTGCCTCGTATTGCTGATAGGGTAGCAGATCCCAAGATGGAAGGGCTCAATCAGTGTTACAAAGGCAGTGTATAAGCCCCAAAGCATGTGCTAGGCAACCCGGCAGCCAAAAGAATTGCAGGGGATCTTCCAAAGTCCGCAGAGAGAGACTATGTACCAGTCGGGCGAGAGCCATGTAGTCCAGTCACCCTAGAACAGTGGGGTAAACAAACAGGTGGGTGGCAGAGAGATAGGTGGTGGAAGCAATATATAAAAGCAGAGCAAAGTTTTAGACATTAAATGGTGCACTTCTAACAGTCCACTAAAAATGGTTGTTATGCAGACCAAGACATTGCAGTCCAAGTAGACAGAATTAATGGGCTGGGACCTGCTGCACTGGAAACAAATTTGGAAAATATCTCAGCAGATCTTGCTCATCCTCAGTCACCAAAATAAACTGTATTTTGCCATCAGGTGTTGCGACCTGGAGTCGGGCAGGATACTTCAAGTGGAATTTAATGCCCACAGCATGGAGTTTGAATTCTGATGTCTCTATATTCCTGTTGCATAGTGTGGGTGGAGGAACAGAGATAATTGAAAATAAAAATGTGGCTGCCTTCCCACCACAGTTCTTTAGTTTGCTGGAGTTCTGCTTGAGTATAGGTCTTATCAAGCAAGTTAAGGAGCCTAAAAAATTATAGGTCTAGGTTTGCCTCCTGGAATGGGCATTGTCCAGAGAACCCTGTGCACTCTTTCTATGAAACATAGAAACATAGAATTTGATGGCAGATAAGGACCACTTGGCCCACCTAGTCTGCCCATTTCCCTACCTAATGGATAAGCTGCAGATCCTAGTTAACCAACAGCCTACTTCCTCCTACCCCCACTAGAATTGCTTTACGTCTGTCCCATGCATTCTTGAATTCTCCCACTGTTTTTGACTACACGACCTCCTCAGGAAGGCCGTTCCATGCATCCACAACCCTCTCCATGAAAAAATACTCTGTCACATTACCTCTGAGCCGTCCACCCTCCATCTTCAAATTGTGCCCCCTTGTTCTTGCACATCTCTTTTTCTGAAAGATGCTACCCTCTTGGACTTTGCTGATTCCCTTAAGGTACTTGAAAGTTTCTATCATGTTTCCCCTCTCCCTCCTTTCCTCGACAGTATATATATTAAGCTCTTTTAGTCTCTCTTTGTAATGGCTTCTGGTGCAGACCCTGCACCATTTTAGTTGCCCTCCTCTGGACTGCCTCCATTTTGTCTATGTCCTTCCAGAGAGAAGTCTCCAGAACTGCATGTAGTACTCCAGATGTGGTCTCACCAACTGTCTGTACAGAGGTATAACAACTTCCTGTTTTCTACTGATGATGCCTCTCCGTATGCACCCCAGTATCCCCCAACCCTCCTTACTGCCTTCTCACATTGCTTGCCTACTTTTAGGTCATCTGATATGACTACCCTCAGGTCCCTTTCCATTTTTACGGCTGCAGTGGGTGTAGCCCTGCAGACGTTTGGCTTTAAGAAAAGGACTCCCTGCATAAATTACCTTCCAAACAACATGCTAGAGTGCTAAAAATAGTGTACTCCACTGAAGCCTCATTACTATGCTGTCTGTGTATGTCTGTGAGCTTGAGAGCACTATTTTTCCTCTGGCTTAAGAAGTTAATTGAACCCTCCCCAGTACTGCCTTTTTTTGCAAGTTGAAATCTCCTCCAACAATTGAGCCCTCCCCAGTACTGCCTTTTTTTGCAAGTTGAAACCTTCTCCAAAGTGTTTTATAGGCTTCTTTGTTTGCTAAGATTCAGTGCTTAATTTACTACCTTTTGCAAACTGAGAAACTCCTGCTTTGCTGGTATCCCCACCCCCACTCATCCAGAGGTGTGAATTCCTTTGTTAGCCATTGGATTACCACAGCTGCAAAATGATTACATTTCTCTACAAGCACCATCTTCTATGCAAGACACAAGCAACTGACTCACACACACACACACACACACACACACACACACACACACAAACACATGCAATATCCTAAGCAGAACACAGCTGGATGAGGTACAAATATTTAGGAAACTTATTACACTTACCCAGACTAGAAGTGTGACTCCTGGCTGCTGTGTTCCCTCTGCTGTGGCTGAGCTGTAATAATGACCCTGTAACAAGACAATGGCCTCCTGCAGGGGCTAAGGGCACTCTGGGAAGACTCTCTGGGACAAGATGCAATAAAGAAATCTGAATGATAGCCCCCAGGGACCATAAAACAGCCAGGGAAAGTTAGAAAAAAAACTCATCTCACAGCCTGAGCAGAAAAAAAACACTGGGATGAAGTAACAACACAAAAAAAGGTAATAATACATATATTTTCCTGATTTTAACATGCAGTTTTCCTTTCATAATCCACAACAAGGTGTGGATTGGGCTGGGATTTACCCACACCTGGCAAGTGACCAACAATGCCAGGTGTGCATAAATCCCAGTGCACTCCACACTGTGCAGTGGATTACTGTAATTGTACAACTGGTAGGAGGTAAAGAATTAAAAAAAAGTTATTAAAATACTCAATTTCTACAGTGGAGCATAGCTGCAAAGGGGATGAGATATTGCGCTTACCTTTAGATGTCAGCTGTCCAGGCATATCCCTGTCTAAATCAGACTTATCTTAAATCAAGGCAGGAGCCATTTCATAGAACCATGAGACTGAAACTGATTCTGCAATTGATAAAGCTGTGCTGGGCAGCATATAGCTAGCTAAACTCTGGCATCAATTTCTGTCTCAAGGTTTTGTGAAATGTCTTCTGCCTTTCTTTATTGCTTTGTTGCAGAGATATCAAAACTGATAATGCTGGACAGCTGACAGCTGGGCAGCCCTTCACACCTACATAGAAAAGAATTAATAAGACAATACCTCCTGACGTATAGGGTTGTTATTCCTTTGGTTTCTTCCAAAAAAGTTGCTCTGCATCTTAACAAATTTAAATTGAATAGACCAGTATCTTGGTCTAATTTAAAGCAATTGTATGACACAGGTTTATTACTTAGAAATCCTCAATGCAGCACTAAATATAGAGAATACTGGATGGGCAACTATGCACAACCAGTGTCTTCTGTCACAGAGGGGTTCTGGTTCCCTCTGACCAGGAGAGCGAAGCTCGAGAGGTCCATGGGGGAATCAAAACCCCAAGGTGACAGAACACAATGGTTACGCATAAAGTTGCACACCCTATATTTTTTATAGTGTGTAGTAGTATTATGTGAAATGTGTCAGTTATGTTGTTTACTCTGTTTCATAATGAAACTGACTTGTGAAATCTCTAGAGGTTCCACCACCCTTTCTGTGAAGAAATATTTCCCCACAGTACCCCTTAGTCTACCTCCTTCCAACCTCATGCCATGCCCCCCTCGTTCCTGGACATCTTCTTTTCTGAAAGATGCTACCCTCCAGCACCCTATTTATGCCTTTTAAATATTTGAAGGTTTCTATCATATCACCCCTGTCTCTTCTCTTCTCCAGGGCATGTATGTGTGTATATAAAGGTCTCCCAGTCTCTCCTCATATGACTTATAGTGCAGGCCCAGCACCATCTTTGTTTTCCTTCTTTACTGTCTCCACTCTGTCTACATCCTTACGGAGATGCGGCCTTCAGAACTGGACACCATATTCCAAATGAGGCCAGTGGCATCACCACCTCCTTCCTTCTGCTTGTGATACTGCTCCCTTTACGCTCCAGCATCCCACTGTCTCTCCCCATAGCCATTGTACATTGTTTAGCCACCTTTAAGTCATCCAGTATGATTACCCCCAAATCCCTTTCCTGTTTGGTGACCATCAGTTTCTCCCCCCTCCCCCGTTATCCCCTGGGTTCCTGCAACCCAAATGCATGATTTTGCACTTTTTTGTGTTAAATCTCAGCTGCCACACTTTGGACCATTCTTCCAGTTTACCTAGGTCCCGCCTCATTTTTCCCACCCTTCCTGGAGTGGCCACCCTGTTGCAGATCTTAGTGTCATTCGCAAAGTGGCACACTTTCCCCTCCAGCACCTACTCAATTTCACTTATGGAGACATTAAACAGGACTGGGCCCAGGACTGATCAATGTGGCACCCTGCTGGTCACACTCCTTTCCTTACATTGAGCACCATTTACCATGACTCTGTATGTTGTATCTCTGAACCAGTTACTAACCCAGTTTACCACCTTGTGACCCACTTGCAGGCTGCCCAGCTTGTTCACAAGTCATATGTGGAGCGGTATCGTAGGTCTTACTAAATGTAATTCATTTTTATGTTTAAGCCCATGAAACACCCTCATCTAGTTAATGCATTTGCAGCTGTAGTGGCTCTGCCAGAATTTGTTGTTGTCATTAATACCTCTCCCCCCCACTGTGTGCCGTTCCCTTGGGTTTTTGTTTCCCAGGTACATTTCTTTGCCTTTCTATGCATTGAATCTAAGCTGCCATATGTTTGACCATTCCTCCAACCTTGCCAAGTCCCTTCTCATCCTTTCTACCCCCCCCTTGTGTATTAACCCTGTTGCAGATCTTTGTGTCATCTGCAAAGAGGCATACTTTTCCTTCCAGTCTCTCTGCAATGTCACCTATAAAGACATTAAAGAGAACCAGTCCCAGTACTGAACCCTGCGGTACCCTGCTAGTAACCCCCCTTCCTTCGGAGTGGACTCCATTTACTATTACCTTTTGCGTTCTGTTGTTCAGTCAATGTTTTACCCAGGTTACCACCCTGGGACACACTCCAAGGCTGGCTAACTTGTTTATTAATCTTTTGCGTGGGACTGTGTCAAATGTCTTGCTGAAAGCTAGGTGGGCCATGTTCACAGCCCCTTCCTGGTCTACTACTTTGGTCACCCAGTCAAAGAAATCTATTAGATTCATCTGACATGACCTTCCTGCTGTGAATCCATGCTGCCTTGGTCCTGTGCCCCACTGGCCTCTAGGTACTCAACAGTTCTTTCTTTCAGAAGTGATTCCATCATTTTCCCTACCACTGAGGTCAAACTAACAGGTCTGTAGTTTCCTGCCTTTGCCTTGCTCCCACTTTTGTGAAGGAGAATCACATCTGCCCTCCTCCATTCCTCAGGTACCACACCCTCCTCTCATGATTTGTTAAAAAGGGTAGTCAGTGGTGCCACTAGTTCTCACCTTAGTTCTTTTTGGATTCCAGGGTGAATCCCATCAGACCCCATTGCTTTATCCACCTTCAGTTTTACGAGTTCTTTCAGGACCATTTCTTCTGTGAATGGACTGGTATCGACCCCCCTATCCAGTGTGCTTCTATTATTTGGTTTAGGTACGTCCCCCTCCTCTTCTTTTGTGAATACTGAGCAGAAGTATTCATTCAGTAGCTCTGCTTTGTGACTGTCACCCTCTGCCCACCCCCCTCCACTTTATTAAGCCTCACTATCCTTCCCCTGGTCTTTATTTGCTCCCTAATGTACCTATAAAAGGTTTTATCCCCCTTCTTAACTGAGCTGGCAATCTTTTCCTCAGTTTGGGCCTTTGCTATTCTGACTACCTTCCCCATTTCCTTCTGCTTTAACTGGTACAGTTCTCTGTTCTGCTCCTTTTGTGTTTCCTTATACTTCCTGAATGCTATCTTTTCTCCCTAACCTTCCCCGCCACCTCTTTTGAGAACCATAGTGTTTTTTTTCTTCATTTTGTTTTGTTTATTTGCTTCACACAAAGGCTTGTCGCCTCTGTGATGGCAGCTTTGATTTTTTTCCATTTTTCCTCCACCCCACCTTCTTGCCCATTTGCTAGTGCTTTTCTGAGGCATTCTCCCATTTTGACAAAGTCAGCCCTCCTAAAGTCCAATACCCTCATCTTTGTGTGACTTGATTCCATGTCTGTGTTATTGTGAACCACACTGTTTGGTGGTCGCTTATTCCCAGATGGCTACCCACTTCTAAATCCAAGATCTTCTCTCCGTCCCCATTTAAGAGTACCAGATCTAAGATTGCTCCCTCCCGAGTGGGTTCCAGCACTAACTGTCTGAGGCATGCCCCCTGTAGAGAATCGAGAATTACCCTACTCTTGGATGTGGCTGCAGCAAAGGTGCTCCACTTAGCATCTGGCATATTTGGGTCCCCCATCAACAATATCTGCCCCTTTTATGCCATTCTAAGGATGCCTTCCATCATTTTCTTGTCCACTTCCTTCCCAAGAAATAAGGGTCTGTATGCAACCCCCATACAGATTGTGGTGCCATTTCCTGTCTCCAGGGTGATCCACAGTGCCTCCTCTCCTCCCTGTCTACCCTTTAGTTCCATTGCTTTGATCACTTCCCTTAAGTAGAGAGCTAATCCTCCTCCTCCTCCTCTTTTACCTTCCCTGTCCCTCCTGTAGATTGTGTACCCTGGTATGTTGACATCCCATTCATGGTCTTCTGTGTATCATGTTTCTGTGACTGCGGTAATATCCAGGTGTCCCTCTTCCATCAAGGCCACTAGTTCAGGGAGCTTGCTACCCAGACTACAGGCATTGGTACTCATCGCCCTTCATTTTTTGATAGTCTTACCCCTTTTAGCCCCATCCCTGTCCTTACTGTTTTTGCCTTTTTCTCCATTGACCTCTGTCCTGCTCCTTTTTAACTACTCAACCTTAGTGTTTACCTCACTAAGTACCCTGTTTTTTTGGGAGGGGGCTGGGATTTCCATGCTTCTTTTCAGTGCCTCCCCCCTTGGCTAGTTTAAATGCTTGCCAATGAAACATTTATACCTATCACCTAGGATCCTGGTTCCTCTCCAGGACAGATACAGACCATCAGGCCAGTATAGGCCTGCATCCTTCCAGGTGGACCCCCAGTATCCAATGATGCCAAAACCCTGAGCTCCACACCAGTTTTCAACTATTCATTGAATCCTGTAGTGCGGAGTACCCTAGCCTCACCCTTGCCATAGACAGGTAGCACCTCTGAGAAGGTTACCATGCATGTCACTTGTCTAAGGCCCCTCCCCAACTCTACAAAATCTTCCTGCACTGTTCTGATCCCATTCCTAGCCAGATCATTTGTCCCTAGGTGGATGATGACATCCAGATCCCTTTCCTGTGCTGCTGCTTCTGCGATCCTGAGGATTCACATCCTGTTCCTCCCAGCCATGGCACCGGGCAGGCACCTTACCTCCCTCTCCCCTCCACTCCCCCAGTTCTACCCTCCTAATGACTGAGTCCACCACCAGGAGTTGTTTCTTTCCTCTGTGGGGTCTCATGTCACCCTCCTCTGGGTCTCCTTTGTGGAGTTTCCCAGCATCCTCCTTGGTCTCCACTGTGGGTGCCTCCATAGAGGAACCATGCTTCACCAGAATGGCATATGAATTGTGGAGAGGTTCAACTGGAGGGATGTGCCTCTGATCCACCACCCTCATGCTCCCGGCCCCCCCCGTGGTACAACTGCTCCTCTTTCTTGGCAACCTCTGAGGCAGCGGTAGTGGCCCTGGTGGTCCCTGGGTGGGGGAGGAGGTTTACTGAATCCTCGCCAGGTCGGCCTGGAGACAGGAAACCTCCTCCCTCAGACCACAGAGGTGTCTGCAAATAGGGCAGCACTGCAGCCTCCAGAATGTCTCCCAAAAGACTGCTTCCCCACTGCCAGTGCATTGCACCACTCCCCACATGTCTATTTCCCTTCCTGTTTAGTTTGTTTTCTTTTTTGTTAGTGTGTGTGTGAGCATGTGCATGCATCTACCCCTATGCAGTGTGCTGGGCTGTTAAGGTTATGACAGTTGTATGTCCTTTGCCCTTTTGGGGCAGTGATGTCAGAATCTCATGTACTGTATAAAGGAAATGATGCGCTTGGGGTGGGTGGGGTGAGGGGTAGAGTTGGTGGGATCCAGCCTGTACCCTTCAGAAACAATCAGCTAGAGCTCTGACCCACCACCCCAGTGAGTGTTTTCCTTCCTTTCAGCAAGACAACCTGCACAACAATTTAAAAGAAAATATACCCTGCAAAAAACTATTTCAACCAGAAAAATAAAGCAATAAACTGTACAACCTATAAGCACAAAACAGTAATAAAACCTGTAAGCACAACCTGTAAGCACAAAACAAAATAATAACACAACAATAACTCTGCTTAGCCAAAAGAAGCCTTAATGTTTCTCCTTGCTCTGTTAATGTTGCTCCTTGCAGAGGTACAAGGTGGCTAGGAACAACTCCACTCATGCAATTCGCCTTGTTAAATCTGATTATTACAAAACTGTGTTTATTGACACATGGGGTAACAGTAGGAATTTTTGGAAGAACATCAACAAACTGACTGGCAAGCCCAACAAAACTCCACCCTCACTCATCAACATCAACGGGGTTTGCACCCAGGATCCACAACAAATTGCTGACATCTTTAATAATGCATTCTCAGACCTGAGTGGAATCCAACCCCCTGACTTCTTCTCTAGTGCCCCCTCTACACTTGGAACCCCTAACAGCTCCCCTAGAGTTATACCCCCTTCTAAATTAGGACAGTCTCGGCCAAAGAGACCAAAAAGTACCTCCTTCAGGTCCTTAACAGATTGCGCAATAACAGTGATTCCATTGATCGAAAACTTCTTTGCCTTGCCCTAGATGCTGTACTGCTACCCTTCACCAAGATTTTCAGTCTATCCCTCTGCCTAGGTTAACTCCCTCTCTCATGGAAGGCAGCCATAGTTACCTCTGTCTACAAGAGCGGAGACAAGACCTTGCATTCTAACTACCATCCCATCTCTATACCCCCCCACTCCAAAGTGCTTGAATGTATAATTTCTGATCAGCTGTCTGATTACCTGTCCAAATACAACACTCAAAGTCCACAGCAACACGGGTTTAGAAAAAAATCATAGCACCACTACTGCACTTCTTGAGTATACTACATTTATTCACAGAGTACTCGACCATGGCCACCCAGTTGGGTCCATCTACATTGACCTAACTAAAGCATTGAACACAATTAACCATTCCCTACTTATTGAGTCTCTCCCTGTCCTTGGTCTTTCACATGCAGTTACCTCCTGGTTTCAGAACTACCTTGCTGGCAGAATGAAATGGGTGAAAATTAAGGGTACCCTCTCCACCTCCCATCCTGTGCTCTCCGGGTGTACTGCAAGGTTCCATTCTTGGCCCCCTTCTTTTTAGTCTCTTCCTCAGTTCCCTCATGCAGGCCTGCCCCAGTCAACTCCTCCTCTACACGGATGATTCCATCTTATTCATGAGCCAGCCAGACCCTTCCCTCCTTACTAGAGAGTTGCAGCACAGCTTTGCCCTGGTCGAGTCCTGGCTTAGAACACAAGTTAATCCTGAACTATAAGAAGACCAAGGTGATGTTATTTGCAAGTTCCCACAACAAGCATAAGCCAGCTAAACTCACCATCCTTAACAACTGTCATGATCCTCTGGAGCAAGTACACAACTTCAGGTACCTAGGCATTACACTTGACAGCACCTCATCCTTTAAAGACCATATAAACATTATTTCTAAAGCTGTTAATACTCCAATAGGGCTCCTCTACAGAAACCGTCACAGCCTTGCCCCAATGCACTCTGTCTTGCTGTCAACAGCTCTGTCCTCTCTTGTAGACTACAGGCTAGTCATTTATGGAGCAGCTACTGACACTTCACTTAAACGTATTAAGGTTGCCCTCAGTAAGGCCTGCCAATTAGTTTCTGGGGCTCATAAGTACACCCACACCTGCAATCTGCATACCCAAACCTGCTGGCTGAATCTTGGTGGCAGGATCATGTACCAGACCTGCCTACTAGGTAAGAAGATCTGTCTTGGTTTAACCCGTCCAACAACACAACACCTCCTTACCCCAATAACCAATCCTCGAAGGATGAGAAGCGCAATTAGACCTACCTATAAGGCCACATTCTGTCAGACTAATCAAGCGCAGTGGGCCTTTCTCTACAGAGCTCCTGCCTGGCTATCTGATCTCCCCCTTGATGTACAAACTGCCCCCAAGTTAGGGCACTTTAAACATAACCTCAGGCAGTACCTTCTTTCTCTCAAACGCTGCAACTGCCCAACTTAAGCTACTTCAACCTCATGTATTCCTCATTTCCTGACTAAACTGCTGCCACTCTCCCCACCCCTCCCCTCTTTCCCCCGCACCCCCCATAGGTACCTCGCTCTCTTGCTGTGTTTCTTCTGTACTTCACCTCACTCTGTAGCTCCTGAACCCTGATTACACCTAACCCCCTCCTCCCTTGCTCCACTTTTTCACTGCTCCTTTTATTTGTCTTGGCTGACCCATGTTAACCTATTGACTTTGACAAAGTTTTGCTTGACCGCCTATTATCACATACTGATACATTATTGTATTTTATCTTAACTTTTACCCTGGTATCTATTTTTGGTTCTTATTTGCCAACTTTGACAAAGTCTGATATAATGACTGCTCTGACTGTTTTTTGTCATATCATAGAAACATAGAATTTGACAGCAGATAAGGACCGCTTGGCCCACCCAGTCTGCCCATTTCCCTACCTACTGGATAAGCTGCAGATCCTAGTTAACCAGCAGCCTACCCCTACCCCCTAGAATTGCCTTATGACTGTCCCATGCATGCTTGAATTCCGCTACTGTTTTTGACTCCACGATCTTCTCCGGAAGGCCATTCCATGCATCCACAACCCTCTCTGTGAAAAAATACTTCCTTAAATTACCTCTGAGCCGCCCCCCCATCTTCAAATTGTGCCCCTTTTTTCTTGCACACCTCTTTTTTTGAAAGATGCTACCCCTCTTGGACTTTGTTGATTCTCTTGAGGTACTTGAAAGTTTCTATCATGTCCCCCCTTCTCCCTGAGGCTATACATATTGAGCTCCTTAAGTCTCTCTTCATATGTCTACCGGTGCAGACCCTGCACCATTTTAGTTGCCCTCCTCTGGACAGCTTCCATCCTGTCTATGTCTTTGCGGAGATTTGGTTTCCAGAACTGCACACAGTACTCCAGATGGGGTCTCACCAGCTGTCTGTACAGAGGGATAACAACTTCCTGTTTTCTACTGGTGATGCCTCTCCCTATGCATCCCAGTATCCCCCAGCCCTCCTTGCTGCCCTCTCACATTGCTTGCCCCCCTTTAGGTCATCTGACATGATTACCCCCAGGTCCCTTTCCATTTTTGTTGTTGTTAGTATCTCACCCCCCATATCCATGTCATGTTTTTGTTGCATTGTTGTATTTAGCTAATTGTTATGATTTCTTCTGGATGTGGAACCTTTGTAAATGAGTCTCTGACTCAAAGGTATGTCAAATTCCAAGACTGTAATAAATAAATAAAACAAAAATCCGTCAATGGAAATGATGCCTCTATGGAATAATCTACTTATAGAAGAAGAAGAAGAATCAGCATTTATATAGCGCTTTTCATACACAATGTATCCCAAAGTGCTTTACAAGCAATGCTAGACTGGTAGTGAAGTGATTGAATGTGTAATGGCAGCCATATCGCACATCAGCACCCACACACAGCCTGAATAATTGCATGAACCAGTTTATGGGAAGGGGAATGTTGGCCAGGACACCGGGAATCTCCCCTACTCTTTGCGAAGAGTGCCCTGGGTTCTTTTACTTCCACCTGGACACCCACCAGGACAACACCAGGATGGGTAGAAGGGACCTTGGTTTAACATCTCATCCAAAAGACGGCACACCCCAGCAGTACAGCACCCCCTAATACTGCACTCATATGCCAGCATTTTAGGTGCAAGTTCAATCCCGGCATGGGATGAGAACCCATGACCTTCTGGTCCAGTGTCGGATGTGCTACCAACTGAGCCACACTGACACCTACCTATAAATATGAGGGTAAAAAGCTTAAAAATTTGGATGGTCAAAAAAAGGACTAAATTACTTAAGTGATGTTTAGATATCTTAAATGGGTCATCATTCCTTATTTTTCTTGTTGGTCAGGAAGTATCTTGAGAACAGACCCTTGCCCCACTGTGAGGCAAGGACCTTTTCTACTGCTTTTGCCTGCAGCAGCTTCTTTAGGCAAGGCAAGGCAAGGCAAGTCAATTTTATTTAAAAGGACGCCTAATCCCGGAGTCTCTGGGTGCCATACCAAGTAGATAAACAAAAAAAAAGACACAACAAATCAGAATAAATAGAAGGGAACATCGAACAACAGATTATAGAATAATAATAATAAAACTTCCTAAAAAAGGTTAGAAAACAGAGGTGAATGGGAACCGAAATCAAAACCATTATGTACAGATCTCACTAAACAACTAAGTCGGGGAAAGCCTGGGTGAACAGGAGGACCTTAAGGTGGGCCTTGAATACCTCCAAAGATGGGGCCTCCCTAACCCCAAAGGGTAGCAAATTCCATAGGATGGGGCCAGCGACACTAAAAGCCCTGTCACTGGCCATTTTCAGCCTCATCCTGGGAATCGCCAGGAGGCTCCTACTGAAGGAGCAGAGGGGACTGACTGAGACAACAGGTGTAAGAAGGTCCAACAGGTAACCAGAGCCCTGGCTGTGTAGGGCCTTATAGGTGAGAAGACCCACCTTAAAGAGGATCCTCCACCTGACCAGCAGCCAGTGCAGCTCATGCAGTACCAGTGCAATATCACAATATTTAGGGTGCCCCATAAGTAAACTGGCAGCTGTGTTCTGCACCAGCTGCAGTCTGTGGAGAGATCCTCCTGTGACCCTGAGGTAGAGCGCATTACAGTAGTCAAGCTTTGATGTCACCAAGACATGTATCAAAGTGGGGAGGTCCAGAGGCAGCACAAGGGGCTTTATCCTGGTGACATTTCTAAGATGGCAAAAACAGGAGCGGGCAGTGGAAGATACTTGTGCCTCCATCATCAAATCTCTGTCCAGGATGACACCAAGATTCCGCACCTCAGGAGGCCTTCAATGGGACAGATCCCAGTACAAGTCCAGTCTCTGCACCCGAGGCCATCCCATCC
Organism: Neoceratodus forsteri; assembly: GCA_016271365.2. NCBI lineage: Eukaryota > Metazoa > Chordata > Ceratodontiformes > Ceratodontidae > Neoceratodus > Neoceratodus forsteri. The sequence goes on along the minus strand of CM028129.1, from coordinate 119,582,601 downwards.
TGCACTCTGTTCGACTCCACCACTTATGCTTTCATCTTATTGGGGTTCAGCCGCAACCAGCTGGAGGCCATCCAGTCATTAATCTCGGCAAGGCAGCTGTTTAGCACATCTACTGCATTGGATGTTCCTGGGGTAAAGGACAAGTATAGCTGGGTATCATCAGCATAGCAATGAATCCCCAAACCATACTTCCTAATGATCCCTCCCCCCCCCCCCCAAGGGCAGCATGTACACTGCAAATAACATTGGGGACAGGACTGAACCCTGGGGAACTCCGCACAGCTGGAGACTAGCGGTGGAGGAGAAATTCCCCATCACAGCCCTTTGCCTTCTGTTTGTTAAAAATGACTCAAACCATCAGATGACAGTACCAGTGAGTCCACAGAATTCCCTAAGGAGGTTCAGCAACACACAATGGTCCAATGTCAAATGCTGAAGAGAGAGAGAGAGAGATCGAGGAGAACAAGAATTGTCCTTTCCCCTCGATCTCTAGCTCTGAGGATATCATTCTGCAGCCTAACAAACACAGTTTCTGTGCTATGCCTCACCCGAAACCCCAACTGGAGGGACTCGTTTAACTAATGGGTCACAAGGTGCTCCACCAACTGAAATGCCACTACCTTCTCAACAACCTTTGCCAAAAATGGAAGGTTGGAGATAGAACAGTAATTTACCCTGACCTCCAGGTCCAAAGATGGTTTCTTTAGGAGCAGTCTCACCAACGCCTTCTTCAAGGTGTCGGGGAAGACCCCTTCTGACAGGGAGCACTGGATAATCACGAGAAACACTGGGCCTACAGCGTTGACGCATTTCATCAGGAAATGTGTTGGCACCGGGTCCAGTTCACAAAAGGTGTACTTCAGACTGATCGCTACCTCAATGACCTCATTTACCTCCACCGGTCTAAACTCTCCCCAACTAGACAAAACAAATTCAGGACACTTCGGGTGACCACTGTCAGCTCTGGACTAGCTGACTGAAGGAACTCCCTGCCGGATATTGGACACCCTGTCTGAAAAGAACCAAGCAAATTCTTCACATTCAGCACTGGAAAAAGCCTTCCTCGGCTGCAGACAGGTTGGGCAAAGTAGCCTGTCCATAGTCTGAGAAAGTGCAGCTGGTCGGTTCTTCCCAGCTGTAATCACCCTGGACAGGAATTCTGACTTCTTACGGTTGATTTCCCCCTGGTACGCCCTATAATGCATACACAGGGCCAGTTTGTCCTCCTCCAGCCCGGTCTTCCTCCAGCAGCACTCCAACCTCTGACCTTTCTTCTTCAACTCCCTAAAATCCTTGCCCACAAAGGGGGGTAGCTCATCATCTCTCTAGAGGGAGGGCATCCAGTGGGTGCCCCGAACATGAATCACACTGTGGAGTGATCTGACCATGCCATCCAATCATTCTTGAGATCCCTTATCTCAAGCACCAGTAAGAGCAGCAGGTCCAAAGTGTGTCCACCCTGGTGAGTCGCAGAGGAAACTACCTGCGACAGGCCCAGTGATGACATGATCTGGAGGAGGTTATGACCAAGCAGAGATGATTCATCATCGGCCCAAACATTGAAACCCCATGACTATATATCTGGGGGCTTCCAGTGTTTCACCGATGATGAATCCGGCAACCTCCTGCAGGAAGTCTTCCGCCGCCCAAGGGGGGCGGTAAATCAGGAGAATCCTGCAGCCTGCACCTGGACCCCCACAGACAGCCACACATTCAAAGGAACCTGGGGTTCTCACTGGGTGCACAGTGAAGCCCAAGTCAGATCTAAAACAGATGGCTATCTCGCCGCTTCTACGTTCCTCTATGGGGCAATGCACGACGGTATACCCAGAGGGTATGGCAGCTTCCAAAACTGGGCCTGCATCATCCCCAATCCAGGTCTCCATAATGCAAGCCAGATTGACCTGGGAAATCAAGTCTGTGATAATGGCAGTCTTGTTCCTAATTGATCTGGCATTGCACAGCACTGCTTGCAGGGGATTGGTGGGCACAAGAGCCCCTCAGGTTACCTGGCCACTCGGTCTGGTGGACTCCCTCGGGACAGGCACTAAACACATCTGGCCTCTCTCTTGTGCCCGTCATGATCCAGGGCACCTTCTGCACCAGATAATCTCTATGCTGCCACCCCACACTGTGCACGGGGCACCCTCCTGCCCAAAATCACCACGGCCCCTCCAAATCCCCACCTCCCAACAGCATCTTGTTGTGATGTTAGAAACCAGGAGGCAGATAAAGGGCTGAAGGTCATGGAACTGAGACACTCTGTACACTATCCTGGCCCCCCAGCCCCCCTGAACAGCCCTGACACATTTCCCCTGACAAGATCCCGTCTCACACACTTAATACCACTCACACCACTGTCACACAATAATAAACAGATTATCCCGAACACACACCCCAAAACACATACTAAACAAAGTAAAATAAAACACTCAACCCCCTTTTCATAAAAGACCCCCAACCCACACAGCTGAATCACAAATTACCTCACCTTAATCAGTCACATTCACTCACACACTAATTCCAACCCCCCAAATCCCCCTCTACAAACCCCAAAACAGCCCCCTTTACCAACCCCCACCAGGGCAGCAAATGAAAATTACAGATATAGCCTTAGAATTTAATAAAGCACAGACCCTTGGATCTATAGCAATATGGCCCTACTAGACAGGGCCTACCATCTGAATCAAGTGTAAATGATTAATACAAGTCCTAATCAAACTCCACAACCCAAAGGTTACACGACCGGGGACGCTCTCATCAACCCCGGTCTCAGAGCAACCAATACTGTGATGAGGAAATAGAAAAGTTAGTAGGAGCAGCAAACAAGGAACACTCCCAGGCTCCCAATGGAGCTTCTCTCACCAACACCAGAGGGCCTGCGAGAGAGTTACCAGTATTTTGAGTCCCTTCAACAGTCACCAACCGTCCAAGCCCCCCATGATAATCCTGGGGGGAGAAGTAATCGGGAGATGTGCAAGGCTCCTTCACAGCTGATAAGTCCCGTTACAGGTCTCCAAACAGTCCAGCCTCCTCTCCTTTAACAATAATCCTGGGGGGGAGAAATGGCAGAAGATAAACAAGGCTGTTCCATGGCTGATCGTGGGCCGACAGAGAGAGCGAACAGATGAATAAAGCCACTCCACCGTTGCTCAGTCCTGCAACAAGTTACCAACTGTCTGCTCCCACTTTAATGATAGTCTCGGAAGGGGGGGAATAACCAGAGTACAGTATGCACAATACTGCTCCACAGTTGAGAGCCACCATACAGAGCGGGCGGCAGATGAAAGCCTGCGACCACGTACCACCAATGACCTCTCACTCAGCAGGAGCCATCCCTTTGCTTCAGGAAATCAAATGTGGCAATGACCTCTATGCTCACATGTTCCCAGGGAAGCACCTAAGACTACCACCAGGCCCCCCCATCGAGAGGCCCTCTTGTTTGATGGTGCAAGAGGCACCTTTGATCTAGAAGAGTCGAGTACCGATCATACCAAGGGGGATACTCCAGGTGGGGCAAAAGGTCCGGGCAGAAAGTCCGTTGTACTTGAGAGAAGGCTTTGACAGGTCAGCCGCTCCGAACTAAGAAAGCACCTCCCAAAAACACACGCCAACCGCTACACTCCACAGCTGCCACATGGATGAAGATCTTCAGCGGAGGTGAAGAAAGATGTGACACAAACAACTGTCTTCTCTCTCCTTCAGCAGTTCCAGCAGAATTCCTTGTGTTAGGGAATACGCTGGGGAGCATTTTGGTCTCTGCAGTTTGGGAAACCTTTGGAACTGCAGGGAAAATCCCTGACCCACTACTTGCAGGACAACCTGTCTGTGGTAATTGTTTTCCCATTTTTGGAATTAGTGGGTCAGCCTTCCCCCAACTGCAGTGACTGATGGCCTAAGCAAAATTGTCAGGGGTTTTGTTTTGATTGTGCCTGATGGGCTGGTGCTGCAGTACACCTTGAGCCCTCCTGTCTCTACTTCTGTACTACCCTCTCTGTGGCTGGTACTCACAGATGAAGCAGACTCTGGAATAATAACCCCTGCCCCTACCTCCCCTTCTATAACACCCGTAGGAAGTGGAGGTCGTTTCCTGTTCAGTGGAATTTTTCAAAGTGTTTTTTTTTTTTTTGTCCCAATTTTCAAAAAAGGAAAAAGGAACAGCGTGGAAAATTACAGATCTGTCAGCTTAATAGCTATTCTCTGTAAGGCACTTGAAACATTAGTAAAGGAGAAACTGATGAAGGAAATCAAGGAAAATGGGTTGACGAACTGCACACAGCATGATTTTATGTCCGTGAGATAATGCACAACAAATCTTATTGCTTTTTTGAAAATGTCAGCAGTAGTTGAAACAAAAATATCCCAGCAGACATAGTTTTTCTTAACTTTACTTAGGCATTTGACAAGGTACCCTTTCTTGAACTGATCGGGAAGATGGAACGAATGGGGTAGATTGTAAGATAGTAACCTGGGTAAATAAATGGTTATATAGTAGAACTCTGCAGGTTAGAATAAAAAAAATACAATATCAGATATAGGGGAGGTCACTAGTGGGGTGCCTCAGGGATCCATCTTGGGACCCACATTTTTCTTTCTGTACATTGGTGACAAGCATACCAATGTTAATAACGGGATCAAAAAATTTGCTGATGACACTAAGGGGGTGAGGTGGATATGGTTAGTAAATATGAATCACTCACAAGGGATTTAAAGGAGATTGAATGATGTGCAAAAACGTCATAAAATGATGTTTAATGCAGATAAATGTGTAGTTTTACATCTGGGATGAAATAATACAAGGAAGGAACACAGTATAGATGGAAAGTTGCTGAAAAAAATAGAGACTGAGAGACTTTGGGGGGGTATTTATAAGTAACAATGTGGAAACATAGCGATAACAGTAAACAGAATAATCAGTTGCATAAATAAATCCTTTATTAATAGGAACGAATAGTGTATAATGTCTTTTATTATTATATGTGGACAATCGGACCCTCTTTTGTTTATTTATTAATAATTTTTTTATGTATTCAAGTCTCAGATTACAGACGTTTGAGCTGGGAGCTCATTTGCGAAGGTTCTATGTCAAACAGTAAGCAAACAGTAAGCAATCAATAGGTACATACAGGTTACATACAAGGGTTACATAACAAGTTTCATTGGTAGTACAGACATGCATATGAGATTCAGGCAAACACTTGGTACATACAGGTTACCATCATAGTTACACAACAAGTCACATGGTTCAAGCGTGATAATGAGATTCAGGCATGGCTTTAGGATGTAAATGGTTGTACAGAAAATTAAGGAAGATGGTTTTGCTACGTAGGAGGAGGGACCTCCAGTGGAAGGTAATAGGCAATGGAATGGGGGGATTGGGGACCAGGCATGACCGAGGCCCATTGTCAAGGTGAGGTAGTTGGGGGGTAGTAAGGGAAGAGGAAAGTTTAAGACCAGAGTAGGGGGATGGAGCAAGTGCAAGGGAGTGGGGATAGGGATAGGGGTACGGAGGAGAGGGGGGATAAGGAGGAGAGGAGGGAACCCATATTTGAAGAGGGTCAGGGAATTACTGGAGAAAGTGCAATACAAGGCAACACGATTAATTCCAAATTTATGAGGGATGACATATGAACAAAGGGTGACAAAATTGGGGCTCTTTACACTGGAAGAAAGACGACTTAGAAGAGACATGCTACAACTGAATAAAGTTCTGGGGGACAGTAAATTAATGACCAGATCTGGAATACAATACGTAGACAGAGGAATAGATTTACAGTTACACAAGAAGCAATGAAAGCAAGAACAGGTATACCAGAATACTAGAAAGGACATTTTTTTACACAAAGGGCAGTTAGGAAATGGAATGACCTATCAAAGGAGCTGGTGGAGGCAGAATCCCTTCAGATTTCCAAAAAAATAAAAAAAGATTAATGAATACATTCTTAGAGACAGGGAAATTAACCATGCCCACTAGGAGTGGGAGACAGTATAAATGGGCAAATGCCTTCTTCTATCTAAAAAAAAGATAAAACTGTGATAAACTGTGAATTGTGTTTTGTTTTTAAGTGCTGACAGTGCCTGGGGCACTAAAGCTTCGTGGCACTTTTCTACCCGAACTTAGCTTAAACATAAAAACTGCACTCTACATCATTTGCTGCTGAAATTTACATCTACTGGCAGCAAATTGATTTCTTGCCTTTTTTAAGGCTTTAAATATAACTTTGGTAATATTTTATGAGGCAAACCGAAGCTTAGGAAAGCGCTTCCGGTTTGCCAACTTAAAAAGCACCCGCGTAGCGAGCGGGGACCTTACTACACAACTCTGCATGTACTTACGACTTTAAATGAGATAAAACTGTGATAAACTGTGAATTGTGTTTTGTTTTTAAGTGCTGACAGTGGCTGGGGCACTAAAGCTTTGTGGCACTTTTCTACCCGAACTTAGCTTAAACATAAAAACTGCACTCTACATCATTTGCTGCTGAAATTTACATCTACTGGTAGCAAATTGATTTCTTGCCTTTTTTAAGGCTTTAAATATAACTTTGGTAATATTTTGTTAGCGAGGCAAACCGGAAGCTTAGTGGAAAGCACTTCCGGTTTGCCGACTTAAAAAGCACCAGCGTGAGCAGTGTGGCAAGCGTCACGCTGGGTTAGCTACAGAGACGCCTAGCTCAGCGGTGTCACTGTGTCTCCTGGGGAAACTGGGGAAAAGGGCACTAGTGCAGACTCAGGGCGTAAGTAATATTAAAATTGAAGAAAACTTTGATTAAGTTGTGTCTGTTACAAATATTTTTGATCCTGCTCTTTGCGACAAAGCAAGGTTATCACACAAGTCAAGTGTTCACGTGACCTTTGTTCTATTAGAACTGGATTATAATGGCAGCACCTGATAATTGCTGCCAAAACTGTGGCATGTACAGTATAGGAGACCAAGAATGGGGTTATACCTGTGACAACTGTATTTTAATATCTACACTTCACGATGAAATAATAAATCTGCGAACCAGAATGGCAGTAAAAACCGATATAAACCATTTAGAAGATTACATTGACTCCATGGTAACAAAATTTGAAACTAGTATATTAAAGGCAGATTCTGAAACTAAAAACAGTCCTATTCAAGTGCAGACAAATTGTTCACATCCAATTTGAATAGATGACACATGGGCACTAGTACCATTAAACAAAAAAAAAAAAAAAACAGAAGAGGTGGTCAGGTCTATTCCAGTACTCCACAGTTGTTGCTGAGTAATAGATTTGACTCACTACAACAAGCAGATAACTCTACTCCGCACACCACAGAGCCAGTTATCCCTAGCCTAATAGTATCACCTTCCACAGTAAACTTTGAATCACCAACACACCCTATAACAAAACCCAGAAAACAAATCCCATTGCAACCTAGACTCACTCAAGTAAATAATATAATAATCCCTACAACTTTTCACGGTCCTAAACCAGTTTTTGTCTTAGAAGATTCAATAATAAAGCACACTGATAGACTAATATGTAATCCTGATAAAATTAATCGTACCTGTTCCAGTTTCAGAGGGGCAAAAGTCTCAGACATTACGTCCATGGCCAAATCCATACTAAACAACCAACCTCCAAAAACACTAGTAGTTATCCACGCAGGGACAAATTACATTTACAGAAATACACTAATAGAACTGAAAAAGGACTTTGTAGCTTTAAACAACGTATTAGTTGAAAAGGGATGTGACGTATGCTTTTCCGAAATTCTTCCAGTACCCAGAGCGACTTTAGGCATCACGAATAAAATCAAAGCCCTGAACGAGTGGCTCAGAAAGTGGTGCCTTAAACAAAACATCACATGTCTAACACACTGGGAAGACTTTCTCGACAGACCCTCCCTCTATTGTTGGGATGGTCTACACCTAAGTAGAAGAGGGAGTACAATTCTTGGAAAAAAATTCTCAACGTTCATTCATAAAGCTTTAAACTAAATACCTTGGGGGAGAATGGACTTATTTCCACGTCTCTTACCAACACAAATAATAATTATACATTATGCAATATTCTCTCATTAAATGCAAGATCCTTAAACACCATTAAACTGGCCAAACTAGAGACTAAAATCATTAACCACAACATTGACATCATTTCAATTACAGAAACATGGTGGGATACTGATTCTGCCTGGACAAAACATATACCTGGGTTTAAACTTTCTCATAAAGATAGAACACACAAAAAGGGTGGTAGAGTATGTAAGTACATTAGGGACCATATTCCTGCTTTTGAAAACACCATTTCAACTAACACAGAAAGTCTATGGGTTACAATTCAGTTTAAGGGACAACCACTACTACTCTTAGGGACATGTTACAGACCACTGAATGAAAGCCTTGACTATACCAACCTACTTGTGGCTGAAATAAAAAACATTGCAAAAAAAAAATGTAATAATAATGGGTGATTTCAATATGCCAAATATTAATTGGGACAACTTAAATGGGTTTAGACCAACTTATTTCAGAGCCCACCAGAGGAAACAACATATTGGATCTACTTCTTACTTCAACTGAAACACATATTTATAACTTATCTCTGCTAGATCCTCTTGGGAACAGCGATCACAAATCTATACTTTTCAGTATACCCCAACATCAACAATATGTAAGAAACACTATATCACTTAAACAGTACGATAGAGCAGACTTCAAATTAATCAATAATCACTTAAATGGCATAGACTGGGAATACACTCTTTCTTCTTTATCAGTTGAGCATGCCTGGATCAAGTTTAAAGAAACTATTTTGAATCTAGAATCCAAATAAGTACCGACAAAAAACAAATATAATCCAAAAGGATATATTCCCAAGTGGCTAAATAAAAACATCAGGAAACTAATTAAACAAAAAGAAAGACGTTTTTCTAATCTAAAAAAAAAATCCAAACAATAATAACATTTTAATATTATATAGGGATTCTGTAAAAAAACTTAAAATCAGCAATTGTGAAATCAAAACGTAATCTAGAATTCAGGATAGCACACACAAAAAATTACCAAAAATCACTGTACTCCTACTTAAGTAAGAACAAAGGTAACGTTAGACAAATTGGACCATTAATAATCAATAACACACCAACAATATCTGACAAAGCTACTGCTGATCACTTAAGCAAATATTTTTGTTCTATTTTCTCACATACGGATTACACTTCAGTCTACAACACCCAAACAACCCAATAATCACAATTATCTGATAACTATTAATCAAATTAAACAGGCTTTAAAAACACTAAACAGAAATGGAAGTCCCGGACCAGATATGATTACTCCCAGATTTCTGACAGAAACCACTGATACAATATCTATACCACTGGCTATCATTTTTAATAAATCTCTCAATGAATCAACAGTTCCCACTGACTGGCCGACAGCATATGTGACACCAATTTTTAAAAAGGGGAATAGATCAGATGCAGAAAACTACAGACCAATAAGTCTGATGTCTGTGCCATGTAAAATACTAGAAAAAATAATCAAAATCTTAATGGAAGAAGAAATGTTGTATTTAAACCTCAAGATACCACACAATATGGTTTTAAACAAGGACACTCAACTACTGCTAATCTAATTGCCTTCTATAATCAAATTCACAATAAACTAGATGTAAGAATCCCCATGGATATTATTCTCTTAGATTTCAGTAAAGCTTTTGATCGCGTATCTCACACAAAACTAATTAACAAACTGATATTACTAGGAATCTCTGAACATCTAACCAATTGGGTGAAAAATTGGTTAACAGACAGGACCCAACAAGTCAGAATTAATGGAGTATTGTCTGATATGGGTGAAATATGGGTGAAATGACCAGTGGGGTGCCACAGGGCTCTGTGCTTGGACCTGTCCTGTTCGATGTCTTTATTTCAGACATGCAGGTTAGTTCAAACACCCACCTATCAAAATTTGCTGATGACACCAAACTGGGAGGAAGGGTTGACACTCCAGACAATATAAATCAACTGTGCACAGATTTACACCAAATTGAGAAATGGGCAACATTAAACGGTATGGAATTTAACAATAACAAATGTACTGTACTTCATCTTGGTAACAACAATCCACATCAAACTTACAAACTAAATAATACACTTCTAAAAACAACAAAGTGTGAAAGAGACCTTGGAATAAACATTAACAACAAATAATCTTCAAATGACCATTGTAACAAACTAGCTAAAAACTCAAATGGATTACTCAGAAGAATAAACCGCATATTTGTATCAAAACTGGAAAACTGTATTATTCCTCTGTACAGAACTTATGTTAGACCACATTCTGATTATGGGTCACCATTTTGGAGCCCATATCTCAAAAAAGACATAGCTACTATTGAGAGCATCCAAAGAACAGCAACAAGAATGATACCTCATTTGGCACATCTACCATACGTTGTTAGACTTAAAAAATTAAAACTTTATTCATTGGAAACTAGGTGATTAAGGGATCTTTTATTTCTTCATAAAATTTTGAAACAACCAAACATGATGCAACACTGTGGATTAAATTATACACAAAGGAAATTAGTTCCTAGATTACACAACAAACAATTAATTGTCCCTAAAGCAAACACTAACAAAAGACTACACTTTTTTACAACCAGAGTCCCCAGAATATGGAATAAATTACCCAATGATCTGGTTAATACCACCAATTTTGAGACATTTAAAATCAAATTAGATCTATGGTTGAATACCAGTAGCAAACAATGATCCACAACATTGTGGGAGATACTCTCGATGGGCACCATGCCTTCTTGTATCTCATCTAACCAAGTAATACCAAGTAAAGGATTGGCTCTGAACTCATCCACTTCTTTCATGTATGCCTCTGTCTTGTCACCAAATAGGGAATTTCCCTCAAAGGAGAAACCAATAACTTTAGTCTGAGTATCCTGGGTAAGGATGGTAGCCCTTCGTCAGGCAAACCTCCTCAGTGCCATTGCATGAGCCAAGTCTCTTGAAGCAGAGTCATTGGTATCTGCAGACATGTGAAACTGGTATTTAGTGCCATCCAGGGCTGACTTTACTGTGGCACCCAGGTCCTGTGCCACCTCACCATCCATGTTATCACTCAGTGCCAGCACTGCATTCCACACAGCTGTCTGGTACTGAGCTGTATATGCCAAATACACTACTTGCCTTAGGAGCAGGAAGCTGTTGTGTGCACTTATTTTGGCCATAGTATCCAGTTTTCTGACATCCCTTTCAGAAGACTGTGCAGAGAGAGGCACCTTGGCATTCTCATAGCAGCTGCCTGTACCACTCATTCATGATCAGGGTGGGCATACAGGCATTCCACCCCATCTGCCCACCTGATGTTTTTTTTTCAGTTTTCTTATCAATGCCACCAGCTAAATTAGGTGCTGACATGATCCCTGACATAGCCTTTGGGAGAGACTTGTGGATGGGAACTAATAGTCTCTTTGTAGAGGCTAGCCCCGTCATGTCCATGAACTCCAGTTCCTCCTCGTCCTCCTCTGTTCCGTGAAAGGGGATGCTGAGGGTATCCACCATTTGTTTAACGAATGAGCAGTAAGAGCTGTAATCCTCTGTAGTCCTGGGAGGGGAAGCAAACTCCTGATCAGGGGAACCATCAGATTCTGTGGATTCACTTTTCTCCTCCTCTTCATAATACATATCCCACTCCTCTACAGGCGAGTGTTCTGGCACCTGAGCCTAGGAGGGGGGCCAAGTGCATTAATTACATTTCTCACAGCCTGAAAGGCCTGGAAAAACTGCTATGCTTTTGTCATGTCCTCTGATTAGGGCATTTGGTTCTGTTCCATGGTCTTATCCTTTTTAAGACCGCCAGAAATATGCTTTTCCTTTTGTTTTGTTTTTCTTGACAGGTGCTGGTTCCAGCATCTACTCTGATGCTCTTCTATTTGTATATTTGCCATTACTGGTACCAGGGTTCCCCCTTTTGGACACCCTGTTGTCTTTGCCATATTTACCATGCCTTTCTGATGCTGAACAGCTTTATCTTTCTTATCTGTTCCCTTTTGCAGGGACTGCTGCTTATGAGGAAAAGAACCCTCTGATGAGGGCTTGCCACCATCATTAGGAGCGCTCTCTGAGCCTTTATGGCGCATTGGTGACATACAGGCAGGCCTTGGAACCTTGAACTTTTCTCTTTTCAAATCCCTTTTTCTTTTTGAGTTTTATTTGCAAAGCACACAGTTAATAAAATTGTGATCTGGATCCTGGCACTGCAAACAAAGTTTGTGGCAGTCTGCCCCTGTCAGGAGCTGAAAACACTTTCAACAGTTTTTGAAACCTGTGGGTCCTGCTTTTTATAGTTCTATCAGTCACACCAAACACTAACAGGATCTATACAAATACGTATTTGGTTCCCAGTCACAAAAGCAGTAAAACAAAATTATTTATTCCTATAAATATATAAAACCACTTTAAAATCATGTAAAATGTAAACAAGTTAATATTTTTACACAAAATGTGGTCACTTCCCTCAGGTTGGAACCATGTGGGAACTATGTTACACAGCAGCCTTCTTCAGTTCCTGGAGGCTTATCGGGAACTGGAGAAACCGCAAGAAATATTAAAATATTTAAACACCCTAACTACCACAGAGTATTCAAAAACAAAATAAAGCAAAAATAACAAATGATAACGAGGAGATTGCTCTCTTCAAGTGGAGAAACAAATGTAAAGTTAAGTCAGCAGGGGGAGTATGACCACAGTGCAAATTTTGAACATGTATTCCAAATTCTGTAATTAGCATAATGTTCTAACCTGGGGCCCCACACTCCTGTGGGCTGATGCTATTTGTAAGGTGTCCCATTGATTCCTGTTGTTTGAACTCTCTGGAGATTTTTCGACTCCTGTTATTGCCTACAGGAAATGTCTAATGGCTCCGTAGCCACAGAGTGGACCACACTGTTAACCCCATAGCAGCCCTGGGGGTTATATACAGGATATCATTACTGGTGTTACCAGCTTTAAAGGAGTACTACAGTCAAAATTAACAAAAACATATTTTGTGCAGAGTGTTTTGATTTCTGTGTGTAGTCCTGGTGTGTCATTCCCTTTGTTTGCTGTTCATTTTTTTCTGCATTTTTTCTGCTTTTTTCTGTAAGGCACCCACAGCCTCCAGGATTGGGCACCATATAAATAAAATTTGCCTTGCCTAAAGTTTAGCCTGCTAGTTATATGGTAGTTTTATGGCCCTTGGGGATCTTCCTCTTAGCATGGTTTATTGCTCTTCTTCATCCTACAATGCTTCCTGTCCCATATGACAATGATATGTCTGGGACCACTGATTCAGCAAGAACTAGAGATAGGAGCCTGATGTTCTGGCCTCCACTAAATAACTCTAATTCATTATTTTTGTTTTCTATGTGTGTTAGGTTTAGCTAGCAGGAGTAAAAGTTTTGCTTTTAAAACTTTCATTTCATCAAAACTACACACAGCCATAAAAAGCACAGCAATCGCCCCAGATCATCAGTGCAATAATTAGTAAAGATTCTAGCTGTTTTCTTACAGAATAACCCACTCAATTAGCCCTCATGTATTAGCTAAACTGTAAATGAAGCCTTTAGTGCTCACTGGATAAGGAAAGTTAGTTCATGGTATATCATGAGTATAGTGACCAAATATGGGCGTCATGTCAAAATGGCAACTCATATTGGGCACTATACTCATGGGCTACCCTGCAAGGGTAGTGAATGTACACGACCACTACGGTAGTGTATGGCGACAGGAAGGGGGGATAGCGAGAGGAAAGGGAGGGACAGGGAACGGCTTTTGAGGGATGGGTGTACCTGCTGCTGCCAAGTTAGCCATGTGGTGTGGTGGTGTGGGTGGCTAGCCCAGGTGCAGCAGGTACAGGGTTTGGGACCAGGTGCGGGAAAATTTTGCCACTGCCTGCGGCCGTGGCACTGAATTTTTTCCTAGTTTAGGGATTTTGCCCCCTCCCTGACATGCACCCCCCTGGAGTTGAGAATCCTTATTCGGGGGTGTGGGGGCACAGCTGTCAGGTCACCTGAAAGTGTATATCACCGATTTGCTTTTCAGCGATATGCACTCACCATAATAGCGATCACTATTCTGCAATTGCTACTATGAAACGGAACCTTAGCTCATATCACAGCTCTGCTATTGTAAAATTGACTCTAAACCAGTACTTGCTAAATCTAAGGTCCTGATGCAGCACTGTCACATGGGACAGGAGGCACTGTAGGAAAAAGAAAAGCAATAAACCATGCTAAGATGGAGATCCCCAGAGGACACAAAGCTACCATGAAACTAGCAGGCTAATTTAGAAAAAATTTCTAATAACAGGAAAAGGGAAGGACATACTAGGACTGCACACATAAATCAAAACCTTCTGCACAACATATGCTTTTGCAAATTCCGACTCTAGTCCTCCTTTAAACTGATGTTTATGGCTTAGGTGGATGGAATCTGAAAGTACACTCATGTGGGACAGAGCGATCTCTGTCATACATGAATGGTGCACCACACTTGTGTATAACGGAGAATTCAGCACACTAGTGTTTGGCTGTAATAAACACCTATCAGTAATTATCACACCCTAATGTGTCCACTGTATGACCCTAGTTTGTACAGTCAAAGAGTGTAGAGGAAACAAAATACAACAAATATGTTGCAGGCGATACCTTTTATTGGACTAACAAAATTATTTTTAAGACTAGACCACATTTCTTTTTTTACAAACATGGAGGATACCGCATTTAGCCGTAAAAAGTGGAAACTGAGCAAGCTGAGAAAGAAGGAAACCAAACTCAATAGTGACATGTTCTTCCTCTCAACCTGCAAGAAAAGGAATATTACTCCAAGAGGTCTTTTCATCAAGAACCCACTGGCCACTACACATAACTCATGGTATGCACAATGACTCTGCAAGTGTACCAGTGAAAGACTTCGAAATGGACTTATACACCAACTGTACTGAAAAAAGAAAATGATAAAATCACAAATTAGCCTAATACTTCAAAACCTACGACAGTAAAATAGAAGAACAAAAGAATTAGAAAAGGAACTCCAGTGCCTCTACATCAGAGAACAACGAGCTGCAATTAAAAGGAAACAAAGGAAACTACAGATTCTCCTACAGAAGGAGCATGATAGTTTCATGTCTCACAATGAGAGTGACATAGAAATTTAGGCCCTTATCTTCCTGTGGACTGCTTCAATACAACACAGACTAGAGAGGAGCCCAGCTTACAGTGCACACAACAGTAAGCCTCAGAGGGAACCTTAAACATGCAACCTCTTGGAATTAAAATTACACAGCTCACAGAGGACCCTACCTTGCCACACTCCAGTTGCCAAATGGTAGTGAATATACACCCCAGATATGGGTCCACAACGAACACTGAATCAGACCACACTAGGACTGACAATTGGATGACCACGTCCAATGGAATAATTAACCTCTCTAGCCATTGGCTATCGCAGCCAGAAATGTCAGTTCTCTCTAAAGGTCTGACATTCTGTCCCTCTTTAAAACTTGATGAAATACAACTGTACTCAGACCTAGAGGAATTCTTTAGAAGGCTACGACTGAGAGAATTCTTCCATGATAAAGAGTGCTCATCTGATAGGAGTTATAACCACAAAAAGAAGCACTCCCACTTTATTCCTCTGAGTGGACGTAAGCCTAAACTGGACAACTATATAGACAGCTTTAGACACCGGGTACAGTCACAAATCTCAAGCAAACAGAGAAAAATTCTATACAACCTCTCACCTTTGGAAAGAAAAGCAATTGATAGCCTGCAAAACAATAAAAGCATCACCATTAAACCTGCTGATGGGGGGCTTGGATGCAATTGTGATCATGGATATAACCAACTACATACAGGTAGGCTACAGACAACTTTCGGACAGCACCTACTACAGGAAGCTAACCACATACCCCACAAATAAATTCATGAAAGAACTGAAACAACTAATCAGCACATTTCCAGAACATACACACAAGGAACTGGAAAATCTGATAACAAGAAGGCCAGCACTAGGAACCTTCTACACATTACCAAAAATTCACAAATCTGGAAACTCTGGCAGACCAATTATATTTGGAATTGACACATTAACTGAGGGGATTTCTGGACTCATAGAAGGTATACTCAAACCACTGATGCAAAACACAAATAGCTTCATACAGGATACTACAGACTTTCTAAACAAACTGCACAGTATTGACCATTTACCACCTGACACTGTTTTGACCACAATGGATATTGAATCCTTATACAGCAACATCCCTCACAGAGATGGCATAATAGCATGCTATGCATACCTGCAAAAAGCCACCACAGAGAGCAAATATCCACCAGATGTGATAGCCAAACTTGTGGAATACATCCTTACACACAATTATTTCAGCTTCAACACCGACATTTACCTTCAAAACATAGGAACGGCTATGGGCACCAGGATGGCACCACAGTACGCCAATCTGTTCATGGCAGATCTAGAAGAAAGATTCTTCAGCACACAACATCATAAACCATTACAATACTATCGATATATTGAATTCCTGGAGATATCTTCCCCACTGTATCAATGACTTCTGACTACTCCTGCCTAAAAAGCCTTGGGCATTTTTACACCCATTATTGCTCCACGGTCATAGGCTAACCATGACATATTGCACCTTGGTCACTTGGTAGAAACTTGTACTACCAAGTGTTTCTGTTTCTGTCTAACATTGCATATTTAGAAAATGTGATGACCTGTATATACCTGTCTGCGATCCAACTAGCCTAGGGGGTGTATACGACAATGTTATAAGTTATATTATGACCAATCCACTCCTTGAGCTATGCTCCACCCTATGTATGATGACCTGTATATATCTGTCAGTTGAACTAGCTAGTCTAGAGTGTATAATCTGAAATGTGCTTACTACTATATGTTTCCCCTAGTGTCAAATGATGTATTTCCCACATGTTTGTTTACTGTGACAAAAAACTGCTCCCTTTGCCATGTCTCCTTGACTGTTGTTCCTCATGTTGTATTCTCCCGGGTCGTTCCTGAAAATAGGCATAATACTTGTTTAGTGTACTTACCTGGTAAACAAAAGCTAAATAAAAAATAAAATAAATAAATATTGATGATATCTTTATCATATGGACAGCAGGAGAGGAAAACTTCCATCCTTCCATTAAATTCCAAATAAATTACTCTTAAGTGTGTGCATTCCTGGATATCAGAGTCACACTAAAAAATGGAACACTGCAAACATATGTGTACAGAAAACCTACAGACAGATGCAGTTACCTGCACAGCTCACACTACCATCTCTCTCATACCAAAACATCCATTATACGTAGCCAGGCCATCCGGTACCACCGTATTTGCTCTAATCAAGATCACAGGGACAGATACCTTATTACACTAAAAGAAGCTTTCAGACAGAAGGGATATAAAACCAGCTCCATTGACAGGAATATCCACTCTGCACTCCGTAGGCCTAGGGAAGAACTACTACAGTACAAGCCACAGAGAACATCTGATCGCACACCTCTGGTAGTAACCTACAACCCAGGACTGGAAAAACTACGGAAACTAATTAAAGATCTACAACCACTACTGTCTGAAGATGAAACTCTAAAAAATCTATTTCCAACTCCACCATTCCTTGCCTTCCGCCAGCCACCAAACCTGAAGCAGAAACTGGTGCGAAGCAAACTTCCTTCTGAGCTCCAACTAGGTGACAAAGGTACAAAACCATGCAATGCACCTCACTGCAAACTATGTACACATATCTCTCTTGAGACATGTGTCAGTCACAATGGAAAAACATTTACAATCCAAAACTCGTATACCAGTTCTTCTAGCAACGTAGTATACATGATACAATGCAGAAAATGTGAGGAAGGCTGCTATATTGATGAAACTGAACAGGAACTCAGAAGAAGAATGAATCACCACAGATTCACAGTTACCCATAAAAATGAAAATACACCAGTAGGGGAACATTTTTCTAGACCAGATCATTCCACCAGTGATTTCACTGTCAGAGTGTTAAAAGGGAACTTCAAAAACAGCCAGGATCGGTGAACATTTGAAATAAAAATGATACAATATTTTGACACTAAAGGAAAAGGACTTAATGAAGATGTTGTTTTTTTAATACACTACCAGTGATTATGCTTAAAGCAGTGCTTCAGATTTTCTTTTTAAACCCTCACATCAGCACCCTCTGGCTGTTTTAACAGGTACCTTCTAAAGACAATGGTATGTATTTTCTTTCTGTCTTTACTTTTTTGAAATGTTAATTAATGGTCCAGAGTCAGAGTAAAATTAGGGATCCCTTTGATCTTACAAGTTGATCTCTCCAACAGACACACTCCAGTGAAAATTAGTCTTCCTGTTTGTAAGAGGTGCAAACTGACTGCAATCTGATCTGTAAACTGCTAGTCTAGGTTTCAAATCCACATCCAACCTTATTATCTGTCATACTGCTCAGCTGTTTTCACTTTGACCTGAGGAAGAGAGCTTTATCTCTTGAAAGCTGGTCTTAAAAATAATTTTGTTAGTCCAATAAAAGGTATCACCTGCAACATATTTGTTGTATTTTTTTTCCTCTACATTGTTGACTGGACAAACACAGCTACGGCATTTCTTTTTTTTACAGTCAGAGCAAATGCAACAGAAGAGATTTTCAGAAACTGCTAGTGGCTGCCACATTTATTGGCTTGATTCATTAATTACAACACTAGTTATAAAAGCTGTTTTAATAATACATGAGGGACTTAAAAATACACCAATGACAAACCTAAGGATGACAAAAATGCACTTAGTGATGCTCGAACTGTGCATTTGAAGAGCTGACTGTCCTCCGACAGACAGTGCTAGTATCCATCTGTGAATCTGAAATTTATCCAACCAAATTTGGATCCTTGATCTGAGATCCAAAGTCTGGCTTTTTTGAGTCAAAGTTGGATCCTCTGAGGTTGTCAGATCCATTCTCAAATGTCATAGCTATTTGACATCCAAGTGGTAGGGTTTAAGAACGGAAGGGACAGGTATTGAGAAAGTTTGGTTGGGTACAATGTAGGAGAGACATGGGAATTGATAGGAGCCTAGTCTGTTAGATATTATAGACAGGGAAGGGCAGACTACATGGGCCACTGGGCCCTTTTCTGCTGAAATATTCAATGTTTCTAAGAAATCTGAGATTTGGTCCACTAGCCAACACTATCTAACTTGATGGGATATTGTCCGCGTGCCACTAAATGCATGATTAAAAAAATATGTATCTATATCTATAGATATTATACTGGCACAGCAACACCAGTATAGTTAGGGTTGAGTATGGTGTTTAATATCAAACACTAACGTTGCACCTTTAAAGCAGCAGTACAACAAAATTGGGCAAAACATTTGACCCTACCTTTTTCCACAATACAAGATTCCAGGTATCTTCCAGTTTTATTTGGTGATACAATGTTCTAATTCCACCACAATTTGAGGAATTTATAAATATTTGTATTTAGTTTTTTCTCAAGAAAAAAAGATGGCCCCCACAGTTTGCATAGAAATAGCATTGTAGACCTGGCAAAGGTTAGGATCAAAAAATAAAAAGACTCATGGTGTGCAGCATAGGGGGTACCTAGGGTGATAGGTTTAAATGCTTCATTGGCAAGCTTTTAAACTAGTCAAGGGGGAGGCACTGATAAGAAGCAGGGAATTCCCAGCCTCCCCCCACAAAATTAGCGGGTAATTAGCGAGGTAAACACCAAGGTAGAAAGGTCAATAGGGAGCAGGACAGAGGTAAATGGAGAAGGCAAAGTCAGTAAGGGCAGGGATGGGGTGAGATTAAAAGAGGTAAAGCCAGAACAATGGTGAAAAATCAAAACTGCCATCACAGAGGCAACAAGCCTTTGTGTGAAGCAAAAAAAAACAAAACAAAGTAAAAAAAACACTATGGTTCTCAATGGTGGTGGCAGGGAAGATTACAGAGAAAAAGATAGCATTCAGGAAGTACAAGGAATCACTGAAGGAGCAGGACAGAGAACTGTATCAGTTAAAGCAGAAGGAAGCAGGGAAGGCAGTCAGAATAACGAAGGCCCAAACCAAGGAAAAGATAGTCAACTCAGTTAAGAAGGGGATAAAACCTTTATATGTACATCAGGGAGTGAAGGAAGACCAAGGGAGGGATAGTGAGGCTTAATAAAGGGGTGGGGTGGGAAGAGGTGACTGTGAAAAGGCAGAGATACTGAATGAATACTTTTGCTCAGTATTCACAAAAGAAGAAGAGGGGAAGGTACCTAAACCAAACAATAAAAGCACTCTGGACAGAAGAGTCGATACCAGTTCATTCACAGAAGAAAGGGTCCTGAAAGAACTCCTAAAACTTAAGGTGGACAAAGCAATGGGGCCTGATGGGATTCAACCCAGAATCTTAAAAGAACTAAGGAGAGACCTAGTGACACCACTGACTACCCTTTTTAACAAATCGTGGGAGGATGGTGTGGTATCTGAGGACTGGAGGAGGGCAGATGTGATTCCTCTTCACAAATGTGGGAGCAAGGCTGAGGCAGGAAACTATAGACCTGTTAGCTTGACCTCAGTGGTAGGGAAAATGATGGAATCACTTCTGAAAGAAAGAATTGTTGAGTACCAAGAGGCCAGCGGGGTACAAGACCTAAGGCAGCATGGATTCACAGCAGGAAGGTCATGTCAGACAAATCTAATAGATTTCTTTGACCGGGTAACCAAAGTGGTAGACCAGGGAGGGACTGTGGATATGGCCTACTTAGACTTTAGCAAGGCATTTGACACAGTCCCATACAAAAGATTAATAAACAAGTTAGCCAGCCTGGAAGTGGGTCCCAGGGTGGTAGCCTGGGTAACAAGCTAACTGGACAACAGGACTCAGAGAGCAATAGTAAACGGAGTACACGCTGAAGAAAGGGGGGTTACTAGTGGGGTACCACAGGGTTCAGTACTGGGACCAGTCCTCTTTAATGTCTTTATAAGTGACATTGCAGAGGGGCTAGAAGGAAAAGTATGCCTCTTTGCAGATGACACAGAGATCTGCAACAGGGTTGATACACGGGGGGGGGGTGCAAAGGATGAGAAGGGACTTTGCAAGATTGGAGGAATGATAAAAAATATGGCAGCTTAGATTCAATGCAAAACAGTGCAGTAATGTACCTGGGAAACAAAAACCCAGGGGAAGAGTACACAATGGGGGTACTAACAACACAAATGGAAAGGGACCTGGGGGTAGTCATATCAGATGACCTTAAAGTAGGTAAGCAATGTGAGAAGGCAGTAAGGAGGGTTGGGGGAATACTAGGATGTATATGGAGAGGCATCACCAGTAGAAAACAGTAAGTTGTTATCTCTCTGTACAGATAGTTGGTGAGACTCCATCTGGAGTACTGTGTACAGTTCTGGAGACCCTCATCTCTGCAGGGACATAGCCAGGATGGAGGCAGTCCACAGGAGGGCAACTAAAATGGTTCAGGGTCTGCAAAAGAAGCCAGACTAAAAGTGCTTAATATGTATGCCCTTGAGAAAAGGAGGGGGGACATGATAGAAACTTTCAAGTACCTCAAGGGAATTAATAAAATCCAAGACGGGAGCATCTTTCATAAAAAGAGATGTTCAAGAACAAGGGGGACACAATTTGAAGATAAAGGGGGGGACGGCTCAGGGGCAATGTGAGGATGTATTATTTCATGGAGAAGGTGGTGGATGCATGGAACCACCTTCCTGAGGAGGTCATGGGGTCCAAAACAGTGGGGAAATTCAAGAATGCATGGGACAGATATAAGGTAATTATAGTGAGGAGTAGGAAAAAGTAGGTTATTGGGTAACTGGAATCTGCAGCTTATCCAATAGGTGGTGAAATAGGCAGACTAGGTGGGCCAAGCAGTCCTTATCTGCCATGAAATTATATGCACATCTGAAAGGTATGCTAATATTTCTCTTAATTGCAGCTGGAACTAGCTTTTTTGGAAAAACATTTTTCATTGCACTGCTGCTTTAATAACTTTGTCCCCATTCAACAGAATTGTATGAAATTTTACAAGTGCAGTCTGGGGGAAATTCTCTTGACTTAAGTTTTGCAATGGCTGGATGTCTGGATTTTGAGATCTGGATTGTGCAAATAGTGAAACTTCAGGGTTTGGGGCCATTTGTTTGCTTTTACCTATAGCCTATATGGTTTGGAATTTTGTTCTGAAATTTTCATGGTAGAAAGGGTTTGCCCTAGAAAGAGGCCTTTTGTTGTCAGAGTTTTTTCAGTTGCAGGTTCTGTATGACGTCATTATGTTACACAATGAAATGAACAAGGGATTGATTTTAAACTGACTAAATCACATTATTGCCGGTGGGAATGGACTTTTTACATCACTATAATGTTTCTTTATGCTGTTTCTGTGACGGTATTTATTTATTTATTTGAATGGCGTGTAACAATGAATTGCATTTTCATTGGCGGATGGATTAATAATGGACTATATTAAAGGTTACCTGTTCTGAAACACATTAATCTAGCTAACAGTGATCTGATACCTCGATTCTGGAATTTGTGTTTTGGAAAACTACCCCCAAAATATGGTTTTGGGAGATCCCTAAAATCCTAGGTGGAAGCCTTATCAAGGGCTTAGTAAGGGCTTAATTGAAAGAGCTATAGTTTTTCATGAGCCCATACAAAACAAAAAAAATCAGCTCATGAAAGATTTTATTGTATTTGAATAGAAAAACAACTTTAGTTCATAACTCGGCCACTTTAAAAGATTTAAAACCCAAATTTTGAACATGACCTTTTTATGACCCCTCCTCATGAATCAGGTAGGTGAGATTTTTCAAACCTAGCCCATAAGGTGATTCTGTGGTTGCTCTGCGAAATCATCTTTCAAGCGGGATTTGAAAAATTTGTCTTGACTGGGTCACGAGGTGGGACTATAAAAAGACTATGTTGAGAATTTTGTGTGAAAATATTGAAAAACAACAAAGTTACAAAGGAAGGACCCTTCACATCTGAGTCTGTGGGCATATGGAAGTGCAAGGTCCAAAGGGTCCTACATTTCTGCAGCCAAATGGACCCATCACTTGGTGCTAGTCCCAAAGGGCCCTGCATGTCTGCATCTGTAGCTGCACAGAAGTGCAAGACCTTGAAAGCCCTGTGCTTCCGAAGCCAGATAGTACCTTCATTTGGTGCAAGGCCCAGAGGATGATGCTGATGCACAGATACAGATGTGTAGCACCCTCTGCCAAGTGAGAAGTCTATCTTACTGCATAAGCACAGGGCCCAGCATGCCCAAAGAGACCTGTGTGAATAAGGATATGACTCCACTCTCTTAAAAAGGATAGGAATTCATTGCAAAGAACTGTGTTAATGCACCAGTTAGGGTTACACTTAACACCACAAAAGTAGGGAAATGTGGTGTTGGGGTTTCCAACCGTAACTCCTCCCAAGCAACAATAGAACAACAACACACAAGCAACCACAGACAGCCAACATCAGTTGAGACAAACAACATACAGAGATGAAAGAAAGAGATGGCATGCTCTAGAAGTCTGGTGGCAGTGCAGATCAAGGCAGCCAGCCTGCCGAGTGCAAAAACGGAAGAGCTCGGCACTCATGGATCCTGAAGAAATACTCTTACGGCACTGAAGTTATAGTCAAAGTTAATTTATTGGCATCATGTGGAAGACAGTCACTAAAATCCTCTACCCCTGCTTAAACCCACACAGGGTCTTTGTCAGTGGGTGGTTCTCTGGGACCTGCCCCCTGAAGAAAACCCTGTGTGGGCTGAAGCAGTGGGGCAGTGGGTTTTAGTGACTCTTCCACATGGTATCAATAAATTAACTTTGAGGATAACTTCAGTGCCATAGGAATATTTCTTCAGGATCCATGAGTGCAGAACCTTTCCATTTTTCAAGACAAACAACATACAACTATTTCCAGATGACATAAATGCAGTACTAGGTATTTGGTACCACTGAATACATGCATACAACACTCTGAGCTTTAAAAAAACATATTGCATCAGAGATGTTTAGAAACATTATGGTGTGACTGCAGAAGTGGGTGTGTATGGTTTGCGGTGTGCATCTGTATTTACAGCTAGAGAAGAAACACATTGATGGGTGCAGAACTAAAGGCCTCTGTGTGGCATATACTTCTGTCATCAACTTGCACAGAGTAAGATATACACACACCACATTGTAGCTGCAGAATCACACATCTTAACAGGGCCTGCATGTCTGTAGATACAAACAGAAACACAAATACAGATCTATGATACTGAAATCACAACAGTACACATGTCATGCAGACATGGAGCTCCCTATGTAGTCACCATTGATGCAGCAAGATACGACCATGCACAGTGTAAAACATACAGATTTCTTTGTGACTGCAGAAACACAGGTCCCTGTGGGGCCTGTGGTTCTGCAGGCAGGAATAAAAATATGGCACTGCATTTTTGTATCCACATGGACCCCTCAGTTAAAAATATGTTGTGTCAAACTTACAATTACCTCTATCTATACAAGCAGTAACCATGTGGTAACAGTTTCCACAGTTTGACACATAGATGCCTACCTGTGGCTGCAAAAACCCAGCTTCCTGTGAGGTCTGTGGTTCTGTAGCCACAAATACAAATGCATAATTCTGAACTTACAACACAACTACTGTAGACTGCAGAAGCAATAATCTTTCAGTGTCACATTGTCTTAACTGACACATCAATATGCACATTTTATATTATGCACACCCACTTGTGGCAGCAGAAACATATGTTTCTGTTTGTCCTGGGCTTCTATAGCTGCAAATATAAATCCCAGATACCCAAATTGTGAAACTATTTATGTCTGCAAAACTGCAGACCCCTTAAAGGGAGGAGTGCTTGTCCATCCATGTGTAAGCATCCACAAAGTAAGACATACACACACAGTTGTGGGTACAGGAACAGAGACCCCTGTGCAACCTTCACTTTTGTGTATGCAAATACAAACCAGTCATACAGAAATACAACACAAACTATGCAGCTGAAAATCCAGATACACAGTTAAAAACATGCACACCCACTTCTGTAGTCACACTATAATGTTATAAAGCAGCTGTGGTGCAGTATGTTTGTTTAAAGTGCAGTGTATTGCATACATATGTTCAAAGGTATTAAATAAGTGGTACTGCATTTATGTCATCTAGAAACAGCTGTATGCTGTTTGTCTTAGGAGGCTGTATGGTGCAGTGGTTTAAGGCTCTGAGCTGCAAATCTGGAGACCTGGGTTTGAATCTGGACAGTGCGCCGGAGAAAAGGCGGCCAGAAACAGCTGCTCCTGCAGCCGCCGCCACCACCAACACCAATCTGCAGCCCCTTACCGGCGTAAGAGCCTCGGGGCACGGATCGCAGCCAAGGATTCTGCACCTGGATGGTGCGCCGGAGAAAAGGCGGCCAGAAACAGCCGCTCCTGTGGTGGCTGCTGCCACCGACACCAATCTGCAGCCCTCACCGGCGTAAGGGCCTCGGGGCACAGACCACAGCCAAGGTATCTTCGCTAAACTTCTTTTTGAGAGCCAGCACACCTGGGCACCTATGATTGGTGCGGCGCTGACCTAGGGGGACACTGATTGGTCCACCCGCTCGCCACCCTTGCTCCGATTGGTGCGCTCTCCCCATAGACTTTTTTCAGACTTCTCTGGCTCTTTGCTGCTCAGCTGTACTTGTAACTGCTCAAACTTTGTCCTGAATCCCGAAATCGCCAGTGCCGATTAAGCAAAGATTGCAAGTTTTGCACTGTGTTTATTTTTACTGAGCATAGCCTGTATTTAAACTGTAGCCTGTTTAATGATCAAACCTTGCCCTCAATCCCGAAACCGCCAGTGCTGATTAAGCAAAGGTTGCAAGTTTTGCACTGTGTTTATTGTTCTGAGCATAGCCTGTTATTTAAACTGTAATTTAAACTGTAGCCTGTTTAACAATCAAATTCTGCCCTGAATCCCGTAAGCGCCAGTGCTGATCAAGTGAAGGCTGCAAGTTTGTGTACTGTGTTTTTTGTTCTTAGCTTAGCCTTGTGTTAAACTGTAGTTTGTTAATCCAGGCAGTGTGAGAGTAGCAAACGTAGGCTGTGTTTCCCCCCACACGAATTATAGTTACATGTTATTGCTCCTGTCTACTGAACTTTCCTTTAATTTCTTCCTTGTACTGGTGCCGACCCTCTGTACCCCCACCCCTTTGAAGTAAATTCATTTGCTGTGCTTACAGCGGCTGCCTCCCTCTCCTCCCGAGACAACCCCCACAGATCCTTTGTACTACCTATTCAGCCTTTCACTTTGTCCCACCTGCCCTGCCTCTCCAAATCGATTTCTTTGTCCCTCTACCATCACCTCCACCCCCCGCTGACGCTCTGCCATCAGCTTCCCCGCATCCCCGCCCCTGAATTCCTGTGCTGCCCATTTATTACTGACTCAGCTCTTCTTCTTTCCTAGGATTCTGCACCTGGATGGTGCGCGGAGAAAAGCGGCCAAGAAACAGCCGCTCCCTCTGACCGCCTACCCTCCAATCTGCAGCCCTTACCGACGTAAGGGCCTCGGGGCATGGATCGCAGCCAAGGTATCTTCGCTAAACTTCTTTTTGAGAGCCAGCATGCCTGGGCGCCTACGATTGGTGCGGCGCTGACCTAGGGGGACAGTGATTGGTCTGCCCGCTCGCCACCCTTACTCCGATTGGTGCGCTCTCCCCATAGACTTTTTCAGACTTCTCTGGCTCTTTGCTGCTCAGCTGTACTTGTAACTGCTCAAATTTTTCTTCCGCCCCCACCACCCCCTCCCAGGCCTCCTTTAAATACAGTTATGCTCTGCCCTTTCTAGTTCTTTTGCTGTTTCATTGGCTTATTATTGTTTGCTGTCACTCAGACATTGGTACTGAGTGGGGCCAATAAGCCTGATCCTTGTGCAAACATAATCTGAGCTGCTAGCCACCAATCTGATCTGTTCCTGTTCTTCTTTTTTTCCCCTTCTGATCGAAATCTTATTTTGGGATTTTGAGTTTATGTAGGTGGGTCTGTTACTTACTCTGAAAAGAAACACCATATCAATACCAATTTTTAGACCGCACTCCCTGCCACTATGGCCTTCCTCACTGCTCTATGGATTGTTCCTAGCATACAGAGTGCCTAACAATACAGTGCACCCTGAAGTATTTCAATATATCCCAGATCAGCATCACACTGTCTCAACACCTTATGTTGTAACAGCTCACTGTACTTCATCAACCTCCCCCCTTCTAGCCTATTCCCCCCGGTATGCCACCCTCCCCTTACTACTGCCTTCGCCTATGACCATACGAGCACTCACAATGATTACTCTAAACTGTAACTTTAGTGGTACTACTCCCTGTGCAACACGTCATGGGCGATCCCAAAGGAAAAAAGCCATCTCCATCCTAAAAAGCTCCCTAAAGAAAATGCTATTACTGCTTCTTCTCTGCTCAGGTAATGTGGAGCTAAACCCTGGCCCCCCCTCTGCAACTCACCTCACCTACAGATTTTGCAGAGGCCACAGGACTTAAGATGATGATGTTCAATATTCTAAGCCTGACCCAAAAACTTGTACAATTGCAAGCTTGGGCTGCGCATACCAACCCAGACCTTATCATAATTACTGAGCCTTGGCTAAAAAAGACTAATACTGACCAACAAATCTCCCTTCAGGGATACAAACAATTTAGGGCAGACAGGGCTTCTAGAGGCGGGGGGTGGTTATATACGCCAAATCCAAGTACGCAGTCACTAATATCAGCTGCAAATCTTTAGATAAGGAATTTGAGATTGTCTCATTGAAGCTTCATCTCCCCTCTTCAGAATGCATTACTATCACAGGTGGCTATAGGCCTCCGTCTGGTGGCGATGAAGTCCTTAATCTTCTGAAATCCTTATTCTCAGATGCGAAAACAGAAACAATATTTTTAGGGGATCTAAATATGGATTGGCTAACCCATAAATCTCATTGCCTTAAATCCCTTTGCGACGAGCTAGGTCTTATGCAAGTAGTTAATGAACCTACAAGGAACAATGTCCTAAATATTGCCAACAGCTCTATCTTAGATGTGGTATTAACCACTCACCCACATAAAATATCACACTCAGCTGTGTTTCATAACGATATGAGCGACCACGGGATTGTTGTTTGCATAAGATCTCAAATTAAGGCCCGAACACAGCCCATCTTTATAACAAAATGGTCCTTTTGCAAGTTCAGTGCAGCAAACTTCCTTTCTGACCTGGGCATGATCAGTTGGCAAGACCTTTACCTTGCTAAAGACGTCAGTGAGGCAGCCTCCACCCGTAATGTCAATCTTACTAGACTGGTAAATAAACATGCCCCCTTTATCAAAGTTAGGGTACGAAACAACTCTAACCCCTGGTTCACCCCAGATCTTAAGGCAGCCCTCACAGCCCGACACAAGCTCTGGGCGAAAGCTAGACACTCAAAGAAATCTTCGGATTGGCAGGCTTTTAGAACAGCCAGGAATATCTGTGTGAAAAATATCCGTTCTGCCAAAGCTAACTTCTACATCTCTACCCTTGAACAAGCGAAAGGTAACCCACACAAAATATGGAGGACAATTAAATCTATAGAAGGGCGGCCTACTGCCCCTTCCATTCCAGCTAAGATAATCGCAAGTGGAAAGATAGTGGAAAATAAGTCCTTAATCCTTGAAGAACTTAACTCTCACTTTGCCACGGCTGGACTAGCTTTCGACTCTTCACCTTATGCTGGTACTGCGATTAGCCAATCTAATTCCCGCCAATACCTAGCTCCGCACCTAACCCATTTCAACTGCGTGAGATAAATTTTAAAGAAGTTGAAGATTCTCTCCTTAATTTAGATATCAAAAAAAGTGCTGGGGATGATGGCCTGGAACCCTTCTTCCTAATGATAGGATATGCCCATCTCACTGCCCCCATTCTTCATATCTTCAACCTCTTCATTACGTCTGCTACTGTGCCGTCCCGCTGGAAATCAGCACACATCCTCCCTCTGTTTAAATCTGGTGACCCTTGCGATGTGAATAACTACAGGCCTATCTCCATCTTGCCTATCCTCTCTAAAGGTTTTGAAAAACTGATCCACAATCAGTTAAAATCTCACTTGGAAACCTTCTCTCTCATTAACCCAGCTCAATCTGGCTTCCAGGCAAATCACAGCACAATCTCTGCTTTAGCAAAAGTAACCAATGACTGGATCTCTGCTATAGACGCTAAGAAGGTAACTGGAGCAGTCTTCTTGGATCTTAGTAAAACTTTTGATACTGTTGATCACAACTTACTAGTCAATTGCTTCACTAATTTGGGTGCCAACATACCATACTACCCAGTGGTTCTCTAGTTACCTAACAGGGAGATCCCAGAAAGTAAAAGCAGATGGCTTTTACTCTGCTTCCTTACCAGTTGTTAGAGGTGTCACCCAAGGTTCCATCCTAGGCCCTATCTTGTTTTCATTATACATTAATGATCTTGATTCCAATATATCCACGTCTAATCTGCATTTCTTCGCAGATGACACTGTGCTATATACCTCTGGCTCTATGCTATCTGAAATTAAGGGAGTGCTTCAAGCGGCCTTTGCTCAACTCGAACATAATCTAAAAAAGGCAAAGCTCCTGCTTAACGCAAAGAAGACCAAAGCTATGATATTCTCTCGTAGTACCACCACAGGTACCCCCCATACCCCGCCCAAAGACTTTATTGTTACCACGTTAAACAAACCATTGGAAGTCGTCTCCAAATTCAAATATCTGGGCATCTAGATCGATAACAAACTCTCTTTCAATGACCATATTGAGGACGTTTCCAGAAGGCTTAAAGCCAGATTAGGTTTCTTCTTTAGAAATAGGCCCCTCTTTCCCCTTGAAACTTGAAATAAGCTCGTCCAGGCCACTTTTCTCCACCTTCTTGACTATGGCGATGTAATTTACTCCTCTACTACTCTAGCAAGCCTAAATAAATTGGACATCCTCTATCACCGCGCGTTACGGTTTATTACCATCTCCCCCTGCCGTTTGCACCACTGTGACCTATATGCAGCTGTTGGATGGACATCTCTTACTACTAGACGCCTGCTCCATGCTGGTCTTTGGACCCTTAAGCTGCTCCTGCACAAACTACCGAGTTATCTTTCATCTCTCATTAGTATTTCACATAGTGCATACTGTCTAAGGAAATCTGATTTCATTCTGCTCGACATACCTAGGACACGGACCTCCTTTGGTATACGTGCTATTGTGCATGCCCTTCCCTCTATTTGGAACCGACTGCAAACCGTGCTGAAACTAACTAGCACAGTTTCAATTACCTTCTATAAAGTGCTAAGTGCAGCCAAGATAAAAGATAGCTGCAATTGTCATTAAGCCCCTTCTTATCCGTATTTGTGCTTTGCATATTTTGCGTAAGACCATAATTTGCTTTGCGCAGGTTAACTGCTTATTGTTCGCACTGTCATTTAAACTAAGACACTATTTCATTCTCCGGCTCCTGATTCTATAACTACTGCCTTTACTGCAGCACTCCCACTCCTGCTCCCCTTTCCTATCCTACTCTTGGCTCTGTTTACGCATGTACTACTCCGCTACCTTACCAAGCCTTGAATACTTCCCCTACCCTATATTTTTCTGTTGCTGCTCAATTTACTAAAATGTATGTATTGCAAATACCAGTTACCATGTCTCGCATTGTTAGTATACTACCTAGAAATGTTCATCACTCTATACCAATTGTTTGCTCATCATCCAATGTGGTGTCCTCGTATGTAATATCTTGCTTGTATTATACGATCACGTGCATACATGTTATATTACTGTCTATCATTTATTTTCATTTATTTTTATTTTTATTTATGTATGTTCATTATCAGTGTACATGTCACAGGACCACCTTGTGAATGAGCTTGCTCAATGAAGTTTTCCTGCAATAAACTTGAACTTGAACTTAGCTGACGTTGGCTGTCTGTGGTTGCTTGTGTGTTGTTGTCCTGCTGCTTTGGGGTGGTGGGCAGTTAGGGTCGGAAACCCTAACGCCACATTTTTTTCCCAACTTTTGTGGTTTTTAGTGTAACCCGAACTGGTGCAGTAACACAGTTTGTTTTGTTTTTTTGCAATGAAATATAGTGGTGTGGTTGTGCCACTATAGTTAGGGTTGTACGGGCACTTCAGTGTTAAACTCCAATACTTTACTTTAATAACTTTGCAACTGTTCAGTGGAGTTGCATGACATTTTGCATGCACGGTCCTGTGACACAGATCTCTTGAAGTGCCAAGTCTTGTTCTGGTTAGATGTGCAGATTCCGAGATACAGAAAAGTGAATTTTTCTGAATTTTTTCCCATTGGTTTGAATGAGTTTTCTGTCAACTTGGCTAGCACCCAGATAGTTTGGGACTTGGGCCTGAAATTTTCTGAGTAGAAAGGGGCTGGCCCATAGATGTGCCTTTTGCTTGTTTAGTGAAAAAATATTAATCCGTTCCAAAGTTATTTAATTTTGAAGTGTTGAATAACTGGTTCTGAGCATGCTTAGTAAGCACTTAAAAATAGCTGTATGAAACGAAAAAAGAATTCTTTTTTCATATGTGGTCAATCCTTTTTCGTGAGGGAAAAATCTTTGTTTTGTTTTCTACTATCTTGGTGTCTGTTTTCCCATAAAAATTCTAATTTGAAAACCTACAAAAATGACATTCCTCAGAGTGACTAACGTGTAGCTTGCTTATCGGGACCCCCTTAGCTGGAGTCTACACTTAATTGTTTTAGAAATGCCCTTAACATGTTGTTGTTTTTAAGATTATTAAGTCTTGTTTTGTGACTCGTGATATGAAACAAGTTTCTTGTTTCGTATGACGACTCGCGAAAAAATATATTTTTTTGTATGGGGAATCAATGTATTTCAAAGGGGTTTTCAACTTTGGTGTATAACTTTGCCATTTTTGCATTTTTTTTTCACCAAATTTTCAACATGACATTTTTGAGACCCCAACTCATAAACAGTGTTGGTGGAATTACATATATCCAGCAGGAAAGGTGATTTTGCTGTTGCTTGGCAAAGTCACCTTTCAGATGGTATTTTGAGAATTTTCACCACCCTTGTTCATCAGGTGAGGTTGTAAGAAGGTTATGTCAAAACCTGGAGGTCAAAATATGTAAAAATACCAAAGTTATATGCTAACATTGACATTTTACTATGCTCCCTTGTAACCTTTGCAATTTTAAATATTGTAACTCAAGATTTTCAACAAAAACATATTTTTACACCACCTCATAAACGTGATAGCTGTAATTTTCCAAACCCTGGCCAAACTGTGTTTTGGTGTGCTATGGGGTTGCGGTAGTGTGAAATCACATTTTCGGGGGATGTCAACATTTTTATTACTGGGTTCATGAGGTGGGGTAATAAGAAGGCTACTCTGACAATTTCATCTCTGTTTTACTAGAAGTGCACTTCCACACCAACATGTATGTTCACATCTAAGGAGGGATGGAAACTCAGGGCCCTCTCCCCACAGACAAATGAGGATACAATTATACCATCGCAAAAAGTAAGGAAATTCTTTGTAAATAAAGTTGTTAATGCACTAGTTAGGGTTGAAGTGATACAAGTAGGGAAATGTGGCATTAGGGTTTCCAACCCTAACATCCCACTCCCACCCACCAGACAGCAACAGGAAAACCATTACTGTTTCACCTCTCCTGTGTCATCGCTAATCAGGCATGGGGTGTGCCTTGGGGTTGTCAGCCCTAATGCTCACCCCATTCTCATATACTCTACACATCTTAGCTTCTTTCATGGTTGAATGGAGTGAGCTTTAGGGTATAGGAAATAATGGGAACGTAAAAATTGAATAACTTTGCAACAGGTTAATATTTTTGCATCAAACACTGGCAGTTCTGTTATCCAAGTTATTTCTACCATAAAAAAATCACACCAAAATTTCACACTGTCTGGGTGCAAGGCGATGAGGAAAAACTGCAAAAAGTAGTGACTTAACTTTTTGACACTATCTGGATCTCGGAATCTGCACATCCAACTGGAACAAAACTTGCCACATCACAAGATCTACACCACAGGACAATGCATACCAAAGTTTGCGCAAATCCATTGAATGGTTGCAAAGTTATTAAAGTGCAAAAGTTGAGGTTTAACATTACAGGACAATTAAACAAGCCCAAATTGGGGGTGCACCAAATGTAAAATACTGCTACATACTGGTAGAATCAGGCTTTTTATGTTTGCTTGCGCGCATGCGCAAGAAACATTATGTGGAAGCTTAGGAGAGAAGCAGGTTGTGGAGGTGTGGCACTATGGCAGCCAATGGGGCACTGCATTTGGGGGCTTGGCACTGGTGGACCAATGCAGGCCCAGTGTCCTGATGACATTGGTTCTGTTGAAGTGCCACCAAGTTGAAACATTTTCGCCGCTGCAATCAGGGCCGCCTCATCATTGCAGCGTCAGCCATTTCACTGCAATGAGGGAGCGACCCATCATTGCAGGGTGGTACCTTGCCGTCTGCATGCCCCCGACCCAGTACATTTGCCAACGGGGGAGCCCACTCCCTGTCAGTATACTGTAACCCCTCCCCATTTGTTTTGTGCCAAGGGGGTGCCCAATCCCCTCTGCATCATGTGCCCCCCCACAGTCTTTCTTTGCCGACAGGGGCCACAATCCCCCTCAACTTCAGTCCCCATCCTTCCCAGTAAATTTGCCAAAGGGGGAGCCCACTCCCCATCTGCATAATGTCCCCCCCAAAAAATTTGTCATGTGCTGACGGGGTGCCCAATCCCCGTCGGCTACAACCCAAAAACACTCAGGTGGCATGCTGGGAGCCCACCCCAGCATGCCAAATGTCCTGTTAAAAAAAAAAAGTCCCACAATGTTTTTCGTTTTTTTTTTTCTTTAAACCTGTAAAACAGAAAACGGTCCCTCGTTGAGTCCGGTGGCCCCAACCTGCGCCTACCCTCTGCTCACCCTGCCTCTCCACAGCTCCTCTCACCCTATACTTACCTCCGGAGCCCAGTGCAATGATCTTCAGTGGACCGGGAACATGTCTGCACTCTTCAAAGCCGACTGCGAAGTGAAGAAATGCCAGTAAACTATGTAACGGCATAAATAGTTTTTTTTCAACTTTGGTGCATATTGCGGGCATTTTTGGGAATTTTGGTACCAAATTTTCAACATGGGGTTATTGGGACCCCTCCTCATGAATTCAGCCACTGTGATGGCGTTATTCAGTCCCGAAAGGTGATTTCGCAGTCACTGCACAGAATCACCTTTTGGGACCGATTAACGAAATGATAGTGCCACTGTTCATGAGGTGGGCTCTCAAAAAGCCTATGTTGCAAATTTGGTAAAAAAAAAAATCCAAAAAAATGACTGTTTTATGAGCGTGCATTGCGCAGTTTCCACGCACACCCGTAACTTCGCGAATTTGTAATATTTTCATTCTAGATTTTCAACATTGGCATTTTTCCATACCTCCTTATGAACAGTATCACTGTCATTTTACACATCCTGGCCAAAATGTGTTTTTGCACTTCTGGCACAGAATAGCGCAGTCGCTGTGGGAAATCAGTATTCGGGATAGATTGAGAAAATGACAGTGATACTGTTCATGAGCAGAGGTCCTAAAATGCTTATGTTGAAAATTTGGTGACGAAAGTCCATAAAATGACTGTGTTACAAGTGTGCATTGCGCAGTTTCCACGCACCTTTGTAACTTCGCAAATCTGTAATATTTTCATGCCAGATTTTCAACAACGGCATTTTTTCACACCTTCTTATGAACAGTACAGCTGTCATTTTTGAGGAGTGAGTGCTGTAATAATACAGATTTAGTTGTTCTGTTTATTTCTCTAACTGAGCTAAGTACTGAGCTATACTGTTAGGATTGCTGTAATAATACATATTTATTTGTTCTGTTTATTTCTCTAACTGAGCTGAGTAATGCTTGGAGTGCAATAGGATTTCTAACTGGGCTAAGTGAAACTATATGAGAGCTGAGAACAAAAAGTATGGTAGCTGTGGGGTGAAAAATGGACAAGGAGGCTTTAGGATTGCTACAGTAATACAGTATCTAATGGATGAGATTTGAGACTGAATTACCGCGGTCGGCAAGGGGTCAGTAGGGGGACTAGTGTGTGTGTGGGGGGGGGGCAGGAATTTAAGTAAATAGGGGACTAAGAGTTGTAGTAGGGTACAGAACCTGGGAGTAAGAGCCAGTAACATAAGATGGGGACCAAAATGGGGCAGGTGCCACATGTCAATAGGGCGGGCATCTTTGGAAGGGTGGTGGGGTGTACAGGGTGTGGGTCCGCCATGATCCTGGACTGGGCTTGGAGGATGGGGGGAGTGTATGGTCTGTAGATGACTGGCTAGTTTGAGGGAGGAACTGTAGTGGTAAGGGGAGGAGTTTAAGTGTCAGGGCAGATAAGTATGGTAGGCATCCTGGCTGGGGGGAATAGGGGATGGCAAGGGGGGACAGAGGAAGAACAACTAGGGACTGAAACCGACCCCAGTATCAGAGGCACTAGCAGAAAAGAGAGGAGAAGGGAAAGGTTGCCTGAGGCGAGGGGGGGCCTCCTGTTAGGGGAAGAAGAGACCACGAGGGGTACCAGGGGGGAGAGCAGATGGCTGCGAGTAGGGAGGGACCAGGGTTGGGACCAGGTTTGGCATGGAGGGGAACAAGTAGGAGGGGGGGATCCAATGGGGGAAGAGATGTAGGAGGGGTATTGACTAGGAATAGATTTGAGCCTCTGCTATGAGAGAGAAAGGGGGAGCAGGAACATACTGAAGGGGGGATAAGCGAGGCATGAGAGGGATGGCATTCCAACCCCACCCCCCACCCTGTACGCACTGACAGGCATTGAGCTGTGCCTTGGACTCTTTGGCCCCACAGTTCACCTCATTCTATATTGCACCCATTTCAGCATATCTCCTTATGGAGTGGGGTGACTGTAAAGCCAAACACCCCAAGGCACACCTCAGCACTTGTCAGTGTCTGCAGGATAGGGTGAGGTGAAATGGCATGAACGTTATGGCCGACAACCTAAACGTATGCCCCAGTGCCTGTCCGTCTCTGCAGGGTGGAGGTGGGGTTGGCATGAAGTTCAATACTTCACTGCCATTCCTACTCTGCATCTGTCTAACTCCTGCATCTCCAATGCTAATACCAGCAAGCAAACATTCAGCATTAGCAAATGCTTGTTTCTTTACCTTATGGCACTGTGAGCTGTAATTTTCATTGTTTTCATACAGTCGCTATTTTAAAAAAAATCTCCCGAAATGTAAACAAAGCGCTGATTAGCTCCGAGGATGAGCTGCCGCTAAGCTCACAAAATGGCCATGACGTAAGGCTGTGATGATGTAATCTGAACGAGTCCACTACGATGCTTACATTGAAATATATGGGCACTGCTTTATAATGCTTTGTATTGGTAATGTAAGAGCGTATCAGTATATGTATCGATAATTATCTTGTGTATCAGAGCCTGATACACAAGATGATATCAATACATATACTGATGCGGCAGCCTATATTTACTATATAAAGCATTATAAGCAGTGTATATTCAATGTAACATCAGAGCGGACTTGCTCAGATGACATCATCACGTCCCTACATCGTGGCCACTTTTTGAGCCGAGTGGCAGCTCATCCTCAGAGCTAATTGCCGCTTTGTTTACATTTCGAGAGATTTGTTTTTAAATAATGACTGCATGAAAACAGAAAATTACAGCTCACAGTGCCATAAGGTAAAGAAACAAGCCTGATTCTACCAGTATGTAGCAGCATTTTACATTTGGTGCTCCCCCAATTTGGGCTTGTTTAATTGTCCTTTAAACAGGCTATCCAACCCTAACTATAGGGGTACAACCATAATATTTATATATATCACTCATATACCAGGCTCATGCTTGGTGCCCGGCAGAATTGATTTATTTATTATTTAGCTTTTGTTGACCGGGTAAGTGCACTAGGCAAATCCTGCCTATTTTCAGGCACGACCCGGGGGAGGGGGATACAGATGAATGCCAACTGACCTTGAACCAGATTAAGCTGTTGGTGGTATTTTTAGTGAATGAGGGAAATTTGGCCAGGACACCAGGGAAATTCCCCTGCTCTTTTCGATAAATGCCATGGGATCTTTAACATCCACCTGAACTACCACCAATCCAGGCAGATGGGACCTCGGTTTAATGTCTCATCCGAAAGACGGCACCTCAGAACTGCAGCACCCCTTTCATGCTGCACTACAGTGTCAGTACTGGGATATTAACCCAAGTGCCAGATGTGGGAACTGAACCCACAGCCCTCTGATCTCCTGGCCTCAGAGGCGAGTGTGCTACCTACTGAGCCACTGACACTTGCAATATGTCCGAATATGTTCGAATGTGGAGCAAATCAATAACAGGAAGAGAAAACCACATAAAGATATAAAGATACAGCTGCCTTCCAAACCTGTCAACAGCTGAGCAGTGTGTGTGCATGAGTGAGGTACTGAACAAGAGATACAAGTGCAATCATTAGGATTCTTTTCATTGTGCTAACAAAAAGGCAGTGCATACAATTGCCACAATTACCTCTCTTTGTCCTTCTACTGGTGAACACTGCACTTTTCAACAACTTCTTTGAAGATGGGTTTTATTGCACTCTACCAGACATTGAACTGCAGTGGCTAATTGCTTACAGCTTGGCAGAGAGCCATAATAAATTGCTTTAAATCATTGCAGCAGTTATAAAGAAACTCCTTTTCTTTAATAGCAGAAACCTGTTTGCTATTTCTCAGCTATGAAGTGTTAGCTAAGAAATGTTCACACACCCTATTGTGCTTGGCATAATATAATTTGCATTGTAATATATCACCTTCAATCTCTCCTATGATGTCTTTTTTCCAGCACATGAGGGACAATTCTGTTCTTTAGTTTAGTTCAAAAACCAAGTTCATAAGCTGTCGATCAACACAAAGTTCATGAAGTTGCCGAACCTTTAAAGGACATTGTAACAATGATGAGCCAAGACACTAATTTGCATGTCAGAATGCTCTACTTAAAAGCATCATCAAGTCAGAACTTTTTCAGTTTTGGAGCAGAAAATACAGTATAATATAAAGGGCAATTGACTATTTGAGCACCAAAAGAATTAACATGTAAACTAACCACATTTAAAAGAGTTTCAGATTCTGCCGATATAAATACTGTAGGAATTTGACCTTTCTGTTTATGGATAGAAGGTGAGCAGTGATTCCTTTTCAAACAAGAACAACAGAAAACAAGCATTTGTCAATGCTGAATGTTGATTGCGTTGGTCTGCTGGGCCCTCTGTCAGTCGCTCAGTCTGTTTGGTCCGGTGCTGCCGGTTGCTCTTTTGTACTGGGCTCCTGCCTGCATTGGCACCTTGTTCTGCCCACTAAGAATTATGCAGCTGTCCTGACAGAACTCCGCTGAGGTGGCTCACTCTCCCTAACTCACTCGTTCATTCTGTTTCTCCTAGTGCTGCAGGCTGCCCTTTTGTACTGGGCTCCTGCCTCTGTTGGTGGCTTTTGCTGCCCACAAAGAAATCTGCAGCAGTCCCGACACAGGTCTGTTGAGCCTGCTGACAACCCCTCTCTCACTCACTCATTCCATTTCTGCCGGGGCTGCAGGGTGGCCTTTTGTAGTAGGCTCCTGCCTGTGGTGCCGCCTTTTCCTGCCAACAAAGAAATCTGCAGCAGTCACGCTAGAGCTCCATTGAGCTTGCTCACTCCCTCTCTCTTACTCGCTCGTTGTGCTTCTCTCGGCGCTGCAGGCTGCCTTTTTGTACTGGGCTCCTGCCTGAGTTGGCACCTTTTTCTGCCTACAAAGAAATCCACAGCTGTGCCGACAGAGCTCCATTGAGGTCGCTCACTCCCCCTGTGTCACTCACTCATTCTGTCTGTCCTGGCGCTGCAGGCTGCCCTTTTGTACTGGGCTCCTGCCTCTGTTGGCGCCTTTGTCTGCCCACAAAGAAATCTGCAGCAGTCCTGACAAAGCACCGTTTAGCTCACTCACTCCCCTTCTCTCACTCACTCATTCTGTTTCTGCCGGCGCTGCAGGCTGCCCTTTTTTATTGGACTCCTGCCTGCGTTGCTGCCTTCTTCTGCCCACAATAAAACTGGCAGCAGTTACAACAGAGCTCTGTTGAGCTTGCTCACTCCCCCTCTCTCACTCGCTCATTCTGCTTTCCCGGCCAGTGTAGGCTGCCCATTTGTACTGGGCCCCTGCGTGCATTGGCACCTTTGTCTGCCCACAAACAAATTCACAGCTGTCCCGACAGAGCTTTGTTGAGGTCGATCAATCTCCCTGTCTCACAAGCTCATTCTGTTTGTCTTGGCGCTGCAAGCAGCCCTTTTGTACAGGACTCCTGCCTGCATTGGCACCTTTTTCTGCCCACAAACAAATCCGCAGCAGTCCTGACAGAGCTCTGTTGAGCTCAATCAGTCCCCCTGTCTCACTCGCTCGTACTGTTTCTCCCACTGCTGCAGGCTGGCCTTTTGTACTGGGCCCCTGCCTGCATGGATGCCTTTTTCTGCCCACAAAGAAATCTGCAGCAGTCCTGAAAGAGCTCCGGTGAGTTCGCTCACTCCCCCCCCTCACTCGCTCTCTCGTTCTGTTTCTCCCAGTGCTGCAGGCTGCCCTTTTGTACTGGGCTCTTGCGTTGGGCTCTTTCTCTGCCCACATACAAATCCACAGCAGTCCCGACAGAGCTCAGTTGAGTGCGGTCACTCCCCTCTCTC
Organism: Neoceratodus forsteri; assembly: GCA_016271365.2. Lineage (NCBI taxonomy): Eukaryota > Metazoa > Chordata > Ceratodontiformes > Ceratodontidae > Neoceratodus > Neoceratodus forsteri. The sequence continues at coordinate 119,542,806 of CM028129.1, read as the reverse complement.
ACTCGTTCGATCTTCATGTGTCCCAAACAGTGATTTCCCACAGCGACTGTGCTATTCTGTGGCAGGAGTGCAAAAACACATTTTAGCCATGATGTGAAAAATGGCAGCTGTACTGTTCATAAGGAGGTGTGGAAAAATGCCACTGTTGAAAATGTGGAGTGAAAATATTACAAAATTGCGAAGTTACAAGGGTGCGTGGAAACAGTTCAACACACACTTGTAACACAGTCATGTTATGGAGTTTCGTCACCCGATTTTCAACATAGGCATTTTAGGACCTCTGCTCGTGAACAGTGCCACTGTCGTTTTCTTAATCTGTCCCGAACAGTGATTTCCCACAGCGACCGCGTTATTCTGCGCCGGAACTATGAAAACACATTTCGGTTAGGATGTGAAAAATGACAGCTGCACTGCTCATAAGGAGGTGTGGAAAAATTCCACTGGTGAAAATGTGGCATGACAATATTACAAATCTGCGAAATTACAAGGGTACGTGGAAAGTGTGCAATGCACACTTGTAACACAGTCATTAGATGGGCTATTATCACCAAATTTTCAACATAGGCATTTTAGGACCTCTGCTCATGAACAGTACCATTGTCATTTTCTTAATCTGTCCCGGACAGTGATTTCCCACAGCAACCGCTCTACTCTGCACTGGAAGTGAGAAAACACATTTCAGCCAGGATGGGAAAAATGACAGCTTTACTGTTCATAAGTAGGTGTGGGAAAATGGCAATGTTGGAAATTTGGAGTGAAAATATTATAAATTTGCGAAGTTATGAGCGAGCGTGCAAACTGTGCAGTGCATGCTCATAACACAGTCATTTTATGGAGTATCGTTACCAAATTTTCAACATAGCCATTTCAGGACCTCTACTCATGAACAGTGTCACTGTTATTTTTTTAATCTGTCCCAAACACTGATTTCCCACAGCAACTGCGCTATTCTGCGTCGGAAGTGCGAAAACACATTTCCGCCAGGATGTGAACAATGACAGCTGTACTGTTCACAAGGAGGTGTGACAAAATGCCAATGTTGAAAGTCTGGCTTGAAAATATTGCACATTCGCGAAGTTACAAGCATGCGTAGCAACTGCTGCAGCGTCATGCTTGTAAAACAATAATTTTTGGATTTTTCTGCCAAATTTGTAGCGAGGCTTTTGAGCCCACCCTCATGAACACTAGCATCAGTCAGCATCGATCCCCAAAAGGTGATTCCACGCAGTGACCGCAAATCACCTTTCCGGCCGATTAATGCCATGACAGTGACAGAATTCATGAGGTGGGGTCCCAAAAAACCCATGTTAAAAATTTGGTGAAAAAATTCCCAAAAATGCCCGAGATATGCACTAAAGTTGAAAAAACCCTATTTATTACATCATGCAGCTTTCCGGCATTTCCTCAGTTCGCGGTTGGCTTTGAAGAGCGCAGACATGTTCCCGGTCCACCGAAGATCGTCGCGCCGAGCTCCGGAGGTAAGTATGGGGTGAGGAGGGGTGTAGGGAGGCAAGGTGCCAGTGGGTGGGCGCAGGTGGGGGGAGATTGGGTCACGACTGTCAGCGAGGGAAGGTTTTTCTTTCAGTTACCTTTTTTTTTTTACTTAGGCGACATTTGCCACGCTAGGTGGGCTCCCAGTGTGGCAGCTGGAGGAACTGTTTGAGGCGTGGAGCCGATGGGGATTAGGCACCCGTCGACCATACAATCTGTTGCCATGCTGGGGGCTCCCAGCGTGGCACCCTGTAGTCTCTTGGGGGGGCAGAGGGCCGATGGGGGATTGGGCACCCTGCCAACATACGATCTGTTGCCACACTGGGTGGGCACCCAGCGTGGCATCTGGAACTCTGTTGGGGAGTGCAGCACAGCTGATGGGGATTGGGCACCCCCGTCGGCTGTACAGTGTGTGCATGGGGGGGGGGCACGAGCATGCAGTATGCATGCGTGTGTGTGGGGGCGCGCATGAGCACATGATATCTAATCGCTGCTCACTGAAGTGTAGCTCTCCCTTTCAACTGTATGGCCACTGCATTGTCAACTGCTGTCATAGACAGCTGCAGCGTTCATTGGAGAACTGCGGCCGTGCCTGCACACACACTGACTGAATTGGAAGACGGCTGCCACACCTCCAAAAACTCAGATGATGGCACTATGTTTCTTGCACATGCATACAAGCAAATATAAAAACTGCTTAAAACATACATATAGTATATGGTTAGGGCTTATTGCACATTGAAATCAGTGGCTTTTCAAATCTTGTTGTAGGACAGTTCAAAGGTCAGAAAAGTTGTTGTACTATCGTTCTGACGTCACATTGATAGTACAACAAATTTTCAGCCTTGTCCTACCTCCTGATTGGCTGACTCGACTGGCTGCTTCAGAGAAAAAAAAAGTAAAAACATGGCAGCATGATTAAGTGGGCGTGGAGCAGCAGAACCGTGGATCCTCCTGCTTCTGACACAAATAGCCTTAGACGGCAGTGCCGTAGGAAGGCATTTTGGTGCCCTGGGCAAGAAACACATTTTGCACCCCCCCCCCCAGAAAATAGCCAGGGGTCTGGGGTCCGCAAGGCCCTCAGAAGCTCTGAGGTGTTTACATGATCTGTGGTGAGTTTTGGGGATTTTCTTGAAGAAAAAACACACTTTTGTTACATGTTCCCTACCCCTGATTTCAGGGAATATTTTGCTCCCATGAAATATGAGATGTGGGAGACACAGGCTGGCTGGCATCAGAATATGCAGCCACATTGTTATGGACAAGTGGCTGGCCAACAAGGATCATGTTTGTCAAGCGGTGCCTTTCATTATTGTGTTACTGGCCATTCTTGATGGTAAAAATGAATAAAAACTCTAGCCCCATTCATTTCAATTGGGCGCACCCCCATGCTATCCCTGGCTGCATGTCATTATGTGCTTGAGTGGGGGGGGGGGGAATGGGGCTCTGAAAATGCATCAGGCAGCCAATGCTAAAACTAATTTATGAGTAAAATATCTGGATTATTAGCTGCACACATTATTTCTAACCTGGCTAGAACGACTGCCTTGGAGGGCAGCTACCACACCATGTGAGTGGTAGCTGCTATAGGGTAAGTCGTAAATTTGCTTTAAGGGATAAAGATCTAGTGTTCTTGTAGACTTCTGCAGATACACGCAATACACATAATGAATTATGTCTAAAATCTAAATATCATGTTATGTTTTTGAAAGTTTTCTCTGAGGCATCAGTAGCTCTATAGACAAAAAAAAAAAAAAAAAAACACATTATGGCTGGCCCCTTGGCACAACAGCAGTGCTGCCTGTTGCGATGTTGGTGACCTGAGTTTGGGAGCTAACCTGGGTTGCTGTGGGAGGGAGGAAGAGGAGAATCGAGTGTCCGTGGGGAAACCCTCCTCTTCCGAGGAGTGTAAGGCCGTCAGTGCTGGTGCAATACTGCCACATGTCACATGTGAGACCACAGGCAGCAATGCACAAGTAGGAGTAAGGGGTATATGGGGAGGGGAACACCAACAGTGTTACAATCTGTATGCTTGTGTGCATCACAATTTGCACACTTAGTGCTGGCATCCCACCCAGGGGGATTGGGTGCACAAAGTAAATCATTGATCACCCAGGCAAGATAATGAACTGAGTCCAGGCAACCCCTCAGAGTCAGACAGCGAGAGTAGAGCAAACACAGACAAGTCAGGTGGGCTGGTCACCTGGCTACCAGCAGGTCAAGTTCCACTTCCAACATAGTACTAACAGTCAACTAACTTCAACTAAACTTGACTTCCCTTGGCTGCAGCTGCTTCCCCCATAAGAAAACAAACAGTACATACAGTACTTTTGTATAAACAGAATGTAAGGGTGATTGCCCTCAGAGTGGGAGAATGCCATCACATTCTATTTATTTATATACAAAACACAAAAGCACTGTATGTACTGTTTGTTTTCTTGTGGGGAAGCAGCTGCAACCAAGGCCACATTCTCTTATTTACTATAAATAAAACTAAGGAGGAGTGGTGGACAGACCGCCCCGGATGGGCCAAGTGGCCCTTATCTGCTCTCTAATCTAAGTTTCTATGTTTCAGAGGAGACACTGGCATAAAAGGAAGGAGACAATGCTGTAACTGAAATACTGAGAGGTGTAACTGGGAAGAGACACTGGTATAACAGGAAGCTGATACTGGCATAACTGTAACTGGAGTGGGAAGAGAAACTGCTGTAATAACTAAGACTCTGTTTAACTGTAATTAGGAGGAATTGCAGTCTTTGACTGGGTAACCAATGTAATAGACCAGGGAATGGCAGTGGATATGGCCTACCTAGACTTTAGCAAGGCATTTGACCCAGTCCCACGCAAAATATTAACAAACAAGTTAGACAGCCTGGGAGTGGATCCCAGGGTAGTAGCATGGGTGACAAGCTGGCTGGACAACAGGTCCCAGAGGGTAATAGTAAACCAAATGGAGTACATTCTGAAGAAAGGGAGGTTACTAGTGGGGTACCACAGGGTTCAATATTGGGACCAGTCCTCTAATGTCTTTATAGGTGACACTGCAGAGGGGCTGGAAGGAAATGTTTGCCTCTTTGCAGATGACACAAAGATCTGAAATAGGGTTGATACACAAGGAGGGATGCAAAGGATGAGAAGGGACTTGACAAGATTGGAGGAATGGTCAAAACTATGGCAGCTTAGATTCAGTGCAAAAAAGTGCAAAGTAATGCACCTGGGAAACAAAACCCAGGGAAGAGTACCCAATGGGGGGGGGGGGGCAGAGTATAAACAACAACACAAATGGAAAAGGACCTGCGGGTAGTCATATCAGATGACAGTCAACGTAAGGTAGGTAAGCAATGTGAGAAGGCAGTAAGAAGGGGGCTGCAGGATACTGGGATGTATAGGGAGAGGCATCACCAGTAGAAAACAGGAAGTTGTTATCCCTCTGTGCAGACAGTTGGAGAGACCCCATCTGGAGTACTGTGTCCACTTCTGGAGACCCCATCTCCACAAGGACATAGACAGGATGGAGACAGTCCAGAGGAGGGCAACTAAAATGGTGCAGGGTCTGCAACATAAGCCATACGAGGAGCGACTAAAGGAGCTTAATATGTATACCCTTGAGGAAAGGAGGGAGAGGGGACATGACAGAAACTTTTAAGTACCTCAAGGGAATCAACAAAGCCCAAGAGGGTAGCATCTTTCATAAAAAAAGAGATGTGCAAGAACAAGGAGACACAATTTGAAGATAGAGGGAGGATGGCTCAGGGGTAATGTGAGGAAGTATTTTTTTAGAGAGAGGGTGGTAGATGCATGGAATGGCCTTCCTGAGGAGGTTGTGGGGTTAAAACCAGTGGGGGAATTCAAGAATGCATGGGACAGACAGAAAGCAATTCTTGTGGGGGGTAGGAAGAAATAGGCTGTTCATTAACTAGGATCTGCAGCTTATCCAGTAGGTAGGGAAATGGGCAGACTAGGTGGGCCAAGCGGTCCTTGTCTGCCATCAAAGTCTATGTTTCTATGTGTAATGGGACACTGCCACACTGGCATAAATGTGAGCAAAGACTGATATAACAGAGCAGACATTGCTGTAACTGGTATACTGACTTACTGTATCTGTTAGGCTAACAGATACAGTAAGTTAGTATACCAGTTATAGCAATACTTAGGTGACTGACACACATGGTAGGGTACACACTGGTATTGCTGGCAGACATCTAGTAGCTACAGACTAGTAAGCAGTTACTTTAAATAGACAAACAAATACAGAACTTCAACAAAGTAAGAAAAAAAATTACAAATAATAAACACAAAACAGCAACAATATGCTTATTTGCAATTAAATTTGAGTTCCTGGCTAGAAACGTTTGGTTCGTACTCTCTCTTTCTCAGTGCTGGACCAGCACACTCACACAGAGAAAGAGTATGAACCAGAAGAGCGTTCTAGCCAGGAAGTTGGCATTTCTTTTGTAATGATGACTACTACTTTTGTCTCTCCTGCTGCTCTGCTGGAGCCTCCCCCCGAAAGTCAGACAGCAATTCAAACACTGTACACACCAGAAATTCATTAATTTCATTTTATTTTTTCGATCGGATATCCGCCCGGTCAAAGATCCGAAGAAAAGATTGAACTAAGGCAGCGGCGATGATCAATTCACCAAAAAAAATCCAGGCACTCGGGCAGGCACACACAGGGGGCCACACACACACCACACACACACACACACACACACACACACACACACACGGAAATAAAAGTTTAAACTTTTATTTTATTCATCAGGCTCAGCAAGATGACAGTTGAAAAACTTGAAAGCAAGTCTAGTCATCACAGACTAACTCAGTCTCAGTGCCCTTTCCCAATTTGCACAATGTATTTACTCACTCACACTTCACTTAGGACTCGGGAGAACAGATTTTAGACCTGTCCTGGCCTCCAGCATAAACAGTACCCAGTAAAGAGAGGATGGAACTAAACTACGAAAGCAGCGAGTGGGGGCAGACCTCCTGACCTCAGGAGTCAGCAAGACAGGGGACCAGGATCAAGGATCAGGAGGGCGGAGTCAGGGTGCAGAGGAGCATGCAGCTGCGCCAGGCAGCCCAAGGTCCAAACAATTGAAACAAATACACTGTAGTCAAATAATCCTATCCTAATCTCTTTGCCTTCTTAAATAGATCAGTAGTTTTTTTTACTATTTTTTCAAACCCACTCCACAGATCACTAATATAATTGATTAAACAGACATGCTCATTGAATATCCTGCAGCACAACACTGTCTGTACTCTCTCTACTATTTCTCATCTCACATAGTTCTAGACTGCAGCACGCACATTGCTTTTGCCTTATTTACTTGTCATCGGCTGGACCACATGGCTGTCTGAAACTGTACATACATGATTCTTCTTGATGAGGCTGCAATACCATGTGACTTCTCAAGGACACTTCTGTTGGTCCTGGATGCCCCACTACTGGCAGCAAGTAGTAATTACTGTTAAAGTAATTAAAAAAATAAAATTTAAAACGGCAGTACTCACTTTTGAACTTATAGTACTGTGAGCTTCTGATTGAAACTGCGCCCATAGGAGGCTTGCGCCCGAGGCAACTGCCCCACCTACCCCACCCTTCCTACGGTACTGTTGGACAGCTTTGTGTCATGAAACTACTTTTTTTTGTTTATTTTTTTAAATAAAACAGTGCCACTGTCAGAAAGAGTGAGCGGGAGTGGAGAGAAGCCCCAGCCAGTGGGAGCGCAGTGAAGCAGAAACCAGTGGCAGGCAGCGGCAAGACATACAGCGGGAGCAGGAACACCAAATAAAAAATACATGAGGTAACCAGCAATGTAAAAAAAGAAATAAGCCCTAACCACATACTGTATAAAACAGTGGCTGGGCGACCATCCACAACTAAGGCTGTGTTTTCCTCTCGGGAGTGGATGACATCAGTGAGACCTCTCGTGCTTCGCTCTCGAGGTCTCACTTATGTCATCAACTCCCTTGAGGGAAACACAGCCTTGTTGTGGATGGTCACCCACCCCTATTCTATATGTTTTCTCAAGCCTTTGGTACCTGACATATTTTTATTCTTACTTGTAACTGTGTAGATTTTAATAGAATGTGTTGATATTTTAGGCAGTTTTACCTATATTGTATATTTGTATAATTTTTTAATTTTTAGTCCGTTTTATTTGCTTGTTATTTGTACTGTGTACAGCACTTTGAGCCCTTTCCAGGAAGGGCACTTTAGAAATACTGTAAAGCTGATTGACTGATTGAGTACTCCCTTTCTTTCTTTCTTAACCTACCCTAACTTGAGATTAAAACCACAGCTATTTTCAAAAGTATGCACTAACACTCACAGGCAAAGTCTTAATAGAATTGAGTGTGCTCTGTGTTTTCTCTCAGATAAAAAGTTATTCATTCTGCAACTTTGACCTTGTAATGTTTTCCTTTGGATGGTACACTACCTGTTTTCCTTAATGAACTTCTAGTATGTTTTATGAGTTCTTTTTAGAAGGAAGTTATCTGTTCTGTGACATTTGACCTTCGAATGTTTTTCCTTAATAGCAGTCAGCCTGTGTTCTCTATACGGTTTTAAGTTATTATTTATTTATTTAGTTTTTGTTGACCGGCTAAGTGCACTAGACAAATTCTGCCTATTTTCAGGCACTACCCGGGGGAGAGGGATACAGATGAATGTCAACTGACCTTGAACCAGATTAAGCTGTTGGTGGTATATTTAGTGAATGGGGGGACATTTGGCCAGGGCACCAGGGAAATTCCCTATCTTGACTTTTAAATGTAGATTTTAAATCCTTTACAACTTTTTTTGTCTGCTTGTATGATCTGGTCTTTAATATTCTTGTAAAAAAAACTGTCATTAGCTTCTGATGAAGGATTGTATGTAGTCCGAAAGCTTAAGCCCCTGTTTTCTTTTGTAACATCTATGTTGGCCCAGTAATGGTACCAAATCATCTTTTTGGGGGATCTTTTGTTATGAAGATCAATACAGCAACAATAATATTTTTTTGAATGTATGTACTTATGTATTTATTCATTCATATTACCCAAGACTAGCATACCTGTTTGTGAAAGATCCTTCTGTGTTGCTGCCCCACAAAAATGGAACAATCTCCAACCGGACCTACTCGCATGTACGTCTCTTACGCAATTTAAAAGGTTATACAAAGCAATATTCTTTCTGCCTCCATACTGTGACTGTAAATAATCCTTACTATCTTCTTCATGCCTCCCCCAGGTCTTCTTCCTTTCTGTGCCTATCCTCTCTCCCCAACTCTCCTCCCCTTTCTCTATCCCATATGCTTCACTGAACTCTGCAATTTCAACTCCTCTCTTATGGAGTTATTCTCTCATCATCTTTCCTAGATACATGTATAGAATGTTTAATAGACAATAATTATGTGTATGTACCACACTGCCTTTACTAGACCTACCTAGTACTCTAACTTGTGTAGATTTGTTTAACTCCTCTATTTTGTAATCCTTGTCCTGAAAGATTTTTGTCTGATATTTAAGTATAACCACAAGTTATAACGTATCTCTGTACATTAGGGGCTAGATATTTAAAACTGCGCCTGGCAGTGGCATAAGTGGTTGCTCCGCGCAACTGTGTTGGGCTGGAGCAACAAAGGGAGTTATCCAGAAGAGATGTGCCATGGCACATCTCGTCTGAATATATAAAAAAATGCCTGTGGTGCAAATACAGTGTCCCAGTGCATTCCCCTGACAGGTATGAATACCACGAATGGGAAATGTTACAGTATCAGAGATCGCGGGCACACATTCCTGATATTCAGACCCAAATATGCAAATGGGGCCATAATGTAAGCAAAGGTGCAAATGGGCCATTTGCATGTCATTATGGCCCCATTTGCATGAGTTGTGCAGGTCTGGCCAGCACAACTCATGCAAAGCAGGTGGTCCCTGTTCCAGGTACTGATGTAGTACCCCCTCCCCATCCCGTACCGTGATCCCTGTAATAAAGAAAGAAAGATTTAATTCCCTGGTGGTCCACTGGTACCCCCCTCCCCACCTGTAACCCCTATTGCTTGAAACTGCATCCCCACATCCTTGGTAGTCTGGTGGTCCCCCACCCCCACCCACACAAGACCTCATCCCACCTCGCTACCCCCCCCCAGGTCATCGGCAGGCAGCAGACCCGCCCGCACACCTCCATGGCTGCGGACCGAATGACAGCTTACAGTACATGCTGCAAGCTCATTGGTCCACACATGAATTAATTCATTTACATAGTCATGAATGACTAGCTCAGTACACACTGCAAGCCCATTGGTCATCAGTGTGGACCAATGAGCTTGCAGCATGTACTGTAAGCTGTCATGTGGTGGGCAGCTGTGGATGTGTGTGGGTGGGTCTGCTGCCTGCTGATGACCTGGGGGGGTGAGGTGGGATGGGGTCCTGCATGAGTGGGGGGACCACTAGACTACCAAGGATGTGGGGATGCAGTTTCGGGCAATTGGGTTATGGGTGGGGAGTGGGGTACCACTGAACCACAAGGGAATTAAATATTTCATTATTACGGGGATTGCAGTACAGGATGGGGAGGGGGTATCACTGTACCACCAGAGAATTAAATCTTTATTACGGGGATCACAGTACGGGATGGGGAGGGGGTACCACTGGACCACCAGGCAATAATGTGGGTGCTTGTGTATGGTGTTTTGGGGGGGTAGCCATCCATGACTGGCAGTGGCTGTGTTGTGCCTTGCAATATGGCAGCTCGCCTGTAGGTGGCTACCACTTGAGCATGATTTATACATGCTCAACTTTGTGCCCATGTATGCGGCACATCTCCGGGATGTGCCAGCAGATGCGCCGCACATCTTGGCTGAATATGGAGATGTGCCACATATGCATGGGCATGCCCCCTGAAGATACGCTGCATGCATTATTCAGCGCAATTCCCCCTTTTCAATATAGCCACGGGGCGCATTTCTGGGGTTGTGCCAGCACAACTCAGTTACGCCAGGCACAACTCCATTGAATATCTGGGCCTATATGTTACACTTTTTGACATATTATGTGTAGTTTGTTTCCTGCATTGTAGAACAATGTTTTTCTTATGTATGAAATGCTTTTATTCCCCGGGTCGCCCCTGAAAAAGGGACAACTCTGTCTCAGTGGGCCCACTTGGTCAACAAAATTCAAATAAATAAATAAATTTGTTTATTGAAAAATGTTACCAGGAAGAGTATGCTGTGCTGGCATCAGCGGTTTTCCAGATAAATACTGGGGAAGGGGGACGGGGAGCAGTGCAATGCAATAATAATGACAGCTACGGATAACCCAGTACTGTGCAATACAGACCAGGACAGTAATAAGTCAGCAATACGACAATGCGGTGTGCATTAGACAGTTCTAACGTACGTCCAGGGGCGTAGTAAGGCACCAGGCCTCGGGCCGAGTGCCTTCTTCCCTTGGCTGTGCATTAGAACTAATGAACATCCCTGGAATGTCTTATTGTGCTTATAAAATGGTGTTATATTTTTACATTATTAAGAATATTTTAAAAAAAGTGTTTAAACACGTACACTTGCAAAGTTTATCTTAATTCTTAATAAAATGTCATTCTGCCTGTCTTTTTCCTTATTTGCTTTAAGACAATTGTTCTAGTGTGCCATCCATAACTGTAGACTACAGCAGTGTTTATTCTGTAGTACACAACCCAACCCTCTCCACCTGTTAGAGACTGCCCACGATAGAGACACACATACACTGAGAAAATAAAAAGTGAATGGTTTGCGTGCATTGACATTGGCTACATTTCTTGTTATTTTTTTTAAATCACAGCAGTAACAGCTGGATCAGGTATAGGGCAAAGCAGAAAGTTGCTTTTTCAGAAGGGCACCACAGTAACAGCTTTGGTAATACGTGATTGGTGACAACCACGCACTATCGGAATGTTCAGGTTGCTGCAGTGAGCAAATCACCACCATGACGAGCAAGTATTGGAATGTTATAGACTTAAGGAGGCTGTTTTTTTCCCCCTAACACTTTCCAGGAGTTGGCAGAGCTGGCTGGAGCTGGGCAGAACTTATGTGGTTTCCATGGCTCCACAGCTAAGCCCCCAACCCGTATTTGGCATTATGGCCAAAACATTAATAAACATATTTTTCAGAAATTCAGTATATTTGCTGATTTATTTAATGTTCTGCAGTGGAACCACTAAACTTCTGTGTGCCGGAGACACGCTGCTGGGTTATGACAGGAGCGAGCGGATGGGTGAAAAGAAACAAGCTCGCACTGAACTAGTGATTCGATCTCAGCAAGTTGCTTTCAAGCATGAGTGATTTGAAAAAAAAAAGAATGATTTTATATATATTCAGTGGTTTTGTTTTGTTACTGCAGACTCATACTGAAACAAACTTAAGAAGACTGGGTTGTTCCCATCAAGGGAGCAAACAGATATCCTGAGCTGGCGGAGGTGGGGTGGGAGTGGCAATGGGTGTTTACTCACCTGGTAAAGGTGATTGTGTTGGTTGGCATCCATGGCACTCCAGACATTACCTCATGGGTTACAGCCCACCTGATAGGCTAATGATGCACATGACCCAGATCAGATTTCCAGTATATCCAGGTCCCAGGAACCCCTGCTCTCCAGTTTGAATTTTCCATAGCTGAAAGGAAGTTAGTTAGAACAAGAATACAATACAAAACAATACAGTCTTGTAAAGATGAGGTCCTCTACGACATGATAGAAAGCAAGGCCGGAGGCCTGTGTTTATTCCCTATTATGTACAATCTAATTCGAACCGGGGTTCGACTGTGTTAGCAGTGAGTCTGAGTTCTGAGGCACTGGTGTAGGGACCTCCTGTTTCCCTGACAGAGGACGTCTGATCATCCCGAGGAGGGCCTTGGAGTGCCATGGATGCCAACCAACACAATCACCTTTACCAGGTGAGTAAACACCCTTGTGATTGGTTGGCATCCCATGGCACTCCTAGACTACCTCATGGGAGATAAGAAGCAGTTAGGACTCGGGTGGGATCCGGGTGAATCGGAGAGTCCAGGTGTGGGTGCAGCTGCTAGGACCTGGGTAGCGAAGGCTGGCCTGAAGTCCTGAAGCTGTTCCAGTCTATAGTGTCTAGCAAAGGTGTGCAGGGAGCTCCAGGTAGCCGCCCTGCAGATGTCTTCGGAAGACACCGATGCTCGCTCCGCCCAAGAGGTGGATATTGCCCTGGTGGAGTGAGCTCTGATCCCCTGAGGTGGGGTCAGTCGATTCGCCGTGTAGGCATGCAGGACGACCTGTCTGATCCACCCCGCGATGGTGGTCTTGGACGCCATGAGCCACTGTCTCTGGCCCTTCGAGACGATGAATAGTCTCTCCGTCTTACGGATGGGGCGAGTCCTGTCCAGGTAGACCGCGAGAGCCGACCCGACGTCCAGAGAGTCGGGGCTCCGCTCTCGGCCTGAGGGCTACAGCGAGGCAAGGTAGGCAGGTCTATCGGTTGTTCCCTGTGGAACCTTGTCGGGACCTTGGCTGGAAGGCCGGCACTGTTCTCAGCGGACCCCTTTGGGGGTGAAGATGGTGTATGGGCCGCATGCGACAGGCCGAGCTCCCTATTCTCCTGGCCGAACAGATGGCTACAAGAAAAGCTGTCTTCAAGCCGACCCAGAATAGGTCTGCCTCGCTGAGCCGGGCTCGTAGGGTGGCACTCTTAGGGAATCCAAAACCAGAGGTAGGTCCACGGTGCGGCGCTTAGGTCTGGTTCTGGGTCGCATGAGGTCTACCGCCCTCAAGAAGCGGATGGCGTCTGGATGGGCCCAGCGATCCTCGGCGAGACCTCTGGCCGCCCCGATGGCCGCCAGTTGCACCCTTAGAGAGGAGGGTGCCAGCCCCTTGTCCACCCCTTGTTGCAGGAACAGGAGGATCGTAGGCAGGTCGGCCTGTTCTGGTATCGACCCTCTCTGACGGCACCACTGAGAGAAGACGGCCCATTGCCTCTCGTAAGTAGATGTGGTGGATGCCCGATGAGATTGGAGGAGCGTGCCTATAACCGACTCGTGGTACCCGGTAGCCGTTAGTCGTTCCCTCTCAGGAGCCAGGCCGTGAGTTTTAGGGTTCGAGGAGACAGGTGGAGTACCGGTCCCTGCGACGGCATGTCCGGACGGGCCGGGATCCGGAAGCTGGCTAGCGACATCTCCGTGATTGCCGCGAACCAAGATCTGCGTGGCCAGTAAGGAGCCACCAGGATGATGGTGACCCGAGATTCCCAGATTTTGGCCAAAACTTGTGGGATGAGGGAAGCGGGGGAAACACGTACGCATACTCCCGTGACCATACCTGAGACAGGGCGTCCGTGCCCTGGGAGTGAGCGTCTCTGAACCGGGAGAAGTACCGGTCCACCTGGGTGTTGTCCCGCGATGCCATTAGGTCTAGGGACACTGGGCCCCATGCACCTGGATTGTCTGAAATAGATCCGGATGCAGGCGCCATTCTTCCGGATGGATCTGCTGCCTGCTGAGCCAATCCGCCCTGACATTCAGTTTCCCTGCCAAGTGCACTGCTCCCAGGTGTGATAGGTGCGTTTGTGCCCAGTTCATCACCCTTGAGGTTTTCCTTGACATGGCCCTGCTTCTGGTCCCTCCCTGCTTTGCGATGTAGGCCACCGTCACGCGATTGTCGGACTTGATCAGGACCGACTGTCCCTGGATGATGTGACGGAATGCCCTTAGTGCGTGGAATACTGCTCTCATCTCCAGGACGTTGATGGAGAGTTGAGACTCTGCAGGGGACCATGTTCCCTGTGCTGACTCGTCCCCCAGACAGGCTCCCCAGCCGGAGAGGCTCGCGTCCGTCTCGATGGGGATTGGGTGTGGGGCCTCCAGGGGGACTCCCCTCGTCAGATTTCCCGGAGTTACCCACCACTCCAGGGAGGATCTTACCTCGGCAGGTAAAGGAACCATGCAATGGAGGTTGTTCTCGTTTGGTGCCCCGCGCGCTAGGACGTAATTCTGGAGTGGACGCATGTGCCACCTGGCCCAGGGCATGAGGTCGATGCAGGAGGCCATGCATCCCAGAAGTCTCGCCACCTTCGCCACCGTAGTGCGGGAGTGTGACCTTAATTGTCGGGCCAGACTCCGGAGGCTGCGGATCCGGGCTGGTGACGGTCTCGCCCAGCCTTTGGCCGAGTTGATGATGGCCCCGAGGTGTTCTATTTGTTGGGTGGGACGGAGATGGCTCTTTTCTTGGTTCACCACCCAACCGTGGTCCTTGAGGGCCCGTACGGTGAGCTCCGTATGTGCGCGCGCCTGATCCTTGGAGCGGCGTGGATGAGCCAATCGTCCAAGTACGGGACGATGTCCAGGCCCTGTTCCCTGAGTCTGGCCACCAGGGTGATGGAGACCTTGGTGAAGACTCTGGGTGCCGAGGACAGACCGAACGGGAGCGCCCGGTATTGGAAGTGGTGTCCCATGATGTGGAAGTGGAGGAACTGTCTGTGCCTCTTGATGATGGGGATGTGTAGGTAGGCGTCCTTTAGGTCGACGGACGTTAGGAAGTCACCTACTCTGATACCCTGTAGGGTGGACCGGACGGTCTCCATTTTGAAACGACGTGGGATCACGTATTGGTTCAGGCGTTTTAGGTCCAGGATGGGCCTTAGCTCCCCCGACTTCTTGGGGACCAGGAAGAAGATGGAGTACATGCCCTCCCCCTGTTCCTGAACCGGAATGGGTTGGATGGCCCTGTTCTGGATCAGCTCTGCCAGGATCCCCCTGCACTTGGTGAGGCGAGGCTCTTCTTCTGGAGACCGGGGACGAGACGAAACGTTGTGGGACTGAGGGATGAGCCAACTCGATGGCGTATCCCCTGGAGACCACGTCTCGGACCCACCTGTCCGATGTGGTGGCCGCCCAGCGATGGGCGAACAGGGCCAGCCATTGACCGACAGGGGGATATGGGTCCTGGTGGAGGTGGTCGGGTGAGTCGGAGTCACTGTTTCCCCCTGAACCCCCTACAGCGACCTCCGGACTTTTGTCCCCGGGGTCGGAAGGAGGAGGTTTGGTAACCGTGGAAGGCGGGGTTGCGTGAGTTAGAGGGGGGAGCCCTGCCTCGAAAGGAGTGGTTTTGAGCAAATGAATCTCTATGGGTTTGGCTCTTGGCGCCAGGGCAGAAACCTCCGCCTTGCGGAGGAGGGCAGATGGGAGGATCTTGACCGGTTCCTTACGAGGTCCCTACCCTCTTCCTTCTGTTTCAGGTAGTTCTGAGGCCCCTCCCCAAATACATGACTCCCCTTAAGGGGTAGATTCTGTAGTAAAGTCTTAGACTCTGAATCAGCATCCCAGAGCTTCAACCATAGCGCTCTGCGGGCCCGATTTATGATGGCGGCGGCCCTGGCCTGGAGGCGTAGGGAGTCCACTGCCATGTCGGCCAGGTACTTGGCTGCGTCTAGGGAATAATCTAACAGTTCAGCCTCCCTGGACTTTGGGCTCACCTGCTCCTGGAGTTCCTCAAGCCAGCGGATTTGGGCCCGGGAGGTGTAGATAGCAGCTGTCATTGCCTTGGCCGTGGTGCCCTCTATCTCAAAAGTCTTCTTTAGCATGTCCTCAATCCTTTTGTCTGTTGGGTCCTTGAGGGCTATGGTACCACATGGTAGCACAGTCTTCTTGCTCAGGGCCGCCACCTGGGGATCAATGGAGGGTGCCTTGCACCAAGCATCCGACTTGTCGACTTGTACCGGGTACATCTTGTGCAAATTCCTTCGGTTTGGCATTCTGCCCGGGTCTGTGGATTGCCATTCCGCGTGAACCAACTCTTCGATGGCCGGGCAAACTGGGAAGGTCTCTGAGGAAGTGGTTCTTATCCGGATCATGGGATCAAGCTTCGACTCCGTCTTCTCCCCTTCCGGTTCCTCTGTGGACAGCCCCATGGTGGTCTTGATGGCCTTCATGAGTCCGGGGATAGTCTCGAAAGAACACAGTTTGGACGTCAGGGACGGGATTGCTTGCTGGTCGATGTCCTCCGAGTCGGACCCCAAGCCAGGCTCCTCCTCCTCCTCCTCCTCGTCATATTCGTCATCCTTGTCCCCTTCCTCCGGAGGGCTGTCGAGGGATACGCTGGGATGGGGGACCTCTGGGGCGGGCGATTCCTCTGGGGGATCTTTCTGACGGAGGGGCTCCGAGCTGGGTGGTCTTGTTCTGTTTTGGGTAAGGGCCTCCAGCTTCTCCATGATCTTCAGCATGAAGTTCTGCTGACTCTCCATCATGGCCACCGCCGCCTGTTGATTCTGGATCAACAGCGGACCTGGGTCCACCCACGTCGAGGTGCTGGGGCCGGGGTTAGAAGGTGCCAGAGGAGGGGTTCTCTCCATCGAAGAAAGTTCGTCGTCCATCAGGCAGGCTGTGCAGAGAGGACCCGGGGTCTGGGGGAGGAGGGTGGCGCTGCATGCGGTGCATTTCTTTGCCTTTACCATCTGAAAGAGAGAGAGATAAGTCTGAGCGAAAGTCGATAACTCCGAACTGTTTTTCCCCTCTTGCCCCTGTAGGATGCCACGCCTGCAGGCGGGTGGGGGGCGGAGGCAGGGACTGTGGTAAGGGCGCTATGGGAGGGCCCTTAGACAGTCATGGGCAATGACGGGATCTTTCCCTCTACTTTTCTTACCTTCCTTACCCCTTTTTCTCCTTCTTGTGAGGTGGCCGAGGCCCACTGTGGCAGGGGGCCGGGGCCAGCGACTGATGAGGAAGGTACCGCTGGACTCTACAGGGGTCGCTATGGGAGGGACCCAAGTAGGTTGCTCCGCGGGGTCCTACTGGGGTCGCTATGTGAGGGACCCGAGTAGCAGGAAAGAGGTCTCTTCTCTTTTTTTTTTTTTTTGAGGACTGTCCAAAAAAAGAACGGAACTGTGTGGTCCGAACCCCTGATCCCCCATGAATTGGTACCAGATTTGAGGAGGAAGGGAATGTCACTTGTGGGCAGCTGACTCATAGGCCAGCGTAGCAGTCTAGAGCGAGGGTAGGCGTGGCAGAGCCCTGGACCCTCGCTTCTGCCCCTTTTTTTTTTACTTTTGGCTGCGCCACCGCTCCTGCGGGACGCTATCTCGGGGTCTCCTGGAAGAAACCCAGGGTGGAGGAGAGGGGCCGAGAAGGCCCGAGGAGACCAGGCCTCTCTGCGGCCTGAGAGGTCGATGCCGCGCGGCTGGGATCGCCTCAGGCGGAGCGCTCGACTGAGCGAGGCGACCACGCCGCTGGCGGCCTCTCCTGTCCCCTTTGAGGAGAGAGGGGACGGTGGGTCGCGGGAGGACTCCATCCGGGGGGAGATAGGCTCTCGGGAGGCAGGAGGCCTTTCCTCTTTTCCTCCTGTGGGGCGCGTCCCCTTGCGAGGAGTGGGCGGACCAGGGTCCAGGAAACCAACCGCGCTGTGCAGCCTGTGCCAGGGCCTCTCCGGAAGGTCGAGAGCGAGAGAGGTGTGGCCAGTGAAGCGCCGGGCCAGTCGGCCCAGAGACGCCACCGAGCCTATGAGTCCGGAAGAAGCCCAGAGAGAGCCGAAGGAAAAGGAGAGGCTCTCGGGAGGGGCTAGGCGCTGAAGGCCGTGGAGTCGCTGGGAGGAGAGGCTGCGCGGATGGCCAGACAAGGCGAGGGCCTAGTGAAGCCCAGGCCGCGTGGCATGCAAGGGGAGCTGCATGTGCCCGGGAGGGCCTGGAATGCAGGGCCTAGGCCGGGACGGCTGGGGGAGCGCTAGGAAGCGCTAGGCTGCTGGGGACTGGCCTTCGTTTGTACAGCGCTTAAAACGAAGCGCTCCATACAACATAAGGGCATCCCTTAAGGGATATAAGGGGATGCTAGCCATACAAACAACAAGCTGGAATGTCTTTTTTTTTTTTTTTTTTTTTTAAAACGCCAGTACATTTAAGGAATCCCTGAAATAGGGATATCAGGAGACGCCAGCAATTAAGACAATTTGCTGGAATTTCTTTAAGGAAACACCAGTACTTTAAAAACAACAAGCAGGAATTTCTTTTCTTTTATAAAATATTGATATACTTTGGGGCAGCGAGCCTGACCCCAGGAACAAAACCATAAATGCATAAGCCACTTATTTAGATAAAGCAGATAAGATCACTGGTTCCTACCTTATAGGAGCAGACAGGGGTTCTCTGGAGTGCTTCTTGCCTGTTCAGATGCACAATTCACAACTGGAGAGCAGGGGTTCCTGGGACCTGGATATACTGGAAATCTGATCTGGGTCATGTGCATCATTAGCCTATCAGGTGGGCTGTAACCCATGAGGTAATGTCTGGAGTGCCATGGGATGCCAACCAATCACAATTGCAATTGCAACTTTGTTCCCATATAAAAAACTAAACAGCAAAAAACAGTAAAAAATATGAAGTTTAGGTTTGTTTATGTATGTCTATGTTTTGTCAGATGGTATCAGGCAGGGCAATGAGCAGCTGCTGTGAAGTTGTGAAGGGAAAAAATTGTGCAGTCTCGCTAAGCGGGGGAAAAATGGTGGCTTTTGCCATTTAAAATTCTGAGAAGGCTCGAGGTTTTATAAAATTTTCTGTATCCAGGTTGTGAGGACTAGTTTTTAGCCGTGCGTTAGACACTTCTAACGCACAGCTAACAACCAATCAGAATCACCAAAATCACTTCCCCATTTTGTAACATGAAGTATGCACATGTGTAATATTTGCAGTAGACGGTAGACATTGGAGAGAAAAAAAGAACATAGTTCAAAATCAGGATAACAAAGAGCTGAAAAAGATACAATGCAGTGCAAAATAGGATACTGTGGCCCAGATATTCAAACTGCACCAGGCCGTGGCGCAAGCTTGGGCGCAGCTCAACTTGGCTGCGCAGGGGTGTGGACTGGGCGATATTCAACGGAGCTGCGCCATGGCTCAGCAGCATTGAATATCGCACCCTGGCCACCCGCAGTGTGCATGGCACAGTGGCACTGTGCCAGCGCAAGTGGCCAGAGTGGAGCATGGGGATGCGCTGGTGCAAGTTCCATTGCACTATGCACAGCAACTGCGATATTCAAAACTTGACATGCAAATGGGGCCATAATGTATGCAAGGCACAAATGGGGCCATTTGCATGTCTTTATGGCCCCATTTGCATGCAGGTGCGCCGATCCCCGACAACTTGCACCTGGTGCCCTGCCAAGCAGCAGCCGTCAGGGACCGATGCCCCCTGCAGCCGCAATGTGCTCTACAGCCCGATCATGGGCTGCAGCACAACAAGGAAATCCAATATCACTGGTGGTCCAGTGGACTGCTATCTGCCCGATCGCGGGCATTTGTATAATAATAAAGATTAATCTGTCCAATATCCTTGGTGGTCCAGTGTACCGCTGCCCGCCCGATCGTGGGCTAAGTAATACAATGATAGCCCCAATATCCCTGGTGATCCAGTGGACCTGCCCGCCCGATCACGGGCTAAGTAATACAATGATAGCCCCAATATCTCTGGTGGTCCAGTGGACCCCCACCCCCCCCACCACTGAATCCCACTGTCCCTCCCTCCCCGGTCAGCGGCGGGCGGCAGTACCCACCACCTGCCGCCCCTGCCCGCCCGACTGACACGTCCGGTAGTGCTGTATGCCCATTGGTTCTGGCGTGAGCCAATGGGCATGCCTATACCATACGTACTACACATTCAGATATGTGAATAAATCATTCACATATCTGGGATATGTAAGTACGGTATGGCTGCATGCTCATTGGCTCACGCTGTGAACCAATAGGATACAGCCATACCTACGGTCAGTCGGCAGGACTGGCAGGCGGCAGGCGGTGTGGTGTGCTGCCGCCGCCGGCTGACCGGGAGGTGGGGCGGTGAGATTCAGATGGTGTGGGTACTGGACCACCAGGATATTGAGGCTATCGACAACTGTACCACAACCCGCAGGCGGGCAACGTCCACTGGACCACCAATGATATGGACAGATTAATCTTTATTATTATTATACAAATGCCCACGATCGGGCAGACAGCAGTCCACTGGACCACCAAGGATGTTGGACTGCAGTCGTTTTTTTTTTTACGTCCCGATCGGGCATGGGGGCACAAATCACCAGGTGCCAGAGCCTGGTTGTATTACCCACAGTGGCAGCTGCCGTGTTGCGCCTGCAATGTGGCAGCTCACCTGTGGGTGGCCACAGTCGTTCCTTTTTGGATTAACTTTGTGCTGGCGCAGGTAGGGGTTTCGCATGCATGGCTCTGCACATCCCGGCTGAATATCAGGCTGTGCAGGAATGCATGGGCACACCCCCTACCTGCACTTGCATTACTGATGTGCTCCGGCACGTCGGGATTTGTGCCGTGCACTTTTTCCTTTTGAATATCGCGCCAGCGCCAGGGTGCATCAGTGGGTTGCGCATGGCGCAACCCTTTTGAATATCTGGGTCTGTATGTGCAAAATGTGATGTGCAAGGTAGACTAGTGGGGTAAAAAGTAATGTGCAAAACTATAAAATAATCAAATGTATGAAAAACTGAAACAAATAGTAATAAATGACCCTTACACTGGTTTAATGCTTAGCTAAACTGTACTCAATTCATTTCACTGCAGCAAGAACTTCATTAGAAGTAACCCAAAAAATGCTTGACTGGAGGACAGGCACGTAGTTGCTTTCAGAGCTAACAGTAGTGTTGCTGCTTGGTGAGCTGTCAGGCAGTGCACCGCTGGGTGGTCCACATCCTCCCTTTCTACCTTCCACCTTCCCAGAAGCCGAAGGTCTCACCTCTGCAACACATTCAACCCCCCCAATTCTAGCTTCAATGTGGGATTCCGAGGTTCCATCATGAACTTCGGTCTCTCAGGTGGCAACATGGTTTGCCACTAGGCCTGCTGACATTCTTCAGTTTTTTGAACAGAAAAAAGAAATGCGGGAATGTCATGTGGCACTCCCGACCAATCACAGTGCTTGCTTCAGTTATGCGCGAAACACTTTCATTTCCATAAGAGTGTCTCACGCACTATGCTTCAGTAACACACTTCTCACTGGTCACTCATGCCTTCAAAATTTTGAAGAAATAAAAAGGTAATTTAAAAGGAATTTGCACGATTTATAAGAACTTTATAATTCTGGTTGGAAGCCTTCTTATTCTTTTTTTTTCCATAGAGGTTTTTCTCGTTCCTCGGTTCCGCCCAACAGCACCCTCCAGCCCTGTCATCAACCATCTCATGGACGTACTGGTTTTACACCACTTACCCAGGGCCATATGTTGGTGGGCAGCTTGTAGTGTCAGACATGACAGAGCCTGCGGGGGGCACTGGCGAAGAGTGGACCACGGCTTTTCCCTCCTCTTCCACTTTTCTCCGGACGAGTGCCATCATGCTATGATGTGTGCACGCATATGTGCAATGGCCCACATATAGTACGCACCAGGCATCTGGCAGTTATCTCTCCCTTCTCTTGCGCTTCCCAGCTGTCTTCCCACCTGGGCTCCACAAGGTGGCAGTAATGCACCGGGTGCAGTATCCCCCTCCTGTCTGAGGATGGAGAGCAGTCCTAGGGATGCTCCATCCTTCCTCCCAGCCCATCCCTGACAGCCTGTGCTCATTGCCGCACATGGGTCACCAGTGGTGTGAGCTGTAGCCCTTTGGCTGTGCTGATGGACCGCTTAGAGGGGCCTCTTATGGATATGAGTGTTGCTTCTTGAATCCGCAGGATGCCAGAACTGCTCCCATTCAGTTGTAGTTCTCTCTTCCTAAGAACGAGTGAGGTGACACTCATATCCATATGAAACCCTCCAACCAGACCCATAAACTTACGATACAAAGTGCTTGGCCTACTTCCCTAATATTTCATCACACACTATGGCTTTCTCAGGGGATGGTGACCATCTATTAGTCAGCAGCACCCTACTGTCCAGAGTTGTCTGTGTCTGTGTTTTGCTTTATTTTTTTTACCACAGTGACTTCAAAAAGATAATTGACATAGATTCATAAACATTGTAGGAGTAAAAAGGCCTATTGGCCCATTCAGTACGCCACTCCACCTAACTACTCTTAACTGCTCCCAAGTGGCCATCCTGCCCCTTAATTGAAGCCCCCTTCTAATGGCCATCCTGACCCTTAATTGATGCCTCCCTCCTAGTGGCAATCACACCCCTCAATTTATGCCCCCTCCTAGTGACCATCACACCCTTTAATTAATGCCCCCCTCCTAGTAGCCATTACACACCTAAATTGATGCCCTCCTAGTGGCCATCACATGCCCAAAGTGATGCCCCCCTCCTAGTGGCCATCACACCCCTCAATTGATGCCCCCTCCTAGTGGCCATCACACATCTCAGTTGATGCCCCCTTCCTACTGACCATCACACTCTTTAATTAATGCCCCCTTCATAGTGGCCATCACACACCTAAATTGATGCCCCCTCCTAGTGGACATCACACACTTTAATTGATGCCCCCTCCTAGTGGCCATCACACACTTTAATTAATGCCCCTCCTAGTGGCCATCACACACCTAAATTGATGCCCCCTCCTAGTGGCCATCACACACCTTAATTGATGCCCCCCTCCTAGTTGCCATCACACCACTCAACTGATGCCCCCTAGTGGCCATCACACACCTTAATTGATGCCCCTTCCTAGTGACCATCACACCCTTTAATTAATGCCCCCATCCTAATGGCCATCACATCTTAATTGATGCCCTCCCAATGGCCATCACTCACCTTATTGATGCCCTCCTAGTGGCAATCCTGCTCCTTAATTGATGCTCCCTCCCAGTGGCAATCCTGCCCTTAATTGATGCCCTCCCAGTGGCCATCACACACCTTAATTGATGCCCCTCCTAGTGACCATCACACCCTTTAATTAATGCCCCTCCTAATGGCCATCACACATCTTAATTGATGCCCCTCCCAATGGCCATCACACACCTTAATTGATGCCCTCCTAGTGGCAATCCTGCCCCTTAATTGATGCCCTCCTAGTGGCAATCCTGCCCCTTAATTGATGCCCCTCTCTTCTAAACTCACATGCCTGTCCCATCCATGCTTGAAACTGCTAACCGATACGGACTTTACCACTTCTTCCGGCAGCTTGTTGCATTTGTCTGCCACTCTTTCCACGAAACAATTATTGCAGAAGTCTTTCTTGCTAGTTTAAAAGAGTTCCCCCTCATCCCTGTATTTGAGCTCAGGGAGGAGGGTTCTTTGGCATGCACCCTGTTCATCTCTTGTGAGTACCTGTACGTTTCTATCACATCAGCCCTTTCCCTTCTCTTCTAAAAGTTGCACATGTCCCAGACCTGCAGCTGCTCCTCATATTGCTTGCCCCCACTCCCTGGACCATCTTGGTGCCCTGCGATGTACCACTTCTGCTTTGTCACAGATGGCACACACTTCTTTTTGTAACTGTACAGTATATCACTTGTTCCAGGATCAGAAAATACAACTGTCAGTGTCTCTAGGGACAGTGGCAAACATTTTCTTGTTTAGTTTGGATCCAGTCAAACTGGCTATGATTTTCAATAGGCAGTTTTATTTATTTACATTTTTGTCCAGGAAAATTTGCTGAGTTTCAAGCAGCTCATTTCCAGGTGAATCCAAAGGGGGTGCAAAGCAGGGAGAACAATACCCAGTGGGGGGTGCTGGGGAGCTGACAAAGATGGCCACTTCCCTTTAGAGTGTCGCACAGTGAGGCATATAAATCATACTTAAAAACCTTAATATAAATGCTCTGACTGCTTGACAGCCTTCTCTAATTACTGGTCCAGCCACTGCCTGGCCCTCTCTCGTCACCTTTTCCCCTGCCTTGCCTCTCTCCTCCTCTTACCTCCCCCTACCTGCTCCGGTACTGTACTTGCTTCGCTCACGCCCTGCCCTCCATTATTCTTCCTACTAGAAGACCAATATCACAATCTGCACTGTGCACCCTACTCTTTAATCGCCACCCCTTCCCTCTTCCTTCCCCTCTCCCCTTCCCCCATCCCTCTTTTACCCCTAGTGAGCCTTCTATGTTGACCTTGTGGCTCCAGACAGCTCACCTTCCCCTTATGACCCATGCATTTGCACCATAGTTGCAGAAGCCGTCTGCAACACTGGTTGTTTGAACAGTTTGGCTATACAGTTATTTACATTGACTCCTGCTCTTGACCCTGCTGTCTTGCTAGTATATTGTAATTGTTGTGTATCACCTTGTTTTCCTTGTGTCACAATATTGATGTACTTTCTGCTTGACTCTATATATGTTCATTCAACTTGTATCACATATTCTTATCGCTGTTTATATCCTTACGGTTTATGCCATTGTATTGTAACGATTGTGTATTATCCTTTACTCTGTACTTGTTATATCCAGGTCCACCTCGAAAATGAGCCTTACTCAATGGTGACCGCCTGGTTAAATAAAGATTTTGATTGACTGACTGATTGATTGACAGGTCCCAGTGGCAGACTTGGCAGACTGCTTAGAAGATATAATGGTGAAGCCACAATGAAATCAGGCCGGAGGAACTGGAGAAAAAGAGCAAAATGCCTAGTGACAACCCACCTCTCCCTCTGGGCTGAAACAGCTTTTAGAGAGGTGTGTGTCCTTGGGTATTCGCTGCCACCAGCCAACTTTCCTTCCGGCACCTCTTTCAAGTGTACAAACTTGAATAATCACACGTGCAATTGCACAAGTTAAAGTCTGGTAGTGTGTCTCTTTCAGGTGGCGGATGCTACCCAGAGTTTACCCCAGCCAGTGGAAAACCAAATCTTACCTTAGAAAATGACATCAGAGACACAACTGTTGAGCAAATAAATAGCTTTACTTAACAGAAAGTGCAATGAGCATTTACAGGAAATGTATTTACAACACAAGAGAATAACACTTATACAGGAAAAGTAAACAAATGTTTTAAACAACAGATGGCAAAAGAAGAAGGCTATTGCAGAATATACTATCACTAAACTTACCTTCCCTGTCCTTACAAGAGACACTGGGCCTATTCTAACTGCAGACTCCCCGGACATACCATGGTGTCTCCAAGTTTATTTCCTCACAGCTTCCAAAGGCAAGAGAGAGTTCTCTGTCTTACAGAAGTTATATAGTCTATGGAGACTAGGTCATTCCTATTCTCCCTTAAATGCACCAACCAACTAATATGTATGTATTTAATTGTCCCAATCAGAGTGAACACCTATTGGTGACCAATTATATTCCCTTTTCACCTTAAGTTTATATTTGAATGATCCAATCCATTCAAACTGCCCTGTGTCCATGTTTGCAAGGTCTGTGTGTGTCTGGAGATGTCCACTGAGATTTATGACCAAGCTCTTATCTAGCAGCTAGGAATTCCACAAGCTGGTTGCTGCTGGAGGATTTCAGCCTCAGTGTATTTTTCCACACTGCTAAAAAAAAAGGCATCTGCAGAATCCAAACCATTAACTCTTTCCTTCCCATTTCTGTCACATCCCCCGATAATGAAGGCGTGTCCCTTTGGCTGCCCAAGTGACACAGCCGTTCATGCAATTGGAAGTGCTCAGTATCCAGCCAGGCCATTAGCCTGCTCTAGATAGCCCATCCGCATTTGCATTTTGTTTGCCATCATGATGCTGTAAGGTCATGTTGTATGCCTGCAGCACCAAACTCCAACGTCCGTAGTTTACCATTTTGTCCACTGGACCTATGAAGCCAAATCAGGGATTATGATCTGTGACCACAGTAAATTCTCTCCCGTATAGGTAAGGCTGCAGCTTCTGAAGGGCCCACACTATTCCTAAGCATTCCTTCTCAATTGTGGCGTATGCCTCCTGGGCAAAGCCTTCGGCTGAGGGTACACAACTGGTGCCCTCCCCTGCTGAGTAACTTGGCTCAGCACAGCCCCCAGCCCATGATCCGAGGCATCCACATGAACCATAAACTTTAAACTATAATTAGGGCTAGCTACTACAGCTGGGCCACTTAAGGCCTTTTTAGCTCATGAAAAGCAACCTCACAACCTTCTGACCACTTCACTGCATCTGGCTTTCCTTCTTGGTTAGGTCTGTCAGGGCTTAGCCAGATCGCTATAGCGGGGAACAAACCTCGGTAGTACCCTGCAGTCCCTAGAAATGCCCTGACCTGTTTCTTTGTGGTAGGAGTAGGCCAGGCCAGGATGGCATCAACCTTGGCAGGCTCCGGACGGATGTGTCCACTACCCACCGGTGCCCAAGGTAGGATACTTCTGCCATACCTATCTGGCACTTCTCTGCCTTGACTGTCAGACCTGCCTTCTTTAACCTGTGGAACACATCCGCACATTCTTGATGTGCTCATCCCAGGTCTGGCTATATATGGCTATATCCATCCATAAGCCAATGCAAACTCACCTACCCCAGACAGAATGCGATCTACAAGCCGTTGAAAGGTTGCGGTGCATTCTTCATTCCGAATGGCATTACCTTAAATTCATATAAACCAAATGGAGTAACAAGCGCTGTTTTCCCTGGCGCGAGGTCAGAGGTACCTGCCAATAGCCCTTTATTAGGTCTATTGTGGTCAAATACTTGGCTCCCCCCAGTCGCTCCAGGGTCTCATCTGTTCTGGGCATGGGATAAGCATCAGACTCCGTGCAGCTGTTAAGCTTCCGGTAGTCCACGCAGAATCGTGTGGTGCCATCCCTTTTGGGGATCAGTACCACGGTGATGCCCAGGGGCTACTAGATTCCTGGATTACCCCAGTTCCAGCATCTCTTTGAGCTCCTCTTTCACAGTCTGCTTAACATGCTCTAGGTACCCTGTAGAGACTGTTTCAGAGATCCTGGGTCCCTGTATCCACATGGTGCTCTGCCAGCGTGGTGTATCCTGGTTTCTCTGTGAACATGTCTTCAAATTCTCTCAGCACACCCCTAATTTCTTGCACTTGGGCTGGTGTCAGCTGTTCCGAGAGGGTAAGGCTGTCCACAGAGGATGCACCCCTGGCCTCCCAAAGTAGGTCCACCAGTGGATCTACCTCAGTTTCCTCCTCTGGAGCACTGCATACAGTGAGGACCATTTCCTCTCTGTCATGGTAGGGCTTCAGCATGTTAACATGATACACCTTTCGTTTGCATCTCCTGTCCGGTAGCTCTATCATGTAATTGACGTCACTAACCTTTTGGACAATGAAGAATGGCCCCTCCCATGCTGCCTGTAACTTATTCTGTCAGACAGGGATGAGTGCCATCACTCGCTGTCCCACCACATATTCTCTGGCTCAGGCTCCACGGTCATACCAGACTTTCTGCCGCTGTTGTGCAGTGGCCAGGTGCTCCTGAGCAAACCCCATGAGCTCCCTAAGGCGGGTCCTGAAGTTCAGGACATACTCCACAACAGACTCCCTTGGGAGGCACAGTCACCCTCCCATTCGTCCGAATAAAATCTAGTGGCCCCGCACCCTATGACCAAACAGGAGCTCGAAAGGTGAGAACCCTGTGGACTCCTGTGGGACTTTCCTGTATGCAAATAGGAGATGAGGCAAATATTTGTCCCAGTCTCTCTTATGCTGGTCAGCAAAAGTCCTTAGCATGGTCTTAAGGGTTGAATTAAATCGCTCCACTAGACCATTAGCTTGGGATGGTATGGGAGGTTTTGAGCTGCTTTACCCCACTCTTCTCCCACAAACTACTCATTAATCCTGACATAAAATTGGCACCCTGGTCTGACAGTATCTCCTGGGGAAAGCCCACCGCGCAAATATTTCCAACAGTGCATCTGCCACTGGTCCTGCCTCAGAGATGTTAGGGCCACTGCCTCTGGGTATCTAGTGGCATAGTCTACAACTACCAGGATATACCACTTGCCAGTGCGACTTGGGGTGCTCAATGGCCCACTATGTCCACTGCTACCCTCTTGAAGGGTTCATCAATAATAGGCAGGGGCACCAAAGCTGCCTTGGCCTTGTCCCCATTTTTCCTACCACGCTGGCACTGTGGACAAGTCCGGCAATAATTTGCCACATCCTTGCCAATACCAGGCCAGAAGAAATTGTTGGTGAGGGCTGCCAGGCGCCTCACTCCCAAGTGCCCTGAAAAGGGATATCATGTGCAAGGGCCAAAAGCTGCTGACGGTGAACCTTAGGGACTACCAGCTGCTGGAGTACCTCACCAGCTAGCCCTTCCTCTGTTGTACATTCTCTGTACAACAGCCCATTGTCCCAGTAAATGGACTCTTTACCCCCCTGAGAATGCTCAGCCCTATGAGCTATTTCCCTCAGTTTTTCCAGGGTAGGGTCAGTTCGCTGTGCAGCACTCAGCTGCCCTCGTCTGACCCTTCCCAGTGCCCCTTCTGAAGGAAGTCCTGTGGGTTCCTCTATTTGTGACTGGGGTTCTGGACTGCAGCTTCTAGCCAGCCCCTCCCCTGTGCTGGACACTTCCTCAGCTGCTGAGGGTGTGGCTGGACCACCCAGAGTCAACCCCTCTTCCCCCTCAGAAGCTTGCCCTTGTGCCTGACTATGAGTTACAACACATCAGTTTTTACTGGGGTCCAAATCCTTCCCACAATCATACTTACAGGTAGGTCCTCTACAACTCCCACCTCCTTTTCTATATGGCCCCCTTCCCAGCTGAGGAAGACTCTAGCCATTGGTAATGGGACTGGTGGCCCTGTGAATGCCCGGACCTTGGAGTATTTCCCAGGCACGATCTGCTCTGCCCGAATGAGATCTTGCCTGACCAGGGAGATGTTAGCACCTGTGTCCCATAGTCCCTGTGTTACTATTCCATTAACTGTAATGGGACGCAGATTCTCATCAGAGGAGAGTGGTTCTTCAGACTGGACACACCCTACAAACACACCAGTGCCCTTTTGATCACCCCCGCCCCAATATCTCTGCCCCTTAACCAGTTTCTGAGGGCAGTTATATCTCAAGTGTCCTACTTGATTGCAAATATGACATTTCTTGGGACCTAGTTCTTGAGTCCCCTTAGACCAGAGGGCTCTACTTTGGGCTCAGGTGCAGGCTGGTTTCCTTTGGGCTGCCCCATGGGATCCCTTATACCCATGTGCTGCCCCATACCATAAGACTTACGTTGTGTGTGTGGCCGCTAGACAGATACTGGCCAGCTTCCTGCCACCTCTGTAGAAGAGGCTGATGCCCCTGTCTATGAGCTATACATTTACGTCCTCAGGTACAATTTTAAGGAATTGTTCTCTCACCAATACATCTCTAATCAGTTCCACAGTAGTTGCTTTATCCCTCCATCCACCTATCAAGGTAAGTATACAGTTTAACCTGCAGTTCTGCATAACTGTCTTCTGGGCTTTTCTTTAACTCCCTAAATTTTCTTCTATAAGCCTCAGGAGTTAATTCAAAATGTTTCAACAACACTGTTTTTACTTTATCATAATCAGCATAGTCTTCATTACTCATTTTAGCAAATGCATTCAACGCTCTCCCCGTCAGCAAGAGTGTGAGATAAGTTGACCAGGAAGCCTTAGTCAATTGTAATTGATTACATACTCTCTCAAATGACCTTAAAAATAAATCAAGGTCATCTCCCTCTTTAAACTGAGGGAACAATTTAGAATTCATTTTGGCTTCATGAGGTAAACCTCACTCCACCATTACTCATGGTTTGCTGACTGTGGAGGGTCATCATCTCCTTCTCGTGCTGTTGTCTCTGGAGTTCATGCTGTCATTCTTTCTCTCTGTCTGCCAACCTTCTTGCTTCTGCTTCAGCATCCAGTCTTTTGCCTCAATGCCTTGTCTTGCAGCAATAGCTGCAGTCGAGTGCCTCAAGCTGATTTGGGGCCTGCTGCCTCAGTTCCTGACTCACCCCCAACGACTGTCTGCTTCAGATCATGTGCCAAGAGAGTAGCTATGAGATCTGCCTTTTTCTTCTGCTTCAGACTTTCAGGCTGAATCCCCTTTTCCTGGCACCTTTCAACAAGCTGTGGCACAGTAAGTGAGTCATACTCCATGGAGCTCATTCTCTACTGCTACACTATACTGTGCTATCTAGAAACAAATAAAACTGTTGTACAAATGTATCCTCTTGTATATCCTGTTTTGCAATGCTAAGGTAACTGTTCCACTGGCAAACTCTGTATCAGTATGCTACGCAGTCTGCTATCATCACCCCACCACTGCCAACCAATAAGTGACAATCCACCTCTCCCTCTGGGCTGAAACAGCTTTTAGAGAGGTGTGTGTCCTTGGGTATTCGCTGCCACCAGCCGGACTTTCCTTCCGGCACCTCTTTCAAGTGTACAAACTTGAATAATCACACGTGCAATTGCACTAGTTAAAGTCTGGCAGTGTGTCTCTTTCAGGTGGCGGATGCTACCCAGAGTTTACCCTAGCCAGTGGAAAACCAAATCTTACCTTAGAAAAATGACATCAGAGACACAACTGTTGAGCAAATAAATAGCTTTTACTTAACAGAAAGTGCAATGAGCATTTACAGGAAATGTATTTACAACACAAGAAAATAACACTTATACAGGAAAAGTAAACAATGTTTTTAAACAACAGATGGCAAAAGAAGAAGGCTATTACTGAAATATACTATCACTAAACTTACCCTTCCCTGTCCTTACAAGATACACTGGGCCCTGTTCTAACTGCCAGCTCCCACGGGCATACCAGGTAGGGTCCATGCTTATGTTTCCCCTCACAGCTTCCAAAGGCAAGAGAGAGTTCTCTGTCTTACAGAAGCTTATATAGTCTATGGAGACTAGGTCATTCCTATTCTCCCCTTAAATGCACCAACCAACTAACATGTATGTATTTAATTGTCCCAATCAGAGTGAACACCTATTGGTGACCAATTATATTCCTTTTCACCTTAAGTTTATATTTGAATGATCCAATCCATTCAAACTGCCCTGTGTCCATGTCTGCAAGGTCTGTGTGTGTCTGGAGATGTCCACTCGAGATTTATGACCCAGCTCTTATCTAGCAGCTAGGAATTCCACAAGCTGGTTGCTGCTGGAGGATTTCAGCCTCAGTGTATTTTTTCCACACTGCTAAAAAAATAAGGCATCTACAGAATCCAAACCATTAACTCTTTCCTTCCCATTTCTGTCACAGCCTCCGCTTCCGAACAAGCAAGTGTAAGGCCGCCCATGTGACCGCCTTGCAGCCTGAAGAAATGCTGCAAATGCTAGGCATGAAAATGCATCAATTGTTACAGTCAGTGGCAGCAATAAATAATAAACTGGACACTCGTACCGGACGTATGGGCACTGTTGAGACAGCGGTAGAGACTTTGCAAACAGAGTCGCAGGGCGTCAAAAGGCAAGCAGAGTCAGTGCTACACTACACAGCAGCAGTTAAGGAGATGCAGTACCATCGTTCTCGGCTACAACTAGAGAACTACGTCCGGAGCCAGAACAGTTGAATACTGGGAGTGCCAAAAGAAGCTGAGGGGGATCGCTTTTGCTTGTTCTTACCAGACTGCCTAGCAGCTGCACTGGAGCTCGAGGAGAACTCAGTCTCTATTCAGCTCTAGAAGGCATAAAGACAGCCCCAGAGGCAGCAACCAGGTACTGCTACTTCATGGGCTATCCTGGTTGTAATGGTAAGGACTGGTGAAAGGGACCAGATTTCATCTCTCACTAAACAATAAAGACCGGTGTTGTTAGATGGCAAATCCAGTATTTTTTCTCCAAGTATCAGTTACACTACCCGCTAGACATACAAGAAGCTTGAGGTGGTCCGGGAGGCCGGAGTACAAAATGTCATTGTATTCCCTGCCAGAATGAGAGTAGTATACCAGGGGAAGGTATATAGATGGGATTTTCAAAGCCCCATGTCTGTTTATTTGGACATGGGTGCAGAAATCTGCCCAGGAAGTTAGACCCAAAATCGTTGGTATAACTTCCTACACAGAACTTCTGACTTGCATCAGAAAAACGGATGGTATTCACAGTTATATTAAACATTGCCATTAAAAACTATGGAAATGTCACAAATGCAGTCAGGTGTCTGTGAATAAGACGCACATATCTGGATGCATCTGTGTAGATGCAGCACTTGCATCGATATTTCAGATACATGCTGCATTCAAGCAGATGCATCCAGACATATGCATCCTATTCACAGACATCTGGACGAATTTGTGACATTTCCCGCAGTTTTTTGGCAATTTTTGCCACAACTGCCAGACTCACGTCTGTTTTTCTGATGCAAGTGTGGAGTTCCATCTTGGATGTTATTGTTGGACCAACACTTTCTGGTGTAACCTCCTCGGCGGATTTTGGCACCCACATCTGAAAAATTAACATGAGGCTTTGATAATGCCACTCTATGCATTTACAAACACTGAGATGCTGAAAGCTGGGGCCCAAAAGCAAAACCAAGAAGAGAGAATGCAGACTCGGTGGAAGATGATGGTGATTGAACTGGTTGGTAGTCTCTACGCAGGCTGTTCCAGTCAGACACTCTAACCCCCCCCAGTTTTGGGATTCTTTTGGATATTTCCAGCAAGTGCTTTGTGCAGGTATGTGACTTTGTTGAGGGGAGCTGGAAGACAGTGGGACTCTGACAACATGGTTGTTCAGAAAGGGTTGGGACTGCAGAACTATCTAAACCAAGGCATGATTTTCAAACGGATCTGCCCAAGATGCATCTGTCTCTGTTTTCAAAGCAGAAATGCATCTAAATCGGCTGGACCATCTATCAGATGGCTTAACAGCGTCCAAAGTTTGTATCCAAAAATGGATGCAACTGCATCCAAAACCAAACGGGTCAACCAATGAGCATGTATTATGTACTGTACATGCTCATTGACAGTTCCATCGGCGGCTGGCCATCGCAGTGTGAGGAGGGTTGTGCCAGTCATTGGCATGGGTCGGGTTGGTGGTGGAGTGGGGTAGTGGTTCACTACCTGCAGGCATGGGAGGGAGGCCACTGGACTACCAGGGAAATTATTTTTTGGGGTCAGGACAGTGATTGGAGAATGGGGGAGGGACCACTGGACCACCGGAGATTTATTTATATGCAACCAGGCAATGATCGGGGAATGGAGTAGGGGGTAGGGACCACTGGACCACCGGGGATTAATTTATATGAAATGGGGTTGCGATCAGGGACGGGGGGAGGGACCACTGGACCACTGGTGATTTATTTATATGAAACAGGGCAGCGATCAGAGAATTGGGGAGGGACCATTGGACCACCAGGGATTTATTGATATGAAACGGATCGGTGATTGAGGAACAGGGAAGGGGGGAGGAATGAGCGAGGATTTATTTATATGAAACGGGGTGGCGTTCAGGGATTGGAGCAGGGAAGGGACTGCTGGACCACCAAAGTTATTTTATTTATATATGGGGACAGGGGACAGGGCAGAAGAGGGACCGCTGAACCACTATTGTTATTTTATTGATACTGTATATGGGGACAGGGATCAGGGCTTGGGGGGGCCTAGGGGTGCACTCGGGCCCAACACTCATATGCAGATGAGCCAGTAATGGGAATGCAAGTGGCCCCTTAGCACCACGCATGCCCAATGGGCTCATTTGCATGCTTGAGCTGAATATCGCACATGGGGACCACAGCACTCACCATTGTGCACCGCGCTTTACCCCTATGGGTGGTCTTCAGCCACACCCTCTGGTAGCACTGTGCCAAATATGGTGTCCGCTTGCTGTGCGCCATGCTACCAGGGTCTGATATTCAAACAGATAGCATGGTTAGTTTGGATTGCACTATCTGTTTGAATATGGCACCCGAGCTGGATTGCCCTATTTTTTCGCTCGGCACACCTGTTTGCGCACACTGCCATCTCGATCTGAAAATGGGACCCCATTTCTTTTGTGGTGTAGTTCCCTTTATGAGTTGGCAGTGAGAGACAAGACATACTCTGCTGACACTATGAATTACTTCAAATGGTATTATAAGGTGCATTATTTGTGACTGATGAACTGTAACTCTGTAGGAAATCCCTCATTGAGGAAATGCAGTTTTTTTTTGTTTTGTTTTTTTTACTTAAAATCTTTCTGGATAGATTCAGCAGTCTAGGGGCGAGGGGTAATTGGGGATAGACAATCTGTTATGAATGACTAACTCTTGTACCATCTTGGCAACATTGTCCTCTTTCAGGACAGGGCATAATTAAGAACTGTGGGAAATGCTGTTTGTAATTTGGTCACGTGTCATTTGGCTTGTCACCCACACCATTAGAGTAGCTGATGGCTTTGGGAAAATGTTGGAAAGCGTAATAGTTAGGCATAGTTCAGCTTATATTTCATATATCTTCTACAGATTGCTCCTCTTCATTATTTATTAATGAAGAAATTCCCCCTAAAACAAGATCGTTATGCCTTAGAGTTCATCTGCCTCTACAGCTTATTCTCTGCTCGAAATTATAATGCCCTGTTGTGACATCACAGTCTGTTGCTATGGGAATAACTGTGATGTCACAAACAGAGTATTATGACATCAGGTTAGGAAGAAGCAATAGGAGCTGATGAATCCTTAAGGAACAATTATCCTGTTTTCACACATATCACCTCAGTAATAAATAAGGGAAATAAGATATACAGAGCTAATGTGAAATATAAGCTGCTTTGTCTCCAAATACTATGGTTTTCAGAGTTCTTCTTGAGGCATCAGTGGCTCTTTAACTGCTGAACTGAGATAATACAGTATCCCCCTTGGGATGTATACTGTGGAGGATGTTTCTGAATCTTGTTACTGTACCTTGTGCTATATCGGACTGCACTGATGTTTCCTAAAGGAATGTCACTCTATGTATGTTTCTTTTACAAAAGAATAAATATGAAATAATAAAACAATACCCAGTTGGCAGACATGCCAGTAACTGGGTACAGTGCAAGATGCATTTCACAAGGCAATTCTTCTGACCAATTAGAGCGTTATTTTCCTCTGCAGTCTTATTCTACAAAGAGTGTCTCTGACACTGGTGCCCTGGGAACCGGCATGTTCAGGGGAGGATTTTTATTTTTTACACAGCTTTTTTTAATCCTTGCTCCTTGGCATGCTGGGTGGCTGTACCAGCCCTATCCCAGTGCACTGCGGTTGTCCCGAGTCTCTGTCTGTCCCCTGAGACTGGGCGGGCTGCCGGTGAGAGTGGGAAGGGCTTCATTAAGCCCAACCTCCATTTTTTCCTCTGATTTTCTCCCCTGGGCATGGCGTTACATACAATGAGTGTGCAAGTGCACTCCACCTCCAATGAAGCACTCCAAGCGTTCTGTATGCCAGCCCGTCCCCTAGCTACAGGACTTGCATGTGCCAGCACTTGGCTTCTGCAGGTGGCAGTCGAGTGGTGAGTCATGGAATCCCCACTCCACGAGGAAGGAGAGTAGTCCTGCGGGATGCTCAATCTTCCCTCTCCCGGCCAGAGCCCTGACCGACTGGAGTCCGTTCCCCAACCTGGGTCGCCGGCATGGCGGCAGGAAGGCATGAATGCCTCTACCCACCATGCCACTGGGCTGGCTGGATTTTTATATTTTTAATATATTATTGATCTGCCATGATCAATACTAAATTAATACATCCTAGGAGACCAAACTTCTTTTCCCTTTTCACTATATCCTGAGTGTACACATGGACCACTCTTACAGCTATAAGAGTAGTCTCCAAAGACGTATATATAACAGTGGGATACTCTCTGTTACAATTTAGGCAAAAGACTAAGAGACAAAATGAGAGTCACCTCAACGAATCATAGAGATAGAAGCTCAGAAGACTAGGGGGACTTAGTGCCTACCTGTTATACAAACATTTATGGATAGATAAAGACCATTGGTCCATCCAGCCTGTCTGGTCACCACCTCGGTCATGATGCCAATCTAATACTAGAGAGACCATCATTGCTTATATTTTGCCCACACTTCCCTCTAATACAACACTCTTTCGGAGACTTGCACCCTAGTCCAATGAATCTATCCCAACCATGCTTAAAAGCATTTATTGTTTGAACATTAACAAGATCTGCTGGTAGGTGGCGCCGTCTGTCCACTGTCCTCTCCATAAAGAAAAAGTACTTCCTATGCATGCGTTCCTAAAGTTTGCTGTTTACTGGCAGCACATTTTTCACGTTAAGTTTTCCTTTTAATGGAGAACTATGTTGAACATTTTTTGGAGGGCTGCAGCATCGCAGCCTATCTCCTACAAATATAGAAGTTGATGGCAGAAAAAGGCTGCACTGCCCATTCAGTCGGCCCAGCCCTATTTAAGGTTGGATGTGACAGTCCTAGTGGTCATTCGCTGCTTCATCCCCCATCACTCCTCCTACTGTATTTTCAAGTCCTATATAGCCGTTTCATCCATGCTTGATTCTCTGCACTGACTTAACACTGTCAACTTCCCTTAGCAGTGTGTTCTGCTTATCTACCACCCTTTCTGTAAGGAAATATTTCATGACGTCCTTCTTTTATCTCCTCCCACCAGCATCATTGAGTTCCTCAATGTGAACTGCTCTCTCCTGTCCACCTTGTTTATTCATTAAGGTACATCTCGATCATGTCCCCCCATCTCTCCCCCCTCCATCTCCAGGGTGCAGATGCTGAGGTCTTTCAACCTCTCCAAGCAAGGATTCCCTTGTTGTCCCAGGATGACTGCACTACCTCCAGCCTTGTTCCAATATTCCCATGAGAGTGGGCTCCTGAACCTCATGTATGCTGTAGTTCACGTGTGGTCTAACCAGGGATCTGTACAGGGGCAGAATCACCTCCATCCTCCTACTGCTGATCCCTCTTCCTATGCATTCTAGCATCCTATTTGCCCTCCCCACTGCTTGGCTGCACTGGGCCAATTTAGAAACATAGAATTTGATGGCAGATAAGGACCGCATGGCCCACCTAGTCTGCCCATTTCCCTACCTAATAGATAAGCTGCAGATCCTAGTTAACCAACAGCCTACTTCCTCCTACCCCCCCCACTAGAACTGCCTTATGTCTGTCCCATGCATTCTTAAATTCCCCCACTGTTTTTGACTCTATGACCTCCTCAGGAAGGCTGTTCCATGCATCTACAACCCTCTCTGTGAAGAAATACTTCCTCACATTACCTCTGAGCCATCCCCCCTCTATCTTCAAATTGATTTCTTCAACTTCTGCATAATTATCACCTCCAGGTCCCTTTCGTCTGTCATTCTCTCAATGTCTTCTCCCATTTTGTATCCTTGTCTTGGATTCTTGGTAAATATGTGCATTACTTTATCTTCTTTTCATTAAATCTGAACTGCCATACCCAAGACCATTTCTGGTGCTTCTCTCTTTCTCTCTCTCTCTCTCTCTAGCTCCTCTCTCATGGCTCTAAAACACTCCTCACTGTCCACTCATCAGAAGATCTTTGTGTCATCTGCGAAGAAGCAGATCTCCCCAGAATCACAACTGCTCTAGTCTAGTTTAATGCACTATAAACTGTTTATATTTTGACACCGTTATGTATTTACCTTGCCTGTTGTTTATTTTTTCACACCCACTTTGTATATTCATTTGTCTATTATGTCTAAACTGTAACAAATGTTTATCTGTATTGTTGTTCTGTACCTTCCTGGGTCGTGCCTGAAAATAGTCATTGCTATGGCTAGTGCATCTACCCAGTAAACAAAAACTAAATAAATAAAATAAACAGTGTCTGGCAGAAGCCCCTCCCATGAAGTAGGCCTCGACTGCACAATTAATTGGCCTTTGCCATTCAGTAGTCAAGCAGCAATTAATGGGATCTCCTCTCTCTGAAGGAGGGGAGCAGTCATGTTGGGTGCTCATTGTTCCGTCACCTGGTTGGTCCTCAACAACCCAAATCCAGTCCTGAACCCAGGTCGGTGGAGTACTGAATAAAAATGCTACCACTGAGTTACCTGGCCAGCTTAATGTAGGCCTTTCTTTAACGTGGTATGGAACATTGGCAAAATCGCTGCACACTTTGCCATCTGCAGCACCTATAAGAAGTTATGAAGGTGATGTCGCTGTAACTGGTGCTATGATCTCTTGTGTGTGCTCTGCCCAGAATGCCTTGATGAAAGGAGGAGCCTGCCATTACCTCTTTGACTACAGTACTGATCAATTCCTTGGGGTCTAGCAGCTGGCACCAACTGCTGCAACTCCTGGCCACCTCCCGACTCAGCCCCAGGCCCCAGCTAGACACACTCCCTTCTGTCTCCTAATGTACACCCGATCTGACAAACAACTCCCACCTGCTGCTGCAGCTCCCGCCCACCTCCCAACTTAGCCCAGGCTTGGCTAGAGAAACTCCCACCCACTGCCAAACTCCCACCTCCATCTCCTGACTAACAAGTGTTCCCCAGCTGCTGAATTAACACCCACCTGCTGCCAGACATCCATTCTTCTCCTGACTAAATACTGATTTCTGGCTGGACAGGCAAAATCCCCCACCTACCACTGAAACTCCCACCCACCTCCTGACTTCTCTCTCAAACCACAGCTTAACAAACAATTCCCATTGGCCAGTTGACCTGCTAACTCTCAGCGGAGGCAGTCTCGGGGGAGAGGGCTAAACTCCATTTGACTCCCTTTCTGGAGCGTGGAACTAATGGGTCTCCTGATGACTGCCTGATGCACCAGGGAGTTCAGAGGCATCGGCAGTCATGGCAGGAAGCACCCCTTTCAGCAACAAATCTATTTATTTACAAGACATATTCCAAATTGGTTTTCACATGTCTACCCTTTCCAGTGGCAGTGCAGGTCAGGCAGAAAGAGCTCAGCATGGCCCTTTGGACTTTGGATGGGCTGGGATGGAAGGAGAAAAAGAAGAGCAGTTTCTCCCAGCAAGAAGCTATACGGCAGGAGCAGGTGGAGAAAAGAAGATCCAGAAAAAGAGGACAGCGCTGTTGCATAATAGACTTCAGTCTTCAAGGAAAAAAGCAAGTATGGTATAAACAGTTGCATTTGGAGGGATTTCTGTTTATTCACTTAGGTCGGCTTTCATCTATTCGTTACTATAGAGGGTGGCCTTGATGTTGCTAAAACCACTTTAAGACTGATACCCCCTTATGTACTAATAATAATAATAATAATAACTTATTTATAAAACGCCTTTCACAAACCAAGGCGCTGTACATAAAATCACAAATAAAACAAATAGCAATCTTAATAAAATCCATATTAAAATAACATACTCCATAAAATCCAAATGACAACATAACTTATAAAGATCAATTTTCAACGAATGCTTGCGAGAATAAATATGTTTTTAGTGCTGTCTTAAAACGTCCGATGGTCTGGCACTCTCTCACATATAACAAGCATTTGTCAATGCCGAATGTTTTCTTGCTGGCATTGGGATTGGTAGTGTAGGAGTTAGACAGCTGCATAATAGGAATGGCAATGAAGTATTGAACTGAAGCCAACCCCGCCACCACCCTGCAGATACGGACAGGCATTGGGGTGTGCCTTTGGGTCATCAGGCATAATGGCCACACCATTTCACCACACCCCACCCTGCAGACACTGACAAGTGTCACGGTGTGCCTTGGGATCTTTTGGTCTTTATGCACACCCCATTCCATTAGGAAGCACGGGAGATGGGTGCGGTATAGGAGAATGGGGGGTGAACTTTGGGGTCAAGAGTC
The DNA here is from genome assembly GCA_016271365.2 of Neoceratodus forsteri. Taxonomy (NCBI): domain Eukaryota; kingdom Metazoa; phylum Chordata; order Ceratodontiformes; family Ceratodontidae; genus Neoceratodus; species Neoceratodus forsteri. The sequence goes on along the minus strand of CM028129.1, from coordinate 119,502,882 downwards.
CAAGGCATACCTTGATGCCTCTCAGTGACTGCAGGGTGTGGAATGGTATGAGCATCACAGGCAAGAATCCCAAGTCACACCCTGATGCCTGTCATTCTCTTATAGGGTCGGGCGTTATAGTTGAAAAAGCCTAATACCTCAGGCATTCATTGGTATTTTCACTCCAAATTTTCAACATGTTTGTTTTGTGACCCCACCTCATGAACAGGGGAATATCAGTTTGTTAGCCGAAAGCTGCTTATGCACAGTGACTACGGCATTTAGCACCACAGGTGCAAAAATATTCAACAGGATGTAAAATGACAGCTGTACTCTTTCATGGGGAGGTGTAAAAATGTTGCAAATGTGTAGTAAAATATAAAAATAAGTGAAGTCACGGCGTACATAGAAACTGTACAGCACAACCGTAATATAATTAGGTTGGGGATTTCTTACAGCAGATTGTCAACTCAGGCATTTTGGTGCCTCCGATCATGAACAGTGTCACTGTGATTTTCTTTATCTGTGCGAACAATGATTTCCCACAGCGACTCACGCATCTCTGCACTGAAAGTGTGAAAACACACTTCAGCCACGTTAGAAAAATGGCAGCTGTACTGCTCATAAGGAAGTGTGGAAAATGCCACTGGTGAAAATCTGGACAGAAAATATTACAAAGTCATGAACTAATGAGGGTGCGTGGAAACTGTGCAATGCTCACTCATAAAACAGTCATTTTATGGACTTTTGTCACTAAATTTCAACATAGCCATTTTAAGACTCTGCTCATGAACAGTGTAACTGTGATTTTCTTAATCTGTCCTAAACATTGCTTGCACACCAACAGCACCATTATGCTACATGATGTGAAAACAGATTTTGGGGACATATGAAAATTGCAGCTGTACTGTTCATAAGGAAGTTTATAAAATGGACATGTTGAAAATCTGGAGTGAAAATATTAAATTTGCAAACTTAGAGCATGCATAGGAACTGTAACGCACTGTGAAAAGTCATTTTTAGGAATTTTTCACCAAATTCTCAACATAGCCATTTTAAGACCTCTGCTCATGAACAGTGTCACTGTGATTTTCTTAATTTGTCCTGTACATTGATTTCACACACTTACTGCGCCATTGTGCGCTACATGGGCGGAAACACATTTTGGGTGAGATGTGAAAAATGACAGCTGTACTGCTCATAAGAAGGTGTGCTACAATGGCAATGTTGAAAATCTGGAGGGAAAATATTGAAAATTTACGAACAAACGAGCATGCGTAGGAACTGTACAACGCACACTCGTGAAACAGTCATTTTTGGGAATTTTGGCACCAAATTTTCAACATGGGGTTTTTGAGATCCCTTCTCATGATTGATGTCACTGTCATGGTGTTATTCAGGTCCGAAGGGTGATTTTGCAGACACTGCGCAGTCACTGCGCGAAATCACCCTTCGGGCCCGAATAACGCCATGACAGTGACATCAATCATGAGAAGGCATCCCAAAAACCCCATGTTGAAAATTTGGTGCAAAAATTCAAAAAAATGCCTGAGATATGCAATAAAGTTGAAACCCCCCTATCTAGCCCATTATACAGCTTACCAGCATTTCCTCAGTTCGCGGTCGCCTTTGAAGAGTGCAGACGGTTCCCGGTCCACTGAAGATCGCCGCCGAGGTCCGGAGGTAGTATGGGGTGAGGGGGAGTGAGGCTGGGCGCAGGGTGGGTGAGGGTTGTGGGAGGGGGCGGGGAGATTTCTGTGGGCTTTAACAGGTGGAAAAACGGACGACGCGACGCTTGCCACGCTGGGGTGGGCTCTCAGCGTGGCACAAGGACGTTGGGCGGTTGCTCAGCCGACGGGGATTGGGCACCCCCTGCCGGCTCATGAATTGCTTGCCACGCTGGTGGGCTCCCAGCGTGGCACCTACTACTGGGAGCAGTGCAGCCGATGGTGGGATTGGGCACCCCTTACCGGGTTATATGATTAGTTGCCATGCTGGTGGGTACCCAGCATGGCATTTTGTAAGCATTTGGGGCGGAGAGAACGAGCACAGCCGACAGGGATTGGGCACCGCCGGCATACAGTGCGTGCAGGGGGCGCGATGCCTCGGGAAGGTGCTTGGGGGAGCGCGCGTGAGCAGCCTTATCTTATCGCTGCTCACCTGCGTAGCTCCCCTTTCAATCAGAGAACTCACTGCATTTTGGAGCATGTCATAGACAGCTCCAAAATGCATTAGCTTACAGGGGCCGCGCCTGCCAGCATACTGACTGAATTGGAGGAGGAGGTGACACACCTCTGAAATCTCCGATGATGGCACTATGTTTCTTGCACATGCGTGCAAGCAAACATAAAAAGGGAGCACACAATCCACGGCACTTGTCGAGCCACTTCTGTGATAAGGGGCCTAGTGGGACTTTGCTTTCGTGAATGTGCTGCTCCTGGGCCTTGAGGAACTTCTAGTGGTCCCTCATTGAGATGCTTCTGTGCTCCCAGGCCCACAAGGACTTTGTCTTCTACAGCTGTCATTCCTGGTCCTGGCAGGGACTTTAATCCACCCCCAGCTGAGAGACGATTCCATGTCTTTGGGACCAGCAAGTACTTTCCTTCTGCAGCTGTGCCACTTCTCAGCTTGTCAGGAACTTCTGTCCCCCATCGCCACCCACTGACCCATTTTTGTTTGCCCAAGCTCAACAGTAACAACAGCGATGCACGTTACAGAAAGGTGACTGCGCTGCCAGTGGAGCCCAGGTAGGTCAAGGAGAAACACTGAATGCTAGTGCACACACAAAACACACTGATAGAAGTCCAAGTGGATGCAAAAAACATCAGTTTATTCACGTGCAGTAACTGGACACCTGGCAACCCCAGCTCTCTGTGGCATGCTGCCTCTTTACATACACATACAAACACACATTCATACATACATACATATACAGACATACATATGGGTACATTCATACTGTTCAATACATATGCATGCATACACATATACATACATACCTACATACTGTACAGTACATATACATGCATACATATATTTATACACATACATATTGTACATACACATGTATATTATACAGCACATATACCTGTACATGCATACACATATAAAGTATATATAATACATACAGTACATAAACATACATAACATACATACTTTACAGTACATATACATACACACACATACATGTACCCAAATGCATGCGTATGTGCATACATACTAGTACAAGTAATATATAGAGAATAATGGATGGGGATGGTTTGATATGATAATTTAATGCACACCGAGTTGTGGGATGCCACATAAACCCCCGAGGCTTAAGCCCGAGGGTTTATCAAAGCATCCCACAATGATGGTGTGCATTAAATTCATATGAAAACCCTCCCATCTTTTATTTTTTATAATAACAGACCGCAATTTTTCTCCAGCAGTTTGTGAGACTGTTTGGCCCTCACCATACAGAATGTTGGCCAATGAGGCAGCAGCATAGTTTGACTGGCATGGCTCATGAATGTCATAACAACCAGCTGGTTGTTATGGAAAATATCAACCTGGTTAGTACATTGAGAGAAATTGCTGACCAGTTATTATACATGCATTACACAGTACATAATACAAGCATACTATACACCTAGAGTAGAAAGGCCTAGTTCTGCAGCCCACCTCAGGAAGGATAGGGATTGGCTGGAGACAGTGCAGTGTAGGGTAACAAAAACGTTTCAGGGCCAATAGGGTAGGTCCCATGATGAGCACCTCAAAGCACTGAACATGTATTCACTGGACACCAGAAGAGAGAGGGGAGATATAATAAAGACCTTCAAGATCCTGAAGAGAATTAACAAGGTGAACTATTTAGCTTGAATACTAGTTTGTGGTCACATGGACATGAGTGCAAACTGATAGGAGGGAGGTTCAGGAGGGACATGAGGAAGTATTATTTTACAGAAAGGGTGGTGGCACCATGGAACAGTCTTCCAGTTGAAGTGGTGAGTGCTAAAACCATTGGTGGTTTCAAGTGGATCTACGACCGGAGGGCGACAGATTTGATGTCAACTGCTGTTACAGCAACACCGCTATGTCGATCGCGTTTGCAGCTGATATAACGGCGGTCACTGTCTACTGTGTGTTGTTGGGAGCTTTGGCCCCTGAACCCCACATGGAGGGGGATATGTCCCCTGCACCCCCCACTTAAAATAATCAACTCTCAGTCAGAGTTAATTTGGCTAAGGGGTGCAAGACCCCCAAAAGCAGTGCTGGGGTCCAGCACTGACACTACAGTGACCTGGCGCTGTTGTCGCTGTAGAAATGTTGCAGTAGGGAATGTGTACCATTTCAAGCACAGCTGAGACTAAATGAAAAGTATAGTAGGGGCTCAGGGCAGCAGACGCTGGGAGGAGAACGGGGGGATGTATGGGGAGAGCTAGAACCCTGGAGGGACAGTAAGTGCCAGGGCTAAATAGGGAACTCAGGCAGACTGGATGGACCACTGACCTTTTTCTGCCATCATTGTCTATGTTTCTGTGCACACACACATACACATACACATATACATACATTCATATTGTACAGTACGACGTATCCGCCCATACATATATTTCAGGTACATACATGTATATATACACAGACATACATACATACTGTACAGTGCATATACTTGCACAGCTATAAATATGTACATATATAAATACACATACATACATACTGTACAGTGCATATACTTGCATAGCTATAAATATGTACATACATACTGTACAGTCCACACACATGCATACAAATCATACATGTATGTGCATACTGGGCTCGATGCACAAAGGTGCGGAGTGGGTATCTGCTGCATATCCCTGGCACACAGCCCACTCTGCATCCACCCATGCCCACTGCATGGCATGCACGATTGGACGTCCACCACCCCCTCCGCACCGGATCGCCGGTGGCATGTGGAACTACGTGCAGGGGGCGGACTGAAGGAGGCGCGGGGGGCATTCCATCACGCCGTGGGATGCAAGAACGTGAAGAGTGCCTGGTGCAGTTGTTGGCACCTCCACCAGGTTGGGGCAGCCGTAAAGGTGGAGGATCTGTTATGCAGCCCCCTAAGAGCGACAGCTGTGGGCTGCAGCTGCAAGCGGGTCAATTGCACCCCACTGAGGATGCCCCAGCATGTGGGACGCGCTGGGCCTGTGGGTGGCATCTGACACTCCGACCCCACGACACATGTGGCGCTGTGTGCGCCAGTTCCTTGCCCGCAGGTGATCCACTATGGGGTTTGGGTTGGTGGCTAACTGGCCGCCTGCCTAGATCTGCACCAACCACCCGTGGGCCTGCATACCAGGGGGGCAGGGCCGCTTACGGCAGACACGCGGTGGCCACTGTTTGTGAATATGGCCATCCACGGATCTCCAATGGTTGCGGAGTTGCACATGCGGGCTATGCGCCTCTGGCATGTATTACCTGCCCCTTCATGCATAGGGGCCTTTTTACATACACATACACATTCTTATACATAACTTACAGTACAGACACTGACACATACACATTCTCGTACATACATACATACATAATTTACAGTACATACACATACATATGTAAAGAGTGGACATACAGTTTTAAGATGCAAAGAGGCCATTGGCCATCAAGTTCATCCTTGCCACAGCTCAGTACAAATACCCTGTCACTCCTTTTTCTAGCACACACCTGTTGAGGCTGAGCCTTCAAGGCTGATACAGTATCAACTGATATCATATGCATACCTCTCAACTGCTATGAATTTCGCATAGCGCTATGATTTTCACACTCAGATTTACCCTTGCTCCGCAAAGGTTTACTGATGTTCCTCATAATGTTAGAGCTATTTCTGGACACATAAACTATTAAGTCATTGAACTAAGTTGATAGAAACAGTCCTTATCACTAACTATATGGGGCCCAATATCTGTAGGCATACTATGTTTAAAATAAGAAAGTGCTACACATTCTGGCTATTTGCTATGATTTTTGAAGGCCAGTATTATGATTTTTAATGCTGAGAGGTTGCGAGGTACGATCAGATGCTCTGAAAGTCCATTCCAAGTGTCACCATGTGACTCATATACAAAAGGTCAAAAATAAAGGTTCCTTGGTGTGCAGCAGGCTAGCAACTACCTTGCTGGCTCTGACAGCTCAGCCAATCAGAATTCTGCATTCTAATACATCTGACTTATGCTGCTGGCTCCTAGATGGTGTTCTGTCCTTTCCTACGATTCACATGAGCGAAGAGCTCCTCCCTCTGGTACAGTGAAGAACTACTGAAAACCACTGAAAGCTGACGTTTGTTTACCAGGTGTTTTCTGTAGTTAAGAGCTGCTTTTATCATTTGAAAAATATCTCCTGACTGCATCCACTGCTTGATTCTGCTGATCTTTGTCACCTTAGTTAACACCCTTGACTTTTCTCATCTTGCCTACTGTTGTGCACTCTACAAAGGCTTACCCAAAGGTCAACTGCATTGACTGTAGCCGATTCAGAATGCAGCTCTCGACATGCCTTCCAGAGATCTTAGGTTGGGGCTCAGGGCAGCAGACGCTGGGAGGAGAATGGGGATGTATGAGGAGAGCTAGAACCTTGAGGACAGTGCTTCAGGTGCCACTACTAAAATTAAAATCTGCTGGTGGCTGGACTTGTCTGATGGCTGCCCAACCTCTGGAATTCTTTACTTGAGAGGAGTCACACTGCTGTGATGTTTAAAAATACACTAAAAGTTACCTACTCCATTTAGCGTTTGGAAAGCTTTCTGGTTGGGCTGTGTATGGTTTCTTTCATTCATTGTTTGTGTTTTTATGAATGGAATTTAATGCATGATTGTTTGATGTCTGTTGTAATATGGTTTGTGTTAGTTATGGTTAAATTACTATACCTGTACCGGTGCTCCAAGCCTTGCATGTGCAGCAGTGGTAGTAGCAGCATATTTATTTCTTAGGTGCCCAATCCCTCAGGCCCTGGGCACCTTACAAAACAAATCAAACAGAGATGAACAGCAGCATCTAAATATCTTACACTGCAAATTTAAACCATAAATACAACAGTTTATGAGTCCATTGGGTAAGCCCTTATGAACAAAACAAAAAGTTTTAAACCCTGCTTAAAACAATCAACTGAGGGTGGCCTCCCAAAACTCATGCGGCAGCTTGTTCCAGAAAACTGGAGCTGCTACTGCAAAGCCCAGTCCCCACATTCGAAGTCTGGGAACCTTTAAGAGGCCAACCCGTGGAGAGGGTGGTCAGGAGCATATGGACACAGGAGTTTTTATGTAGCCAGGGCCCCAATCATGTAGGGCCTCCCCCCTATTGTTTAACCAGGTGAGACACACTAAGCTGAAAGCTTGTTTACAGGTGCAACCTGGGAGCACAGGGAAATTAAGTGACTTGCTCAGGGTCACACAGTATACAAATGGGGGCTGTGGGATTCAAACCCAGGTCTCCAGATTTGCAGCTCAGAGCCTTAAATCACTCCACTATACTGCCTCCTTCTAAAAAATTAAAAAAAAAAAAAATCAGATAAATCAATTAACAAAATAATGAACTAACCAACTAGCTATAAGTAGATCTGCACCAATATCATTTATTTCTTTACCTAGGCCATCAAAGCCCAGTTGCACTGCAACCTCATCATTTGTAGAGACCTGCTTCTGAATTTTGTGCAGCTGTGAGGACTAAAGTGATGAAGTCATCCTCACTTATTCAAAGTCGCTCAATGCTGAGTCAGTGCATGGTTCTAGTAGGATTCAAACCTGGGACTTTCTAGTTCATGGACCTGTGCTTTAACTACTTGTACCACACTGCCTATCAAAATTGCTTGGACAACAATGATAAAAGATCCAGTTAAACATTAGCCCATTACTAGCATGATCTTCTTTGCCCATGTGCAAAAAAGGTTTGCAATCCCAATAAGTTCTTACCCTGTTAACATTAAGCAATGAAGCATGACAGGGTGTGTGTTATTGTGGGAGAATGGCACACTTTGGGAAGTGAGGCACGAGACACTGCCAAATGCCTTACGCATCTCGAGAAGAGTCGTTATCTCACAATCACGTACACACACTGGTGTGCCTTATTGGGATTCTACTATGGTTTCTCCGATTTTTATTTCAAAACTGAGTAATTAGGTTTTTCTGGCATGTCTGCTATGCTGGAATAAAGCACGTTCATGTGATCGCATCTGACCAATCGGTTCTACGATGCCGGTTGACAACACTTTTGTCAATCAGCATCACATTGAGGAGGATTTATGTTGACGCGAAGTTGTGGTCAACATAAATCCTGGGGAGTGTCTCCCTGTCCCATGTTGTTCACAGGGGCTTTGCTCCTGAACCCTCATGCTGGGGACTCTACCCCCACCCTGTACTTTAGATTCTCTAACCCAGTTGGAGTTGATTTGGGGAGGGGTGTAGGACCAGGAGACAGTGTGCCCCTGTCTCAGTCACACCAATACAGCAACCTGTTGGCAAAGTGTCGATTTGCTGACAGCGAGGCATGTTGCTGTGTTGGTGTCACCATCAGGTTGGCATACCTGATCAATCACAGGTCATAGCTTCACTAAACTATTTTAGTGTAAGAGAATATACGGGTTGCCGCAATCTTTTTTATTTTTTATTATATATATATAAATATATGTATAGGTGTTTATCTCCTTATTCCTCACAATTGTCCCATGCTAACTGACCCCCAACCCCGTCACCCGGTCTTGCCAGGACTTACCCAGAGCATGCCGGTTGCCGAGTGCTGAACCTCACGAAGGTCGGTCATCATCATCATGCAGCTATGAGGTGTTTTGCCTCCATTTTCGTCCTTCCCATTACTGGGACACACATGCAGGATGTGCATGCCCGTGGATGTCATGCAGCATCCTCCTTTCCAACAGCCTACTTCTTCCTACCGCCACCCCCTAGAATTGCCTTATGACTGTCCCATGCATTCTTGAATTCCATCACTGTTTTTGACTCCACAACCTCCACAGGAAGGCCGTTCCATGCATCCACAACCCTCTCTGTGAAAAAATACTTCCTTACATTACCTCTGAGCCACCCCCATCTTCCAATTGTGCCCCCTTGTTCTTGCACACCTCTTGTTTCTGAAAGATGCTACCCTCTTGGACTTTGTTGATTCCCTTGAGGTACTTGAAAGTTTCTATCATGTCCCCTCTCCCTCCTTTCCTCGAGGCTATACATATTAAGCTCCATAAGTCTCTCTTCATATGTCTTCTGGTGCAGACCTGCACCATTTAGTTGCCCTCCTCTAGACAGCTTCCATCCTGTCTATGTCTTCATGGGAGACTGGGTCTGCAGAACTGCACACAGTACTCCAGATGGGGTCTCCCAGCCTCTGTACAGATGGATAACAACTTCCTGTTTTCTACTGGTGATGCTCTCCTATGCATCCCAGTATCCCCCAGACCTCCTTACTGCCCTCTCACATTGCTTGCCCACCTTTAGGTAATCTAATATGACTACCCCCAGATCCCTTTCCATTTTTGTTGTTGTTAGTATCTCACCCACCATTGTGTACTCTTCCCCTGGGTTTTTGCTTCCCAGGTGCATTACTTCTTAGCACTGAATCTAAGCTGCCATACATTTGACCATTCTTCCAACCTTGCTAAGTCCTTCTCATCCTTTCCACCCCACCTTGTGTATCAACTCTGTTGCAGATCATTGTGTCGTTTGCAAAGAGACATACTTTTTCTCCTTCTAGTCACTTTAGTACCTCCCAGCCGCAACTCCCTTATCCACAGGCTTACCCATTTCCAGCTGCTCCTTTTCAGCATACCTTGGGTGGAGTACAGCAGCACTGAGTGATGGACAGTGGAAGGGCTGCACTTTTAAATGCCTGGCACACATGTGTGGATGTAGGCACTCCTGTTATTCTGCTTCCAGTGGTGATTTTGTCCCCAGTGGTTTTGTCCCCTCCTTCCTCAATCTTCCTAAGCATGTTTGTTTTTCTCCTGTAAGTCCAATGGAATTCTAGCATCAGTTGCCACGATTCAGAGCTTCTCATCCCACTGAAGGTATTTGATTCAGACACCACCTCCTCTCCAATTAAAAATCTCAATCTGTTGCTATTCATACGCTGATTTCTGTTTGATGGCATTTCACCATAATGTGAAGTGGAGTCACCTGCCAGCCTATGTGATTCTGGGAGGATTTTAATGTTATCTGGACAGCTGGCTTAGATGATGAAAGGAGGGCTTGAGCCAGTCACCACCCCTCTTTCAAGCCCAGTTCTTTTATCATTTTACTGGGGGACATCAAGGGCGGGTTAGATGTTGAGTGGTTAGGAAGGGGAGGTGTTTTTGTCTTATTTTTTCCGGAGCTGGAGGGAGGGAGGAGGGGGGATTTGGCATGTTGAGCAGAGCAGGTAAGGGAAGAAATGTGTTCTGATTATTTTGCCAGGGCTTAGGGGATAGGTAGAATTGGGTGTTGTTGGCTGGGTTGAGGATGAGGGGAAGGGGTTCATGATGATACTGGCCAAAGATATTTAGGTGTAAGAGGGTTGGATAGGGTGCTATTAGGGGGTGAGGGATGGAAACTTACTTTTTTTAAGCCTTAACTCTTTATTGTAGTGTAGCATAGCATAGCAAGAATGTTGCTTACTGTACATGTTATCACTCTACATGTTAGTTATGATGTCACTGTCATTGAGGACAGAATGCTGATGAGGAAGAACAGCAGCACAAGCCTCCAGATAACAGATGGTTACTCATCTTACACATTTCCAGCAAACAAAGATGGCAGCCACAATGCAGCGCAGCAGCAAATATAAAAGAAACACCCTTGCTTGTATCAGAAGAAATGCTAGGCATAGATCAGGAGATATAATATATAGAATACTGGTTGTACAGCCATGCACAGACAGCCTGTGCTGCCCCAGAGAGGGTCTGATTACATCAGAGCTCAAGAGCATTGATGTAATTAGAAGCCCGAGGTGGCAGCACAGGCTGGTTGGGCATATGGTTGCCCAACCGGTATTTTTATAGTGTATAGGTTGTTTTTTTTTAAAACAAAAGTGTTTTCAAAATGTTCTATGGCAGCAGCAAATGTGCAAGCAGTTTCAGTTCAGAACTTGAACTGATTGTGCCTTGTAAAACACCAGCTGCCAAGAGGATTTCCGAGCAGCTGCAATGTTGCTGTACCACAGAAGGGTATAACTGTATTCCATGACCTTTGAACTGTGGTACAGCAACATTTCAGCTGGCATGGAAATCCATGCAGAACAAACCCTCACTGTGTACTATAAGGTTGTCTTACTCAGTGACTGTGGGAATACAAATTGCCAAGTAAACATATTCATGCAACAGCAGTTTGAATAAATTTGCCCAGCTAAATTATGTTCCTGTATTTCTGTTTATGACAGGGCAAATGAGAATAAACAGGTTATTCTCTCAGTTGCCTATCATCACCATTCATTCTCTCAGTTGCCTTGCTATCGGCATTTATTCTCTCAGTTGCCCTGTCATAAGCATTTACTCACAGAGATCAAATATATATATATATATATATATATATATATATATATATATATATATATATATATATATACATATACATATACACACATCACAAGCATTTGTCAATGCCGAATGTTGTCTTGCTTGCATTGGCATTGGTAGTGCAGGAGTTAGAGATATGCATAATAGGAATGGCAGTGAAATATGGAACTGACGCCAACCTGCAGAGACTGACAGGCATTGAGGTGTGCTTTTGGGTCGTCGGCCATAACACTCATGCCATTTCACCTCACCCTACCCTGCAGACTCCAACAAGTGTCGCGTTGTGCCTTGGGGTCATCGGGCCTTACACACAGCCCATTCTATAAGGAAATACGTTGAGATGGGTGCAGCGTAGGAGAATGAGGTGAACTTTGGGGCCAAAGAGTCCAAAGCACATCTTGATGCCTGTCACTGGTTGCATGGTGGGGTTGGGGTGGAATGGTGTCAGCATTACAGCCGACAATCCAAAGTCACACCCCTGACTCCTGTCAGTCTCTACAGGGTGGGACGTTATGGCTAGAAGCCCAAATGCCCTGGGGGTTTGTTGGTATTTGCACTCCAAATTATCAACATGGGCTTTTGTGACCCGCCTCATGAAAGCATTTGGGACCTCCGCTCATGAACAGTGGCATTGTGATTTTGTTAATCTGTCACAAAAATGCATTTCAGGCAGGATGTGAAAAATTACAGCTGTACCATTCATAAGCAGGTGTGAAGAAATGGCAATGTTGAAAATCTGGAGTGAAAATATGAAACATTCTCGAACTTACGATTGTGCTTGGAAACTGCACAATGCACGCTCGTAACAGTCATTTTGTGGAATTTTTTTCACTAAATTTTCAACATAGGCATTGTGGGATCTCTGCTCATGAACAATGGCACTGTGATTTTGTTACCTGTCCCAACGTTGATTTCTCACAGCGACTACGCCATTCTGCGCCAGATGTGCAAAAACACATTTCAGGCAGGATGTGAAAAATGACAGCTACACCATTCATAAGGAGGTATGAAGAAATGGCAATCTTGAAAATCTGGAGTTAAAATACTAAAAATTCTCGAACTTATGAGTCTCCTTGGAAACTGCGCAATGCACGCTTGTAACAGTCATTTTGTGCAATTTTTTCACCAGATTTTCAACACAGGCATATTGGGACCTCCACTCATGAACAGTGGCACTGTGATTTTCTTAATCTGTCCCAAACATTGATTTCCTACAGCGACCACGCCATTCTGTACCAGGTGTGTGAAAATACATTTCGGGAAGAATGTGAAAAATGACAGCTGTACTGTTCATAATGACGTGTGAAAAAATGGCAACATTGAAAATCTGGAGTGAAAATATTAACAGTTCTCAGACTTACAAGCATATGTGAAACATACTGTAGCGCTTCCACGTAATACAGTCATTTTGGAATTTGTTCACTAGATTTGCAAATATAGGCTTTTTGGGAGCGATGTGAACAGTGACACTGTTGTTTCCATTAATCAGCCCTGAAAGATGATTCAGCACAATGACTGCAAAATCACCTTTGGGACAGAATAACGAAATGACAGTGACTGAGTTCATGAGGTGGGGTCCCAAGAACCCCATGTTGAAAATTTGGAGCCATAAGTCACAAAAATGGCAGAGATATCCATCTAAGTTGAACCCCCCCCCCCCAGGGTGGGTTCCCAGTGTGCCACCTGTGTTTTTTGTGGACAGAGGACTGAAGCCGACTGGGATTGGGCTCCCCATTGGCAAGGAAAGCTTGTCTGTGTTTGGGGGGCATGATGCCGAGAGGGATTGGGCACCCCTCTCGGCAGACAAATAAGACAAGGGGGAATATTATGCCAGTGGGGATTGGGCTCCCCTACCGGCAAACAAACTGGGAGGGGCATGCCGACAGGGGGCTTGGGCACCCCCAACATTGGCTTTCTAGGGACTGTGAGAAGTGGACGGCGGCAGTCACTGCCATGTTTATTGAAATGTTTCAGCAGGCAAGGCATGCCCTGCAATAATGGGGCTCTCCCTCATTGCAGCGGTGAAATTCTTTCAAGTTGGTGGCACGCCTCTCAACTGATGTCATGGACAGCGTGCTCATTCACTGCTGCCACAGAGACCAGCCCAAGAAAGCAGTGGCACCACTGGCCACAACACTGCCGCATCTTCACAACCTGATACTCCAGCAAGCTGCCACAAAATGTTGCTTGTGCTGCGCGCACAAGACAACATAAAAATTAGAGGGGACATCTCATGACTTTGGTGTTTCCTCTCTTTAACTTTCCTAATGTTAGTGGTACAGAATAACTTACATATGGTGAATACGAGCCCTAGAAATACCACGTGATGCCTCTTCTAGTGTTTATATATATATATATATATATATATATATATATATATATATATATATATATTTAGTCTCTATGCATTTATTCTCACAGTTGACCTGTCATCACTTTAAAAAAAAAAAATCAACAATTCTAACTGGCTCTTGATTTAGAGCCAGCGGTTCAAACACTTACTACAGATTGAGGGAGGCCTCCCAACCAATCAGAGCGCTCCTTTCCTCTGTGTGTGATACACAGTTATTCTGTGAAGAGTGTCTTATGAGCAGCTGCCCTGGAAATGGACATGTTCGAGTAAGGATTTAAAAAAAATTAATACATTATTGAATGAGTTCTATTAATAATATATTATTATCGCCACTGAGACTAATCTTATAGTTGTAAGAGTGGCCTCACTTACATTCATAGGGTATCAGAACCGCTCATCTTTGGTTCGCTGTTCTCATGCCCCAAGAATGTGCGTGAGACCACTCTTACATATAAGATAGTGGATGGGCAGCTATGCACAACCAGTATGCTGTGCCACCAAGGGGTACTGATTCCCTGTGACCTTGAGAGTGAAGCTCAAGAGGTCCATGGGAATCAGTTTCCCGAGGTGGCACAACACACTGGTTGTGCATAGAGCTGCCCATTCGCTATTCCATATAGTGTAGGGGCATCATGCCTATTTTGGACTTGCACTTTGTTTCCAGTGAACTGGCGCTTGTGGGGGAACACTTGAGGGTTGGTGGTAGGCTCAAAGTACTGACACAGTGTGCTGCAGATGTTTCTGCAAGTTCAAGTTTAAAATCAACAACTTCCAGCTAAATTGGATTGGGGAAATCAAGTATGTGGCAGCATTCCGTTGTTCTGCTGCAGTAGTGACATCACTACTACAGTAGGACAACATAATGATGTCACTACTGCAGCAGAACAAGCATATTACAGGCATGAAATTCCATGCATAACAGCATTCCACCATACACTATATCTATATTACTGGTCTTGGCAGTGGTATTAACATACACAAGCTGACTCTAAGCATAATATGTTAACATTTTAACAGCATCATGGCAACCAGAGCAAACAACAGATCAAAAGGCAGATCATGCTTCATGCTTTCACAATCTAATGACATCACTCATGGCTATGGCACTTATGAGGTCACTGGGTTCTGAAGGAACTCATGAAAATATATCTGATATTTTCAATGCAGCCATGACATATCCCTTATCTATTTCTATTGATAATGCCCCTATATTGGAAATAATTTTTTTTTTCCACTTCAGGAGCATCACCAATGGATAGTTCTACTCCAGGAGTATTGTCAGATTCCAGAACACCTGTCAGAACCCCGAAAAGCTGCAAGTCCTCACTGGGACTTATTTGGAATGGTTCATTTACTAGAATGTGTTCATTTCAATGTACACGCCAATGGCAGATTGGTCCATCATGAGAGAGGAAAAAAAGTGCAGAATCACACTCTTAAAAGTTCGTTTTTTTTTTTTTATAAAAGTCTAGCTTTTGAACACCAAGCCCTACCCTTCTGAAGAGGTACTATTACTGTATAAATGGCGTGTGCCATAGGCGGCTAAAAATACCGGGTTTGATTTTCAAACATTATTCTGAAGCAGCAACTCGATGTCGTGTTGGTGACCACATCCTCTGAAACGTGCTCCAAAACATCATGTTCCTATTTTCAGACATTATGGTGCAGCTGCATCAGTTTACCTGCTTTACGGACGCTTGTGTAAAAAAAAAATGGCAAATGCGTCATTTTTTTTGCACATTATTTTTATCACAATTTTGCATAATCGCACCAAATGTTGGACCTATTTTTATGTGGTCTACTGTAGCTGCAACATTACTTTTGTCCCAATGGCATTAAAAAGCCTTAACATGCACCAATTCTTTGAAAATCCCGCCCATCGCATTTAGTTTTCTCTGCAGTGTTACCTCTATAGGACCTCACTCATAATAGAGGTCAAACCCTGCAGAAAAAAATAAATGTGCTATTTAGACACTGTCAACCCGCTTAGGTATCAAAGTGCCCCTAGTTTAAAAACACATTTTATGATTGCCAACATTCTGTAAAGACTGCTGATGTAGCTAGTAGTTTGATTCTGATTCATTTCTTTAAAAAGTGTAAAACAGACTGCCCACCATACTGGTGTTACCACACAAAAACAGGTTTGTTTACATTTCTATGATCAGCTCCACCTAACTTTTCTGGACTTGGGAACACCCAAAACACAGTCTAGCCCCTCATGATGCAGTGGGAGTTTAGGAGGCTATTGCATCATGAGTGACTGCATTGTTTGGGTGTTTCTAATGCTCAAGAAGTATGCAGTAAGAACAGACCCAGGATTGTAAACAAAACAAGGTTGTTTATAAATATACATCAGCATGCATTTCAATCCTACTAAAGGAGACAGACAAAACAAACAGTAACATCAATACATTTTGGATAAAGTAAGAAATTATAAAATGTAGGTTTTTAACTAGAAATAATATGATGAAAAACAGGTTGACAGTGTCCCTTTAAGCCAGCCCATAGCATATTGCTTATGCATAGAGCTTGGTTAGGCCCCACCTAGAGTATAGCGCACAGTTCTGGTCCACCATTATGTATGTTATTTCCTCTACTGAGACCCCTATTATGGTCATAAGAGTCGTACTACATGCATTCTTATGGTATGAGAACAGTGAACAAGGTAAGTGGTTCTGATACTGGATGGATAAATGATCTGGTGACAGTATTAATATATTGTTGATCAAGATCAATCAATACTACATTAAAATTTAAAAACCTGACCCGAACACATCCATTTCCAGGACAGCTGCATGTGAGACACTCTTCACGGAACAAGAGTGACTCACGTGCAGAGAAACAAGTTCTCCGATTGGTTGGGAGTGCTCTCTTGAGCTATAATGTAGAAACTATAAAGAACAGAAAATGGGTAACTATACATAAAAGGCTGTGTTCAAATAGAGGGCTGTTATGACATCATAGTGACCTCGAGCTTGAACCTCAAGAGGTACTATGATGTCATAACAGCAGCAAGACTGGAACACAACTGAGCTGTGATGGTTGCCCATACTGTGATTTTTTATAGTGCATGGTTAACCTTATTCCGATCGCACCCACATCTTCTTGGTCAGATAACTGCTCAGTACTTCACTCTCTCCCCACCCTCATGGACATGGCAGTGCGCGCAGGCACCAAACAAACGAGCACAACTTTCTGTTTGATGCTGAAAGTGTCCAATCTTCACTTCATAAGCTGTGGCAGAACTGAAAGTGGAACACAAGCACAACTGGCTCTGTTACACCATAGCAGAGATGTCAGAATTATGGTATAACAGTTTCTGTAAGTTGTTGTGCTACAGTTCTGATGTCAGTCAACGGCATACACTCCGCATGGCAAACCTTTTACAGTGAACACATAGATGCCGACAGCATCGACAGTTCACTGTAAAAGTCCGTGTGGGACCCCAGCACTTTTCCCCTGGTCCTGCACCCCCCCTCCCCAAATCAACTCCGACTCTGAGTTGATAATCCTCAAGTCTGGGGGGTGCGGGGGAGGCAGACTCCCCTGCATTGGGGGTTCAGGGGCAAAGCCTCTCAGTGAAAAAGTTACTGTTTCCCCCAGATGGATTTATGTCAACTGCAAATTGCGGTCAACATAAATCCATCGCTGTAATGTCGGTTGACAAATAATTTGTCGAACTGGCATCATAGAACCATCAGTCGACAATAGGGATTTTGAGACCACTGATTTCCATATACAACAGACTCTAACCATACACTTTATATAGACCCTAGAAAGAGTTTGCAGGATATTTCAGTTTTGTACACAGTCTTTCCAACTGAGCTGGCAGTGTAGTCTAGAGGTTATAGTAATTTGCTATGAAAGAGCTTGGTACGTCCAGCAGAACTGGGTTTGATTCCACCACCTGTTCTTCCATATTGTGTGACTTTAGCAAATCCTTAACCTCCCCAGTGCTCCCAGTTGCCCCTGAAACAGGCACTTGTGCCTAGTGGGCCTAACCTGGTTACCAAAGAATAATAAGAAAAACAACAGCTGCCCACCCAAGTTCTATAGATGGTGGCAAGCCGAGGCAGAGGGAAGGCTGTGCTGGTCACCCGCCGTGGGACCCCATTTGTTTTACTTTTGAATGTAGGACATCACTGAGTGTCAGGGGTGAGAGGGAGGAGGAGGAGGAGGGTGGTGGGTATCGGAGGGTGGTGTAAGGGATGTCTGTTTAACGAGTCAGGCAAGGGAAGGAGAGAGGGTTGATTTGGCTACTGCTGATAAACCACTACACTAGCCCAGCCAGAAATTGATTTTCAGTCAGGACAGGACTATATATACTCACTGCACCTGGGATGGTGGGGTTCAGTGCAATGGATGGGAGATGGAGGAGAGCAACATTGCCACATGGGGGTTTAAAGACTTTCAAAATGTTTTTTAATGAGGTACTGTTGTGCTCAAATACAGCTGCTATCTACAGTTGAATACAGCTGGTATTCGGAATATTCAGCAATCACTTCAGATTCAGTGCACACCCTGTCAGCTATCAACCACGTGGTCGAGGAAATCCCCATATTGGGTAGAAGAGGAGGAAAAAAAGTCCCCACCAAGGAAGAAACAATCTCCACATGGAGTGAAGTCCAGAAATATTAGGGTCTAGCAAGCAACCATAGCTCACTCCTGCAAGCCCCTCATGGTTCAGTGACTGCTGCCCCAGTGAGACCAGCATTCTGCACATGAGGCCTCCGGGGTTTGATTTGGTTTGTACCTGATCAGGGCCTGAGCCCTGAACCCTTTTACTGTAGTTAGATATTTCATGGGGGAGGGAGAAATTCTGGGCAGAGTTCTGCTTATCTTGGGAGTGCCCAGGCACCTGCATTTAGACCACTGGACCTTGAAGGAAGGCATACTGAGCAGAATACTGCTCAATTCCAGATGTGTTCTAGGGAGAGGGTGGGGAAATACACTTGAGGTGCATTGAAAGTTACAAAATAATACAGAACATACATTACATGGTGTATATTGGTTGGACAGTTATGGCAAAATACAATAGTAAAAACAGAACATACAACTGAGGTGCAGCATACAAAATACAATAATAACAAAGAGTACATACATGACATAGTGCAAATAGAGTTGGACAGATTACAGGCATAACATATTGCAGTAACTGGTTGACCCAGTAGTTGGCAATCACTGTACCCATAGACACTTAGGCCCTAGTACTGAGAGTTGTTCAGGTGCATATGCAGGTGGTGGAGAAGTGTATTTTAAGGAGGGAGTTAAGGTGTTGAGTGGAGGTAGAGTGCAGGATAGCCTCAGGAAGGGTGTTCCACAGTTTGGGCATCCGAGATGAGAAGGCTGCCTGGCCTGCGGCAGTGGGCATGAGTGAAACAGACAGTAGGCATGAGTCAAAGTTCCTGAGTGCACAACTGGAGGCGCTTAGATCCACTTTAATTGTGATCTCATTACTGTATGCCAACACTCCTCATCTACTCCATGCATTGGGCCTGCAACAATTCGATAGCTGTGGTACCCATTGTCACTAATGCACTCAGCAGGTCAGGCCCTCTGGTCCCACAGTGCCAACCTCCTAGCACAGTAATGTGAACAGGTAACAGACAGGGTAACCCTCCTGTCTGCTTGTGGGTCCAAATCACCTTTAGTCTCAAGTTCTGGGAGGATTTAAACTGTGAACCTTATGCTAGCATACCTAATGTACAGGCGCAGATTCGTACCCTCTTTGGGGATTGCGGTACAATCTTATGCCAGGGGGCACCCAGCCAGGCTTCCAAAAGGAACCCTTAAAACTCTATAAAAGACCTTAGGTATATTCTTACCTTTTCCCAGTTTAGTAACACCATCAAGCTTCTGAACACTTTTGTCAGTCTTAACCCTCTATACGTCACATGCAAAAGAAAGAACTTGGAAGACCCAGGCAGTTTCTTTCAAAATAAGGATTTTACTAAAATTAAAAATATGAAAAAAATGTAAACACAGAACACTATATCAAAAAGCATACAATCACTTAAAAGAACAAGGTTAAAGTACAAAACAAACTCCTACCACAATACAATTAGACTTTTTCTATCTAATGTATTACCTCTTTACAGTGCTTAAGTTAGATCAGAGATCTTGTTTCTTAAGAGTCCAAAAAGATATGTCCTAAGTTCAGCCACGTATTCAGTTTAAACTGTGACTCTCCACACCCTTCTGAGTCATCTAGCTCCTCCTTTTAGAATATAAAAAATATAAACATGATGTCCTCTCAGGAGGTATTTTAAATAATGTGACTTCAGCAAACTAATTTCCCAAATTATCACAGTCGTTAATCAAGTCTTTCCTCTCTGATCTTGAGCAGTTCCTGTTTCCCCAAGGAAACAAAAGATTTTATAACCTTTAGCACCATGGTGGTATAACAGGTTTTTCCTCTAAGATGTCATAAAACTTTACAAGCCCTATATCCTGGCAGCTGGGTCAGTTCTAATTAAGATAGAAAAACAGAAGACTCTTAATTAAGTCTCTCTGGTCTTTTAATTACCTCCTTGTTTCAGGTTAATATATCCTGCAGCTTCTCTGAAACCTGGGGGGGGGGCACCCATAAGCACAGGCTATATTTTTATATTACAAATATCATAGAACAATCATAACCAGCTGGTAAGCATCACAATCGTAACAGTTAAATGAGCTCCCTAGGATGGTGGGAAAGCAACACTGGTACATCAGTTAGTTAGAACTCTCTGGGACTGATGGATCTGTTGGGGAAGGGGTATAGAGAATATTGTAGGGATTGACAACCGTGATTGTTTATTGATTGCTTAAACCTTTTCCTTCTTTCTCCATATCCTTGTTCCTGCCTTCCCTATTAAAACATTTTCCCCGTTCTGATGATGATGTAATCGAAACAAGTGCGCTGCTACCCGGAACTCAGCCACCACGGACTGGATGTTTGGTTTACCGTGCCACAATTTCTAAACAAACTTTTTCTCAGTTTCAAACGGGACTGTTTATTTTCTACTTGGCTATGAGAGCCTTAGTTCCAGGAGGAACACAGTGCTAGCAATGCCAGGGCGCTTCAGAATCCATACGATGGACAACACTACAGGCGCAAAACATCCTAAAATTTAGGTGCGCTCTGGACATTATTGTGCATTTGGCTGACTGTATTGTACTGCTAGTCTTTTGTGGTAAACTGCAGGTGGTTTTTCACTCAAGTTTGCCAGGTTTTACTACACAACTGTGTGTAAAGAAACTACACCTCCATCTTCTCAATTTTTTTTCCATGTCAACAGACAACTGTTTTTATGTAGCTGTTAGAGATGCATGCAACAGCCTTAATCTGTTTTCACACTTCATACCAAGCCCTGTAACTCTTCTGGGAGGCTCCATTTGGTGGTTGTTGAAATCTCATTGTCCTCGAGAGCTGCATTAGAATATGGGAACATGATGCGTAATCAACCTTTAAACTCCCTAGTATGCCTATCTGCTTAATTAGTTTTCAAAGAAATGAGCTGCAAGAAGGTATGAAATACCACTTTTACCTTCAGTAAACTTTGCAAACTATCTGAGTTGCAATGCAAGTTTTTTCCCTTTAAACTCCATTCAGTTTAGGTATTTCTAGAGAGTTTTTGCAGGATATTCGTTCTTTCAGCATAAAGATGTACAATTTAAATGGTTGATCTGACATCATGTTCTCATATGCTAATGCAGTTCTCATGCACAATGAAATTTCAACAACCATGAAATGGAGACACCCAGGGCTACCATGAGCAGTGAAAACAAACTAAAGGTAACACATTTCACAGTAACAGCTATAGGAAAGGAGCTGTCTGTTGACATGGAAACAAATAAAATTTTAATGATATGAGGATGTAGTTTTCCTTTAAATAAATTGTGCATTTGCTTGCATCTCTTTAGGTGTTAGTACCTCATTATCTAGGTGTGCTGACCTACCCATTTACATGGGGATCTGTGCTCTAATGTTTCAATTACACTCCCAGGTATGTGGACTCACTACAGGTGAGACCCCTATTTTTTGTGTTTTGTGTGTAAACCTCAGCCCGTGTTTCCACTTTACTACTGCGCACTATGGTTTATCGTTTAGTTCCTGTGTTCTTCCATTGTGGGGATGGGACTGTGCAGGCCTGTTAAATATATTTTTCCCTGGGCACAACTTTCTAAGTGCCAGCATGTGTTACAAGGGGCTTTGCCAGGTTGAGAAACTGTGGGCTGGATCTTCAGCCCATCCAAACTCAGTGCAGCAACGAGGAAAAACTGCCACAAGTGGGGTTTCAATTGTGGAGCTACAGTTTCCCCCGCATGCGCCATATTTTCAAAGTGGCAGGTGGTTTATGACTGGCTCCCCAATTTATGGCAGCTTGCAGATGGTTTTTCACCGCAGCTGTGCCAAAATGGTATGCCTAGTGGAACTAGGTGTACCATCTCCCACAGTGTGGACTGAAAATACAGATGTCTACGGGTGTGGAGATTTCAGTCCACACCAGCCACTGCAGAGTGGGACTTAGTCTGAGCAGGGCTGAAAATCCAGGCCTGTGTCACTAATACTAATTGTTAAATAATGACACCCCTCCCCAAAGGTTAAAAGTCCCACGCCTCACTGTAGTCATTATAGAATGGAGCCACATGCCTTGTAGGACTGGACAAGGTAAATTAAAATTGTTACAACCCCAGGAATTAAAAAAAAAAAAAAAAAAACACATTAAGATAGAAAACCATCTCGTTTTCAGGTGGGTCCCACATGGCAGCAGCACAACACAGTTACGGCACAACACCTTTGGCCCTGTCCACACTACACCACTCGGGCTCGTGTGGATATGAGCCGTTACCGCTGGGAAGCGAGTGCAGTGCATCCACACCGTGGCGGTGTCCGTGCGGGACCGGCGCTGCCAGTCCACACATCGGGAGCAGGGCGGCCCGTTCAGCAGCGCCCGATCCCAAAATGCAGCTCGCGCTGTGCTTCCCGCCCTGCAGGAACTGCTATCGCCACTACCGGTAATGTTAACAGGAAGGGACAGATTTTATAACTGTTGTTAAAACCACCTCATATGTGGTTTCAACAACGGTTATGAAAACCCCCTGTGACGTTACGGGTGTAAAATGCAAACCATTGCGGTAACGGTTTGGGCACTCTGTAACATTACAGAGGTGAGTGTGGACAGGGCTTAAGTCAACCTCCTGACTTCCTTCATTCCTTGTAAAACTACTTCATAAAGAAAACTTAGCAACTGTTTATTCATAAATATGAATACAAATCAGGTCTGTTGCCTGTGGATATACTAGCTATCTAAAGCTGACTGAAAATCTCTGCTTTTAAAATCAGTTGTTACTAAGTAAAAGTGACAATCTCCTTAACCACTTTATTTCTCAGCTCTTTAATGAGACTGTTCTATTTTTAATGTTTTTACTACAGTGCCACTGGAAACTGAAGAGTCAGTCAGCACCTTAACTGAATGGAGGAGAGCGGTGGAACATTGACATCGCATCTGCCACAGTCTTTATTTATAGGAATGGGTTTGTAAGCAATCTGAATGCAATAATAGACACATTATTCTGACACTGAGGTCTACAGAGGTTAGCATTTGCATTCGTAATTTCAGATTTAGAAATGTTTTCTATCAGCCCCACTCTAAGAATACTGTAGGTGTAATCTGCAAGTTGCCCACCCCTGGGCCCCTTAGGTGCCGACATAGCCTTGACCAATGACAAGACCATCACAATTTTGACAGGGTTGAGCAAATGTGAGCATTAATACCTCCACTGAGACAACTCTTACGGCTGTAAGAGTGGTTTCACATGTGTTCTTAGGGTACGAGACGTGCTGACCGAAGGTAAGCGGTTCTGATACCCTACGAATGTAAGTGAGACCACTCTCACAGCTGTAAGATTGGGCTTGCCAGTGGTATTACTGTATTATTGATCAAGCTCACTCAATAATATCGTAAATTTTTTAAAAATTCTTATCCAATCATGCCCACTTCCAGCTCAGTTGTGTGTGAGACATTCTGCGCAGAATAAGAGTGTCTTGTGCGCAGGGAAGTAGCTCTCCAACTGGTCGTGCATGCTCCCTTGATCTACAATTAAAAACAAAAGTCTCATTAAAATTCAGGCAATGAAGTAGCTAAAGGGAGAGGCCTCTTCCACTAAGCAAAAAAGTGCCTTTTTACAAAAAGTAAAGATGTAGTAACTGCTGACTGCCACATTTCAGTGTATAGCAGTTAGAGATGCTTGTACCAGTATGAAAGAATTAATCTTTCTGAGAAGACAGGGTAGTGTAATACTTAGAGTACAGAACTCTGAAACAGGAGGTCACTCATATGATGCTTACTACAACCCACGGTGCGACTTTCAGCAAGTTACTTAACCTGGATACACAGACGAATAAGGGAAAAGAGGAAGCATCCGTCCAGTCATAGGAGACACGTAAGGACGTGGGGCTGCTTAGGGGTAGTTTCAAAGGTGTTAACTTGGTAAGAAATTGGTTAGGAGATAGGTGACAGTGGGAGGTAGTAAATGGACTTCACTGTGGAAAAGGGAGGGTGACCAGCGGGGTGCCACTATTTCCTCACAAGGCAGGTAGCTGGGCTCAAAATGGATTCCAGAAAGTGGATAAACCTCATCTTGGTCGCAGGATAACTTTACGAAAGTTTTCTTCAAAGGTGAAAGCAGCAAACACTGTCCATAACTGCCAAGGTTTCATACAAACTCACTGCACTCTTTCTCAAGGCCTAATCCTGCAACCAAGTAGTGGTTTGTCCTGTTTCTGAAGTCTGTTTTGAGCCCAGCTACCTGCCTTGTGAGTGATGTGTTCTATGCTGTGTCTCCAACTGTTTCTGCTTCAGCCACCTATCTGTTTGACTGACCACTATTTCATCCACTTCTGGAAGCCACCTAACTTTTTCCTTCCATCTGTGTTTCACAGCTTTCAACCCCTTGACTTTCACCCCTCCTTGAGGTGGGGCCTGAGGAGGATGTCCTCCCTCTGAAGGCCCTTAGGGTACTAGTGGGTACAGTAGGCTGGGCAGAGCCAGGTGTAGCTAGCATCATTCGTGTGACTGCAAGGAGTTACTTCTACTTTAAGCTTGTACCTGGGGACTGCGTTGTGCAAAAGGGCTGCGTGACTGCTCATGCACAAGGCCATGCACAACTGTGTGGCATCATGCGGACCTGGCAAGTCCCTCTCTCCCCATTGCAGTTCCAAGTTGCACCTCTGCCTGTGGACCCCAGCCGGCAGGACAAATGGTTTTAAACAGTTGGGACAGGGCACAGGAACTCATAGTCCCAGAGGGGGCAGCAAGGGTTTGAGGGTGGGGAAGTTGGGGGAGGGATACAGCCCACTGGGACAGTAGGTCAATTGGGTGAGGTAGTATAGTAAGGGAAGACCCAGTGGACCTTTGGTCTCCTTGTGCCATCAATTCTATGTTTCTATGTTCACTCAGTGCGAGACAGTCTCCCACCCCGGAGAGGGACAGTGTCCTCTGGGGCGTTCAATCCCTCCCCCTGACTTATTCCCTGATGGCCTGGTGTGTTCCTGAACATATGTCATCAGCACCAAGAGTAGCCCTGTTGCTGTGTTGGCGGCCAACCCTTGTATTGTTTTTAACAGAGATTATTTTTGCTTCTAAATGTTTGGACCAGCTAGATTCTAGGACTGAGAGTTTCATGTTTTTTTTTAAAGAGTCGTGTCTGCTCATCCCTTCCTGAGCACTTCAGCCATCAGGCTTGCCTTTCATATGTATTAGGTATATCAGAGGAATGACTTTAGGTGGAAGAACAGAATTTGGGAGTCAGTCTATTGGGGGGATGTACATTGAACATGAGGCAGCTATCCATCAGGAAGGATTTAGATAAGGGGGAGCTGCTGCTTCCAGGGCGCTTCTCTATGCTATCTCCCTAATGCAGTTGCTGCTGCTCAGTTAAGCGAGATTTTTGCAATCACTTTCAATTTAAAGAAAGCAACTACCAAAACAAGACTGCACCTCTAAAGGAGCAGGCACTGTTCATTAAGGTTCCCTTTGACAACAAAAATATGGTCATCCCACCCATCTGAATTGAGGTGTTGATCCATTCAATACATTCTAACATGCAAAGAGAGCAAAAGGTTATTTTATTTTCATAATCAAATGCTATTTTGATTCAAAACAGCTGTGTCCTTTAAAATCAAACTGTTTTGTAGCAAACTGATCTGTCAATTCAACCTGAATGGAGCGAAGGCTTATAAAATGATCTTACCTGCTAGCAGGAAACAAGGAAGACAGGGGGTGGAAGTACGCAATTGCCCTGGGAAACTTTGCTCCTATAAAGGGCTCATTTGTGTGTGACTATTGGCTTGGCAGGCAAGGGGATAATTCAATCTAGATACCACCGTAAGGCAGTAATGTGATTAGTTTTAATAAGAGCTGTGTGCCTGGAGAAATGTTCTGGGTTTTAAGTATTTTGCTGAAGACTAATGGGAAACTCAGGACTTTGCTAATGACCTGGAGGCTCCTTTAATAAGTCAGAAGTCAGAGATTTGGATTTCACTGTTAAAGGAGCACTTGATCAACTCTGCTTAGGCCACTAATAGCCTGTCTTAATTGACCGCTGATCAAGAATAATTTAATGAGACTCTGTTAACATACTCATCCCGAAACACTCAGTATACCATGTTGGGGTAGCTGGTCCTCAGAGCCCTGTTTTGTTAAAACTGTTGTTTAGACAGTATCCAATGGCATCGGATACTGTCAGATACCACTGATTTTCTCAGATGTCAGATGGCATTGGATATTGTCAGATACCACTGATTTTCACAGTGGTACAGAGTGGGGACGTGGAGTATAACAATATTTGCCCTTTTGCCCTGGCCTCAAATCATTGGGCCCGATTCTATAAGCATCCCTATGCATGACGCATGTTGCAACATACAAGGGATGCAGTTGTACCAAGGACCCTGCACCGGTTCTACATCAGGCAGGGTCCCGTGGCTATGTCCTGCAACTTGCATCAACTGTATCAGTGCACCAAATGGAGGGCGTACCTGACTGGTTAGCCGCAAGTCTGAGGCATGGACAATGAAAGGGCGCAAGTGCCCCCCTCCCCAATCCCCATGACTGTCCATGCCCCACAGGGCTATTGGCCCCCACTCCCAGTAATTGGCAATGAAAATCCTGACAGGGCTTGCAGACCCCCTGTAGCCTGATCCCCAATGCCAAGTAATTGTAAAGCCCCCAAGCGCTAGTGGACCTCCCCAAGCCCAATCCCTGAACCCCAATGATGCCTCAGATCCCTAAGTGAACTTAAATATTCCCATACCGCTAGTATCTCTGGTAGTCTATTGGCCCCCACATGGCAGTGCTAGTCCACCCTATTCCCCCAACCCATTCCCAGCTGGCAACTGGCAAAACCCACCTCTCACCACCGTGCTCAGCCACCAACTGAGTCTGTATATGCGTACTACTGTAAATAGTATGTGCTCAGAAAATGACAGCTGCTGTCATTCACTAAGCACGTATTATTTAAGATTTATTTATTTAGATAATAACATTCAGAATTACAACCCTTTGAGTCGTAGACTCCTTACAAAGGCTCCCCATCAAACAACAATATGGACTTACATACAGTAATAAGCAGTACAGTGTTCAGGTAAGAAAAACAAGGGAAAACAAGGAATGGAAATTATGCATACAAAATTATACAATATTATAAATACAGTGATTGTAGAGAAAGACAATACACAAAACCACACAGATGGGGATACAGAACAATAGTCTTTGGGAGAGGAGGACCCAGCGTTTTCCATAATAGTCATAATATTTAAGTAGTGCATAATACACATTTTGTTTTCCATATAACATAACATTTATGAGGTAGAGTTATATATTTGTAACCCCCAGGTGGCGCTATCAGAGTTATATATTTGTAACCCCCAGGTGGCGCTATCCCAAGAGCTACTACCCCTACCTGCTTAACTACTAACAGGTTGAGGGGCCTAGGTCCAATAGCGGGTGCCTCTACCCAGAGGTCAGGGTTTGCAGTAGTTAAACTAACTTGGTCACAGCCCTCTGGGACACTGAGACCTCCTTTTATTCCTGCTAGTGGCCCACACAATACACCTTGGGTATCTTCACTATTTACACTTAACCCCAGGATTGGTTCGATCAGCTTGACTCTGGGGACCCCCTGTAAAACAAGATAATGCAATGCGATAGCCACAGTACAATACTTTAACATAAACAAATACTTCAGTCAGTGTAACTTTGCCGAAACAAACAGATCTGATTTATTTAAGGGGCTGTAACAAGGACAGGGGGAAATCAGGTTAATTAAGTTAGACACATTAATAATCACAGTACTGTGCGCATATTCAGAGTCCCAAAATGTCACTTTACTGGGTACCCAGGATGGGGGCTAGCCAGGATCGGTGCAGCTGGTTGGGGCCCTGTGATGGAAAAAACACTTGCACAATACCCAATTGTAATCCAGAGCTGGTTGGCTCAGTTCATGAAGAAAGGAAGAAAAGAAATCAGATGAAACACTTGCAATTAGATAGGCAGATGGCAGGGAGCTACCCTGATTTGCACTCACAAACTTGATACCAAAAGCTGGATGGGATGCAAGTTGTCCTGGGTTGCCAGGAGAAATAGAATAGCTGACCCAGCCCTTGTGGCGGGGCTCACTTGCACTCAATGCAGGCAGATACAGTCCAGTGATGCTGGCTGTGACTTCCAGCTCACTGCACATTTTATATGTACACAGAACACTACCAGGCAAGCAGCTGGTCACTTCAGGAGCTTCTTCTCTGACTCAAACTCGGATTCAGTTCAACCTTGCTAGGGAATCACACTCCCAGCACAGCACACAGTTCACAAAATGGGGAATTACTCAAATCTCAATCCCCACAAGCACTACGCACATTTATATGTAAGGTCATTTACTGTACCAGACCACAGAGTCCTGACAGGCGATTGCAATTCTGCACATTCGGTCTTCTTCAGGTTAAGTCTGGTCCCAAAATTACCTCTTCTGTTTCTTTCACTCTGAGCTTCGGATTCAGTCCAGTCAGCTCACCAACAGCTGCAGGCCAACTTTGGAGCCTCACACGCGCATCCCACGCGAACCACTGTGCAACAATGGCTGCACGAACACTCAAGCGGTTTCCCCTCAGCTTCCAACTTCAAAATGGCTCTCTTCAGCCCCAAACCTCAGGGCACTTCAGCATTTGCTTCCTCTTGGAATCTCAGTCCGAAAATCAGGGTTCCTCTTCGGAATCTCAGTCCGAAAATCAAGGTTCCTCTTCTTTACTTCTTCCCCACACTTGGTTGCCATGATCTAGGCCACAACAACGGCTTTCCTTTTTCACACATGTTCGGATACTTGGCCCAAGAAAACACAGTCCTTTTCTCTCCCTCTCTTCCTCCAGGACAGCTGGCGAAAACCGGGCCTTTTTCAGGCCTCCCACGCGCAGCAGCCCCACGAGCTGCTCACTCTTCCAGCTCCATGCTCAGACTGACTCTCTCAGCAGGCAGTCCGGGCATTTCACCTAGGTCCAAAAGGTTTCAGTTGGCTGAGTCTCCTTGTCAGTCACAACAGGCTCCGTCTATTGGCGAAAAAAGGCGCCACGGTCTAAACTACATTTCCCAGAGGCTCTCTTCATACAAGCCCCTGGTGGCTGGCTCCACTTGAGAGTCCAAGTTCTGATTTGCCAGCAGGCTCCATTTCAAGGAACCCCTCCCCATTGATTGGACCCCTTTAGCAGTTCAGATCCGAAATGGAGGGGCAAAACACACAGAGTTCCAGCTGCAAGAAAGGCAGGTTAGACAAACGGTACTGTCATTATTACTCTAACAAATTACTAGCTGATAGTGACATCTTTTGAAAGGGCTCCCCCCTGCGCATATAGCGACTGCAGAAACAGAGCAATTTGCTCAGTGGCCCAGGCGGGACTCGAGCAGGAAACACACAGTCCCCAGTTCAAATTAATTATACTGCAGTTTGGCAGCTCTTAAAGTGACAGTACATGGCAGCATTATGCACTCACACTCAATTATTTTTTAAATCGGCTGAAATACAGGACACCAGCTGGGCGGAGACCATTTAGGCTCACCCAAAGAAGGCTTTTAGTGACCCCCATTTGTGGGGGTTACATATTATATATATATATATAAGTTTACAGTAATGCGTGCTCATACAGAGCTCAGTCGATGGCTGGATCACGGTGGTGAGAGGTGGGTTGTGCCTGTCGCCGGCTTGAGTGAGTGGAGGAGTGGGTTGGACTGGCACTGCCAGGTGGGGGCCACCAGACTACCAGGGATACGGAGGTGCAGGAATATTTAAGTCCTCTTATAGACCCGAGGCATCATTGGGGTTTGGGGATCAGGTCTTGAGGGGTCAGCTAGCCCTGTGGGCTTTACAATTATGGCATTGGAGATCAGGGCTTGTGGGAGGTCCAGTAGCACTACGCGGTTTTAAGCATTTAACTGGGAATTGGGGCTTGTGAGAGGTGGGGTGGATGGCCCTCTGGAGTTTTAAACATTTTAATTGGGGATCAGGGCTGGGGAGCTGCCTCACCTATATGGGGATCCATTGGGGACACACTGACGCAACCCTCAGGAAGTTAAGTACACTTACACCAGATAATAGCTGGTGTAAATGTACTTTGATGGATGTCCTCGGAGAGTTGTTGTAGAATACCAATACTGGGGACTTTTGTAGCTGCCCTTATAGAATAGGGCACAGCTACTGCCGTAAACCCCCTTGCGTCATGTCGCAGAGGTTTTTTGGCACAACTGGTGGGGTAACGCCAGTTTAGCGCAAGATGCCTATGACACGTCACAGGCTGCTTTGCAGAATCCTAAATGCTGCAACTCATGGAGCAAAGTGCTACTTGCGCCATTCTCATTGGCGCAAGTCACTTTGTGCCATGCGTAAGGTTTCTAGAATTGGCCCCATTATGTCTATTTCTTTATGTTGTATACCAGACTTGGGTGGCTCCCCCACTTCACCTTTACATGACCTCTCCTTGGGAGGTGTTACCTATAATATTTGGTATAAGCAGATGCTTTTGCCTCTTGCCTCAATTTTCCGGTCTTGTAATAGCAACTGCCCATTCAGTACAAGTGACCTATGTGTAGCTCATACTCAAAATGGTACTGTGCATGGTGGATGTTGTTTACATAACAGAGTTGCAGAAGTTAAACACCTACTGTTCACGACTAACCCAAGAACAAAATTAGGATATAGCACCTTTTCCTGTTTTGCCCTTAGATTTTGGAACTCCATTCTGACTGAGGTTTGACAATGCCAGACAATTCAGGCTTTCCGTAACAGCTGTCTTAAGTGACTGCACAAAGTGCCAGTCTGCTCTTGCTCATAGATGATTTTGTCTGTGTGGATTTCAGACACGTTATGGTCGCAATGGGTTTGTTTCCCCATGTTCATTGCACTTGTTAATTTGTGCGTTTGTTATTATGACTTGTCTCTTGCTTGGAACTTTTTCTGTACCTGTATACTATCATCTGTTTGGTACTGTACTTTATACCTCTGACCATATAATGTATGTAGTCAATGTATGTGTAACCTCCTTACAAATGGGGATTACCGAAAAGTGTTCCTTGACTTTGCCTAAATGCTGACTGCCAGGCTGGTGTTCTGCATTTTAACAGATTAAATGTATTGCCAGATTAAATATACCAGATGTGAACTGGAGTGCAGTTGCAGCAGCCACTTCTAAGAGTGGGGTTATTCTAGATGCTCTACAGGGGCATGCCTAGACAACTAGTATTGGAACCCACTCGAGAGGGACAATCAGTCCTGGTTCCCACAAATGGAGATGGAGAGAGGATCACAGATGTAGAAGTGGGTAGCCATCTGGGAATTAGCGATCATCGAACAGTATGGTTCACAATAAACACAGCAATAGAGTGAAGCCATACAAAGTCAAAAGTACTGGACTTCAGGAGGGCTGACTTGCTAAAATGGGTGAGTGCCTAGGAATGCACTAGCAAATGGGCAGGAAGGAGGGTGGAAGAACAATGGGGAATAATAAAAACTGCCATCATAGAGGTAACAAGCCTTTGTGTGAAGCAAATAAACAAAACAAAACGATGTAAGAAACCACTATGGTTCTATGGACGTGGCAGTGAAGGTTCAACAGAAAAAGAAAGCATTCAGAAAGTACAAGGAATCACAGAAGGAGCAGGACAGAGAATTGTATCAGTTAAAGCAAAAGGAAGCTGGGAAGGCAGTCAGAACAGCAAAGGCCCGAATCGAGGAAAAGATAGCCAACTCAGTCAGAAGTGGGATAAAACCTTTTCTAGGTACATCAGGGAGCGAAGGAAGACCAAGAGAGGGATAGTGAGGCTTAATAAAGGGAGGGGGTGGGCAGTGGGTGACTGTGAAAAGGCAGAGATACTAAACAAATATTTTTGCTCAGTATTTACAAATGAAGAGGGGGAGGTACCTAAAACAAACAGTAGAAACACTCTGGATACAGAAGTTGATACCAGCCCATTTACAGAAGAAAGGATTCTGAAAGAACTCATAAAACTGAAGGTGGACAAAGCAATGGGGTCTGATGGGATTCATCCCAGAATTCTAAAAGAACTAAGGGTAGAACTAGTGACACCACTGACTACCCTCTTTAACAAATCATGGGAGGATGGGGTGGTACCTGAGGACTGGAGGAGGGCAGATCTGATTCCCCCTTCACAAAAGTGGGAGCAGGGCAGAAGCAGGAAACTACAGACCAGTTAGTTTAATCTCAGTGATAGGGAAAATGATAGAATCACTTCTGAAGGAAAGAATTTTCATGTACCTAGAAGCTAGAGGGGCACAGGACCCAAGGCAGCATGGATTCACAGCAGGAAGGTCATGCCAGATGAATCTAATAGATTTCTTTGACTGGGTGACCAAAGTAGTAGTTCAGGGAGGTGCTGTGGATATGGCCTACCTAGACTTTAGCAAGGCATTTGACACAGTCCCACACAAAAGATTAATATACAAGTTAGCCAGCCTGGGAGTGGGTCCCAAAATGATAGCCTGGGTAAAGAATTGGCTGGAGAATAGGACACAGAGGGTAATAGTAAATGGAGTCCACTCTGAAGAAAGGGGGGATACTAGTGGGGTACCACAGAGTTCAGTATTAGGACCGGTCCTCTTCAATGTCTTTATAAGTGACATTGCAGAGGGACTAGAAGGAAAAGTATGTCTCTTTGCAGATGACACAAAGATCTGCAACAAAGTTGATGCACAAGGTGGGGTGGAAAGGATGAGAAGGGACTTGACAAGGTTAGAGGAATGGTCAAATGTATGGCAGCTTAGATTCAATGCTAAGAAGTGCAAGATAATGCACCTGGGAAACAAAAACCAAGGGAAGAGTACACAATGGGGGGTGAGATACTAACAACAACACAAATGGAAAGGGACCTGGGGGTAGTCATATCAGATTACTTAAATGTGGGCAAGCAATGTGAGAGGGCAGTAAGGAGGGCTGGGGAGATACTGGGATGCATAGGGAGAGGCATCACCAGTAGAAAACAAGAAGTTGTTGTCCCTCTGTACAGACAGCTGGTCTGGTGAGACCCCATCTGGAGTACTGTGTGCAGGGCCAGATCAAGCCTTAGGGGGGCCTGGGACACTCACAACTTGGGTGACCATGTAAAACGCCCAACTTTTCATACCAAAATGTTTTATTTTGAGCAACATTTACTGAGCACATTGTTTATTAACCATAACAACCACCGAATGGGGAAACTACCCCCATTATTCACAGGAGGAAAAAAGTAACTTGAAGTACAACACCCTGTCATGTTGTCATAGTCTGTAATGTTATATTTATTGTACTGTACAAGGCATGAAGGCCGCCAGGCTCCAGATGCTCTGGGGGTCTAGATGCTCTGTGGTGAGTTTTGGGGCTTTTATTGAAGTCGCTCTCCTCTAGACCATGTTCAGAAAAGCAAAGTAATCTTTAAGTAACCTCTTTAATCACAAGTTTATTTTAAGGAAATAAACTAAACAAAAATAAACAGTGTTTTACTAAGAGGTATGCATCCTACTCCAAACAACAGTAAGTTACTGTATGTACCCATTGTACAGAAGTGTTCAGTTCCAATGTACAAATGCTATGACTCCAAATAAACAGACTGATGTCATACCTTTATCTGCTCATGGGATATCAAAGGAATGATTAATTCCATTTATTTCAGAGTTAGAGGATCCATGCATGTGTAACCCTAGATGGCGCTATCCCAGGGGCTACTACCCTGCCTGATTTGCCACTAACAGGTTGAGGGCCTGGATCCAATGGCGGTGCCTCCACCCAGAGGTCAGGGTTTGCAATAGTTAAACTTACTTGGTCACAGCCCTCTGGGACACTGCAACCCCTTTCTTCCCACTAGTGGCCCACACAATATATCAGAATTACCTTCACAGTATACACTTACCCCAGGACTAGTTCCGGCACTGGGACCTCCTGTGAAATAAGATACAGTGCAACAATCACAGTACAGTACTTTAACATAGACAAATACCTCAGGCAGTATAACTTTGCTGAAACAAGCAGCTCTGATTTATTTAGGGGGATATAACAAGGACAGGGGGAAATCAGGTTAATTAGCTTATCACTTTACTATCTACCTATGGCTCTGTGCATAGGCCTATCCCTACCAGTTACTGTCCCTGGGTACCCAAGCCCTAGTGGCTAGTCCAAACCGTGCCAGCTGGTAGGGGCCCTTTCACACAGTGAAAAGAAAATTAGTTTAAACAGTCAGCAGTACAGTAATTCCATTTGGATTTAATGTGGCAATTCAACAGGAGGCGACCTGAATTAGTACTCACGACCTCCAAACAAGATAGGGTCCTTCAACGTCAGCAGGGCTACTCTTGGCGCCACGAGACTCTTCACACATTTATATGGTGAAAAGAAAGTACTATACCAGGCAGGCTGCTTCTCTATCCCGATCGCAATTACTGCCAATACGGAGAACACACAGCAGATTCAGTTCCTGACAGACCGAGTGCAATTCAACAATTTCTCCAGTCTTCTACAGGGTGAGCCTGGTTTCTACTCTTCAGAGATCTTTGATTCTTTTCACAGGACGGATTCAGTCCTAACAAGCAGTTACACAAGCTGCAGACCGGAACTCTGGGCCTTACACCGTTTTTGACTGAAACTGTGCACTGAGGGAGCACAGGGTTTCTTTCCCTTCACTGCCAGAACTAAACTGAAACTCCAACAGACAAAACTGGCACTTCCTTTGAGTTCCTCCCAGTTCTTGACTGGATTGGCTGTCACTCACAATAACTGCTGCTGTTGGTCCAAAAGGCGCTTAAGTCTAAACTACATCTCCCAGAGTCACTGCCCATGCAATCCTCTTGTGGCTGGCTCAGATTATGAGTCCAAGTTCTGATTCGTCCAAGGCACCATTTTAGAGCTAGCTTACCCCACACTGATTGGTCCAGTTCAGCAGTTCAAAACCAGAATGGGAACTAGGCAGACACAGTTCTGACTGCAAAGAAAGCAGGTTAGACAAACTGTATTTTCATTATTACTCTACATGATTTCTGGCAAACAGTTACATCTTTCAGATAGGTTCCCTTTGCACTCCTAGTGACTGCAAAATAGAGTGAATTAGCAGCAGCTCGAGTGGTACTCAAACAGAGAAGCACACAGTCCCCCCATACAAACTAATTATGTCTGCAAGCAGACAGGCTCTTAAAGAGACAGTACCAGAGGCTCTAAAAACACTCACTGATAAATGGATTAAACGCCAAACACCATTCAGGCTTGGAGCATTCAAGCAAGCTCCTGGAAGTCTTTTGGGAACCCCCATTTGCAGGGTCAAGCAAGTACCCCCATAAGTTTCAACTGCAACCATATACATTTGCATTAGGCTCACACATGTAATCATCAGTCAATACATCATTTTACCAAGAACACATTTCTGAAACATTGCAGTACGTCACTCTTTACACAGTATTACACACACATTGTACCATAACTCAAGTTATTACCTCTTGTACATGAAACCTGAAGAGAGGGCCTTCCTATCAGTTACCTGGGGCTGGACGGGCAAGGGCACCATATGAGGGCAACACAAGTAACTTGAGTTAGCACTGACGCTCAGTTTGGGCAATGAGCTCGGGGACATATACACTCCTTTATGGACAACATTGAGAGGCAAGTCCACAGGCCTCCCAAGTGAATCATAACTGAGGTGCACCACAGGCTTTACAGCTCGACCAGTCTTTCTAAAGGGAACTGTTACCGTCGCTGCACTCTGAGCCTCATTTTCAGCATTGTCCTCACTTGTCAGGGGAGTCTCCATGGGGGTAGAGAGGCTAGAACTTGGGGCACTTTCAGCTCCAGGAGTTACAGTTTCTGAGTCCACAACATTTGGCTCATGGAGAGCTTTCGGACACTGGCAGTGGACTGTCAGGGCACTCAAAATACTCTTCTTGTTCGAGTGTATCACCAGTCTGCCCCAATCTATCATTTTCCTCCCTGAAGCTCAAACAGTTCAACCATGCACAATGATTCCATTTCATCTGATCTGATGCTTTGCACTTCACTTTCTGAGAGCATTGGCTCCAGGATGAAACTGGGGCTTAGACAGTCCAGAAGGCCCAGCTTTGTCTCCAGTATTGACTAGGGATTGCCCCGAAACAATTGACTCAGTTTGTAAGAAGGATAGTATTCAAAGTCACTCTCACTTTCTTCTGATATGGACTGACAGTCATGCTCAACTGGGACTTGTGCAGAGGAACACTTTAACTCTGCTTCTGTAGGTGCAGACTTCCTTGATCTTTTCTTAGCAGCAGCTCTAGTCACTGGTCAGAGGGCATCTTCTGGGGCTCAGACTCAATCAGGATTTGTCCAATGGGCAGTAATGATTTCTATGCATTGTTTTACATCTTTTGAATTGTTCTCAGGCCTTACTTTGTACACTGGCAGATCATCTAGTTTGCCCACTACAATGTGAGGGAGATGGTGCCATCTGTCAGCAATCTTGTGTTGCCATGCAGTCCCAGATTTCTTAGTAATACCGATCTCCCTCCTGGAGTTCCTGTGCTTTCACCTTTTATCATACCGTTCTTTGTTGGCCAGATTTCTTTTGGCAGCCATGGTTTGAGTCAGTTGGTATGCATGAGTTAGCTGGGCCTTTAACTTTGCACATACTGTAAATAGTTGTCAGCTTGATCCCCATCAGGAGAGACCCCAAAACACACATCTACTGGTAGTTGAGCTTCTCTTCCAAACATCAGGCGGTAGGGGGAGAACCCAGTGGCATCACTTTTGGTGCAGTTATAAGCATGTACCAGGGTGCTAATTTGTTGGCTCCATCTAGGCTTGTCCTTTGGGTGCAGGGTGCCTAGCATATCTAGCAAAGTGCGGTTGAAACGTTCAGGCTGTGGGTCCCCTGGGAGGTGGTAAGGAGTGGTTCTGGACTTTCTCACTCCCCACAGAGAAAGCATCTCTTTGATCAGACGACTCTCAAAGTCTCTCCTTGATCAGAATGGATTCTTTGTGGAGCTCCATAAGTGAACAAAAAGTTTTCTACAAATACTTTGGCCACAGTGGATGCTTTCTGGTCTTTGGTGGGGAAAGCTTGGGCATATCTCGTGAAATGGTCAGTGACCACCAGCACATTACTGATATTTCTTTGATCCGACTCCAAACTCAAAAATCAATACAGACCAGCTCCATGGGTGCACTGGTGATGTTAACAAGGGGCAGCCTCTGGGGCAAAAGCTTTCCTCTGTAAGCAGCGACTACAAGTTCGAATGTGTTGCTCCACATCAGCCCCATCTTAGCCAATAGAATCTGGATCTCACCAAGTCAAGTGTTCTGTCTGCTACCAAGGTGCCCATGTGGTTGTGCAAGGACCTCAGTACTAGTCTCGAAAGGCAGTGGGCAGCACTAGTTGTTGTTTGTCTACTTGTCCCCTCTGTCTACTGTTTCTCTGTATAACAGTTTATTGATCAGTTTCAACTTAGGACCTTCTTTGTATAACAATTGCAGTTCTCAAATCAGTGGAGCGTAATTTGGACACATCTTTTCCTGCATAGAAGGCTTCAAAGCTGCTTTGATCATGGGATCGCGAGATTGAGCCATGAATACTGTCATTGTCCAGCTGAGGCAGTGCACCAATGTCTGATTGCAGAAAAAGTGGCACAAGCAACAAGTATGCAATTCTCAGAGGGTCCCAAGCAATCCACCATGCAGTCCACTGCGTCCGTGGACATTTGTTCCTCCCTGTCAAACTTCCGCAGAGTGCCCGAATGTCAGGTTCTGCCAATTGGACCCAATCATTCTGGGAACAGGCCTCGGGGAGAGCATCCAGCATCTATGTGGTTCAGACCTGCTCAGTCGACGAACATAGTCATATGTAGATAATGCAAAGCCACCTATGGCCAGTGGCATCCAACTTAGCTGAGGTCTGCACATAGGTCAAAGGATTATGTCAGTTTTACTAGTATTTTAGCCCCATACAAGTACTCATGGAATTGGTCAACAATAGCCACTTCAAAGCTAGGAACTCTAAATTATGTACAGGATAGTTCTTTTCGGATGGGGTCCAGGCTTCTACTGGCAAAGGCCACTGGTCTCAGAGCCATTCTCGTGTTTGGTACAACACAGCCCCCAACCCTTGCAAGGCTAGCATCAGTGTGCAGGACGAAGGTTTTCTTGGATCAGCATAGGCCAGCACTGGAGCATGGGTAAGTTGATATATGATCTCATGAAAAGCAGTCTCACAATCAGGAGTCCAGCCAGGCCCCAAATACTTCACTCGGATGAAAATACACTCTTTCAGTCTTGAGGGACGCTGACTTTTGGTATTTTTGTGGGTTGGGGATACCCTTGAGTAAGGTTAAGTGAGGCGGATCACTCTTGAATAGTCCTTGATGAAGCGCCGATAATAACCACAGAATCCAGGAATCTTTGCAGTTCTTTTAGATTTTTGGGCTGTGGCCCAGGTGGTCAAGGCCTCAACTTTACTTGGGTCGGTCTCTATTCCCTCGGTGGATACTATGTGTCCCACATACTTTACTGATGTTTGAAAAATTGACACTTATCAATGGACAGTTTAAGGCCAAAAGTCTCCAGTCGGTCCAATACCTTAAATAATCTGCTCTCATGTTCCTCAGTGAGCTGCCAAACACAATAACATCATCTAGGTATACCAGGCACTCTAAGTAAGTTCATGTCCCCACTGCACGCTCCATCAATCGTTGAAAAGTGGCTGGGGCACCTGAAATCCTTGAGGCATCCTCCACAATTCACAGCAGCCAAGCGGACAGATAAAGGCTGTCTTCTCACGGTCCTCTGGGGCCATCGAGGATCTGGTAGTACCCTCAGGAGATCCAACACAGAGAACCACTTGCTCCCGTTTAGGCAGTCAAAGCATCCTGAATGCAGGGCATTGTGTACTGATCAGGGATAGTCCGCGGTTTAAGGTGCAATAATCACACACATCCTTACTGTCCCATTCTTTCCTCACTACCACAATGGGGAAGCATAAGGGCATCTAGATTCTTGTATTACACCAGCAGCTAACATCTCTTGCAGATGCCGTCTCACATCATCTATGTCAGCAGGTGCCAGGCGCGAGACCTCTCACGAAATGGTCTTTAGTCATGCAGCGGATATTGTACTCAGCTCCCTTGCACGCATCTCCGCCCATTCCCTTAAGAAAACACCTGGTCTCTCTGGGCAAGCTTTTCACTGATCCTCACTTTCATTCAGCTGGCAAGGAGTCGCGAAATCAAACAAGTCAGGCGTTACTCTGTCATTCTTCCTCGAACTCTTGCTGCTGGGTAGCACTGCAGTGTCTGCACAATGCACATTAGCCAGGATGCAACCTCTATTTACTCAATGTCTCTTTCAGACACATTATGAACTTGGACCATTACCCTTCTGGCATAAGCATGGGCTCTAGCGGGCAAAATACTAGAGCTTGACCAGCAGTCCCTCTGGCAATTTTCCATCGCCTGGTGCATCCAACATTAATATTTTATTCTTAACATCCTTTGAGGATACGGACCTCTCCCTGTAAGGTCACACTGGGCATTTAGCGCCAGGATCAGAGACTCAGGATCCTTCTTCCATACAATTCGACCCGGTTCCTCTGGTTCTATTTTTCAGCATCTCTCTGTGCCTCATAGGCCTTCTTAATTAAGTTGGAACTCTTAAAGCTCTACTAGTTTTTGACCCTGTTTTCATAACACAACTGTCCAGCCTTCCGAACATATGAGCATTTGTTCCAATCAACAAAGGGACACCATCATACAGTCCAGTGGGGGACACACTAAGGCTAGAGTCTCTACTTGTTCGGCCACTCCAGCCACGGAGGTGGGGAAGACAGCCAAATTCGGATATACCGGAATAGGGGTAGGCCTTCTCATAACCCCATACATGCAGTCCTTCTAATGGTTGTAAGTGCGACTGACAATAGCTTCTGATACCAATCCTGGAACATAATTGTCACTTGGAGCCACTGTCTAATACAGCTCTGTAGACACTCCATTCACCTTTACAGTGGTCTCCATGGAGGGACCCACTATTCTGGACCAGTCTGGAGAGGCGATAATGGGGGCCTGAGCAACTGACCTTGCCACAAAAGGACGTGAGTTAGCATTTTTGGTGCCCTCACTGGGATCATTTCGTGCACCTCTTAACCACTGATTTGTTCTCTGAAGCTCTCCTTGTAGCCTATATGCAACTTTGTCAGTGTCTTTTGGGGACCGGCATTCCCTTTTCATGTGCCCATCCTTCCCACAATTATAGCAAAACATACTTTCTGGAGTTTGAGCTGGCTGAGGCGCCACACTGGGAGCCAGGCGGAGGTATTACTAACTGGAAACCTTGGTGCCATCTCTGTCTCTGTGATAAGCATTTGGAGACATCTCGTCAGTTCTCCACTTCCATGGTCAAGGAATTGAGTTTGAGCTGTTATCAGCAGGAGATACATGGGTGGGTACCCCCACCCCATAGCAGATGCAGTCGGATATAGGTCAGGGCCGTACTTGCAGGCATGGCCTTCATAAAGGGACTGTTTTGAATTCCGGATCTCTCTCAACAGTTCGCCCCATTGTGGCATATCTTTTCTTTGTCAAAGCACTCATTGACTGCCAACCTCTGCCCCTGAACTTCACTGATGGGCCACCCTCAGTCACTCGAGGTCGTAGCCGCAGCTATTGGTGCAGGTCCCTCCGGGTCGCCTTTCTCAACTCCTCGATTTCTCTCATTAACTCATCATAGGAGGTGGGGTTCCAGTCGATTTGCCAGGCGTAACTGAAGCAACAGCAGTTCTGAGAAGGGGCAGACTTAGGATCCTGTCCAGCCTGGTTCAGTCCAGTTCAATCGCTGGCAAACTACCTTTCTGAGGCATTCTTGCAACAATTTTTCCAGCCGAGATACATACACAGACAACAACTCCCTTGGTACTGTTGTGCATTTCTTACTCTCCACCATAGATCCTCATCAGAATCTGGGCTCCCATACACATTCTCAAGGCCTCAAGATGAGCCTGTGCAGTCACTTCAGGGTTACTGGCCCGTTAGCACGGATGGTAGCCAGGGCAGGACCTCGGAGGTTCTCACTAACCCTCTTTCACTTTTTCGGCTTCCCGAGCATTGCCATTCTAGCACTTGGGGCAACATAGTTCATCCAGGTCTCCCAGTCATCCTCCCTTGGGGTGGGGAGGTGCCAGAGAAGATCCTCAACCTTCAGTAAGGTCGTGACTAATGGCAGGTGCAGAAATAAGTCTACATTGGTTCAGCCACCATTACGGTACTGGAGCGGGAGAGGGTGTTGGGGAGGAACACCCCAGTGGCAAGAATAGTTTCTTCAAGTCCTCCACAGTTTCCCTTCCCCAGCAACCATTTGAAAATTTCTCCTCAAAAGTTTCAGACAGTGGTGGGGCTCATTCCCCACGGTCTTCTACTGTAGTTATCACTCTCCAGGCAGTGAGGGCTCCCTCTGGGGTAATGGTCTGTGGCACTTTGGAGCTATCTATGGGATCCTTAAACTCTACTAGGGCCAGGAAAGTGTGGGTGAGCAGATTAGCATGCCGACCCACCACCACAGGGTTTTGTAAACCTTCCACCTTGGAAAGTACTCCCTGTACAGTGTCCGTATTGATACCAAGGGGGATGTCCAGGATAAGCATAGCATTTTGGGGGTCAATCTCCTCCCCAGTACACCACTCCACCAGCCGGTGCACAGCCACTTCTGTCGGGGTACCCATTTTTTCTTAACAGTGGTTCGTAAATATGGCCACTAGAGGACACACAATCCCAGCGGTGAGCCTCCAAGATGTAACCCCTAGATGGCGCTATCCCAGGGCTACTACCCCTGCCTGATTGCCACTAACAGGTTGAGGGCCTGGATCCAATGGCGGGTGCCTCCACCCAGAGGTCAGGGTTTGCAATAGTTTAACTTACTTGGTCACAGCCCTCTGGGACACTGCACCCCCTTTCTTCCCACTAGTGGCCCACACAATATATCAGAATTACCTTCACAGTATACACTTACCCCCAGGTCTGGTTCCGGCACTGGGACCTCCTGTGAAATGAGATACAGTGCAACAATCACAGTACAGTACTTTAACATAGACAAATACCTCAGGCAGTATAACTTTGCTGAAACAAGCAGCTCTGATTTATTTAGGGGATATAACAAGGACAGGGAAATCAGGTTAATTAGCTTATCACTCTAATAATCTACCTATGGCTCTGTGCACAGGCCTATCCCTATCAGTTACTGTCCCTAAGTGGCTTAAGCCCTAGTAGGCTAGTCAAACCAGTGGCAGCTGGTGAGGCCCTTTCACACAGAAAAGGAGAATTAAACAGTCAGCAGTACAGTAATTCCATTTGGATTTAATGTGGCAATTCAACAGGAGGCGACCCTGAATTAGTACTCACGACCTCCAAACAAGATAGGGTCCTTCAACGTCAGCAGGGCTCACTTGAGGTCACGAGACTCTTCACACATTTATATGGTGAAAAGAGCACTATACCAGGCAGGCTGCATCTGTATCCCGATCGCAATTACTGCACAATACCGGAGAACACACAGCAGATTCAGTTCCTGACAGACCGAGTGCAATTTTCAACAATTCCACCAGTCTTCTACAGGGTGAGCCTGGTTTCTACTCTTCAGAGATCCTTTGATTCTTTTCACAGGACAGATTCAGTCCTAACAAGCAGTTACACAAGCTGCAGACCAGAACTCTGGGCCTTACACACGTTTTGACTGAAACTGTACACTGAAAAGCACAGGTTTCTTCCCCTTCACTGCCAGAACTAAACTGAAACTCCAACAGACAAAACCGGGCACTTCCTTTGAGTTCCTCCCAGTTCTTGACTGGATTGGCTGTCACTCACAATAGACTGCTGCTGTTGGTCCAAAAGGCACTAAGTCTAAACTACATCTCCCAGAGTCACTGCCCATACAATCCTCTTGTGGCTGGCTCAGATTATGAGTCCAAGTTCTGATTCGTCAAGGCACCATTTTAGAGCTAGCTTACCCACACTGATTGGTCCAGTTCAGCAGTTCAAAACCAGAATGGGAACTAGGCAGACACAGTTCTGACTGCCAAAAAGCAGGTTAGACAAACTGTATTTTCATTATTACTCTACATGATTTCTGGCAAACAGTTACATCTTTCAGATAGGTTCCTTTGCACTCCTAGTGACTGCAAAAATAGAGTGAATTGGCAGCAGCTCGAGTGGTACTCAAACAGAGAAGCACACAGTCCCCCATACAAACTAATTATGTCTGCAAGCAGACAGCTCTTAATGAGACAGTACCAGAGGCTCTAAAAACACTCACTGATAAATGGCTTAAACGCCAAACACCATTCAGGCTTGGAGCATTCAAGCAAGCTCCTGGAAGTCTTTTGGGAACCCCCATTTGCAGGGGGGTTACACCTGTATACACACACACCCACGTCCCTTTATCTCTTCTTTGAACAAGCTCAGATCAATTATCTCAGCATAAAAATAAAATACAGATATCAACTGTCTAAGCCACTTACTGAACTCAAGCTGTCTGCTGTTGCTTGGCGCTCCCTTTGAAACTCCTTAGTTTAGCAGCAGCAGGCAGTTTAGAACAGTGCATCAATTAATCGTGCTGCTAGCGATAGAGTGGCCGTGGCGTACAGATAGCAGTGCAGGTGCGGCCGCTGGCAAAGTGCATGCTGAGCCTCAAAACCACCAAGAAAGAGTGGTTTAAAAATGCTGCCCAGATGGATTGTA
Source organism: Neoceratodus forsteri (assembly GCA_016271365.2). Lineage (NCBI taxonomy): Eukaryota > Metazoa > Chordata > Ceratodontiformes > Ceratodontidae > Neoceratodus > Neoceratodus forsteri. The sequence goes on along the minus strand of CM028129.1, from coordinate 119,458,799 downwards.
TGCAAAGCTCCTGGTCCTGGCCATCTCCTTGTATTATGCAGTGGCAGCCCAGGTCTGGTGAATTGCACTGGTCCAGGTCCAGTCCCAGACTCAACAAAATGGAAAACCTGTCAGTATCCTAAGGAGGTAGATCACGGTGCTTGCATGCTAGCCTTCTTCACTTCTTGTGCCACACAGTGCCAGTTTGTTTTCTAGCAAGTCACCCGACCCTAGCTGCAGGCTGCAAATAACGGAGGAGGAAGGTGGGGCGGGGCAAGAGAAATCTTCTGCAATGTTGGCTTGCCGGGTGGCCTATCTGTAGCAGGAGGGTCCGGGGGGGCTTGTGTTTTTGTTTTCTTTTAATTAAAGAGAGCCTCTCCCAAAGTCATTTTTTTGTGTTTGTTTTGTTTTATGGAGCAAGCTCTGGGAGGGGTTGATTCACGCTTGACTCATGTTGGGGGAGGCATGATTTATTACAAATCCTTACCAGTACTGTACCACCTGAGGAAGGGGACAGAGAAATCTGCAATATAGGCTTGCGGGGGCCTATCTGTGGCAGGGGCTTGTGTGTTTTTATTTTATTTAACAAATGTGCTTATTCCAAGTCAGGCTGCTTTCACAGCATTTTTAAGAACAAGCTGCAGGGGCCTATGGGGAGGTTGTCGCGCTTAACTCACGCTGCTGGCGAGGAGGTGGCATGATTTACAAACCACCAGTCCACCTACTAAAAGTGTCTCCACTTCTGACTACTGGGGGCCAGTCTATGGTGGGGGGCCTGGGGCATTTGCCCATTTGTCCCCTTAATCTGGCCCTGACTGTGTGCAGTTCTGGAGACCCAATCTCCACAAGAACATAGACCAGATGGAAGCTGTCCAGAGGAGGGCAACTAAAATGGTGCAGGGTCTGCACTGGAAGACATATGAAGAGAGCCTAAAGGAGCTTAATATGTATAGCCTCGAGGAAAGGAGGGAGAGGGGGGACATGATAGAAACTTTCAAGTACCTCAAGGGAATCAACAAAGTCCATGAGGGTAGCATCTTTCAAAAAAAGAGGTGTGCAAGAACAAGCGGGCACAATTTGAAGATGGAGGGGGCTCAGAGGTAATGTAAGGAAGTATTTTTTCACAGAGAGGTTGTGGATGCATGGAGCTGCCTTCCAGAGGGAGGTTGTGGAGTCAAAAACAGTGGTTGAATTCAAGCATGCATGGGACGGTCATAAGGCAATTCTAGGGGTTGGGGGTAGAAAGAAGTAGGCTGTTGGTTAACTAGGATCTGCAGCTTATCCATTAGGTAAGGAAATGGGCAGACTGGGTGGGCCAAACGGTCCTTATCTGCCATCAAATTCTATGTTTCTATGCTTCTATGCCAGAGAGTGCCTGTATAGCCTCTGTGTACTGTCTCTTTAACAGCTGCCTGGATTGCAGTCTTAATTAATCTAAAAGGGAGTTCTGTTAGAAGATGTGCTTGTTTGCTGATCATTTGTTAGAGTAGTAATAATATTGCAGTTTGTTCTAACCTGCCTTCTTTGCAGGAAGGACTGTTCTGTTTATCTCCACCAACTTGGCCTGGGACTGTCAGCATGAGCCAATCAGTACTGTTGGGACTCTAAAATGGAGCCTGCCTACAGAGGCTTGGTGGGGTCAAAACTTGTAGAATTGTAGTTTTGCATTTTGGTGCCTAAAATAACCTGGGCAGGAGCCTTGTTGTGACTGACAGACAGATCTGCAGACAAACCTTTTGGATCTTGGGGAAATCCCATAGCTGCTTGCAGCTAGTTTCAGCTCTGAGTTGGAAAGTGAAGAGATAACAGCTTGAATGATTCAAGCAGCAGCCCTGGTGTAGATTCACATGGAAGAACTGTGGAAAGGCCTGAGTTTTGGCCTGTATGCCTGCCTGCTGTCCCTGAGAGGGAACTTGTGCCTTTTTCGGACCGAATTCGAACTTGGAGAGCGAAGTAAGCCACTGAATTGTGACCAGGCTCCTACCTGAAGAAGACTGAAGATTTGCCAGATGCGATCGGACTGTCTGGACCTCTAGCCACCTCTGAATTCCCGGATTGTGCAGAGACTCTGTAATCGTGACCAGAGAGCTTTTTTCCTGGTACAGTGAAATTTCCTTACATGTGAATGTGTTGTGTGCTTATAGTGGGTCGTGATTTAGTTCCCCACTGTGGTTTGAACTGTGTTCTGCTTGCTTGAAGCTGCTTCCAGCCCCATGGACTGAATTCAAAATCATCTCTATTGGGCCTGGGCCTTGCCACACTGGCCCAGCCTGACTACCCGCTGAACTGAGAAAGCCATGGATGAGAGACCTGCTACCCGTTGAACAGAGAAAGCCATGGATGAGAGACCTGCCTGGGGATCAGCCCCCTGCTCAACACTTGAACAGGAACAAAACCTTGGTGATTCGTGTGGGCCCCACTTCTCCGGGCACTCCAGCTCAACAACCTGCAGTCTCAGTTTCGTCCTGCCTGTGTCCAGTATTTGGTATCATGAGTAAACATCAGGGTAGCTCCTTGCAACAACAGCTAAATCTAAAGTGTTGTCATCTGATTGTCTGGTTGCTTTTTCTTTCATGAACTGAGCCCTCTGACTCCGGATTGCAAATAATGTGTGTTGTGCATGTTGCTTTCTTCCATCACAGGGTCCCAACCAGCTGCAACATTCCTGGCTAGCCCATCGTCTCCCTACATGTGCACCCAGAGGTGTGACTGTGTGGGGACTTAAAGCACATGCATAACTGATTAATGCAGCCTTTAAGCCAATAAACCTGATTACGCCTCTTCCTTGTTCAAGTCCCCTAAATAAATCAGATCTGACTTTTTCTGCATTTAACCTGACTGTGGTTCCAGTTTGTGCCAAGAGTACTGTACTGTTGCTATTTGCTGTGCATAACCTTGTTTTACAGGGGGTCCCCATGGTCAAGCCAGAGGAACCAGCCATGGTGGTAAGTTCAAACAGTGTGGGTACTTGTATGGTGTACAAGGGGTACTGTGAAAGTGATTATCGTATACTGCTCAGGCCACAAGAAGGGAAAGATGGGGATTACAGTGTCCCAGAGGGCTGTGCCCAGGTTAGTTTGACAACTACCAACCCTGACCTCCGGGTGGAGGCACCCATTGCAGAACCTAGGCCCTTAACCTGCTACTAGCCAAGCAGGCAGGGGTAGTAGCCCATGGGATACGCCCTAGAGGTTACATATGCACTTACTGTTGTCACCATTTATGGTAATGTTCTCCTGGTTTAACCTCCCAGGTCATCACTGAAAATAGGCATTCATTTGTTTAGTACACTTACCTGGTAAATAAAAATTAGCCAATAGTATTGTTCGGACAGTGCTTTTGTGGATCCAGTTATCCTCCGTCAGATATTGCTGGTATCTGACCTAGGATCCAGCCAATGGATCTGAGGTTAAATCCATCAGATCCAACTTCTGATAGTTGGATCCGATGGGTGGATCCATCAGATCCAGTTCGGATCCACAGATACCTCAGATACTTACAGTAGATCCTAGGAGGTCGGATCCTTGGTCTGATGTCTATGCCATCTGAGGCTATCCAATATCCAACCTGGAAGGATACTATCTGGCCAACACTACTAACCAGTAATAATAACAACTAGTAATAATAAGGGGATACATGATGGTGAGGGATGTGAGACGAGATGAAAAAAATTACTCACCTTAGTAATGTTGTTTCTTCTAATGGAGTCTTGCTATATTATGACCATTGCAGTTTGTCCCACCATTAGAACTGCTCCGGAGGTGAAAGGGTTAACTACCAATCTAAGAATGGAGTTTGGAGCGCGAGCTTGGTTGGAGAAGCTCTGTCTGGATAATTTCAAACTGAAACTGTCAGATCTTTACGAGCAGAAAGGGATCCACTCTTGGACCTCTACTCTTTTCCCTCTTCCTAAATGATATTCCCACCATGTCCCGGCATAGCTGCACTCTTATGTATGCAGATGACCTTGTTCTCTACTCTGGGTCAAAATCGGTTGCTGCCATCAACTCCACTCACTCTCACTAATGACTTCCAATTCCTGCAGACCTGGCTCTCTAGCAACTACCAAGTCCTGAACCTAGAAAAACCTGTGCTATGCTATTCGGATCCTCAAGAAACTGTCTGCCCCTGCAACAGGCTCCGGGTTCAATGCCTTGATGGCTCCTCATCTCAAACACTGAGTCCTTCAAGTACCTTGAGTCACTTTGGACCCCACACTTGACCTGTCTCAACATGTCAATATGGTGTGCCATGCCGTCAATGCTAAAATTGGCGGAGCTTATCGCAAAGCACTCCCTCTACCCTTCCGCTAGACTTTCTGTAAGTAGAGGTATCCTCTTACCCCAGCTCCAATATGCTCTGCCCCTCCTCTTGCTGCAAACTCTGCTACACTCCACAAATGGGACACTGTCTACAACAACATCTGTAGATTCACCTTAACTGCCCCACGTCTTACCCATCATTGTCTCCTTTACGCTGGCTTAAATTGGCTGTCACCTAAGGATATTCGAGCCTACTCCCTGGGCTGCTTTATCGACTCCCTGTCTAGACCTCCCTGTCCTGTCTATCTTGCCAACCTCCTAACTCCTGCCTCACACACCCGTACCCTCAGGTCTTCCTCTGTCCCCATGCTCTCCACTAGACCTTGCATGACAAAAATGGATGAACAGGCATTTGACCATTTTGCTCCCAAATTCTGGAACTCACTCCCTTATGGTGAAAACGTCATCCTCCATCAGAATTCAAAACTGCTGTTCACCCACCTCCTAGCCTCTGGCCAATGCAAATGCTCTTAATTTGCTTTGTCCCACTGCAGGCTGTCGGGTCTGACCCTGAGTACTACACTAATGTTCTCCATGCAATTTGTCTAGGTGGCTATGAACCTTGATGTCTTTACTGTCCTCAGCTGTCTTATGGTTACCCTAATTGCTTTATTTTTACATCCTTATTATGATCTATGCCTAAAATGTACCCTTATGTAACTGTTACTGTACTACCCCATGTATATCTTGTTTTGCTCCTGTACACTTATATTATGTCTGCATTTCTGCATATTGTAACCAATGTTCTGTGCTCTCCGATCGTGCCTGAAAATAGGCAGGTCTGTTGCCTAGCACACTTACCCGTTACCAAAAGCTAATAAATAAATAAATAAAACTCACTAAGGTTCTGTGTGAAGCTGTAACCTACACTAGCCAACTGGCTACCTAAATATTAACATATATTCCTGGTCCCAACACAAAGACTCAAGTCAGGGAACCAGAATACAATAAAAATAAGGTAGAATAAAACACCACACCCCAACACCCCAAAAGGGGTGAAAAACAAATAATGGGCATAACCGGTGCCCACACTGGACTGCCCACCCCATACCCAAGTAGAAGTTCTGAGAGGGGCAGGTTGGGGGGGAGGTCATAATATAGCAAGACTCCATTAGAAGAAACAACATTACTAAGGTGAGTAATTTTTTTCTTCAAACAACATGAAGTCTTGCTATATTATGACAATTGCAGAATACACAGCAGTACCTCCATGGAGGAGGGACAGAACCTACTTAGGGAATAGGCTCTGAAGCACGGCTGTGCCAAATCTAGCATCCCTCCTGGCCTGGATATCCAAGAGTAATGCTTGGTGAAAGTGTGTACCGTTTTCCAGGTAGCTGCTTGACATATCTCTAAAATAGGGATGTCTCTGGCAGCAGCTATAGACGCAGCTGTACCTCTGGTAGAGTGAGCCCTCAGGCCTGAAGGGAGAACCTTTACCAGTTTCTGATAACAAAATTGGATACAAGAGACAATCCACCTGGCAATGGATCTCTTAATGGCAGGTTTACCTTTATCAACCTCACCATAAGTGAGAAAAAGTTGGAGGGATTCAAACCTATGACCTTTGGTACGCTCTATATAGTAACTAAGGGCCCTCTTAACATCTAAGCTGTGCAGCCTCCTCTCACCAGAGGAGGAATGGTCAGTGAAGTACACTGGAAGGGAGATAGATTGGTTAAGATGGAAGTCTGAAACCACCTTAGGCAAAAACTTCCTGTTAGTCCTAAGGACTACCTTATCCCTGTGAAAGGAAATAAAGTCAGTCTCCACTGACAAGGCTTGTAACTCACTTATGCGCCTGGCAGAAGTGATGGCTACTAGAAAAGCAGTTTTCCAAGTCAAATACTTGAGCTCTGCAGAAGACAAAGGCTCAAAGGGGGGTTGCATCAACTGAGCAATGCAAACATTAAGATCCCAGGCAGGGGCCGGGTCCCTGAAAGGTGGATTAGTATGAAGTAATCCCTTGAAAAACTTGGAAAATACAGGGTGAGTGGAAACGGAAGAGGGCTTTCCTGCTGAAATAAAAGCAGAGACAGCTGCCAAATGCACTTTCAGGGTAGCTGGTCTCAAGCCCAAAGAATTAAGATAGACCATATAGTCCAAAACAATGGGCAAATCAGCAGATTCTGGGGAAATATGCTTCCTGAGCACCAGATGGAAAACCTTTTCCATTTAGAATTATAAGTAGCCCTAGTGGAAGGCTTCCTAGAAGCCTTCAGGATGTCGAGAACACCTTGAGAAAGGTGTAGGTCAGCAAACTCTAACTCCTCAAGAGCCAGGCCTTGAGGTTGAGGGATTTGAGATTCGGATACCAAACCCTCCCCTGGGCACAAGATAACAGGTTGTGTCTCCTGGGGAGGCACAGAGGAAGATGGACTGTTAAGGACAGAAGGAGTGGGTACCAGGGCTGCCTGGCCCAATCTGGAGCAATCAGAATCATCCTGCAAGGCTGGGATCTGATTTTGACTAGCACCTTGAATAGGAGAGGGAAGGGAGGAAAAGCATATAGAAACTTCCCTTCCCAATCTAGGAGAAAGGCATCCAGAGGGACTGAGCCCATCACTGGGGCCTGCAACAAAACAGTGGAAGTTGGTGATTGTCTGGGGCTGCGAAAGAGTCTATCTGAGGGGTGTCCCATCTGGCAAAACTATCCCAGTAATTGGGGATCCAGTGACCATTCGTGATGGCCCTGGGAAATCCTGCTGAGAGCATCTGCCAGGACATTGTCCTTTCCTGGGAGGTGAACTGCTATGAGGGAAGTGTTCAGGAATAAGCCAGAGACCACAACTTCATTGCTTGTGCACAAGGCCGAGACCGAGTGCCCCTTGTTTGTTGATGTACCACATTGTGGTGGTGTTGTCTGTTCTGACTTGTACCACTTTGTTCTGAACAGATGCAGAAAACACTTGAAGTGCTAGAAAGACAGCTCTGAGTTCCAGCAAATTGATGTGAGCAGAGATTCCTGAGGGGACCATACTCCCTGGGTGGAGAGGTCGCCCATGTGAGCTCCCCATCCCAGAAGGGATGCATCCGTAGTGAGGGTCAAGGAATGAGACAGAGGAATGAAGGGGACCCCCAGTCTTAAATTGCTCTGATCCCACCACCACTGAAGGGCCTGGATCAGGGTTCGAGTCACTGGGACCAACTTGGAAAGGGGATCTTTTCTCTGAGACCAAAAGGCTCTCAAGTGAAACTGAATGTCCCTCATCTGAAATCTTGCTCCTTGCACTACAGCTGTGGAAGCAGCCATGTGCCCTAGGAGCTGTAAGAAGTGCCTTGCTGTCGAGAGACCTGCAGAGTGAAGGAGGAGGCCAGGGCCACCAGGTTCCTACCCTCTAAGGGTAGGGAGGCTCTGGCCTGCTTTGTGTCCACTTCTGCACCTATGAAGGTGAGTACCTGAACAGGTTCCAGAACTGACTTTGGAAGATTGAGCAAGAAGCCCAGAGAGGTTAGCAGCTGCTGGATAACTTGCAGGTGAGATTTGACCTGTTCTGGAGACTGGCCTACAATGAGCCAGTCGTCTAGATAGGGAAAGACAGCAATCCTTTGCCTTCTTAGGTGAGCAACTGCTACTGCCAGACATTTTGTGAATACCCTTGGGGCAGAGGAGAGGCCGAAGGGCATTGCTCTGAACTGGTAGTGACCTGAGGGCAGTTTGAATCTGAGGTACTTTCGGTGGGAGCTTCTGATTAGAACATGGAAATAGGCATCCTTGAGGTCCAGGGAAGCTAGCCAGTCCCCTGGCCTTAGAGAAGGTAAAATCATTGCCAGAGTCACCATTTTGAACTTTGGTTTCAAAAGGTGCTTGTTCAGATATCTTAGGTCTAAAATGGGCTGCCATTCTCCTGTCTTTTTTGGGGTAAGGAAATATCTGGAGTACAGACCCTTGCTCTGGTGTAGGGGGGAAACCCTTTCTACAGCTCTGAGAGCTAGGAGGGTTGAGACCTCTGTTTCTAAGGTAAGGGTCTCTAGAGGGTTTGCAGGTGGAAAAAATCTGGCTCTCATCTTTGGAAATGTTTTGAAGCTGAGAACCAGACCCTGGCTTACTACTTCCAGGACCCATTTGTCTGATGTTAGAGACTCCCAGTCCTGGGCGAAGTAAGCCAGCCTGCCCTCTACAGGAAGTGGAGAACCGGCCCTGGGCACCCCATCAGGGTGCCTGTTTGGCAGGGGCTTTAGGCTGAGGGGTGGGAGCAGACCTACTTGCACCCCGTCTGCCTCTGCCTCTGAAGAACCCCCTCTGAGCATAAGCCGAAGAAGCCTGGGTTTGGTAAAAAGGCCTGTGAAAGGGCCTACCTCTACCCCTGGGGGTCTGTTTCTGAGGATGTGGCTTGCCGCTCCTTGGCTTGTGCACTCCTATAAATTGTTCTGTATTCATCCATTTTCTTCATGTAATTCTCTTTTTTTTTTTACTTTTTTTTTTTACTTATTTTTTACCTATTTACTTACTTACTTTACTTACTTACTTACTCTGTTTGCTCCCCAAACAGAGAATTCCACCACAGGAAAATCCATGGCCTTAGTCTGGGTATCCTGTGACAAGTCAGTACACCTGAGCCAAGCTAACCTATGAAAGGCCACAGATGTAGCCATGACTCTAGAGGATACATCATTAGAATCCACAGCTGCATGGAATTGCACCTTGAAGCCTCAATATCATCAGTAGCCACCTGCTCCAGCTCCTTGGCAAGCAGCTGGCCAGGGCCTGTTTAGCCAAAGCCATGACAGTGTCCCATCTAGATTTTTGGTATCTTGCCACATAAGCCATGTAATTTGCTTGTCTGAGTCCTAAGGATGCCATGTATTGTTTTTAGCCATGGCATCAATCTTCCTGGAGTCCTTGTCAGGAGGATGTGAAGCCAGGGGAATGTTAGCTTTATCACAGGCTACAGCCTGAACTACTCAACATGACTGCATTGCTGTGAAAGAAAGTCTGTATCAGGACTACAAAGTGTACCTCCTGTCCATCTTTTGTCAACAGGAGGTACAGAATTAGGGGCTTTCAGAATTTTTATTGTTTGCTTCCTAAAAGACTTATGTAAGGGGATAGATAATCTCCTAGACTCTGGGATATCCATCATTTCCACAAAATCAGGTTCCTCCTGCTCATCCACAGCTTCCTCTAATGGGAGCTGGAGGGTTTCAGCAACCTTTTTATAAAACAAAAAATGAGAAGGGGACTCAGAAAGCATGGGGGAGATTCTAAAGGTCTGTCTGGGGAGATGTCCGGTTCAATGGCATCCCAGACTCCCAAAGTCACATTCACACTGTTCATAATCCTCCTCCCCTCCTCTGGTTCTAAAAATCTCAATATCATATTCTTGAACTGTGGAACTGACGAACCAACCTCCTACCAGATAGTGGCAGTTCGGACGGAACCGGAGAAAGTGACTGTACAATTTGTATAGCTTTTATATTTCTGCAGCAGTTGGAGAAGGAATTTTGGACTCCATACCTGCTGATTTTTAGTTTCTTTACTGGAACTGACTCCTCAGAGCCCAGCTTTACGTTCTTGAGAAGTCTCCTGCCCTGGTCAGAGGGTTACCCTCCGGTTTGGCTGGCACCCGAACCGGGCTGGCCATCCGGGTCAGCGGACTTTTGCCTCTGTTCTGAGCCTGCCCACTCTCTTATCCAGGGTGGCTGCAGGGAAATTCTTACAAATCTGGCAGTCTGAATTGAGGTGGTCAAACCCCAGACAATAAACACATGTGTGTGTGGGTCAAGCTTTGGCAAGGCTTCCCTATAGACATCTACAGTGTTGAAAACCCAGTGGGCCCAGTTTTCTTTTGGGGTTTCTCAGACATGATGCCAGCCTAACCAACAAACTTGCCCTTTAACGGCAGTGCCAGGCAAGACACTTTATCGGTTCCCAACTGTGTCATCGGTCAGGAAAACCGAATGAAATCTGTTTTTAGAACCAATAAGAACTGAACCGTGACTTCAAAAGCTTTAAAATGTTTATACTTTTAAAGTTTTAACCAACCTGATCGGTTCGAACCGAACCGATAAACATTTATAAGTTCCACACAGAAATAAAAACCTGTCTATACTTACAATACCACAGACAGAGCTTGAACTGATCGGTTTACGGTTAAAAATAATAATATTCGTGGTTACATTTAACCGAGAAAATACTGTTTAAACCGAGAAATGAACTGAGCAGTAGGAGAAATCTCCGGAGCCACTGTTCAGTGAGGTGGAGTAAAGAATCTGACAGTTTCAGTTTGAAATTATCCAGACAGAGCTTCTCTAACCAAGCTCGTGCTCCAAACTCCATTCTTAGAATGGTAGTTAACCCTTTCACCTCCGGAGCAGTTCTAATGGTGGGACAAACTGCAATGGTCATAATATAGCAAGACTTCATGTTGTTTGAAATATCTTAATGGTGGCAGGTGAGCTTGGGGAATATCAGGGTGGCTCTGCGTGAGTGGAGCCACAAGAGATGTCCAGTACTTGCCCACCGGATGAATATATCTCGTATCACATCTCTTGCCATCACGTATGCATTTTATGTAATGGGTTTTTTGTCTTTGTGCATTTATGTGGTTACTTTTTATTTAATATTGCTGCATTTTACCTGTCATTTTCTGTGCTTTATTTTTGTTTGGGGTTATTCCGTGTTGTTTGTGGTTTTGTGAATGGGTGTTCCATATTCATTTTGATTGGTTGTTTGATTAGCATGTTTTCATTGGTTGATGTTGTTTTGTGCTGCATTTTGACTGGTGTGTTTTGTGTGTGTCTGAGTTCATTGGTGTTTCCATATTTGGTGTTTCCAGTTTCATCTGTGCGGTTTTGGCATTATTTCAGTCTTCACTTGTTTTTTTTTATTTTTTTTTCATTAAAATACTAATTTTTTATTTTGTTGTCTTTCGTTCGCAGAGATATTGTGCCCCATTACATTGTGCTGCTTTATTGAACACTGGGATGAGGTACTCATGGTCAGAGAATCAGAAGTTCAAGTGGGACTGCAAGGTATTTTGGTTCATTTTTCAGAGATAGAAGTCATTTTATTTTTGGCTTATGCCTGCACTGGTAAGTAACTGAGAAATGAATGCTATTTCTAAAATGTGCTGTTTACGGGCATTTGTGTAATGATTTTATTTAATGTTTAACTGGTCTTTTTAAGGGTTTTCTGTATGAGGAACTGTGCTCATTTTGTTAAGTGCCTGGATTGGTGGTAGTTCAGGTGGATGTTAAAGATCCCATGGCACTTATTGAAAAGAGTAGGGGAAGTTTATTGAAAAAGAATCATAACATCACAAAAGAATCAAAAACACATCATAAATACTCAGAGATACAAAGAAAAAATTCGTACCAAATATCAGAAGAAAAATACAATATAAAAATTAATTATAAGAAACAATTTTTCCATAAATGATCCACTTTAACCTTTGGAAATCTATGAGCATCACTTTCTTTAACATATAACAATCCTTCTTCAATTTGTGAAATAATAGTAGCATTCAAAACTTGTTGCTGCAATACATATTGACAACGTGCCAGCCATAAAAAATATTGAACATAGGAAAAAAAGACAGTTAGAGTACTCTTATGATAGGACTTTCATACTCCAGTATAGTCACCTAAAATTACAGTTTGATAAAAGATATGAGACAAAAAAGGCAAATTCCAATGGGAGGCAGCATCCTGCCAAAATAGCTGACTATGAGGACAAGTAATAAAAAAGTGATGCATGCTGTCCTCAATATTAATACACGTAAGTCTGGGGCAAAATCTCTCAGTTTGAGGTTTATATTTTAAATTTCCCCTGACACCCAACCTTCCCTGAATCGAAAGCCATACAACATCCCAGATATGAACAGGTGTCCTGAAATCTGTTAATGTATGCAAGGCAAATATCATTTTAGTGGGTACACATTCTGGAAATAGTAGAATAATGTTTTGAACATCATAAACAATATATGAATAAAAAGACTTTCTATCTAAAGACATCAATTTTGTGAAAGAAACTTTCCACTGTTGCATTTTTGATAGATGATGTTCCATAAGTAGGAAGGGAATCAGAGGATAGAATTTTAGGGGCAACAAAGTCCATTTTTCCATTTTACAAAATACCGGGACCAAAGAAACTGGGACCATAATTGCCAAGATAAGGTAGCAAAGGTCCATAAATAATTAAATGAACTAAATAAAATACAAGGAATAATAAAAAACAATAGGATTAATCATATTTACTCCTCCTTTTTTAATTGGTAAATAAGTAATTTCCCTCTTTACAGGATTTAATCTATTACCCCAGAACATTTGAAAAAAAAAGACCAAGGAGCCTAGTTTCCAAATGAACTGGATGGGGGTAAACATAACTTAAATATAGAAACACAGTGAGTAAAACATTTTTAATAATCAGAACCCATTTTTTCTTCCCAAACTTCCAACATTTCCATCTATTAATTTTATCTTCCCCTATTTGTAACTGTCTATCCCAATTATAAGTGGCTAAATCACCAGGACCAAGTCAAAGCCCCAAAATTTTGTGAGAGGTAGAAACCACAGGAATTCCTAATGTAGTTAAAGAAATAGGTTGTGCATGGTCCAAGGAAAAAATAAAACTTTTTCCTATATTAAGCACAGCTCCAGAGAAAGAAGCGAAATTTGAAAAAACTTTCAAAGCCTTTGTCAAAGAAGGAACATCTTGAACAAGTAATGTAACATCGTCAGCATGAGCAGTAATATTTTCTAACGGTAAAAAGGGGAAGGGGGAGCCAGACCAATAATACTCTTGTCCCAATGTATTTGTCTAATCACAGGATCCAAGGCAAAGGCATATAAAACAGGGCTTAAAGGACATCCTTGTCTAACACCAACAGTGAGAGGGATATCGGTTCCAAAAAGCCCATTAACGGTAGGGATAATAGTAGCATTAGCATATAACAAAGAAATCCAATATACGAACTGTTTGGGAACACCATAACGTAATAAAAGTGGAAAAAGATAATTATGTTGCACTTTATCAAAAGCTTTAGCTTGATCTAAAGCTACCACATATCCTGAGATATCATGTCTGTTGCTAGCCTCAAAAAGTTCCCTCAAAAGATATAAATGATGCTGTATTCATCTCTTGGGAATAGCACAGGTCTGAGCTGGATGAATAAGAAATTCAGCAACTGCAAATAATCTAATATTAATAATTTTAGCCAGAATGTTGTAATCACTGTTTAGGAGACTAAGAGGTCTCCATTTATACAATAGTGTTTTATCTCCAGATTTGTACAAGAAATGCAAAAGAGAGGTATTAAAGCCACAGAGGGAAGGAGGAGAGGTTAACATAGATTTGAAAACTTGGGGCAGAAAATAAGACATACATGACAGAAAAGTTTTATAAAAATCGTTTGGAATACCGTCCAGTCCAAGAGATGTACCAGTAGTTAATTGCTTAATAACTTCTTCGACTTCTTGAGAAGAAATAGGTTGTAATAAACTCTGTGTTATAGAATCTGTTATTTGAGGAAGTGGCGAGTAAACCCATGAAAAAGGGGAGAGTTAGTGTCAGAAGTAAAATTAAAAGTGGCTTAACAAATTGCTGTACTACCAATAGCATTTCCAAATCAGTTGGATACCACAGTACCATCTAATGTAGAAAGGCTAGTCATCAGGGTTTTGTCTAACTGCTGCTTGCATGCAGCATATGGATCTGATGCTGGTGTTTTCTTCGTTCCAAATCTAAACTCCATCTCCAATGATTAAACTCTATTATACTGATAGTGTTTCATTTGTTTTTTTAATTTCAAAAATCTGAGATTTAAATTGTGCACTATCACAAGAAGAGGGGGACATTAATTTTACATAATTGGTTTCTAAGAAGAAGATAGTTCAAATAATTAGAGTTTGCTTTATTTCTACCAAAGGAAAGTAAAAGTCGTTTAAGCTCCGTTTTAGTGTCCAACCACCAATCAAAAAGAATATCATAGGAACAAATAATAGAGTTCCTTGTTGCAAAAAAAAAAAAAACTCAATTTGAGAAAAATAATCAGGAGAATCCAAAAGTGACATATTTAAACGCCACCGATGATGAGGTGAAAAAAATTTTTGAGGGACAGTAGATACACTTTGAGTGCAGAATAGAATATTATTGTGTGATAATTCTGTAGGTTTAGGAATACATAAAATAGGAGTAAGATATTTAGAAACAAAAAACATATAAATATGGGTGGAATAAATATGCTTATGATATGTAGCCCCAGTATCAGTCTTATGTAAAGTCCGAAAGCATCCTCAAACTAGCTTCAGAGATAACATGTAACAAAGCTTGAGAGTCACAATACATTTTCTTCTGTGTGACACCAGTAATTTTGGTGTTCACAGTACAATTAAAGTCACCCCAAATAATATGTATTTTTGTGTATAAAAAGGCTTAATTTAAGTCAAATAGTTCAAACCTAGCAGTTTTAATTTGGGGGCATAAAGATTGATGAGACAAGAAAAATCTCCAAGGGTACAGTCAAGCACTAAGGCATGACCAGGTCGGATATCTATAAGTCTGGTAACATGAAACTTAGTGGATTTAAATAAAATCCCAATCCCATCTGCAGCCTCTAGGCCAAAAGTCCAAAAAGAAGGACTCCAACACCATTGTCTCTTTATTTGTTCTACTTCATAAAGAGAGGATAAACGTGTTTCTTGTGCAAATAAGATGTCTACATTAAGGGAGTCAAAAAAAGAAAGTATAGAAATCTGTTTTTTGTAAGCTTTTAAACTACAAACGTTAAAGGACCCAATCCTTAAAGTAGCCATCCAAAGTATCTAGGAATTAAGGCCCTCCTTTTAGGCTATTACTAGCTTTCCTTTTCTTTCCTTTTTTTCTTTAAAGAGCTCAGTGGATTTACTTTCCTTATCCTCTGTAACCAGCTCAGACCTGTGAGAGGTATCTGATTCTAAATCAGAATCCCCAAGTCATTTGAAGAGGAAAAATATTCTCCATAGGAATAGGACAGGAGAATGAATTTTAAGGGAAGGCCTAGTAAATCTGCAGTTTTTAACAGTCTCAAATGGGGGGGGGGCATAGAAGTACCAACAGGTTGATTTTTAACAGAGAGGGAATTGTCAGGCACTGTAGTAGGAGAAGGAATAGTATCCTGTATTGATATTGAGGGCAAAGAAGGCCTAACTAAAGGGGAGAGAATGTCAGTAGATTGTTGCAAAGAGGAATCCCCAGAAGGAGCAGACTCAAGTTGTGAGACAGAGGGAGCAGAAAGAGTGGAATCCTGTCGCTTTTCCTGGGCCCTGCAGACTAGATCATCCTGGTCCCACCCTTCGGTTCTGTTTCTTTTAGCCCAGGGACATTGGTGGAATGCATGTCCTTTCTCATCACATAAATTACATTGAAAAATGTTTTCACACAAATCTACAGAGTGTCCATAGCCCCCATACAGAGAGCATTTTAACATATTGCAAGAGCTGCTAATGTGAGTTCTAGAGCCACATTTATAGCAAGCTTGTGGTTGTCCACTATAAAAGCAAGCTCCTCTGTCTTTTCCAAGAAAGAAACTATTGTGTAAATGAATAATGTCTGAGTTAACCTGAAATAGTTTAACTTTAAATTCCCCCCCCCCAGTCCAAATGCCTTCCAGATCAAGGAGCGCTTCAGGAGGGCCTAGGATATTACAATGATTTTGCAGCCAGTGATAGATATCACTGACATTCACTCCTTCATTACAAAACATGATGGTTACATATCTAATCTGTTGTCTAGTAAGAGGGATAGCAAAAAAAGGGAGTCCATAAAGGGGTAGCTTTAAGAACTGAATATTTTTCCCAAAACTTCTCCAAACTGCTATTAAGTCTAAAACTAATGTCAAAGGAATCTTCCCCTGAAATATGAATCAGGGCATACAAATCAGAAGGAAAAAATTGCATAGAACCTTGTAATAACAGATTGGCTACATAGTATCTATCAGGGTGGGTAGAAAGCCCTTCCCTATATCGCAACCATACAGCATTTCTTTGAGGTGCTTGCTCTAGTTTATTTTTAAATAAATCAGCCATTGAAATACATGCAGACTTCTCAGATGTACCTGACCTTGCTTCCCTTTGATCAATCCCCCCGAGGATATGCTCGGTCTAGACAAGGCCTCAGCATCATCCTCCAACTGTGCGCACCATTACTTGAGGCCTTATGTGGAAAAAATTGTCCAGTCTGTTTACTTGAGCTCAGTTTGCTAGATTCGGTGGCATGCTTAGAAGTAGTGTCGGCAGAGGTAGAAGGTCTAATGTCCACCCAGTCAGGGTCCGGAATCCATTGCCCCGAGGCCGTGCGCGTCCATCCTGACTTAGAGAGTGTATCATCCGCTAGCCAGTCCACAAGGAAGTCAGGTGAATCCTGTAGTAGTCTGAACTGTTGTCGCACCATCTGCGAGGTAGAACAGGCTGCAGGCTTTAGTAGAACCCCAGCAGTTGGCTCACTTCGTTCTTCTACAGTTCCGGAAGTTCCCGGCTGGAAAGAGGGGTCCGAGATGAAACAGGTCCCAAAGAGACTGAAGAAACAGGTCCCGCTTGTACAGCATTAAGCAGCAAGGTTGTACAGCAGAAAAACTCACTTCTGCCACAGTCTCCGCGACTGGCAATTGATCAGTAATCTCGGTAGCAACAATATTGGGAACTGCATTGGAAGATATCCCAGTCTCAGGTACTGCATCCTTCGATGCGGTCGTTATTTCCATTTCAGTGTGCAACAGGAGCCACCAACAACACATCCTGCTCCACGAAAGCTGTACACCATCTGCCATCCTGCAGACACAGTGTGCCCCTACTGGCAACAGTGCAGTAGGGAAATTTCACAGTGTCCTGGTCAAATTTCCTCATTCACTAAAAATACCACCAACAGCTTAATCTGGTTCAAGGTCAGTTGGCATTCATCTGTATCCCTCCCGGTCATGCCTGAAAATTGGCAGGATTTGTCTAGTACACTTACCCGGTCAAAACTAAATAAATAAAAAGTGTAGGCGCCCAGCATTAATTTTAAGAAGTAGTTTGGCTTCTTTAGCAGGCAACGTGTAGACAGGGGTGATATTTAAACGTAAGCGGTACACAGTACTGATATTTTTACCTGTTTTCCACTGTACCGTCTCATTTCAGTTATCAGTAGGGAGTGGGGATATGCATTTTAAGTAATAGCATATCTCTTCACCCCAGTATTGTATAATAAAAAAACCTATATGATGAAATGTTTTGCCTACTAACTAATGCTTTAATTCTGTTACAGTTTTGCCTTTGGAAGATTTTATTGAGACTGGGGCCACCTGGCCCTGCTGGAACAGTAATGATAAGTAGGTAGCAAGAATAAGAGGACACAATTTGAAGATGGGGGAGATGGCTCAGGGGCAATGTGAGGAAGTATTTTTTCACAGAGAGGGTGGTGGATACGTGAAACAGCCTTTCTGAGGAGGTCATGGGGTCAAAAACAGTGGGGAAATTCAAGAATGCATGGGACAGACATAAGGCAATTCTGGTGGGGGGTAGGAAGAAGAAGTAGGCTGTTGGCTAACTAGGATCTGCAGCTTATCCAATAGGTAGGGAAATTGGCAGACTGGGTGGGCCAAGCGGTCCTTATCTGCCATTAAAGTCTATGTTTCTATGTTTCTATTAAGGCTGGAGCTCACTGGGAAACACAGATGCTTCCAAACATTATGGCCACTTTTAAAGCACAAATAGCACTGCTGTTTGAAGCAGCCAGGCATTCACATGGTAGTTATCTAAAAGTTGACTACCTCGAGGTAATGCTGAGGCCCTCAAGTTACAGCCTGCATTGGCTTAGCTGCCTTATACCCCAGCCTTACCTCAGTACTAATCAACGTTTATATGACCACCACTGTAAAACGTCCTGTTCTGGTGATCTGGGCCAAGTAGCAAATGTCGGAACAAGATGTAGAGGAGGCGATGACAGAAGCTAGCTGACTCAGACAAAGTTGTTAGAAGAATCATTAGCCATGTACTCAGCCTGTAAAAATGGAGGTCAGGCTAAAGGAACTTGTCCTGCTCTGGTGCTTTTCAAAAGCATGGGGGGCAACTTCAACTGCTGGAATGTAAACCCATCTATGTGTTGCATCCCTGAATGCTGTGCCAGTACAACAAGATAGACACGGTACTGCCTGGCACCCACCCACACTGTAGCAGGACAGCATAGCCCTTTCGAAAATCAGAAGGCAGCTGGCCCAGTGGTGAGGAGGGCTCAGGCATCATTAGCAGTGCAAGCGGGTGGCCAGGGGTCAGTCGGGAGGGAGAGGATTAGCGCCTGGAGAACAGCTCTCATCTCCAAAGGTGGGTAGTTTGGCAATCCTGCTGAATGACTGCCCCCAGGTGGAGGCCTGAGGGTAGAATGGGATGGGAATGCCAAAAGAAGGAAGGGTGCTATGGGACTCTGCAGCATGCGCATGCGTTCATGTACGCGCACTGACGTGTCACGCCCCAGCAACGAGGAGGTAACGGGAGAAAACTCAGAAAAACTCCCTATGTGGCAGGGTGAAGATCAATCCCCTGCAGGCTCTGCACCAGTGGCTGGGCATAGCCATGGTCCTGCAGCAGAGGACACTGTCAAGGTAAGTCCCAGAGGTGCTGGGTGACAGGGCTGGGGGGTCAATTGCATGGGAGCCGGGGCGAACAAGGATAGAAAAATGAATATTTAAATTAAAAAAAAAAACAGAAGGCAAACCTAGTCTGATTACTGTGTTGGACTTGCATAAACCATCCCCACTGATGGTTCAAAAAGGTACTGTAAGGAAAGATGGCTGGGAAGACTGTTGTCTGGAGCTCCTTAAGTTTTAGCTCCAGAGGGACTAAAAATCCACATTCATTGCAAAATTGTATTTGATTCTGCAGAGAAATCTTCTTTTTGTTTTTAGTTATTTTCATGCAGTAATCCAGTACCTCTAAGGATCTTTGAAACTGAACTTTTGTTGCACTATGACTGCTTGCAGAATATTGCTAAAATAGGATTGCGTGGATTCCTGGATGACATGCAGAAACCGCTCCTGACAGGATTTGGTGCAGCATGTGTGAAATGAGATTTACCGAGGTGTACGATGGGTGGTCCAATGCCTCGAGGGACAAGTCATGGATTCCTGGCCTGTGATTTGACTGCAGCAAAGTGCACCCACAGAGTCCAGCTGACGGTGGAGCCAGTGTGGGTAACTAGCAACAATAACAGGCCTGAGCTGGGGCACCTTATGTCCTAGAGTGGAGAGCTGATGGTGAGACAGCCCAGTCATTCCCCAATATTTGTGTAACCCCCTGCAAATGGGGTTCCCAAAAGACTTCCAGGAGCTTGCTTGAATGCTCCAAGCCTGAATGGTGTTTGGCTTTAAGCCATTTATCAGTGAGTGTTTTAGAACCTCTGGTACTGTCTTTAAGAGCTGTCTGCTTGCAGACATAATTATTGTATGGGGACTGTGTGTTTCTTTGATTGAGTACCACTCGAGCTGCTGCCAATTCACTCCATTTTTGCAGTCACTAGGAGTGCAAAGGAACCTATCTGAAAGATGTAACTGTTTGCCAGAAATCATTTACAGTAATAATGAAATTACAGTTTGTCTAACCTGCTTTCTTTGCAGTCAGAACTGTGTCTGCCTAGTTCCCCATTCTGGTTTTGAACTGCTGAACTGGACCAATCAGTGTGGGGTAAGCTAGCTCATTAAAATGGTGCCTTGGACGAATCAGAACTTGGACTCATAATCTGAGCCAGCCACAAGAGGATTGTATGGGCAGTGACTCTGGGAGATGTAGTTTAGACTTCGGCGCCTTTTTGGACCAACAGCAGCAGTCTATTGTGAGTGACAGCCAATCCAGTCAAGAACTGGGAGGAACTCAAAGGAAGTGCCCGGTTTTGTCTGTTGGGAGTTTCAGTTTTAGCTTTGGCAGTGAAGGGGAAAGAAACCCTGTGCTCCTTCAGTGCACAGTTTCAGTCAAAAACCGTGTGTAAGGCCCAGAGTTCCGGTCTGCAGCTTGTGTAACTGCTTGTTAGGACTGAATCCGTCCTGTGAAAAGAATCAAAGGATCTCTGAAGAGTAGAAACCAGGCTCACCCTGTAGAAGACTGGAGAAATTGTTGAATTGCACTCGGTCTGTCGAACTGAATCTGCTGTGTGTTCTCCCGGGTATTGTGCAGTAATTGGGATCGGATAGAGAAGCAGCCTGCCTGGTATAGTACATTCTTTTACCATATAAATGTGTGAAGAGTCTCATGGAGATCAAGAGTAGCCCTGCTGACGTTGAAGGACCCTATCTTGTTTGGAGGTCGTGAGTACTAATTCAGGGTCGCTTCCTGTTGAATTGCCACATTAAATCCAAATGGAATCACTGTACTGCTGACTGTTTAAACTAATTTTCTTTTCACTGTGTGAAAGGGCCCCACCAGCTGCCACGGTTTGGACTAGCCACTAGGGCTTGGGTACCCAGGGACAGTAACTGGTAGGGATAGGCTGTGCACAGAGCCATAGGTAGATAGTAAAGTGATAAGCTAATTAACCTGATTTCCTCTGTCCTTGTTATATCCCCTAAATAAATCAGAGCTGCTTGTTTCAGCAAAGTTATACTGCCTGAGGTATTTGTCTATGTTAAAGTACTGTACTGTGATTGTTGCACTGTATCTTATTTCACAGGAGGTCCCAGTGCCGGAACTAGTCCTGGGGGTAAGTGTATACGGTGAAGGTAATTCTGATATATTGTGTGGGCCACTAGTGGGAAGAAAGGGGGGTTGCAGTGTCCCAGAGGGCTGTGACCAAGTAAGTTTAACTATTGCAAACCCTGACCTCTGGGTGGAGGCACCCGCCATTGGATCCAGGCCCCTCAACCTGTTAGTGGCAAATCAGGCAGGTGTAGTAGCCCCTGGGATAGCGCCATCTAGGGGTTATATTTGAACTTGGTGGACTGTAGAGCTGACCAGGATGGGAGCTGAGTCACCTAGTTGGAGCCACTGGTGGTGAGAGAGACATTTTGCTCAGCATTCATTTTGCCCTGTTAATTATCTTGGCTTAGAGTACGCTGGTGCTCAACCAGCAGTGGCAGGCGAATCCTAGAACTACGCCTGAATTGTAAACCTTAAGCTTCCATAGTGGGAGCAGAGACTTAACATTCAAGTAACTACTTCAAGTAGCTGTTCTCAAGGATTTGACATTTGACTTTGCAACTGTTTTGCTTACTAGCTATTGCAAGCCTTGGACATTTTCTTTGGGCCCAAAATCCACATTGCATGTTAATTCATACTGTATTTAATGTGTTAGCTTTATATGATGGTGTGAGCGGGTGGAGTGTTTGGAGACTGACTCTGGAGTGTGTGAGTGCATCTGGACTGTGTTGTTGAGTGATGTTTGTGGATGAGTTTGAGTAAGTTATTTGAGTGAAGTGGTGGGGGTGCATTGGTGGGAAACTATTACTAACAGGGTGGGTTGAGCGGGGGCTGGATTTGCTATTTTGGTTGGGGTGTTAGTTTGGGGTTTACTGTCGTATGATGGAATAGCATCACATGTTTAGGCTAAGGGACCCCTATGCTTAGCTACTCCCCATCCCAGCTGCTGGACCTGCACCCCTTCTATGCCCCCCCCTCAGCTGTAGCATGTTGGTGCAGCAGGGAGGTGGGCATTGTAAGGAGGCATGATGGTAGGCAGTGGGGTCCTTGGATTGCTAATCGGGTGGGCATTATTGGGTTGGTGAGGATCAGAAGATGCTCCGGGGTGAAATGGGACTTAGAACAAGGCCAGATATGGTTTATGCCAATACCCAGGGCTTCCACCAGACCAAGAGGGCAGGTATCCATGAGGCCAGCTGCCTCCATCCCCCTGTGGGAAGTGCTTTGCAATGCCAAATCAATGAGGAACAAGACTGCCATTATAGCAGATTTAATGTCAGGTTCCCTGATTGATCTGACATGCAGCACAGAGTCCTGGCTGAGTGTTAATGCAGGTCCAGTTCTGGAGGTGCTGGTCGCAGCCTGATTCTCTGTGGTACACTGCCTGCAGAGGGATCTGGGGTGGGTGGGTGGGGTGGCTATTTGTTTTAGATCTGAGTTGAATTGCGCTGTGCACCCAGTGGAAGAAATCTCGTCATTTGAATGTATGATTGTGCATAGGCATCAAGGTGTAGATTGCAGGATCTGTCTTGTGTACTAGGCTATTGGGGCGTGAGGGTATTTCCTGCAGAAAATTATGGACTTCATTGCTGACAGGGTGTTGGAGTTGCCTAGATTGTTGGTTCTGGATGATTTCAATGCCTGGATCAATGAAGAATTCTCTGCTATTGACAAGATTTCCTCTGGTTGATGGAATCACGAGCCTAGCACAAGTGGTTACCTCTTACTTCTGAGACCCATTAACACTGGCACACCTTGGACTTGTTTTTTCCCCTAGGGTCAAGATCAATGATCTCAAGATTAATCCAGTCAGCTGAATTACACAGTGAAGTTCTCTTTCAGGGGCCATCTCTTGTAGTCCACCCCCTATGGAGATGGTTTATTACCGCACTTTAGGAGGGTTATCACCAGAAGGACTTCAGGTGGTACTGGACATCTTGGATGTGGTAGCAGCTTATGGGACAGGATCAGAGGAGATGGTAGTGGCCTATAATAGGTCCATTACCTCTGTCCTCGATTCTTTTGGAACCAATTCATATATGACCCCAGACCTCGCATCAAAGGTCCCATGGTTTGATGAGGAGCTCAAGTCTAGAGGCTGGAGGTTGGAGCACTGTTGGAGAAGATCGAGGACCACTGAAGACAAACTGGCTCTGAGAACTCACTATGATTAGTATCAGCGGACAAGCACCCATAAGAAGGCAGTATTCCTGTCCAGAGAAATTGCCGCTCGGAGAAATTGACCGGTTCAGCTCTTTTGGACTGCAGACAGGTTAATTCATCTTGTCTGTCTGCAATGAATAACAGTGGGTTCATCTTCAAAGTGCGAGAGTTTGCTTTCTTCTTGGACACAGTGTCTTCTACTTGGTCTAGGATTGCAGCAACCAGGCTGTTGCGACCTTGCAGGGTTGAACCTGTATTTCACAATTGCAGTCCTCTGCCACGGGAAAGGCTTAAGTCACTTTTTTTTTTTTTATTTGTATTTATGCTCCTCCGGTTGGCCGCCTCATTCTGACCGACCCTCCCCAGCCCCGTCCCCCAGGATAGCCAGCGCCTACCTTGTACCTGGCCCAGGAGCGGAGCCTGCGGGGAGTCGGTCACTATCCTGCAGCCACTGGCATTTTCTGCCTCTGATTACAACCTAGGAGCCCCAGGAGTAGGAGCGCATGCACGTGGAGGCACACATGCACCCCACGGCCCCGGTTATGACTCCTTTCCCCCCGCCCCATCGCCTAACGCCCGACCCTCCTCCAAGCCCGTGCCACTCATATCCTCCACTAGGGGTCACCATTGGCCGAGCGGTGCTGCATTCCCTCCCCAGAGAGGACAGCCTGCCTATCGGTAGCTCAATCCATCTCCGCCCTCCCCCCTGCTGCCGACCTCCAACGACCCAAGCTTATTCCCAAGCCCTGGTCGCCGGCGTGCCATGAGGTAAGGCGTCCAGTGCCTCAGCCCTCAGTGCCACCGGGCTGGCTAAGGTTTAAGTCAGTTATGATGGAAGAGGTTTGTGGGGTGATCTCAGAGCTGTGGCCCACCTTTTTTAACCAGATCCAGGCACAAAACATCTATGTGTGAGCTGTGTGAGGTTAGTGTGTCTGATGTTCAATGGCATAGACAGGTGTTCCCTCTTGGAGGGGGTCTTTTTAAGGGCACTGAAAGATGTGCTTGTGTGATCCATCCTGAAGAAGTCTACTCTGAACCTGGACTGCCTAGCGAATTATAAACCAGTCTCTAACCTCCCACTTCTGGGGAAGGTTGTTGAGGAAATTCTGGTGCTGCACCTTGAGGCCCACCTTGTGGTCTGTGACATCTATGGGGCCACTCCAGGCAGAATTTAAGTTCTGGCATAGTACCGATGCTGTGTTGGTCAGGGTGCACAATGACCTTCTCAGGGCAAGGAATAGAAGGGAATAGTCAGTTCTGGGCCTCCTTGAGCTATCCACAGCATTGGACACTGTGGATCATGGATCACTGTTAGATAACCTAAGGAGTACTGTGGACTTACTGTTATGATCATCTGCTGGTTTAAGTCCTACCTCACGAATGGGACATGAGCGGTAGTGATGGGGAATTTGTATTCACTCCGAAGCCCTGGCATACCTCATGGGTCACTCCTTTTTCCTATGTTGCTTGTGTTATACATATCACCCCAGGAGGGATCATTAGACCTTACAAGCTGGGTTTTTACTGTTATGCAGATGACACTCAGCTGTATCTATCATTTGCACCCGGGACGCTGGACACAGTTGAGTTGCTTAATTTGTACCTAGTTGAGATTCAGGACTGGCTGGCACTGAGCAGGCTGAGACTTAACCCAAACAAGATGGAGATACTGATGATTCAGTTCAGTCAAAGGAGGGGCGTAGGGGTGGCAGAAGTAGTGGTGGAGTTTAAGCTTGGGTCCTCTAGGCTTGTAGCCTCTGCTAAGGTGAAGAATCTGGGGGTCATTCTGGATGAGAAGCTGACATATGAGGCTCAAATGTTAGCAATAGTCCACAGTGGCTTTTGCCATCTCAGGAACATTGCCTGGATTAAGCCTTTGATCCATAGAAACATAGAAACATAGAATTTGACGGCAGATAAGGACCGCTTGGCCCACCCAGTCTGCCCATTTCCCTACCTACTGGATAAGCTGCAGATCCTAGTTAACCAGCAGCCTACTTGTTCCTACCCCCACACCCTAGAATTGCCTTATGACTGTCCCATGCATGCTTGAATTCCACCACTGTTTTTGACTCCACAACCTCCTCCGGAAGGCTGTTCCATGCATCCACAACCCTCTCTGTGAAAAAATACTTCCTTAAATTACCTCTGAGCCGCCCCCCATCTTCAAATTGTGCCTCTTGTTCTTGCACACCTCTTTTTTTGAAAGATGCTACCCTCTTGGACTTTGTTGATTCCCTTGAGGTACTTGAACGTTTCTAACATGTCCCCCCTCTCCCTCCTTTCCTCGAGGCTATACATATTAAGCTCCTTAAGTCTCTCTTCATATGTCTTCTAGTGCAGACCCTGCACCATTTTAGTTACCCTCCTCTGGACAGCTTCCATCCTGTCTATGTCTTTGCGGAGATAGGGTCTCCAGAACTGCACACAGTACTCCAGATGGGGTCTCACCAGCTGTCTGTACAGAGGGATAACAACTTCCTGCTTTCTACTGGTGATGCCTCTCCCTATGCATCCCAGTATCCCCCCAGCCCTCCTTGCTGCCCTCTCACATTGCTTGCCCACCTTTAGGTCATCTGATATGACTACCCCCAGGTCCCGTTCCATTTTTGTTGTTGTTAGTATCTCACCCCCCATTGTGTACTCTTCCCCTGGGTTTTTGTTTCCCAGGTGCATTACCTTGCACTTCTTAGCATTGAATCTAAGCTGCCATACATTTGACCATTCCTCTAACCTTGCCAAGTCCCTTCTCATCCTTTGCACCCACCCTGTGCATCAACTCTGTTGCAGATCTTTGTGTCATCTGCAAAGAGACATACTTTTCCTTCCAGTCCTTCTGCAATATCGCTTATAAAGACATTGAAGAGGACTGGTCCTAATACTGAACCCTGCAGTACCCCACTAGTAACCCTCCTTTCTTCTGAGTGGACTCCATTTACTATTACTCTCTGTGTTCTATTCTCCAGGCAATTCTCCCTCGAAGACTTGCCTTCACTAGTGCACGTGTTTGTGATATCCAGGGTTGATTAATGTAATGTCCTATATCTTGGAGTCAGTAGAGGTGTCCTGCAACACTTGCAGCTATTGTAGAATGCAGCGGCCAGGCTGCTGACAGGACTCCTGAGATCCTGTCACATAATTCTGGTCCTGCACGAACTGCATTGGCTGTTGGTGAAGTGGTGTGTTACCTTCAAGCTCGGATTACTGATCTATAAGGCCCTATACAAACTGTGCACAAGTTACCTGGCAGAACACCTGATTCCTAACCAATCCACCTATCCCTTTGCTCCTCCAAGGTGGACCCCATGCAGTTCCCTGGACTTGCTAAAATCCTGGGAGCCGAGCATTTCACAGTAGCAGCTACAGCCTGTGGAACTTTGTGCCCAAGATCTTGAGGAAAGCCCCTTTGGTGGAGGCTTCAAAACAGGCCTAAAGATCTTTATATTTAATAAGGCCTGTCAAGGTTCTTAGGGCCTCTTTCTGTATTTATTTAGTTATTTACACCAGTTGATGCCATCTGCTATTATTAGTAATAAAATGTTTATTTATTGCTCTTGTATCGACTGACATATTAATTCTATACTGATTTGTTTAAGAAATGTTTTTTACTATGTGGGACACTCTCAGCCCCTGGGAAAGGATGCATTATCAAATATTCTACTACTACTACTTCTGCCCATGCAGTATGGAATTGATGTATGACTAAGTATCACTTGATATTAGTTATGGGTATGTGTGCTATATGTTTTTCCTCTGTATTTGTATTTTACTTTTAACTGACGTGGAGCCTTTCTAAAAGAGTCTACGACAGAAAGGGTTGTAATTCGACTCTATAAATAAATAAATAAATAAATTGGAAGCTTGACTTTTAGAGCTTCTGTAGATAGACTTGACTGGAAATCAGGTATTCCAGCACTCTGATCTCC
Source organism: Neoceratodus forsteri (assembly GCA_016271365.2). NCBI lineage: Eukaryota > Metazoa > Chordata > Ceratodontiformes > Ceratodontidae > Neoceratodus > Neoceratodus forsteri. Next base: position 119,431,831 of record CM028129.1, on the reverse strand, counting down.
ATGAAGATGAGTTCTTTACAGGGTATTGCTTGGAGACAATGTCAGTCCTTGGTTTAATTAATTAGGAGCTAAAATAAACTAAATGAATTCATAGCCAATGCATAGATGCTGTTAGGGACCGGGTAACAAAAGATCCCGAGCCCAAGCCCTGAAAGGCTAGGGGTATGCCATAGATATTTTAATAAAAGGATCCAGTTGCTCTGTTGTGGAAAGGTTTCATGCTGGCCTGCATTCTCCCATCTTATTGTAGCTGAGTAACCATTTTTCTCTTCTATTTAGATGGAAGCAGACGGTCATGCTATAGGCTGCTCAAGCATGGTTTCAGGGTTCAAGTCCCATAGTATGCCTCCCCGATGGTGACACCAACACAGCGACCTGCCTCGCTGTTGACAAAATTGACAGCTCACAGACAGGTTGTTGTGTTGGTGTGCCTGAGACAGGGGCACACTGTCTCCCAGTCCTGTGCCCCCTCCCCGAATCAACTCTAACTCAGAGTTGATTATAATAAGTATGGGTGGGGGGGGGGTTGCCCCCGATAGAAAAAAAGACCAGGAGACATTCAGGATTTATGTCAACTGCAACCTGTGTTCGACACAAATCCTGTCGTTGTGATGCCAGTCTATGAAAGTGTTGTTGTACCGGTATCGTAGAACCAAGTCCCCTCATGCTGAGCTCTTTGTCTACACTACATGAGCACTGTTTTGCTGCTGTGTGTGTCTCTAACATCTGCCAATGAGAAAATAGATCATATCATGGCATCACATGACCAGCTCTCAGCCAATTAACTGGGCAATCATTTATACCGTGTATCAGTACCAACCTGAATCAAGATGCTCTGCAACAGATGCCCAAGCAGATGTCCAGTGCCAAATTTGATGGGGACCATGTAATCATTTTTGAAGACAAACCTGGTTTGAATTACCCACCTATGTACTGCATCCTTTGTATCTGAAAGCAGATTTCATTTGTTTGATCAGATCTGTGCTATGAGCTTCACTGATACGGATCATTACAAGTGAGTGCATCCCAGACGTAAATGACACTGACTAAACAAGAGTCTCTAGGCTCTGTCTTCAAACATCAAATTCTAGTGCTGTCCAGGCAGAGGTGCAAGGGAATGTTTTCTCTTTTAGGGAAAAGCAGCTTATTTTGAATCTACAGTATAGGTTGATACAGTTTAGTTTTTGCTATCACATTAAGTGGTCCAAAAGTAGTTCGTAAACAAGTAGTAAACAAGTTATTGCCACTTAGTAAGATGTTAAAAGGCTTAAGTAAGCCAAAATACACATCGGGGCATGTTTTGTCATAGGATATTAGCACGCTTTGGGTCTGCTGTGAGGCACGAGGTGAAGCTGAGTGCCTTACCCACTTGAGAAGTGACAACGTCCTATGATAAAACATGCCCTGGAGTGTATTATTATGATTATGAACTAGATCCATTTGTGTATTATTAAAAAATGGAAAACAATACATTTTTTGTAATATTTAAAATACATTTTTTTCAAAGCTCAAGGACATATCTTAAAAAAAAAGTTCTGTAATTTCATGCAAAAAGGTACTTAGGGTGGGGTATTATGAAGTTAAGTAAAACAAAACTGTTGGCAGGAGCTTGTTTCTAACTGTGCTTTTATGGTTCAGTATCAGCATGGATAGAGAATACTGTCAGCCAATGAGCTTCCAGGATTTCTCCTATTCATTAGTAACATGCTTTAAACGTGACGGTAACTGATAGTTAATTGTGCATTTTGAGACATATAGCAATGCAGTTACTTTTTATTGAACAATCAATTACTATGTCATATGCATCTAGAAATAATTCACCATATATGCATTTGCCATATAAAATGTATTATTGTCCTGATGGTGTATGTTTACTGCTCAATGTTTTGGATTTTTAGGAACTGTAACAGTCCGATATTGGACTTCTGCTTTCACCCCAAATCTTTCTTTTTAAAAAAATTTGTCAGTCAGCCTTACCTTCTGCCACCTTGGCAACTTGTGTTCAGGAATGAGCACAGGTTGCTGGGGGTCGGCCTGGGTGGGAAAGGATCGAGCATCCCAGGGACTGCTCTCCTCTCTTGGTGACAAGTGGCCAGCTGTCTTGGCTTATGACTGCCACTGGGTGGAGGCCATGTAGAAGTGTAGCTCTGGAGTGGCTTGCAGGGCAGAGCCTTGATTCTGCAGGGTGTGGGCACCTCCTTGCACACATCCTGATAGCTCGCCATGGCAGGGAGCCAGGCGAGCAAGGAAAATTGGGGAAGGCATGCTTCATAAAGTTCTACATGCTCTCCCATGGCCGCATGTGCTGCCTGACTGTCAGGGTACAATCTGGACTGTGTACCTCTTGGGAGGGAGGATGGCCCTCCTACTGGCCCCAGCACAGGGGAATCCATGGAGAACTCAGCTCCAGTAAGTCGGGAAGGTGTGCCTCCGTCACAGGAAGCCAAGACAGGACAAGAGCCTGCCCACCCCTACCCCCGGAAGAAAAAGCTGTATGGGACAAATAATTTTACCAGTCTCCTGGCATGTTGCCAGGAGGCGGAAGCTATCTTTAATTAAATCCCTTCCCCACCTCAAATCCTTCTGTCACAAGTGCAAGTGGTGGGGGCTAGACTAGAGGTGTGGGATTTACTATCAAGACAGTGTCGGAGACCAGCTACTTTGTTTTTAGCACGATCTGTATGGGAGTAGCCCTGGCCTCTTGAGGAGGGCTAGAATTGACTTTTTTTTTTTTTACTTTTTTCTCCTTCATTTTGGTCCAAATAAATAATGAATATCCAAATATATGGTGTGCCAAGAACTAAGATTCACTGAACAGTCAAGAAAAAAGTACTCATAAATGGGGGATACGTCATGGTGTAGCGTGTCATACGATTTTTATCTTCATGAGAGGTCTGTGACCTCTTGACCCCTCATGAGTGTCGTGGCCATGAGTGAGGGCTCAGGAGGCACAGACCTCAGAGTGAACAAAAGCGAATGACACCCTACCTGATGGCATATCTGCTTTATACAATGAGCCATCAAGCTGCTTTTCCATTTTCCTTTTTCCCCTTACCCTCAGTTTCACATCGTATCTACGAACTCCTTTTTCATCCATCCGCATACATTTCACTGATGCTCCAATGTTTTTTTTTATGGTTGACTCTGTTGCCATGATGCTGATGAAGCCCGCTCACTATCAGATCTGCCACGTGTAACTGGCACAATGAACACTGAGTGATAGATCCAGTTAATCACACAGAACAGCTGCCTTTGTGAGAACCGGAGTGTGGACAAAGCAGGTGTGATGAACCCGCTTCATTAGGTATATTTGTTATCTATGAATCGGGTTCGTCAGTGGCTGTGATAGCAGTTTTATCTCGAACATTTTAGTAACACACTCATTCTATAAACCAGGATATTATTATCTTACCTTTTTATAGATATGAGAAAATTAGTCTTCCACTGTATTACAGCATGGTAGTGCAGTACTGTCAGGGCATAAAAGCAAAAATATCCATTGCCCAGATGGTTAGCAATTGATTGACTAGTCCCCCCCGCCCCTAAAAATACTTATTGTATGTTTCCTGGGTTATTTTTGAGGATCCAAAAAAAGATGGCTTCAGCCTGTCACCACTGACTCTGGACCAGCTACAGTAGATATGTGACATGGATGTCTATCGTGATTGGTTTAGAGTTGGGGTGGGAGGGGGCTGGCCAGACCCATCTTTTGTTCAGATTCTCAAAAAACAACTACTGTGAAAAAAAAAGAAAAGAAAAACAAGTATTTTTTTTGCGGGGGGGGGGGGTTGCAGTGTTAGGGAACTAAGGTAGGCATTCTGACCTCGTGGTTAGAGCACAAGAGTTGTGAACCTGGAGACTCGAGTTTAGAAACATAGAAACATAGAAGTTGATGACAGATATGGACCGCAAGGCCCATCCAGTCTGTCCCTTTCTTTTTCTACCTTATGAATGTGCCATAGGCCTTTGCTCTGTCAATGGCCTATCTATTCATATTCATGTGTATTGCTCCCTTATGCCTATCCCATGCTTGTTTGAAGCCTTACACTGTATTCATATCCACCACTTCCTGAGGTAGGCAGTTCCATGCATCCACCACCCTTTCGGTGAAAAAGTACTTCCTCACATTACCCCTTAAACAGCCTCCCTCTAATCTCATGCTGTGTCTTCTTGTCCTGCTATTTTTCTTATATTAAAACATGTTAGACTCTTTCACCTTGTTAATGCCCTTAAGGTGTTTGAATGTTTCGATCATATCACCTCTCTCTCCTTCCTTTGCTCTAAGGTATACATATTGAGCTCTGTTAATCTGTCCTCATATGTTTTCTGATGCAGTCCCTGCACCATTTTGGTTCCCTTCTCTGGACTGCCTCAGTTTGGTTAATGTCCTTGTGAAGATGTAGCCTCCAGTACTGCACGCAGTACTCCAGATGGGGCCTAACCAGTGTCTTGTAAAGAGGGATTATTACCATCCTCTTCCGACTTGTGATACCCCTACTAATACACCCTAACATCCCCCTAGCCTTACCTGCTGCTTTAGTGGTCTGAAAAGAGGTTTAAATCACACAGCGCCTTTTACTCACTGTGTGACCCTGAGCATATCATTTAACCCCTCTGTGCATACACTGTCTTATCTGTTTGTAATATACTGCATCTTTGTGTGGTTCAACTCACCCTGTATACCTGAGCAGCAGCACGGTCCCCCTCTCCCTCCTCCCTCTCTCTCATGGATAGTAAAGCACTTTGGAATGGTTTAAATGAAAGACAGGACAAAGAACTAAATTCCTTGCCTTGTCTAATGTGATTTGCTCCCCTCACCTACACAAACTTCACCAGTATGCCCATCTGAACTCTATAATCTCTGCATGATGACTCAGGATACCTATCTCTCAGTTGTTTATATTTCATCAAAGGAAGAAGACAATGGGGCCCATATCAGCAGGAAAACACATCCTCCCGTTTCTCACAGTTCCATATGTCTTTAGGGTTTATTTTATTTATCTGCTACAGAGTGGGATGGTGATTGTTGCTTTCAATTTGCAGTTGAAATAAGTCTGATGACTGAATCAGTGGTTTTGAGGTTGGATCAACAGCAAAAGAAGATTGACTTTCTTTCTTGGACCAAGCAGCATGCATCTTGAAACTGTGACAGCTGCCTTAAAGGAAGCGTTGACTAGCAGAATGACTGCCATCCATTTACTCTGGGGCACACACACACACACACACACACACACACACACACACCGTCTGACTACAGCAAAGTGAGTGCCACTGGACTACATCTCGACCATGGATAGCCACTGCTGTGTCACCATCCACACAGCTATCTCAGAATGAGCAGTGTTTATTATTGTCAGTGTGGTCTAATAGTTGAGGTAGCATACTCCAGGGTTTGAGGTAGTGTTTGGTCTGATGTTTGAGGCAGCATATGGTCTAGTGGTTGAGCCAACAAATGGTCTAAGGTTTGAGGATGTCTGTGGTCTTGTATTGGAGACCGCATGTGGTCTAGTGGATGAGGCAGTTTGTGGTCTACTGCTTTAGACAGCATGTGGTCTAGTGCTTGTGGCAGTTTGTGGTCTAGTGGTTAAGTCAACATGTGGTCTACTGTTTGAAGCAGCGCGTGGTCTAGTGGTTAAGACAGCATGTGGTCTAATGGTTAAGGCAGCATGTAAGCTATTGGGTAAGGCAACATGTGGTCTACTGGTTAAGTCAACATGTGGTCTAGTGGTTAAGTCAGAATGTGGTCAAGTGGTTAAGGTAGTGTGTGGTCTACTCGATAAAGCTGCATGTGGTCTAGTGGTTAAGGCAGCATGAGGTCTAGTGGTTAAAGTAGTGTGTGGTCTAGTGGTTAAGGCTGCATGTGGTCTAGTGGTTAAGATAGCATGTGGTTTAGTAGTTAAGGCAACATGTAGTCTAGGGTTTGAGGTAGTGTGTGATCTAGTGGAAAAGGCAGCATGTGGTCTAATGGATAAGACAGCATGTGGTCTAGTGGTCAAGGCAGCATGTGGTCTAGTGATTAAGGCACCATATGGTCTAGAGGTTAAAGCAGCATGTAGTCTAATCACTGAGGCAGCATGTGGTTTAGTGTTTGAAGCAACATTTGGTCTAGTGGTTGAAGTAGCATGTGGTCTAGTGATTGAGGCAATGTGTGGTCTAGCAGCTGAGGTAACATGTAGTTTAGGGGCTAGATCACAGGTCTGTAGAACCATGACACCAGGATCTATTTCCAGCACATCCACTTACTCGCAGAGAAACCCTCGGTAGTTGCTTAACCTCTCAGTGTACTGGTCCACTCAGCTATAAAATGAAGATAAAAGTAAGAAGCATTGAACTTTGTGTTTGTTTGTTTGTTAAATGCCACAAAACCAGTAGCACTCCTCAGAAATGTGATTTGAACTTTGTAAATAATGCCACAGTAGAATGTGCTAGCCTTAGAATGTGTTTAGAGTTTGGGAGTTTGTGGTGCTCCCTTTAGCATGCTCCCTTTGATCACCTACGAATTACCTAGGTGGAAGCCACTTACGAGACAATTTAGGCAATGTACTCTGTGTGGAAGTAGCCACTGCAGGAATTTCACAGTTAGGACCAAATGTGGGGTTCCACCTTGGTGGCTGGTGGTTTGGCTTGTTCACATTGGAATTCTAATCTGAAGACTAAGAGAATCCTTTTCCATGGAGAAAAAAGTAAGAAAATAGCCAATTTAGGCAGAAAAAATGTTTTACATTACTTCTCAGATTTACCATCAGTGTGTGTACGCTGGACTCTGTTTATAACAAGCATTTGTCAATGTCAAAAGTTCACCTTTGGTATTGCTACTGGTTTTAGTTGATGATGTGCTGCCCAGGACAAGCCTGCAACTCCCAATGTTGAAATACACTAAGTTAAGTAAGTTTTAACCTGCTCTTCAATCTTCCCCAGTATCATCAATTAAACTCCCTCAGCCTGGAGGGGACCCAGTCTACCCCTCCTCCCTCCATGCCACCCAAAATAACAAAGGATATGGCTTGGCAGTGAGAGAGGACAGCTACCAGCACAAACCCTCCTCTCACCATCTTGGACAGCCACTGTCTGATGAATGAGCTGTACACACAAATACAGTAGTAGGCCTGCTCAAAAGGGTATGTTTTGTAGCTCCTTTTTAAACTCCTGGCAGTTCAGGTTTCAAGGGGCGGGCTGGTGCTGGAGGTTCCATGTTGTAAATTGATGTACTGAGGGATCCCTTCACTCTTATAAAGTAAATATGGGAGTGGGCAAGACAGTAGTGTGGTGGGTGGATAATTGGCTGAGCGGCAGGATATAGTGGATGGTGGTAAAGGGCTGTCACTCCACAGAAGGAAGAGTGATCAGTGGGGTACCACAAAGATCAGTGCTGGGACTGGTTCTATTCAACATCTTCATCAGTGACATTGCACAGGACCTAGAAGGCAGACTTTTCCTGTCACTGATGACACAAAGTTCTGTAACAAAGTGGACATGCTAGAGGGTGTGGACAGAATGAAGAGGGACCTGCAGAAGCTTGAAGGAATGGTCAAGGGTTTGGCTGTTGAAATTCAACACAAAGAAGTGCAAGATAATGCATATGGGGCACAAAAGCACTGGAACAGCATATCAGTTGGGGGTGAGATACAGCACGCACCAAGCGGGAAAGGGATCTTGGGGTTATCATCTCCGATGACCACAAGGTAGGGAAACAGTGCGACAAGGCAGCAGGTAAAGCAAATAGGATGCTGGGATGCATAGGCAGGGGCATCACCAGCAGGAAACAGGAGGTCATAACTCCACTATACAAGACACTAGTGAGGCCCCACCTGGAGTACAGTGCGCAGTTCTGGAGACCTTACCTACAGTATGTAAGGATATAGACAGGGTGGAGAAGGTTCAGAGGAGGGAAACAAATATGGTACAGGGAATGCATCACAAGTCCTATGAGAACAGACTGAAGGACTTGAATATGTGCACCCTGGAGGAGAGAAGGGATATGATAGAGACATACAAGTACCTTACAGGGAGGAACAGGGTGCGGGAATACACTATTTTCCAGCAAAAAGATGTTCCAGGACTAGAGGGCATGGGATGAAGTTGGAAGGAGGGTGATTCAGAGGAAACATGAGGAAGAATTTCTTCACAGAAAGGGTGGTGGACAAGTGGAACACCCTGCCAGAGGATGTGGTGGGGCTGAAACAATCACGGGATTTAAGAATGCAAGGGATAGACATAAGGTGATCCTGGAGGTCAGTGGTAAGGGGCAACAGACTTCAAAAAAAAATGTAAAGGAATTTACAAGCTCAAAGAGGCAGACTGGGTGGGTCATAGTCCCTTATCTACCGACAGTGTCTATGTATCAATGTAAATACAATGTATATACAAGGGCCACCCCATTACACGCCTTTGTCTCCACATGCTCCTTCTCTCAGTCTCCTTCCGAATCTCTACCTCACATTCTCTGCATGGGTAGCATGATCTCTTACTCTTGGTAGCTGTTTACCTTCCACACTTGTGCATCCAGTGGCTCTTGGCTCTGATTGTTTGAATCAAGTGCGGTCACTTTTCTTAGCAGCTCAGCGTCTGTCCGGGTTGAAAAGACTAGGCGCTTGGGCCACTTTTGAAGTGGTCACGCCTTGCCACATCACAGACTGTCTGGTGGTGACGACGTGTCATTATCGACCCATAGTAGCCCAGAATACACATAAGGAGCCACAAGAACTGTGGGTCACCCTGGAAACAGGAAATGGGACAGCCATACGAACTGGGGTTGTCTACAGGCCTCCAGACCAGGAAGAAGACATAGACACATTACTGTTAGAAGATATACAAAACATGACAACTAAAGGGGAGGTTCTGATAATGGGAGACTTCAACATGTCAGATACAGGTTGGTCAATACCGGCAGGAACATCTGCCAGAACTAGACACATAGTGGATTCCCTGCAAGTGGAGGGCCTCAAACAATTGGTACAACAACCCGCAAGAGACAGGGTTATCCTGGATCTAGTACTGACTAATGGGGAAAGGATCATAGATCTCCAGGTAGAAGGGGGCCAGTGACCAACACATGGTATGGTTCAGTTTGGCCACTAGAACTAAATCATCCCATTCCAAGGCAAAATATGAGACTTCAGAGGAGCTGACTTTGAGAAGATGGCCAGCACTGCTACCCTCTAGGCTGATGATAAACAGTCAGATGACTTAAATTACTGGAGTCAGGTGAGGTGACACCACACTAGACTGAAGCGATTACTGGATAGGCTGGTTCTCTGAGACTGGGATGGCTCAGCACCGGTATGACAATCAGTCAGTTGTGTACAGTATTATTCTGCTGTCTGCTTGGCTCCTAGAGAAGCCTACTGTATCTATTTCTTGAAAATGCAATGTTTTTAATAAGCCATATATTAAAAGGACTGGTTGCTTCCTTAAACACACAGCTTCCACACAAACAGAATAAACTTGTGCTCCCCTCATTAAATTGAAGGTATAGGGTCATTTTTAATTTTTTTTTAAGATTTACTTTGTGTGTGTGTACGTGGGGGGGGGTACCAACTGCTAGCTATTTAGAGGAATCCTATCCATCCATTCAGCCCTTCATAAGCTGTCATTTGCAGGGGCTCCACCCCTGCAAACCTTCCCTCAGTCTCCAGATAAGCTTTTTTCACAAAAGCACATTTTTTTATGTCCAGTAAAAGTTTAATTCAAAACGAAAAGCCTGCTACCGAGAAGTGTGGCGGACTATCAGGCAAGCTACATTAACTGTAAGGTGCGGCGCGCACCCTGCACTTCAGTACAATTGCACTGAAGCCCAGGTGTGGTGCCTCACCTTTACAGTTAATGAGCCGCCCGATAGTCTGCCACACTTTGCAGAAGGACTTTTCATTCTTAAATTAATCTTCATTCCTGGACATAAAAATGCACTTTGTGAAAAAGCTTATCCAGAGACCAGAGTAAGGTTTGCAGGCAGAGTCCTGCAAACAACAGCTTTCTTTAAAACTAGTGGGAGGACAGTGGACATCTGATGCCATGCCAGGTAAACCAAACCCAAACCCCAGTGGACCATCATTTGCATCTTTTGATATTTATTGGTTGATATAGTACTCTGATATGTTCTGGCTAATTCTGTGTGAGCACTGACACGCTGTGATGATGGTGTACTGTATTTGTACTGTTTGAGGGTGGTGGCACCACTGGCACGTGGGGCTGATGTGTCAGAGGGGAGTAGGGGACTGCTGCAGACTGCCATCGCAATGCGTCGCATCCCCAGCCAGGACCTCAGTCAGCTAGGATGCAGTATTCGCTGACTGCAGTGCTCCCTGGTAAGGGTATGGCCGGGTGTCAGTCCATAAGGCACATAATATGGCAGGAAACTGCAAATAAATTTCTTGACAGAGTCAGGACTAGAGTAGAAGGCAAGGCCAGTTGACTTGACCACTGTCATTTGTTTATGAGGTAATAAAAATGCAGTTTCCCTTTATTTAAACAAGACTGAAGTTCATCCTCTCATGTAGACATTCAAATGGAAACTGCATTTTTATTACCTCATCCTCAAGTTACTGTGGTGTTCTCTGTGCTTGTTGTGTGCAGTAAGTTTGTCAGTTTATTTGTTAATAGCCTATCCCAGTCCTAATAAGCCTATGCCTATATTATTATTCCCCCGTTAAAATGGGGGTTAGCCAACCACCAGCCTTTTAAAACTGGTTCTTAGTTTGTGGTCTCAATCCAGTCTAAGGCTGAGTGAGTGACTGTCTCTCCATCTGTGCCAGCTGCCACACATATCACCCTTGGGATGGTCCCTGCCCAGTACAGTTTCCCAAAGGGGACTACAAAATCAGAAATTCAAGGGGTGGGGGCAGCTGAAGGGTTCAGTGAGGACTTTGTTGTATGAGCTGTGATACAGCTCCTCCCAAGGTGGGTGCTATGTACATCCTGTATGGGTACCCAGTCAGCTCCCTCTCTCCCCACTCGCATCCTCAAGTAACATAGTCTAGAAATATGATTTGGCCTTCAGTTGACCCCCTACACCATCTTTTAAAAGACCACCAATCAACCCATATGACATTATTTGATTGGGGGAAGAGACCATGTAATGCTGGACTCCAAGGGAAAGGGGTCCAATTTCCACTGGCACAGTTCAAAATAACTAGTTTCCTGTGAGCCCCTGCACCTGACACTCTTCTTTTGTTAGCTTTCCCTTCCCTGACATCCCAGTGCCAGTCTCATTATTGTTCATGGACCAAAGACCCAGCCAGCAGTCTTCTCCCGGTCCAAGTCCTTAGTCCAGCAACATTTAGGTGGCTGCCTTAAGCAGCTCTAGGACATTGCCAGTAGTGTCACACCAGAATAAGTGTCCAGAGCAGAGCATTCACTACAGCAGAGCTATCCTATAAAGGTAGAACAATTTTAATTATCAAGTGCCCTATCCCTAGGTGTTAGGGAGGGTGATATAACAATAAATACAATCCTAAAGATGGCAACAACTTTAAAGATATATAAGAATAAATATAGGCATTATATAAATTATACTGGTTATGCCTGATTAAATAAATAGATTTTAAGAGTGCACTTATGACCTCAAGCCTGCTGGCAGAACAAGCACTACTAGTACTAGATAATGAATTCTGGAGGAGTGGAACTGCAGTGACTCACACTAAATGCACTGAATCATTCCTTATCTGCCTGCTCCAGCTCTAGTCTGATGAGCCTCTTGGTGGCAGAAGCATGGTGGGATTAGAATACCTAAACCACCATCACATGATTTAACAAGCTCTCCACTCATCCCGTGACTCACATATCTTTTGGGAAGATATGCAGGATCTGGAGAATAGAGCTATTCTGGTCCTCTGTGGCTGTTGGCTCAACAGCCTCCTCCAACAGCATGCTTTTATTTTGTTAACTAAAAAAGTTCATATTGGGGCCCAATTGTGGACGTCATCCATGACTGGGCCCCAATAGGAACTTTTTTAGTTAACAAAATAAAAGCTTGCAAAAAAAGTTACTTGTCTGCTGTGCTGGGAGACCTAAAAAAAGTGTCCTGTAACTGGATCCCTTGTCTCCTACTAAAGAAAAACAAAGACTCATGCGAGAAAGGGCCTGATCAGACAACAGTGTTTTTACTCATATCAAATTAACCACTCAAGTAAGTAGTGGGACTGATTTTTCTAGGCTAGCAATTTGAGTAAAGACAAGAGCTACAGCACGCCGCACTGTCAGCTGCTGCTTGTCTTGCTGTGGAGAGGAGACTGTGTCTCTGGCTGGCTGGCTGCTGGAGCCTGGAGGCATGAACTGGCCAGAGATCGTGGAGGCGGAGCACTGGAGAGGTCCCATCCTGGGCCCGGCACCCGCCAGGAATCAGGACTGGCATGGGCCAAGGAGTCATAATTTTACATTTCCATTGGATTCCGATGACAGGACCAGGTGCTGGGATGGATAAACCCTGCCCCCCAATGAACTAAAGGAGGAGAATGTGGACTGGACTTATTCAGCGATCATCACCATCTGATTCCAGGCACTAGGCAGGCTGGCACGGGCAGCACAGTCAGGGACTAAATTAAAAGAAGAATGATGCAGAGAGCAGGTCATTAATAGAATTATGTTTCAATTTGAGACTGCCCCCGCCCCCCCTACAAGTGATCAGTCATGCTTGCCATTGCGTTGCCTTACACAATAAAATCTCCGTCCCTCCCAAAGGCTCGCTCTGACCGCTCACTCCTCCACTTTGCTCCAGGTAACTCCACCTCTCTACTCTACTCTCTCTAAGTCTACTACTACTAACTGACTACTCTGTTTTATCGGTTTTTATTTTTATTTTTACTTTTTTTTCCCTAACTTTTACTCCGTCCAGTCTCTCTACTGCTACTGCAGCGCTTGCTTCTCTCACAACCACATGTGTTCTGTGGTTCGCCCCTACCTTTTACACTGTCTGGAAGGGTGCGTGGGACTGTGATACAGTGGGCGCACCCCACATGACTTTTTCACAAACAGATACAGCAACCATGTGAGCCCCCCGCCGCAGTCCTGTCCTTCCACGGATCGATGAGCACCCCTGCTGACAGGAATAAGTAATTACAGTGCTTAAAAAATATATATAAAGCTACAGCTGCTGTGCAAATTAATTAATTTCAGTCAGAAATTGCACCCCTTGGAGGCTTGCGCCCGGGGCAGGGGCACCACCCGCCCCACCCTTGCTACGGTACTGAGTACAGAGGGGGTATTACTAAGATCAAAGGGGATAAGAGGAGTGTGTGGAGGAGGACCAAGGAAAAGCATCTATCCTAAATAGATACTTCTGCTCAGTATTTACTGAGGAGAATGTAGAGCAGGAGCCCACAGCTCAGCACTATTCTAAGGGGAGGAGGTGTGCACTAGTCCTTTCACAAAGAAAGGGTCCTACAAGAGCTAGCTAAGCTCAGGGTGGACAAGGCAATGGGACCTGATGGCATACATCCCAGGGTACTAAAGGAGCTAAGGGTGGAACTAGTACAGACATTAGCAGAACTGTTTACTGAGTCTCTGAGCACAGGAGAGATCCCAGAAGACTGGAGAAGTGCTCATGTGATCCCGCTCCACAAGAATGGCAGCAGGGAGGAGGCAGGGAACTCCATCCAGTCAGTCTTACCTCAGTAGTGTGTAAGATTATGGAGACACTCCTTAAGGAAAGGATAGTGCAACACCTGGATTCCATAGGAGCATGGGATCCAAGACAGCATGGGTTTACAACAGGAAGGTCCTGTCAAACTAATCTCATAGATTCCTTTGACTGGGTAACCAGAGTGGTGGACCAAGGGGGTGCAGCTGATGTTGCCTACCTTGCCTCAGCAAAGCTTTCGATACTGTTCCACATAGAAAATTGATTAATAAGCTGGGTAGGCTCGGGGTGGGTCAGAAGTTGGTCAACTGGGTGGCAAACTGGTTGGCAGACAGAAAACAGAGGTGGTAAACAGTATACAGTCAGAAGAGATGAAAGTCACAAGTAGGGTACCTCATGGATCAGTCCTGGGACCAGTCCTCTTCAATATCTTCATCAGTGACATTGCAGATGGACTGGAGGGTAAGGTTTATCTGTTTGCAGATGACACCAAGATCTGCAATAGAGTAGATGATCCAGATGGGGTGGACAGAACGAGAAGAGATCTGGAAAAACTGGCAAAATGGTCTGAAGAGTGGCAGTTGGGGTTTAACACAAAGAAGTGCAAGATCATGCACATAGGGAAAAGAAACCCTGAGACTACTTATAGATTGGGAGGGGAGTTGCTGGCAATCACAAGGGAAGAAAGAGACTTGGACAACAACATCATCATCATCACAGATGACCTGAAATCATCCAAGCAGACCCCTAAAGCAGTAGGTAAGGCTAGAGGGATGTTGGGGTGTATTAGTTGGGGTATCACAAGTTGTAAGAGGGAGGTAATAATCCCTCTTTACAAGACACTGGTTAGGTCCCATCTGGAGTACTGCATGCAGTACTAGAGGCCACATGCACAGGACATTAACAACATGGAGGCAGTCCAGAGAAGGGCAGCCAAAATGGTGCAGAGATTGCATCAGAAAACATATGAGGACAGATTAACAGAGCTCAATATGTATACCCTAGAGCAAAGGAGGAGAGAGGTGATCGATCGAAACATTCAAACATCTTAAGGGCATTAACAAGGTGAAAGAGTTTAACATGTTTCAATATAAGAAAATAGCAGGACAAGAGGACACAGCATGAGATTAGAGGAGGCTGATTAAGGGTAATGTGAGGAAGTTGTTTTCACAGAAAGGGTGGTGGATGCATGGAACTGCCTACCTCAGGAAGTGATGGATATGAATTCAGTGCAGGACTTCAAACAGGCATGGGATAGGCATAAGGAGCAATGTAGCTGAGTATGAATAAATAAGCCATTGACAGAGTAAAGGTCTATGGCACATCATAAGGTAGAAAAAATGGGCAGACTGGATGGGCCTTGCGGTCCTTATCTGCTGTCTACTTCTATGTTTCTAAGTTTCTATGTCTCTCCTGTGCTGCAGAATACTGCTGCCGGACCCAGCCCCCCTCCCCGACATTGCAACCGAGCCTACCCCATTTCAACTCAAGTAAGTTCCAAGACTTCTGTTTGTTTTTTTCCTTCCCGCCACATAAACTACCCCACTCATTCATGTCAGGTGCAGGTATGTAAGGCAAAGAGGCCCAGCCCCCATGGACATTAGCTGCACAGCTGAGACTGACTTTCTTTGTAATTTGGTAGCCTAGGTTAATCACTGCTGTCTGCCCCGAACTGTAGGTGGGCTGGGGCAGGAAAGAGAGAGAGAGACTGAGCGCTAAGCGGGTGGCAGAGTCAGTGCAAGTACAGAGTGACTGAAATAAGTCAATCAAACACAGTCAGAAAGTACTTCTGCCCTCCCAATGCGTGGACAGTGTACATGTGGGTTCACATGAGGGGGCCACGTGGAAATCTCAGGTATTCAGGCAGGCCAGTCCAACCCCAAAACTAAGCTGGAATGTCCTCACAGAACTGCAGTAGGAATGGGAGAAGTGAGTGAGAGAGATGCAAGAAAATCACAATGGTGAATAAGTTGTGGTCTCTCGCTCTCTCCCTTGGTGAGGGCAGTGCAGCAAAGTGCTTCAGGACAGAACTGTGGTAGAAATGGGAGAAGTGAGAGAGCTGCAGGAAAAGCATGATAAGTTGCGATGTCTCTGTCTCCTGTCTCCTCCCTCCCTCAGTGTGCAGCATGTGCTGGTAGCAAATAGGTTGCCCTGTGGTTATGTGGGATGAATTTGGTTTCCTAAGATGTGGAATTCAGCTTGGAGAACAAATGAGCAACAGGTTCAGTGAGTTACTGGGAGCCAGGCAGTTGCTCTGTAGGGGAGCATATTATAAAGCAGCAAGTTGTGTATAGTAGGCGGCAGCTCCGAGGAACTTGCAGCCAGTTAGCCGGCAGTGCAGCATAGTGCTTTAGGTCACTACTTGTAGGCTAATTTTCTGACAGTATAAACTATGAGCTGTGTAGTGATGAAAACTAAGGATTACCTTGCATTTCTGTGCATAGAAGTATACTCCATATTCATCTGAACCTCCTGCTAATGTTCAGATCACAAAAAGGACGAACCAGGCTGAGAAAAAAAAAACTGAATGTTGAGAATAGAAAATGCAGTGTTGCCAGTTATCAAAATGATGTAAAAGCCAATAGAAGCTGCAGTGGTAGGTTCAAATAAACTGTGGGGCTGGCGGGACATGCAGAAACAATGAGCGAAGGGACCAGTGGGGTGGCGAGGAGGGGTGGCGTTAGCCAGGCTAATCAGGACACCAAACAGCTGTTTGCTGGGTGGTGTCCTGCAGATGAAAAGGAAAAAGCTGATGTATGATTGGTTCTGCTTTTCTTTTCAACTAGACAAAGTTTCTGCCCAGCAAGGCAAAACAGCATCACAATCAGCCTGGCTGATGATTGGTGTGGCACTGTCTCATCCCCTGCAGGCCACTCGGCATTGAACAAACAGTGTCACACCCTTCAAAAGCCACTCTTACAGCAAGATATTCAGCGCATGTGCGCACTACTGAACCTAAAATGGGTAAGAGCAGAACCCACTAAAAACAAGATACTGTATCTCTGATGGGCTATTGATGGTAAATAAATTATACAAAAAATCAACAAAATCAAACAGGCCAATCCGAACCCTTTTAAGATCAACAAATTCAAACAAGACGTATACACCCACCTATCCTTTGGAAGATCGCAAAATCAACAGACCAATTACTCCTCCCATTGTTGCATTTCAGAAAAAAAAAACAAGTTAATCAGGATCTTTCCTCCACCACCTTATGTTAATGATTTCCACGTAGCCCTAACTTCCCTTGTGGACAACGCCATAAAAGATCTCATATGTTTTGAAGCACTCTCTTATCCATCAATTGAGCAATTACTAGAGAAGTCTTTTGTGGTGTACAGTTCCTAAAAATAAAATCCTGTGAACAGATCTAGAAAAAAATATGAAGTTGTTTTCTAGGTGACTGAAGGATTTCTGGCTTGGTCACTTTCCATACACTGTTTCTGCAAACTCGGAATAACATAAGGAAGATTCATGATTTAAAAATTTTCGGGAAAGTGTCTGTCTGAACAGATATATATTTTCCCATGTTCCCTACCACCCAACAGCTACTAGCTAAAACATCAGAGGGGCTCAGGCTCATCTTAATAATCCCATTGATAAAAGCGGTGTGAGAGGAAAACAATAGGGTGCACCATATTAAATCCTTCTTTCTTTTTATGGGTTACCTCTCTTTTACAGGGTAAGAGATGGGAGTTTTCCCTGCTGTGTGAAGTAATGTTGGGTCCTCAACAAAACAGGTCCATGTAACACCCCCTCTGAAAACCTGGTAACAAGCTGTCACAGCTCAATGTGCCTTTCCTGGTCCAGTATCACAAATCAACCAATAAATGACACCTATAGAATAACAACCAAATCAAAGAGCTCCGCTATATACCTCCCCTTTAACATCAACCTGGAGGCAAGGTTACCAGTCAAACACAGTCAACCCAAGGACGTGCAAGACCTTCTTTTATACCAGCTTGTTCTCTGAAGTGTCATTCTTGCCATCAAGGAGAAATCAAAGAGAAAAATATGAAGGCTCCACTCCTAGGTAAGACAAGAATACATCCCTGGTATTGTGCGGAGGCAACTGTTGAGATGACCGTACACCACACGCAAATTCTTATACATGCTATGGGACTGCCCTTGTATTACTGATATTTGGAAAGTAGTTCACAAACTATGTGAAAGAGTAATAGAGGCTAGAATTTCCTTTTCTCCACTGACCTTTATATTAGGCTCTTCAGCACATTTTGACTCTCCCTAAATCCAAGGTAAACTGGGTTCTAGCAGCTACACTGGTTTTAAAGTGCTTTCTCCTTTCCAAATTGAAGGAACCAGTTCCCCAACTCTTACAGAGTGGTTCAATAATATGGCTAGCTTAGCGAATAATGAAAGGATCTGCTATTTATTGTCTGGCAAAAGTAGAAATGTATTATAAGATCTGGAATCCTTTCCTAACATGGCTCCTGGATCAGCATAGGAAAATTAGCATAGCCTTTATTTACATTGCTGTAATTTATTTTCTCACTGAACTCTTTGTATCCATGCCTGTAAAGTTAGATGTTTTCTTTCTCTGCTTGTATTTTAAATGTAAACTTTACTTAAGAAATGGTCATTTACACCTTTCTGTATACATCAGAATGTTTTTCCTTTCTTTTCAGTTTACTGACTGTAACTGCTGTTAACCTTCTTTTAAACCAATAAAAGGTTAATTGTAAAAAAAAAAAAAAACATCTCAGGCTGTAATCTCGTCATGGAAATCCGATCACTGCTGCTGTAATTGAACACCAGGGACATGTAAACCTATTTGGATTACAACTTGATCTGCAAGACTTGATTACCATGTAGTGATTAGACAGTAATGGATAAAGCAGCCAGATTCCAAGTGATCAGTTCACTTCTATGGATATGCTACAACCAGTTTGCAGATTGGTTCTACTGTCATTGTTTCATAAGTTTACCTGTCTTTCTTGAAAATAACATTGTGTTGTGTAGTTTAGGCAAGAAGAACAAGAAATGAAGCTCAGCAGTTCTGTCCACCCAAACAGCATGCAAGAAAATGTTATTTTTCTTTATAAAATGGCACTGGAAAATCCACAAACATGACTGGTTGAAGCATGTCACGTGACTGTGCATTAAATCTCTATAAACGCATGATCAGGTGCTGAATCTCATTTTTCTCCTCCCAAAAAAATATTTTCTATAAGTGTAATAAGCCCCTCCAGGGTGTGCATAGTAGGATTTTAATGCACTTCCCAGGGCGCAAGCACACCAGCCTTCTGCATTGTGTCTTATTGACTTCTGGGGCATGCATTAAAATCCAGTAATGCACACCCTGTCATGGCCTACTGCTTACATATTTATTTACACCCCCTTTAGGTGGCACAGTGACTGATCTGCACTACTGCCCTGGATGGGAGTGGACTTGCCCAGTATATTCCCGTCTTAGAGGTGTTGATGGTCCGCTCGCTGGGAACCCCTTGTACTCAGCAGTTACAGGTTGCTTGACTGAATGCAGGAGTTGACAGATGTGGGCAGCTTTAGTGGGTGAACAAAAGTTGCAGAACAGTTGGATTTCAAGCACTTGACTTTATCTGGAGGTCATTTATCTGTTAAAGTTAATTTGTAAAGGCTAACAATCACTGACACAAGGACCCTGATAGCTCAGCTTATGAACACTTAATTTTAGTACATGTAAAACTTTCTTTCTCCACGCTCAGCAGTTCCCCTTTGGAACACAGTCTCAATACCACTATCTTCTCACTCCACTGACAAACAAGCCCAGATGGTCCATCTGACTTTTTGGGCAATGTTGTGCCTGGGGATTCCCTAACCCCTCCTGTGCTATTACCCTGCCTGGGTCTGGCTTACTTACACGGTATTGCAGTACAACGTACACTGAGGTGGCATTCACACTCTTAAGGGGAACTCTCATCAAAAGAGTCCTTCAGGTCTGGTATTCCCCTCACCAACCCCTCAGGGTTCTCCTCAGGAAAATAAGTGCCAGTGGCCTCCCTGGGCATCGCCAACACTGAAGGCATCGTGTACCACCTCCCTGGGATAGAGTTCTGTCAGACAGGCTGCAGGGCACCTTTTGTCAGTTTGGCATTTACCTTTCCCTGACATTCCCAGAGCTTCACCTCCCCCTTACTGCTGCTGTTTATGAATGGCATTACCTGCTTCACCACCCTGGGGTGCTCAATGGCTCCGCTTTTCACAACCACTGGGTCACCCTCCTCCAGGATGCTCACAATGAAGGGTATTTGAGGGAACCCACTTTCAGGCCTAAAGCAATCAAAGGTGGGTTTCCCATACCCTCTCAGTGGTCCCACTATACTCCCACACTATGGGCCAACCCCAGCTTTTCTACCCAGGTCCCAGTAAGCTAGGATACATCCCAAGGGTACAAGGCCCTCCATCACAGCTCCTAGGGGTCTATCAATGTTTCTCCACCCATCAACTGTAGCAGTGGTGTCTCAGACCTTGTGCCAGTCTCTTTTGTTGAGGTCATAGAGATACCTGCGTCTACACATGGCGGCGAGTAACAGGATCCACTGTGCCTCTGGCCCGAGCCATGCAGCCAACCATCTGGTGAAACACAGACATGTCCCCACCCCAGCACACTGCTGGTGATGCCTGCAGCTTCCTTTGGTGGGAATTCATGCCCAGGGCAGCCCAACCAATCCCTCACCTATGTCCGAGGCACCTTTTTGGTGAGGAGTACCTGGGACTGGATGTCTCCTCTCTGCTAGCTCCTTGAAATTCCCACCTCCACTCCACTGGCACCACAATGGCATCCTATGTGCTATCTACACTCCTCCTACACAAGCTTTCTCATGAGGGTTGTGCCAGGACACTCTCCCTCCTCTTGACACTTATAGTAATAATCTCCCGGCCCCCACTGTAAGGAGGGGTTATTAGATATTTATTAAATTATTCTTTTTTTTATTACCCAGGTAAATGCACCAGAATATACAATGCCTATTTTCAGGCATGGCCCAGGAAAGCACTGTGCAAACTATACAGACTACAAATATATATATATATATATATATATATATATATATATATATATATATATATAATTCTTGGGGACTGTGTATAATGAAAATTTTCTACATACCGAGGTGTAAGATGCTACCTAAATCACAAGAGCAAAGCGCAAGGGGTTTATAATATCATCTCAAGCCAGGAAAGGAATTCTACTGGCTATGGCCGGAGGACAACGGTACTGTAATACTAACAAGCAAAAACATAAAAAGGGCTATGTCCAGCATCACCCAAACAAGTCATATGTGTCCCTGTGTTTTGCAGGTTTGCTTCATTGAAGAAAATTAACTTACGGCACTTTTCAGTGGAGTCAGTGTGTGACCTATTTGGGTAAGGCTGGTCACAAACCTGTTTATTGCTCCCTCACCAAGGGTGTGTATAAAATTTGAGTTTTACACAGTCCCCCAGCATTTGTTTCTAAAATTGCTGGGCTCAATTTTTTTTTTTTGCTGTAAGCCCCCATCTGTCACCCGCATGGAACAGGCTGCAGCCTTAGCTCTGTACAGGCTGGGAGTTGAAAATGCCTTCTGGCACTCTCACTTTCCAACTACAGAGTGCATGTGGGATCTTAGGGAAACCCAGAGCGTGAATGCCATTATAACTAGCTGGTTATAGTGGCAAAATATAACCAGGTTTCCCTACAGCAAAAAATGGAGCCCAATTATTTTAGAAATATAAAATGTAACAATCATAGCACAGATAAAGTACAAAGATATGACATATATAGAATAATGCGTGGGAAGGTGTGTATCACAGAGACATGGGCCACATTAAACCGCAACTGAAAACTCAGAGTTCAGGATATAAACTATATTGGAAGTATGGGGAAATGAAAGAGAGGCGATTGGCTCTGTGTGTGAAGGAAGGACAACTTGCCAGAGAGGAAGCGGTGGAGGATAAGACTGAAGTGCTGTGGGTGGGTTGCAATCCACTAGGGGATGAAACTAAGGATGGGGTGGTCTACAGGCTACCTTTCCAGGACAAGTAATTAGACACGTTACTAGGGTCTCAAATCACTGAAATGGCCAGTGGGGAGGTAGTAATAAGGGGGGATTTCAGTCTACCTGGGCTACCTTTTGCACTAGGGAGCAAATACTGCTGGATGCATTTCAGAGTGGTTTCCTGGCCCAGGGTGTCTTGGAGCCCATTAGCGAGAGAGCTGTACTGAACCTGGTCCTGTCCAACTGTGGGCATGTTTAGGATGTGACAATGGAACAGCCACTTGCAGGTAGTGACCACGGCATGGTGTGGTTTCACACGGATACAGGGGAATGGTCAGAGCCAGGACAAGGGTTTTGGTCTTTAAGAGGGCTGACTTTGGTAGGATGGGAGAAATTCTAGTAGGACACCTTGCTTGGATCAGAAGGAAGATGGACGTGGAACAGAAATGGGCAATAATAAAGTAGGAACTGATGGAAGCCACTAGTGAATGTGCCCAAATCAAAAGTAAGAAAACTAAAGCCAGAAAGCCCAGCTGGTTTGGAAAGGAGGTGGTATACACAGCAGGCGATGAGAGGCCAGTCTTCCAGAAGTACAAATGTTCTCAGAAGGAAGAGGATAGGGTGGATACTCTGCTAAGTCAAGAGAGGCAAGCAGAGCAGTTAGGGTGGCAAAGGCTAAAACGGAATTGCAGCCGACACGGGGTAAAAACAGGGCAGAAGTTTTTTTACAGTATTTAAGGGATAAAAGGAACAACAAGGATGAAATAGATTCAAAAAGGAGGGTGGTTTGGCAGAGGGTTGTGAAGAGAAAGTGGAGGTAAGTATTTGCTCAGTCTTCACTAGAGGGATGGACCAGTACCACAGGGGAATGGAGGGGCAGGGAGTGGGGAAGTCACAGGTGGTGTTTCATGCTGATGGTATTTAAGGGCCTAAGGCCCTGAAGGTGGATAAATTCCCAGGGTCAGATGGTATGCATGCACCCAAGGGTCCTAAGGGAACTGGTAGAGGCTCTGGCGGGTCCCTAGCAGACCTGTTTAACACCTCTCTGAAGAAATGTATAAATCTGGATTTACTCTCAAGCTTCCCCATTACAATTATTTTTACAGCATTAAGCGTAGAAGAAAATTGTTAGAAAAAATACACTTAGCTATTATGGGAACAGATTAGATTAGATTAATGGGAGAAAAAAAATATATATATATATATATTTTCCAATTGTTTAACCAGGTGAGACACACTAAGCTGAAAGCTTGTTTACAGGTGCAATCTGGGAGAACAGGGAAGTTAAGTGACTTGCTCATGGTCACACAGTATGCAAGTGGGAGCTGTGGGATTCAAACCCAGGTCTCCAGATTTGCAGCTTAGAGCCTTAAACCAGTGCTGTATACTGCCTCCCCATATTAAAGCACCACACATATCTATCTCTCAAAATATTGGGTTGAGGCAAATTCAGTTTAATGTGTTTCAAAGACCTTATTACACTCCTAAGAAGTTGAACAAATTTAATTAAAATTCATCAGATGGATGCCAACGATGCAAACAAATGAAGGACCATCATTACATATGTTTATAACATGTGCAGAACTTAAAGGCTTTTGGTAAAAGATCTTAGGTCTCATACAACAAATTATTGGATTAGATGTTCCATTCCTTCTTGGAATTCCTGTTTTGCATGTCTTCAATAGGCTTTATATTACCCAGCAACAGCAGAATTTGCTTAAATTACTCTTAATTAATACAAAGAAACTCATTTTGTAACACTGGAAGGATAAAAATTCCATCCTTCACAGAATTTTTAAATCTTACGGTTGTGCAAAATCAGAAAGGCTGCACTATTTATTTATTTTTTTTTTACTTATTCATTCTTGGATTACAATATCTCTGAGCACAGACAGCTCATTTACAAAGTTCCACGTCAGTGAGGGAGACAAAAAACATACAAAGGGTAAAAGTACAATGTTTCCAAAACAGTAAAATAAAGTGAGCAAATATATGTATGAATACGCAGTTTTATTGTTGTAATAGGAGGAAAGTGTAGATGAGAGGGGGAAGGATAAAGATGGGAGAAAGAAAGGTAGGAAGTGGCAGCCATAAGCCTTAAAGCTGGTGTGGGAGGGTAGGGACAGGGGTGAGGTGGACGGGGGGGAGAAGGTAGGAAGTGGCAGCCATAGGCCTTGTCAAGCTGATGAGGAGGTAGGTGGGGTGAGGTGGGCGGGTGGTAAGAAAGGTAGGAAGTGGCAGCCATAGGCCTTGTCAAGCTGGTGTGGGAGGGTAGGGGCAGAGGTGGAGGTGGATGGGGTGTTAGCCAGGGGCCTTGTCAAAGTGCAAAAAGGGAGGTAGCCTCAGAATTATAGAGGCAACAGCAGATACAAGGTTATCCAGTTGTGAGGAGAAGATTGAATGCTAGTAGATGGGAGTCTCAGGTAAAGCAGTCACAAGAACTGTTGGCCATGAGATGTTGCGTAACTTCAATTTGAATGGTCCCAATTTAGGGAGGGTAGTTATAGCACTATGAAGAGTATTAAACCAGTGAGGTTCTCTGTAGGGAAATGAGCATTGTCCCTGGGCTGTCCGGCATCTAGGAACATGGAGATGATGGCGCTCGAGCTTGCATATGTTGTGAACTATAATGGGCGCTTAGCAGGTTTGCGGTGTCTGGTGACAGGAGGCGAGAAGTGCTTTTTGGCTAAAAGACAGGTTTGGTATTGGATCCTCCCAGAGAGCTATAGCCAACCAGTATCAGCGTAAAGATCACAGGTGTGGGTGAAACGTGTGGACCCCATGAGTAGTCTGCATGCCTTGTTCAGAGCTATGGATATCCTGCACAATGAAGACATGGGGGCTGCTCCATAGATTACAAGACCATAGTCTACAATAGATATGACAGAACTATATATAGCAAGTTGGAGGACTTCTGGAGTAAGGCAGTGTTTATGTCTATGTTGGAGATCAGTCTAGACATTGACAGCCCTGGCTACATTATCTATATGTTTAGCATAGGATAGGCAGCTGTCTAAGGTGACCCCCAGGTATTTGAAATGTGGTATCTGTTCAAGAGGGACTCCAAGACAGTTTCTGATGGTAAGTGTATGGCATTTGTGCTTGTTTTGGGTGCTGCTGAACATCATTACTTTGGTTTTCTTTTAGTTAAGGATCAGTTTATGTTTAGAGAACCAGTCCTCCACTTCCTCAAACGCACTATGAAGGTAAAGTTCCAGTTGCTTGGGGTCATGGCTGCTGGAGTAGATGACTGCATCATCTGCATAGAGGAGGATCCTTTGGTGGCAGAGATTAGTAGTTTATTAAGGAAGATGCTGAATAGGGTGATCCCAGGATTGAGCCCTGTGGCACGTCAGAGTGGATGGGCTGTCTGTCAGATCGACACTGGCTATTTTCATCCATTGAGCAGGTCTTCAAGACAGCTTTTGAACCAAAGTGTTGTGTCAGTGCAGAGGCCAATAGTGGTAAGTTGTCAGAGAAGTAGTGAGTGATGGACAGTATTGAATGCCTTAGTGAGGTCTATGAAGGCAGCTCCTACTAAGGTGCCCTGATCCAGAGATTGATGAATAAAGCCAGTGAATTCCATCAGGGCTGAGGTGGTGCTGTACCCCTTCTGGAACCCGTGTTGCTGTGGGCATTGGATAGAGTATTTTTTAAGGTAGTCCACCAGTTGGTCAGCAACAATGCGCTCAAGTGCCTTGGATATTGGTGGGAGGATAACTATGGGTCTGTAATTTGCGTGATGGGTCCTGTCTCCACTCTGGTGCACCAGGGTGACTAGTGCTGATTTCCAAACTTCAGGAAATTATGAGGGTTGTAGCAACTGACTGATGATCTTAGTGAGGGGCATCAGTATCTCCTCAAGAGTGAGAGCTATGAGCTTAAGATCCAGTGAGTCACCGTTATGCCGTGATTTACCTAACACTTTGGTAAGTATTTCCTGGCCATTCATGCTGAGACCGTTTTGAAGTAAAAGGAGGTGGTTCAATGGGGTTAATGCTTAAGGACAGTAGGTACTGAGCGTCATTATCTATGAAGAAGTCTGAAGGAGGACACTGGATAGGTTTGTGAATGCGTTGTCGAATGTGTTTGCTATGGTTAGCGGGTCCAGGGTTGGAATTCCATCGATATTGAGCATGGAGGGTGAGACCTAGAGTCTTTCCCAGTGACATCGTTTATGTTGCTCCAAAGTTTTGCTGTTTCCAGGTATTGGCCAGCATTTCCCTATGATGTTTGGATTTCATGGCGGCATGATTTCACGCAAGTACAGGCTCACCTTGTTGTATTCCTGAACAACTTGTTTGCCTGATGCCCTGGCACAGTGCCAGAGGTGATCTCTGTGCTTCATCATAGCAATGAGTTCTGGTTTAATCCAGGAGTTTACAGTGCCACAAACTTTCATTTTCTTAATGGGAGCATGGGTATCACAGGCATTGTTGAATTGTTTTATGAAATAATCCAGTGCCAGGTTGACGTCATCAAAGGCATCAAGAGGGGACCAGTCAATGTTGTTGAGGTCATTTTTTAGATGTTCCAGATGTCCACATTTTAACAGCCTACTGTAGATAGAGTTGGGGGTTTGCAGAATTTATTGGACCAACTGCAGGAAACAGGGGAGTGGTCACTCAGAATCTGGATGTACTGCCACTTTGGAGATTTGTTGTGGGTGGCTGGAGAGTATCAGGTCCAGAAGGGTACTTGTTCCCATCTTAAACTTAGTCCTTGTTGGGAATGTAACAAGTTGGGCAAGGTGGAGCGATGAGATAGCATCTTTGTATGGAGAAGCACTAGCAGATAACCAGTTGATATTTAAGTCACCCAGTACTAAAGTTTTGGATTTGTTGTTGAGGCTGTGAATGTAGTCCATTAAGCTGTGGAAGCCTGTCCTATTGTCTTTTAGAGGAACATAGGCAGAGATTACTGTCAAAGCTTTACTTTGGACCCCAAGCAGTACTTTAATGGTTAGTGCCTGGGCCATGCAGCCCAGATTGGCAGGCAGGGCATGCCCTTAAGTGTCTCTTCAGCTAGATGGCACAGCCACCACCTCACTTGGTGAGCTTATCCACGGTAAAGGGTATACCCAAGTAGAGCAACTGCAGAGTCAGGAACCTTCGGGAAAGCCACGCTTCCACCACTGACAGAATGTCAGGGCTATGTTGAGAGATAAATACCCGGAGGTTATCCAATTTAGTCTGCAAGCTGCAGATGTTGACACTGCCAACTTAATACAGTAGATCCTTTTTAGGGTAGTTGTGTGTGGACGCGGGGTCCAGCAGGGCCAGGGTTAGGGTGAACGCTGCCTGACATAAGCAGTAAAAGTAGGGATGATTCTGAGCAAGCTTCCTTAAGTTGTTTGTAGAAAAGCTTAATGGATCTTCTGGGGCTGAGGCACCTTCTGTGTTCAAAGCGCAGTACTGTGAGCTTAAGTGGAGTAATTAGGGTAGGGTATGAGGCAAGGAACCTAGTGGTAAGCCACCCCTGTGGAGGCAGCAGGAGCCAGTGGCAGGACCAGTGACCCTTGGTTAACAGTTTAAAATTACCTGTGATAAAGTAGGGGTCATAATGGAGATTATGCTCAATAGTGGAAAAGTGGAATAGTGGCACTATTCTGGGATAATGGAAGTGAATACATTTGGAACACTGTGAGACTCCTTTCTTGAAGTGTTGACAGGGTCACAAAGTTCCTGATTTTTATTTTATTGTGCTTGGGTTTTTCTCCCTCATTCTTTCTTCTTCTTCTTTCTCTTCCTTCCTGCCTTCTTCTTCTTTTTACCTGGTTACGCCTAGATTGGGTTATGATGCAAATCTGTGTTTCAGAGAGTAGCCAGTATTGATGGCTTCATAGTATTGAAACAAGATTCTGAACTACAAGAGAAAATAAATAAATAAAGTATACCTGAATTAGGCAAGGCAGGAGATGGTTCCATGTCATAATAGTGAAAACGGAATGGGGACTCGCTGACAGCAAATACATTTCACCGAATCCAAAATCGCTAGAAAACCAAAACAGCAAATCCCACATCAGCAGCTGCACTACAGACAGTAAAACAGCCACAAAATTAACTACTATTTAATGGGAAGTAATGCCCCATGCACCATCCATTATGGAGGCAAGTCTCCCCACACTCCTAAAGTAATATAATCAACTCAGAGGGAGTGGACAGTGGGGAAATGGAATACACGGAGGGAGGCTACCATCGCGCAGTACCACAGTCAGAAAATGGGACAAAGAACAAAAAAAAAGGCACACACCCAACCCAAGTTATAAAACTGAAAACCGATGGCCAGTCCCAAACCCACAACCATCAACATCCCAGGCAGGGACTCACTCCAGCACTCCAGGCGCCCAGCTCAGCAGCACTGTACTGCACTACTCAATTTAACACACGTCACTCCATCCCCAGCGTCACAGCATCCCCCATCCCCATCAGTCGCCTTCCCTATACTGTACTCCCACACTTGATATTCCCTTTCATCGCTATTCCTGCACTATCGCTTTTTCGTCGGGTGTGAAAATTGGAGTCGTTCGTATTTGAGTCACTCAATTTGCTTTGCCAATATCACTGGATACCGTAGCAAACAGTTACCTTTGTAGGTAAGGAAGTCCGTTGGTGTAGTACATTAGTGCCATCAGTAGCAGAACTGTGTCAGCCATAAAACTTGAAATGGTCTGGAGGAGGCTCCTGCTACGATGATCGGTGGAGGGGGAGAGGATCCACAACCAGGACAAGTCCCTCATGGCCCCCTACTAGAGGATCTGGAGTCCAAAAACAAAGAGGAATGCCAACCATGCTCTTCATTGTTTTAATCTGGCACCCACAGCTTGCCATTGCAGGATTGGTTGGAGGCCTTTTTCTTGGAGGCTCCCGATTGATTAGAGTTGTGTTCCGAGGTCTGGAGTGGATCTGGACCCATAGGTCTGGTGGATTAGTGGAGAGTGAGGGGTTCCACAACTCCAACAAGCCCCTTGTGACCACCTAATGCAGGTGTTGGAGTCTGGTAGCGAAGGTGTCCTCAGCTGAATCCCTGTTGATGGGGCTCAGACGAGGAAACAGCAGTCAAGTACCAACACCAAGCAGCCACAAGGTGTCTCAGTTCATGAATAATTAAGAGAGATGGGGTATTCTGCCACCACAATCCAGGAGAGGGAAGGGTTAGGCACTCTTTCCCCAACGATGCAGCCCCAAATCCCTGGTGATCACCCACAGATGCAGTACAGTTGGAACAAGGAGATCCTACAGGTATGTCAGGCAGTATACCCTGTTAAGTACAGTACTAAGATTAGTTAACAAAGGAGAAGATCCAGGCTGGGAAGTTTTTTTTTTTTCCCTGCTCAATTCTATTTCTGCACCCAACTTGGGGAACTCTCTCTCCAGCTGCCCCGCTCACCGTCGACTCTACCTCCCTGCCTGAAGCTCCTTCCCAGGCCTTCCCTCAGTCCAGCGAGTCCGCCAGCTCTGAACCCCCCGAGGTGGGGCCACCACCACCCTGGTGCTCTATCTACAATCTGAGCCACCGGCTGTGGGTCAAGGAGGGAGCCCTAGTCATGGAGCCCAGCTGTGGAATGGGCCTTTGGTCCTGGAGGAGCCATCACCATCCCGAGTCAGGGATTTTTCTGCTTAGTTGTTCCTCTCCCTGCCTCCCTGGAGCTCAGATGTCCAATGATGTCCTCAGACATCCACCGCAGCTCCGCCCCAGCTGACACTTCTGCCCCTCAAGTACCTGGCAAACTGCCTGGCTGACACCAGAGGTCGCTCAGGAGTGGCGCAGTCTTCAGAATCCTCCCCAGGAAGGGAGAGCAGTCCTCCAGATGCTCGATCTCTTCCCTCTCCTGCCGACCCCCAGGAGCCCGAGCTCGTTCCTGAACCCAGGTCACTAGTGTGGCATGAAGTGTGGTGTCCAGTTCCTCAACCCTCAGTGCCACCGGGCCAGCCCAGGCCAGGAAGTTTAGAGTTAGTTCAGCTGAGGTTATCCTCCATAATTACACCAGAACCTTTGCCTTGGTTGTCCTGTCCACTGGCACCACATAGTGTATGTGCAACCTTTATTTCTTGCCCTGAATGTAGTATGTTGAACTTCCCATTAGATCTTAGCCCACAATTCTTGTCCAACACCCTTAAATTCTCCACCCCTTCCCCACACTAAGAGTGCATGAATGTCAAATTGGCAACCTCAATTCAGCTTCAATTCAGACTCCCGCCTCCCCCGTCTTCAGTTTGGCTTTAACACTTCAGCTAAAGGCATTTCAGGTCCTTGATATGGCAGTTTAGCAGCTAAATACGGGGTAAGAGATACTCCTTTACAACCTTTCTTTCTCTCCAGCAAATCCCAACCTCTTCAACCTTCCCCGGTTCTTCCAGTCAGGTTTGTTTTTTGAAAAAGCCAGCACCTGTGACAGTGCCAGGAGCTGTAATTTTTTATATAAAAGGAAATGCCTGAGGAGGGGAAACTGACCGGGGTGGGGAAACAGGTAATCATCGGACCGGCCATGTCCACCTCGAATGGGCTAGAATGCCATTTTTTAATTGTTTGGCTAGGTCAAAGTGCTCCAAAGAGGCCAAATGATTAATTGGCCCATATTGAAAGAATAAGTACTGAAGTTTGGCACATTCACCAAATTCAAATTTTGCATCAGCTTATCCTTCCCTCCACCTCACTGTGTTCACTGTTCATACTAAATTGTTTTATTAAATAAATAAATCATTTAGCATAGTCTGCAAACTGACTGCTGCTGACCGCCTCCTCTAAATCATTAACATGTTAAACAGCACTGGCTCCTTCAGCACATCCTTTCACTCAGAATTAAACAGTAAGGTATGACAGGGGGTGTGTTATGGTGGGACAACGGCCCACCTCGGGTGGGTTGAAGCACGGGGCATAGCCGAGTGCTTCCACCACCTGAGAAGGGCCGTTAGCCCACCATAACACACCCCTTAGAATGCCTTATTGTGATTATGAAATGGATAATTTTTAGTAACTTTAATGCCTTTTTTAAACATATTACTTTTAGCTGGGCCATTTTGCTGGGATAACTACCCAGCTGAAAGCTGCTCTTGGCCAATCAGGAGCCAGCATTCTTTCTACCCATTTCATAATGGTACTAACCCACCATCTGCTTCCTAACCATCAGCTAATCTGCTACCCACCTAATGCATAATTTGTGGACTCTGTATTGTGCCACTTTCTCTATGAGCTTTCCAAGTGGTACAGTGTAAAATCCCATTAAAGTCTAGACAGATTATGTCCACTGCCCAGCTCCACCACCTACCCACTTTCCAAACTACCACCTTAAGAAATTAGGTGGGTTTGCAGAATCTACCTCTGTTAAAGCACCGTGGTTATAGAGAGCAACCCTATCTCTTCTACATGCTGAACTACCACACCTAGGGTGATTGACTCAAACACTTTAGCAAGTACAAAGGCAAAGATTTACATCGTTATTCTTCTGTCATCAATATGCAGCTTGCTGGGGTTTGGTGGTCAGTTGATTGATCAACTTCCTCTCAGCCACTGGCTGGATCCTTACCCAGGGATCTATCCATTTTTTCTCCTATCTCCCACCCTCTGCCAACTCCAGCATTCTCCAGAGTCTGCTTAACTGCTTACTCCAGAAACCCCCATTTCCTTTACCCATACATCTCCACCTATGGCACTTCTAACTGGGTGGATATAATAAAGAATAAGTCAAAGGAACATTACATAAACTCCATGCCACACCAACACATCAGAGATGAGATGACACGTGAATTGGGATACAGCGAGAGTGTTATAGTTGTTTTGCCCATAGTGGTGGAGTCTGGAAGAAATGGAGGATTACGAAGATAGTGTAGGGTAGGGGTAAGAGCTCTCAGGAATCTGGATAGCTTTTTGTTATTTTATTTACCCAGAGGAGAACCAGGGAAGGGCAGAGGTAACACCATACCAAGGTAAACCAGGGCATGTGCTCTGGTAAAAAAGACTGTGCCCCAGTTGGTGCCCCATGTGGTGCAGAGCTTTCTCATGGCAACAATATATCTGTGCCTTAACTGACAGCTGTTGGGTCCCATCTGAGCCCTGGTAACCAGAGAGGCTGAAACCACCACTGCGGGGGGTTGGGGCAGGAGATGACTGAGGTGAGGTTGCCAAGATACTAGCACTGGGCATCTGCGGAAAAGGGAAATGGTTTTCTTTTTATAACTTTTTTTTTATTAACTCACAAATGCCCACAATGGGTGCATACTTTTTGTTAACCAGCCATGAATAAAGAATAGTCCCTGCCCCATTATGCATTGCATTCAGGAATTGATATTTGTTACTTGCACAGCGATCCAGTTCCCAGCTGCCCACCGTTAGCTCCACTGGGGCTAAGAAACCTGCAGCAGGTAGAACAGACTGGGAGCTGATTTTAGAGTGAGTTCCACAGGACTTGCAGATACATTTTGGCCACTCTGCAGCAAATCCTAATGTATGTAATGTATTGTCTTATAATCAGTGTCACCTCCCATCATGAATTGTGTGTACCCGGAGAGCTTTTTATGTACATTGTGTAATATTATGCAACTCTCTTAACTTATTTGACTGTACGTCTGTCTCAGGACCTCCTTGTAAATGAGCTTACTCAATGGAGTTTTCCTGCAATAAACTTGAACTTAATATATGCCCGAATGCATGTATCCTACATATATGCAAGAGAACTGCCACATTTGCACCAAGTCTGCCGCTTTGCAGCGGCCTGCATCAAAAAAGGGGCATGTGCCAATTTTTTAATGCAAGCTTCATCCGAATTGCCGCAAGTCATGTGACCGTAAAGGTGGCCTAACTTACGGTAAGAAACACTGAGGATGCCGCAGAATTGCACTGCAAGTCCCCAATGCATGGTTGAAAATTCAGATTAACTATGACCTGACCCCCAGCACCGCCAGCTCCAAGATTATTTCCCACAATCCTGCCTAGGAATTGTATGACCTTACTGCTGAATCAGCTTTCTCTATATATATATATATATATATATATATATATATATATATATATATTTAGTTAGTTTTTGTTGACCGGGTAAGTGCACTAGACATATCCACTTACTAGACATATCCTGCCTATTTTCAGGCACCACTGGGAAGGGTTACAGATGAATGCCAACTGACTTTGAACCAGATTAAGCTGTTGGTGGTGTTTTAGTGAATGAGGAAATTTGGCCAGGACACCAGGAAATTTCCTACTTGCTGGCGCTCTGTGGCCAGCAGAGGGCTGAGGAAGAAATCCTCGACATGGCAGAAGCTCTGCAAACTCATGAGGAGATGGACGCTAGTGTGGACGCCCCGCTAGTGAGCTTTACATGGATGAAGGTGGAAAACGAGAATAAGGCAAAATCAGGTAGAAACAGACCTGAACAAGATAGCAGAAACACCAGAGGTAATCGGTTCATTGCTGAGGGAGCATAATCCAGAGGCTGTGCAAATTTCAACTTGTGCTACAACGGAGCTGCAACCAGGGAACTTAACTTTCGGTACATAAACGGACGCTTTCAGCAAAGCACGCTTCCGGATTCAAACGGAAGGTCCGACAGAGCAGAAGTCCTGCAGACATGTCAGCAGGAGATCCCCACTACATCGCAAATGTTAAAACAAAGATTTAAGCTGGGAACACAGGACGGTCGAAATATAGACTGGTCGAAGAAAATTCACTAAGCGCCTGGTTGGACACAGAACTCCTTAGGGACATGGTCGCCTGACCCTACATGGAAGCCAGTTTCATTTTTTCACCACAGCATGCCAACGCTCTGGGCCCAGGTACTGATAATGTAGCTACTACTTCTGGTGATTTCAGCGCATTTTAAAGATACAGAGGACACTTGTAGTCCCAGTGTGTCTTTTGAGGGGAGAAAAGTATAAGATTTTGTCTGCAGATAATAAACCTTGCAAGGAACCTGAGAAAAATCCGCGTATTCCTATGGCAGACCTGTTCAAAAAACAAACTGGAACAGGCTCCCAGAAGGAACGGGGTTCGTTTAAAATATAAAGGAGGTTTACAAACCCATCCCGACAGATATTATATATCTAATACTTTACTTAAAGGGTTCATGTCTTATTTACCATCAGATTTGTTTGCATTAATTCATGTTTCAGGGGAGGACTCTTTTGATATAAGTTTTAGAACTAACCAGAATTTGGAGAGATTCTGGGAAAAATATTCTTCACTAAAATCTACTCCTTTATGGCTCCCATTTATAGCTATCCCTCTAACTAGGCCACAGATACGGTACATTACCATTATGTTTAGGAATGAGGGAGTTAATGTCAGTGATATTTATCACTGGCTGCAGAAACGCTGTGACATCCTTGGGCCTCCTGAGGCCTTATTAGATCTGGAAGGCATTTGGACAGGGGGCTGGAAATTTAAAGTTAAACTTTTTCAAATAAACTCTGACATAATCCATATCCCAAATAGTTTCTTTTTAGGGAAAGATAGGGGGTATGTTTTTATAGTGGACAGCCTAGAGCCTGTTATAAATGTGGATCTCGCACATATTAGTAGCTCTTGTGATGTAATGAAGTGCTCTCTTTGTGGGGGGTATGGACATTCGATGGATCTATGTCAAAACATCTTTCAATGCAATTTATGCGACGAAAAAGGACATGCCTTTCATCAATGTCCATGGGCAAAGAGAAATAGAGCTGAAGGCTGGGATCATGACAATCTAGTCTTACAAGCACAAGATAAAATACAAGCTTTTGAAATAAATGTATCATTAGTGAATATTTCACATACTACACCCAATAGCTCCCAAACCTCTGAATTAGAGGGCATCTAGTGAGCCCATAATGCCCCCACTTTTGAGACTGTTAAAACTCAAGAGT
Organism: Neoceratodus forsteri; assembly: GCA_016271365.2. Taxonomy (NCBI): domain Eukaryota; kingdom Metazoa; phylum Chordata; order Ceratodontiformes; family Ceratodontidae; genus Neoceratodus; species Neoceratodus forsteri. The sequence goes on along the minus strand of CM028129.1, from coordinate 119,397,446 downwards.
CACCAGATCTTCTTTAAACCACCAATCTCATGTCCTGTTCCGTCTCAAACATTTTCTTACCTTTTACAAGAAGACATAGGGGACTCAGATTTAGAGTCAGATACATCTCACAGGTCAGAGCAGGTTACGAAGATGAAGAAAGTAAAACAACAGAGTTGATGAAAGACAAAAAGGTAAAAAAGAAAAGCAAGTAATGGTCTAAAGGGTTGAAACAGTATTTACCTATGGCCTTTGCATCTACTATCTTTTAATGTTTGTAGCTTAAAACATATAAAAAGCAAATTTCTGTTTTTCCTTTTTGCAACACTTTCCTGTGGATATTATTTTCATCCAGGAAAGTCGCCTTTCCTCATTAATTGAAGTAAATAATATTAAAACAGATGGCATTGGGGTCCTTCATTTTGGTCTTTTGGGATGGAACCTGCAGATGGAATTGGTGTCTTATTTAATCCACCAAATTTCATATTACAAGATTAATAGATGTATGCCCTGGTAGAGCTTTTAATTTTGGATGGTTTTATAGGTGATTTTGTTTTTCGCTTATTAATATCTACGCCCCACAAACAAAATCTGCTAGAATTTCATTATTCAAGATATTAAACCATTTCTTTTCACCAAAAGCATGTGATTTGGGGAGGGATTTAATTGTACTTTAGATGTTCCTTAAGTGGGACTACCCCAAAGAAGAAAATATATTGTGACACCAATGCTTTAAAACAAATTTTATAGATTCTAGCATGCAGGATGCCTTCAGTGCATTACATCCTAAAGGACCTGGTGCATATCATCGTTTCATTTATGCCACAAGGATTGATATGTTTTTTTTCCAAACATTTACACCCTTATATTTGTAAATCTGAACCTTCAGAATTTTCTGACCATAATATACTTTTTGTTCTTTTAGTTTACACCTCTTACCACCTAAAATATTTTCTAAATACAATAGATGGAGACTAAATATGTCTTTTTGAAACTCCTTCCTTAAACTCCCAGATAGACCTAATTTTGCATATAGGGAATCGTTTTTTGTGCTTATTCAGATCCTGTAGATTGGTGGATGGAAACTAAGCAAGAATTAAAACAATTTTTTCTTTCTTTTGGTAAAACTAAAGCCAATTCCAAGTATATACAATATTTACTTATTCGTAACCAATTATATAAATTGATGTCCCTTTCTGAAAATGCACGCGATGTGCTTCCCCAAATTAAGGTTTTAAAAGAATTGATGAAGAAATATCAATATGATAGAGCTAAATCTTTAGAATTAGAGTTTAAATATGGTATTAAAACACACACAACTTCTGATCCCTTTGTGGCATGTAAACAAAGGGTAGAAAGTACTGTTATGTCACAACTAGTTTCGTCTACAGGCCGATAATTACTAAAGAAATAGATAAATTAACCATGATCCAGGAATATATTGAAGCCTCCTTCCAAGATAAACATCCACATGCTCCGTTTGATTTTTCTACTTTCACTGCTCCATTACCACAGTAATCTATTACTCAAAAAATTTCGTTAATACAACCTATTTCTTCTCAAGAAGTAGAACAAGCCATAAAACAATTAAGTAAAGGGACTTCTCCAGGATGGGATGGTATCCCTAATGAATTTTATAAAAATCTTTTGTCACATATGATTCATTTTTTACCACAAGTATTTAATTTTCTATTATTTTCAACAAAGGTGTATTCTGATTTTTGTACCTCATTACTTTTCTTTTTACACAAATCTGGAGATAAAGCTATGCTGTCTAATTGGAGGCCCTTGAGTTTATTAAACAGTGATTATAAAATACTAACTAAAATTCTTAATAATAGATTAGTAACAATAGCTGAGAATTTAATTCACCCTGCTCAAACATGTGCCATTCCTCATAGACATATCCAGCACAATTTATATCTATTAAGAGAGATTTTTGACCTTAGTAACAAAGGACAAATATCAGGATATGTTGTTGCTTTAGACCAGGCCAAAGCTTTTGATAGGGTTAGACATGATTATTTATTCTCAGTATTGTTAAGATATGGTATCCCAAAACCATTTATTAATTGGATAGCTAATTTGTATAGAAGTGCTTGTTGCATTCCTATGGTGAATGGATATTTTGGTACAGAGATACCGATATCAATTGAGTATGGCTAAGGGTGTCCTTTGAGTCCACTTCTATACGTTTTGCTTTAGATCCTGTTATTAGGCAGATTATTTGGGACACAAATATTATTGGAATATCTCCTCTTCTACCTTACCAAATGAGAAAATAACTGCTTATGCAGATGATATAACTTTATTACTAAAGGATGTGCCATCTATAGTTAAAACATTACACATTTTTCTTCTTTTGAGGAATTATCTGGAGCTCAGCTTAATACACATAAGAGTTTCATTTTTTATTTACATTCTGAACCATCGTACTCACCCCTGATATTGCAGGTATTCCAATACTGACTCCTCATAAAATTTTAGGCATCTGGTTTGGAGCAGGGAATCTAGCTACTTATAATTGGGAAAACAATTATATATAGGAGAATTTAAAATTCATCGATGGAAAGGATGGAAATTTGGGAAAAAGAGAGTCGCAATCATAAAAATTCTTGTTGCCAGTTTTTCTTTATTTAAGTTATTTCCACCTCCCCTCCATTTAGAAACAAGATTATTAAGTATTTTTTTCAAATGTTATGGGGCAATAGGCTAAATCCAGTAAGCAGAAATATAACTTATCTTCCCATTACTAAAGGAGGACTTAATATGATTAATCCCATTGTGTTTTATCATTCTTTGTTTTTATTTAATTCATTTTCCTTTTTTTGGTCTGCCACTACTATGTCTTGGCAGATTTGGTCCAAATTTTTATGGTCTACATACTTGAAGAAATGGACGTTATTACCCCCTAAACTATTATCATCAAACGATTTGCCATCTTATGGTATAGGTACTTTTAAAAAACTACATCAGTGGAAGGTATCGTTCCCACATTTGCTTACTCTGTCTAGAAAAACTTTTTATAATTTCATTGTATTTGATGTACAAAAAAGTGTTTTTCAATTTCCAGAATGTATACCCTCAAAACAAATCTTTGCTCTTAGGAAATTGACAGATTTTAGGATTCCCCCATATATATGGGACATTGTATGGCTTTCATATACAGGTAGGTTAGGAGTCCGAGGAAATTTAAAATATAAACCTGTTACGGAAAGATTTTGTTTAAGACCAACCTGTATCAATTATGAAGAAACTATGGTTCATTTTTTGTTACATGTCCTTTTAGTAAAACTTTTGGCAGGACGCTGCTATACATTGAATCTTCCTTTTGGCTAATGCTACTTATCAGACCATAGTTTTAGGTAATTATACTTGATATGGCGAAATATCATAGAAGCACCCTCAATGTTTTCTTTGCCTTTATTCAATATTATCTTTGGCAAGCACGTTGTCAATTTATCTTTCAGCAACAAACAATGTTATCTACTACTATGTTTGTACAAATTGAAAATGGTTTAGCTTCTGTAAAAGTTAGAGATATGAATAAGTTCTCCATCTCTAAAGTTAATTTTTTCTGGCAAAACTTTATACTGGTTTAAAAAAAAGGAAGGAAAAAGGAAATTTCATTTGTTCTAAATGTTACTTTGTTTGTTTGTCTTAAAGATAAAATAGAGGAAAACCTTAGAAAGTATTTAATTTTATTGTTTGTTATCTTGCCTGTACTTTATTTTGTGTGATGTTATGTTTTTCTTCAATAAAACTACCCCTAATCTTTTCGATAAGTGCCATGGGATCTTTAACATCCACTTGAACTACCACCAATCCAGGCAGATGGGACCTCGGTTTAACATGTCATCTGAAAGACGGCACCTCAGACGTGCAGCACCCCTCTCATGCTGCACTACAGTGTCAGTACTGGGATATTAACCCAAGTGCCAGATGTGGGAACTGAACCCACAGCCCTCTGATCTCCCCAGCCTCAGAGGCGAGTGTGCTACGTATTGAGCCACTGACACTGTATATATATATATATATATATATATATATATATATATATATATATATATATATATATACTGTGTGTGTGTGTGTGTGTGTGTCTATATACATATATATATATATATAATATATATATATATAGCCACTCTTCCTAGTGACTAGAAGGACTGGAATCTGATGGATTTGACTGCTGACAGATAAAGGTGGCAGTACATTTGTTCCTGAAGTATCTCTGGTAAGGTGTTTTATCAGTCCCTCTCATGCACACTTTCCTTGGACGGGATCCAACTGCACATGCATTGTTTGGTCTTTAGAGCAACACTTCAGAAGTAACAGTGACAGATGGAAAACAAATTAATAACAACAGCTTTCTTGTGTTTCAAAACAGCAGAGCAACTTAACTTCTCAAGGCTCTCTGCCAATTCGATTTCCAGAGCTGTGAGCAAACACACTGTAATACTGCTTCACGTTATTGTTTTTTTTTTCTCTGCAAACTCTACCAGACCTATTAGAGTCAGCTAGCATTTTTTTCAATAAGCATTGGGAAAATTTTTAAGCAGTATTGTGTCGGACTGTTTTTTTAATGGTAAGAGATGGATATAAGAGTAAGGAGGAGGACGACGGGAGTAAGGAGAATGTAATAATGGACAGGGAGATAGGCGTGGATGGGGAGGGAAGAAGAAATCAAATTGGTGGGATCTGAGGAAAGTGGGCATAAAAAGTGTGGCAAGAAGGGGAGGGCAACAAGGGGTTCTCTCATGGGGAGGCAGGAAGAAACCCAGGGGAAGGAGAAAACGGGTGGGGGGAGATTGGATCATGAGCACAAAATGGAGAAAACAAAAGACCAAGGGGACATTAAGGTACTCCTGCTGGGGGACTCCATGATTAGGGGTATTCACTGGGAGGGGCAGGGGGAGGGGAAAATCCAACCAAGTTAAGGTAGTGGTTATCACTGGTCTGACGGTGCACAGGGCAAAGTTCCTGGTGTATAAGCTGGCAAAGGAATGTGGAGGATCACCGGACTTCCTGGTGCATCTGGGAACAAACGATATAGAGTGAAATAGTGTACTAGAAATCCAGGCAAGGTTCTGAGAACTGGCCAGAGTTTGCCAGGAAAATGGATGCATATTTTCCTTCACAGAAATATTGCCAGTACCAAGGGCTTCTGTGGACAATAAAATGAATATCACGAAGATAAAGTACTGGCTCAGGCCAGGTGAGGGGGAAGAATGGGGGATGGGGATGTTGGGGGACTGGGAGGGAGTTTGGGAAGATAAGGGACTGTACACCAGGGATAGGCTTAATCTAACTCCAATAGGGAAGGAAGTCCGAAAACAGGGGATGGCGGACTTCATTCAGGCTAGGTGGGGTTTAATCTTGTAAAGGAGGGAAGGGGAAAATGGGGAGGCTGACCGGATGGACTTACCTCTCATGGATGGGCCTGGCCCTCAGCCCCTAGTAGGGGAGGGGTTGGGCAAAAGCCAAGGGGAGGAAGGGTCTGTAGGTGAGGAAGAAGGGTGGATGTATAAAAGATCCAGGGTGGGCACAGTAAAGGGGGGTAGGCACAAGGGTTGGGGGTGGTGTTAGTAAATGCCAGGAGCCTGGGAAACAAGAACAAGAGTTCCAGGCCATGCTAGTTGAAGGAAGGATTGATGTGGCAGTGGTCACGGAAACTTGGGCCAACCCTAGCCGTAGTTGGGACCTTAATGTGAGTGGGCACACAGTGCTCAGGAAGGATAGAAAGGAGGGCAGAGGAGTAGGAGTGGCAATGTTTATTAGAGATGGCATAGTGATTATGAGGGTGGAAGAAGCAGAGAGAAATGTGGAGGCCTTATGGGTCACCTTGCAAACCCCTGTAGGAGGGAAGATCAAGATGGGAGTGGTATATAGGCCCCCAGGGTTGGGGAAGGATCTGGAGGATTGTCTGCTGGATAATATTAAGGGCCAGTGTGGACTGAATGGGGAAGGAGTGGTGTTGATGGGGGATCTAAATATGCCAGCTATTGACTGGGGAACCATGACGTCCATGGTGGCCAAGGAGCAGAGGCTGCTGGATGGCTTTCTGGATGTGTTCCTCACTCAGCAGGTGTTGGAGCCCATGAGGGGGGTCATGTCCTGGATGTGGTTCTTGCAGACGGGGATCTGGTACAGGATCAGGTAGTGGAGGATCCCCTGGCAGGGAGCGACCACGGCACAGTCTGGTTTTGGCTAAACTTGGGGGGTGAGGGGGAAAGTTCCAGGATGATGGCTGTTGATTTTAGGGGGTGGACTTTAGGGGCATGGGAGAGATTCTCAAGGAGCATTTGAGGCGGATTACACCAGGGATGAATGAAGAAGGTAGGTGGAAGGTCATAAAATGGGGACTTCAGAAGGCCATCATGACCTGTGCAAAGGTGAAGCACAAGGGGGTGAGGTTATGTCGGGTCGTGCCTGAAAATAGGCAGGTCTGTTGCCTAGCGCACTTACCCGGTTACCAAAAGCTAATAAATAAATAAACGTAAACCATGCTGGTGGTCCAAGGAGGTTCAGGATGCAGTAAAGGAGAAGAGGGCTGCCTACAGCAGACACAAGAAAAAAAAACAAGAGGGGAGATGGGTAAGGATAATTACCACCTTGCAGCCAGGCAAGTCACCAAGATGGTGAGGGAGGCAAAAGTCAAAAAAGAGCAGCAGCTTGCCCAGGGGATATGGGGAGGGAAAAAGGGGGTTCTTTAGGTATATTGGGGAGCAGAGAAAGACCAAGGACCAGATCAGCAGATTGAGGACAAAAGGGGGTGGGCGGAGGAGGCTAGGGAACAGGCGGAGATATTAAATGAGTACTTTGCCTCTGTGTTCACTAGGGAGGGGGCTGGGAAACCTACAAAGCGGGAGCCAATGGAGTTAGAAGGAGCAGCAGGTAGGACAGCGGGAGCACCAGATGAAGAACAGGTGGTTGGGAGTGTTACCTCAGGGATATTGCATCAGGATGGATCTACCGGGGGGACTGATGATGCTATCCCCATCAGCTGGGTGTGGGAAGCCCTTAAGGCCCTTAAAAAGGACAAATCTCCAGGGCCGGATAGCATACATCCCAGAGTTCTATGGGAGATGGCGGATGTACTGGCTGCACCTCTGGCGGATCTCTTTATGATGTTGCTTGAAACTGGGTGGGTACCTAGGGATTGGAGGTTGGCACATGTGCCCATCCTTAAAGGGGGATCGAGAGAGGTGCCGGGAAATTATAGACCCATCAGTTTGAAGTTGGTGGTGGGCAAGATGATGAAGAGTATACTTAAGGAATGTCTGGGGGGGGGTCTTGAAGGAGATGGGATTCCTGGATAGTCATCAACATGTGTTTGTGCCAGGTAGATTGTGTCAAATGAACCTTGTGGAGTTTTATGAATGGGCAACATCGGAAATTGACAGTGGGAGGCCTGTGGATGTACTTTTCTTGGTCTTCAGCAAGGCGCTTGACTTAGTCCCTCACAATGGCCTACTGAAGAAACTGAGGGGGATGGAGGCAGGTCCAATTGATGGTCAGATGGATCAGAAACTGGCTTGCTGGGTGCACAGAGAGGGTAGTGGTCAGCAGGGTGGTCTCGTCTCCTAGGGGGTTATTAGTGGGTGCCGTAAGGCTCGGTTCAGGGACTGCTCCTGTTTAATGCCTACATTTCTGATATCAGGGAAGGTATTGGGTGTGAAATGAGTCTCTTTGTGGACAATTACAAACTGGAAGCAGTGGTTGGGGGAGGAGGAGGTTGGCACTGCAAAGAAACCTGGAGACCCTAGCTAGGTTGGCCTGCCTGGAAATTACATTTAACTCCTGCAAGTGCAAGGTGTTACATCTTGGGCGGGGTAACCCCAAACATGAGTACACCCTGGGAGGGGATGAGTTGAAGGCCACGGCAGGGAAAAAAGATCTGGGGGTCCTTGTGGATGTCAACATGAACAATTCTGAGCAGTGCAGGAGGGCGGCAGTAAAGGAAAACAGAATGTTGGGCTGCATCACAAGGGGGATCACCTCAAGGAGCAGGGAAGTGATTCTACCGCTGTACAATGGCCTGGTAAGACCACACCTTGAGTACTGTGCGCAGTACTGGAGGCCACACTTGAGGAGAGACATCCAGCTCCTCGAAAGGGTTCAGAGGAGAGCAACCAAAATGATCCGGGGACTAGGGGAGTTGACGTATGAGGAGAGACTAGATGAGCTTGACCTGTTCTTGCTGGAGGAGAGAAGGGACCAGGGTCACATGACTGAGGTCTTCAAGTACCTCAAGGGAATCAACAGGGTAAATTGGGATGGGATCCTTAGGCTAAAGGAGGGTGGAATCACCAGAGGACTTAGTTGGAAAATCGAAGGTGGAAGGATGAGGGGGGAAAGGAGGAGGTTTTTCACTGAGAAAGTGGTGGAACCATGGAGTGTGCTACCTGGTGAGCTGGTTCTATTGACTACAGTGGAGGGTTTCAAGAGAGGGTGGGACAGGTATAGAATGGGGATGAAGCTGAGGTTGGCATGCCCCGGGGATGGGATAGAGGTAAGGAGGAGCAGGAACAAGAAAGGAGGATGGCTTCATTACCCAACCAGGGTTCTGAGGCAGAAGGAGCAGACTCGATACATCATAAGGCCTAACCTGCTGGCGACTAGTATGTTAGTACTATTTTTTATAGGAGCCTTAAACCCAAGCATGGTGGGGATGGGAGGGGATCCAAGATTTGCATATGATGGCAGCCTAGCATCGAGGGATGCTCACTGGTGCTGTGTTCGTGAACCCGTCCATGGCTTTTGATTTGGTAGACCACTGCCTGCTGCTCAGGAGCCTGGGTAACATAGGGCTTACCAACCTTCCTATCGAGTGGTTCAAAAGTTACTTAAGGGGTAGACCTTTGAAAGTTTCTTTTGGAGGTACCCTATCTAAAAGCAGGGAGCTAGAACGGGGAGTTCCTCAAGGCTCAACTCTTGGGCCACTCCTCTTTATTTACTGATGCTATTCCTTCCACCTTCGGTAGAAACCATTAATCAACTACTGAATAAAGATTTCCATGAACTGAAGCACTGGTTAATTAAACTTTAACTGTCTTTAAATTGTTCCAAGAACAAAGGTATGCATTTTGGATCGAAGCCAAGCCTTGAAAAAGCTGATAGGTTAAATATCCTTAGCAATGCTGGTACTATTTTAGTTCTTGTTGTTACATCTATGTTGGTCCATTAAAAGGTATCAAATCATTTGCTTCTGGATCTATTTTAGAACAGGTTAAATATTTGGGCATTTCTTTAAACCCACAACTAAATTTCAGCTATCACATCGGAAAAGTAACTAGACAGGTGAATCAAAACTGGAGTTCTTTTAAATTGCAATATTCATAATACTTAATCTAGGATTGCTACAGCCAAGAGTATTTTGTTATCTAATTTATACTATAATATATTTTATTTACAGACCTAAATAGACAGGATTTGGCTAATTTTACACCAACATTTCACAGCATTTGTAGATTTACTCATAAATTACCTTACCACTCATCATTGTACACTGTTTCAGGTTACTGGATGGCTTCCACCGGTCCAGAATAGTGTATATAGTATGAATTGTCTTATAGATGATATTTTTATTTATTTTATTTTATTAAACTCTAGGATTACAATTACCTTTTAGCAGAAACTGCTTGTTTACAAAGGTTCCACGTCAGAGGATTGGGTAACATACAACAATGGTAAACATGGTAACAGTCATAACATACACAATAACAAGTACATGAAATAGTTCAGTCAGTCTGTTGCAGAAGAACAACCACAAGCTAGTTTCTAACAGGATTCATGGTGAAACAGTATACTTAGTAGGAAAAGTCAGTAGGAAGCCGGGCCGATAGGTGCCGTTGTCAGACAAGAATGAAAAGAGTGAGAGGGACAGGGCCAGTGGCCATACCAGTGAGTGAGTGAGTCCGAGAAGAGGGATGGAGGCAAGGGGAGGGTGAAAGGGCGAGAGGGATAAGGCTGGTGCAAGAAAGCGAGGCTTGCATGTCCGGTTATAGCTACAGCTAGGGTAGAGGTCCAACATTGACAACTCTCCTTTATATTTTTTTTTTTTTACTTTGGAGCAATCTGCACCATTTATACCCCTCCTGTACACCCCCAGTGCTCCACTCCTTCAGGCATTGCTAATGCCCCTGCTAAGTCTGCTACCATGGTGTCTGTCTCCTAGAGTGCTCGGTTACTCCTTACCTCCCCTCTATTGCTTCCGTGGAGCACTTGCACAGCGGAGATCTGCCCGTGGGTCCTGGACTTGGATGGCAGTTGGAGCTGCCGTCATTTCGGCTCACTGAGGCTTTTCTGTTTTTCTGTGGATCTCTGTCCCAGCCCCTGGGGCAGTGCAAGGATGTGCGTCCAAGAAGTGATGTGCTGGCCTTGCGCCTCCTCCAAGCTCCTGACAGCGTTCCCCCTCCCTGACCACGGTGAACAGAGCCACCAGAACCCTGGAAACCCATGCTTCCCACTGCCTCTTGGGATGTGGGTGCAGGCACCCCTGGTGTCCCTCCCCAGAGGGAGGAGAGCATCCATTGGGACGCTCAATCCTCCCTCTCCCAGCCGACCCCCACTGGCCCGAGTCTGTTCCCGATCCCAGGTCACCAGTGCAGGCGCAAGGTGTGGCGTCCAGTGCCTCAACCCTCAGCGCCACCGGACAACTTCCTTTATATTCTTTATTTCAGTTTAAAGAATCCACAAGGGACCTGTGCTCTAATGAATAACCAAGTTTCATAGTCCGGAAGACAAAAACAAAAATGGGTGGAAGAGCCTTTTCGATTAAGGCTGCAAAATCTTGGAATGATCTTCCAGCAACCTTGTGATTTGGCATAAGTCATGGTACATTTAAAAAAGAACTAAAGGAGCATCTTTTTAGTCATTTAGAATGTGTATGTTTTTCTTAATTTGTAAATACTGATGATTTATATTGAGTGTTCAGTGTTTGTATTACTGTAGTCTATGTTTGTAACAACTTGACTATTTTACATAATGGTCTTCGGTGACACATGAAAAAGGGCCACTGGCTCATGTGCCTACCTGGTGAACAAAAGTTTAAAAATAATTTAAAAAAAAATAGTGATCTGTAGACCTTGATGAAAGTGGATGTGGCGGTGCGTAGCAGAAGGGGCAGCCACCACTACTTTTACCAGATCCTCACTTTTGCATGTTCACTATTTGTTTCACCCAGGACAGCTCAGCTGAGATGCAGCATCTTATTTACACAGGGGACCTAGCCCAGATTCACAAAGGATGATGCAGGACTGCATCAAACCCAGTGTTCAGCACAGTTGCGCTGAAATATTTCCCACAAACTGCACCCAATTCAAGAAGATTGGGTATATTATCGAACAATTTTCCTGTTTACAGCAGCTTAGCAAATATTTGGCACATGCCCCATAAAAGGGTACCCAAGTTGCCGCAAGCTAGACCAGAAAAAGATGGCCTAATTTGTGGCAATCAGTGCACTGGATTGAGAATCCTGATTGCCAGTCAGGGAAGGCCACAAGCCCCATGTGCCATGTATTCAGCGCACTCTCGGCCTGCTGCATTCTCAGGATGTTTTATAAATCAGCCCCCCCCCTCAGCTAGGAAGACTGAAGCACAAGGCAAATAAATGACTAGCCTGAGTTTATACAGTGAAGAAAAAGTCTGTTTTATACTCACCTTTCTGCACTGTTTTGTTGCTGCTAAAACACTAACATGCATTCTCGAGAAAGCAGATGCTAACCTACAAAACACAAGGAGGAGACCAAAATGCAAATGGCATAATTCAAGAAAGAAATGAAAAAAGTAACATAGAAGTGCACAAATGTAGCCATCCAGTTCAAAATATATTATGTTAAATGATCCACAGCACACCCCGGTGCTTCGCATCGTCAGCCCCGACATCACTGGAGTGGAGTCACTTCCAGAATGCTGAGCCACTCAAGCAGTGGGGAGCCAAAAAGCAGTAGGTGTTACCAGGCCTGATGTAGATGTTCACCGCCTCCTTGGAACAAGGTATCTGGCTGCGGGGAACGGCAACTAAATGACAGAGTTATAGAATCTAACTACCTTCAATTGGGTTTAGCAGTTGACAGTGTAGTGCATAAAGCTATGCAAAATTTTTTAATTCTCCTTCTGTTGGAATTCAGCAGATTTTCAGAAATTCAGCCTTATTCCGTGAAAATTCAGCAGATGTGGAATTTGGAAATTCAAAAAACTTAATTATTTTTTGTACATAAAACTGTGGTATAGTATTCAGCAGGTTACATAAACTGCAGATTAATTTTCCACAAACCACAAAATCCATAGAACATTATTCCATAGTTTACGCAGAAATGCATTTCAGAATTTTGCGAGATTAAAAAAGACTTTCCAAAAAATATTTCTGAAGTGGAATTTGCCATTCTGCACAAATTCTGCTAGCAGGATTCCCCGCTCAATACAGCTTGACTAGTTATCATGAGGCACAGGTCAGGGAAGCACAGGAAAACCAGGAGCAATTGTAGAATTCACCAACATTTTTTTATTTACACTAGCAGTATCATAAAATAAACTTGTTCAGTATAATTATTTATAAAGGCAAACTAAAATAAAGATTTCTTTCAGTCACTGTGTCCCTTATTCTCCTAATCTTTCTGGCAGTTGCAGCTTAGCTCTTTTATAAGTCTTTTCAACTCCCATTCTTGACAAACATCCTGTTCTTGTAAGTGTTCTGTTCTTGTAAGTTTCAGGCGCTGCTAGAACACAGTGTGCTTTGAGCTGAGGCCCCCTTTTGCAAAAGGCTGGAAGATTTGCACTAAAGTAACCTCTAGAGTTTACAATAGCTTTCTGCAGTCATCTCAAAATATAATTACATACAGTATATTTCAACAGTAATACTATATATTTTCTAAACAAAAATGATCCCGTTATCAGTTACATTTTCATACAATGATTTTATATCAGCAGATCTAGATATGCAAGGGAGAAAAAAACAGACAGCAAGAGAGGACTGAGATACAGTGAGCAGCAAAAAAATTGCGAAATTGGGTGATCAAATCGGAAGTCTCACAGGAAAATCGGGTTGCGCAACCAGACAGAGAAGAGACAGAAAAGGAAAGAATAGATCCTTGCAATTTAAACACTTTTTCCATAGCAAATGGGACAGGGTCCTGTTCTACCCTGTCATATACACCCTCCTCCTCAAGAGGGAACTTGCTTGGCAAAAATAGGTTTCCAAAACTTTCTATTCTCTAATAACATGTGCTGCTTTCAGACATTAAACACATGTACATCATCTCTCTCTTTTTATAACAGTACAGCAAACAGTACAGTTTAAACTTGTACATTTCTTTTTCAGCCTCCAGTATCCTCAATTCCTGAGCCATATCTTGACAGAACATCAGCACTGCTATTCTCTTTACCAGATTTATGTATCACAGTGAATTTAAATGGCTACAGTGCCAGGTACCACCTTGTGATTCTGGAATTTTTATCTTTCATCTGGTTAAGCCAACAGAGAGGACTGTGGTCTGTTACAAGAACAAAATCAGTTCCTAGTAAATAAAACTTAAGGGACTCCATGGCCCACTTTGCTGCTAAACATTCTTTTTCGATAGTGGAGTATCTTTTCTGTCTGTCATGCAATTTCCTATTTAGGCCTACCTCGGATGCATCTGTTTGTAGCAAAAATGGTTTCTCAAAGTCTGGGCTTCATAAAACATAATGCAGTCTTTATGGCTTGAAAAGCTTCCTCACACTCTGAGGTTCATTTCACATTATTTGGGTAACGTTTTTTCGTGAGTTCAGTGAGGGGAGTAGCTAACTCAGCAAAGTTGGGAACAAATCTCCAATAATAACCAGCCAGCCTTAAAAATGATCTGACATGTTTCTTTGTTTTAGGTACAGGGCTGTTAGCTACAGCTTCTATTTTAGAAACCTCTGGCTTAACTTCTCCATTTCCCAGCACATAGCCCAAATATCTGGTTTCCTGCATGCCCAATGCACATTTAGTAGGATTAATAGTCAGACCTGAATTTTTGATAGCTTGGATAACTGCTCATAGGTGTTCCAGGTGACTTTTTAATTCTGGACTGTACACCACGACATCATCCAGATACGCAGCACAATAACCAGTGTGAGAAGATAAAATGACATCCATGTACTGTTGGAATGTAGCTGGCGCACCATGTAAACCAAATAGTGCATAGTGGTGAACTGATAGAATCCTAAAGGGGTAGTAAATGCAGTTTTATCTCTGGATTCTTTAGCTAAAGGTATTTGCCAGTAACCCTTGATGAGATTGAGGGTACTGATATACTTTGCACTCTCCGGTCTGTCCACCAGATCATCTATTCTGGGCATAGGATAACTGTCAAATTCTGACACTTGATTAAGTTTCCTAAAATCAAGGCAGATTCTAACACCTCCTTCTTTTTTGTTTACAATTACCATGGGATACAGCCAAGCACTCTTCGACTCCTCTAAGATACCCAGTTCTTTCATTTATTTGTACTTCCTTAACCACATCAGCTCTTAACCACTCTGGTAACCTGTAAGTCTGTTGCCTAATAGGATGAGCATTCCTTGTCACTATGACTTGTTCAACCCTTTTGCTCGGCCTGGTACTGTGGTAAAAGCACTGTTAAATGTCTTTAGCATATTACAAATGTCTGCAGTTTGTTCTGAGGTTAAGGAAACATTCACCTTTACAGCATGCATTTACAGTTTGTTCCAATCTTGTATAAGTTACATCCATATCTTCTTTTTCAGTTTCTGGTAAAACTAGCAATGCAGCTTTTGGCAATTTTTCAACCCATTTCTTGAGGAGGTTAGCATGATATATCTTAGTAGGATTTTTCCTGTCAGGGGTCTCAGTCTTGTAGTTAACAGTGCCAGTACATCTAAGAACTTTATATGGCCCTTGCCACTTCATTAGCAATTTATTTTCTGTTGTGGGCAATGGTAGCAAAACCTTTTCACCTGGCTTGAAAACATTTTCTTTTACCCCATGGTCATAATATACCTTCTGCTGATTTTGGACCTCTTCCTGCTTACAATGGTCAATTTCAACATATTTTGCCAGCTTCTTTCTTAGGGCACACATGTAAGATGTTATAGATTGTTTCTGAGTGGGGTCATCTTCCCACATTTTTTTTATCACATCCAGTGGCCCTCTTGGCTGCCTATCAAGCAGCACTTCAAATGACGAAAACACTGTTGATGCCTGTGGCACTTCTCTGTAGGCAAAAAGTAGGTAAGGCAAGTATTGGTCCCAGTCTTTCTCTTCCCCTTTTACAAACCTTTTTAACATGCATTTTAGGGTTTGGTTAAAACACTCAGCAAAACCGTCTGTCTGAGGATGATAGTGGGAGTTTCTTATGGCAGTGATACCTAGTAGTCTGATTAACTCCTTAAGCAATGCAGCACCAAAATTACTACCATTGAGCAGTAATAATTTTTTTAGGTATGCCCACTCTACTGAAAATTTTGGCAAGCTCTGCTGCCACTTTTGGAGTTGTAACAGCACGCATTGGAACTGCTTCTGGGTATTGAGTAGCACAGTCGTATACTACCAGGATAAATCTATTACCCTTTTTATTTTTGTCTAAAGGACCAACCATATCCATTGCAGTTCTCTCAAAGGGCACATCTGTCAAGGGTAGGGGCACCAGGGGCACCTTGTCTTTTCTAGTGACTGGGGCTACTTTCTGACTCTCAGCATAGGAATTACAATAGGTAGCAACATCTTCATAAATTCCAGGCCAGTAAAATGTATACAGCAATCTGGCAAGGGTGTGATCCCTCCCTGAGTGACCAGCCATAGGACTATCATGCCCTATCAGTAACAACTCTGTTCTATACTTCTGTGGTATAACTAATTGTTCTGTTCGTTCCTGTGTCTGAGGTTTAACCCCAACTCTGTACAGTAAACCATTACATTTTTTAAACATTGGTCCACCTTGTTTTGGTTTCACCCCCAGCTGCTTGAAATACCCTTGGAGAGAAACATTGTTAGCTTGCTCTGAAAGAAAATCACAATCAGTTAACAATTTAGTTTCAGCATTTTCATATTTTAACCCTTCATGTCCATCAGTCATTTGCTGCCACAGTTTCTTCAGGAATTGTCTTTCTTTCCTGGATTTCCTGATCTTGGAGCTGTGCTCAAACAAGACTGAATCAAAATCACTGGAAAGAAAAGTGTCCCCACCATCGGAAATTTTCTTTGTCTGAGCTTTTGTCACCACTGTTGCTGAAACATCAGGATTTACTCTCTCTTTTATCAACTCAGTAAATCCTGGAAAGTCATTTCCAATAATCCCAGGTACAGGTAACTTTGGTACTACCCCCCCTTTCATTTGGTGCAGCACACCCATAATGGTCAGAGTCACTTGGGTGGTGGGATAGTATCGAGTGTCCCCATGGATGTAGATGACACCAGTACCTGGTTTCTTTGCACAGTGTTTTCCCAGCACTTTAACATGCAATAGGGTCAGACTCCTTCCCGAATCAATGAGTCCCATCACAGTATTACCCCCCACCTTCACATCTGTTAAGTACTTGCCCCAATTTGCCAGGGACAAATCTGCTCCAGTGCCACTCTACTTACCAAGGCAGTTTCTTGCAAAATAGCCTGGCTTATTACAGTTGTAGCAGATAACGTCTTTGGGCCCAGATTTGTTACCCCCACCAGAGTTCTTATCAGGCTTGGAGTTTAAATGGGAAAAAGAGTGTCTTACCAGTGCTCGGCTGTTACCTCACTGCTGTGGCATCTGTCTGGCTGTTTGGTAGGTGTCAGCGTAGCTCAGTTAGTAGCACATCCACCTCTGGACCAAAAGGTCGTGGGTTCTCGTCCCACACCACGACTGGACTTGCACCTAAAAATCGCTGGCATCCGAGTGCAGTATTGGGGGGTGCTATACTGCTGGGGTGTGCCGTCCTTCAGATGAGATGTTAAACTGAGGTCCCTTCTGCCTATCCTGGTGTTGTCCTGGTGGGTGTGCAGGTGGAAGTAAAAGAACCCAGGGCACTCTTCGCAAAGAGTAGGGAACATTCTGGTGTCCTGGCCAACATTCCCCTTCCCATAAACTGGCTCATGCAATTATCCAGGCTGTGTGTGGGTGATGATGTGCGATATGGCTGTCACCACTCATTCAGTCACTTCATTACCAGTCTAGCATTGCTTGTAAAGCGCTTTGGGATACTGTGTATGAAAAGCGCTATATAAATGCTGATTCTTCTTCTTCTCCTTGGTAGTCCTCAGCCAAAGAAACAGCCTTTTCCCCACTCTCTGGTCAGTGTTCCTTTACCCACAGCTGCACATCTGTAGGCAAGACGTTGATGAATTGCTCCATGGCAAATGTGTTGATGATCTGTGGAACTGTTTTGCTCTTGGGTTGGATCCATTTTATCAGAAATTCTCTGAGTCAGGTGAAGGCTTCTTGAGGACTGTCGACCAAGTTGTACCTCAGAGATTGAAATCTCTGCCTGTATGTCTCTCCGGAGATATCATACCTTTTCAGGATTTCGCTTTTCACCAGGTCCTAGTTTTCTGACTGGGCTGTGTCCATACTGCTGTAGGCAAGTTGGGCTTTCCCTGTCAGGTAGGGTGCCAGTCTGATTGTCCATTGTTGCTCTGGCCATTGGCAGGCTGTGGCAACTCTTTCAAAAGTTGTCAGGTATGCCTCTATATTATCCAAGGGACACAACTTTGTGAGTTTAATGGCTTTTAAGTTGCTTGCATTTTGTTGCTCATCTGGGTCTCTGCCAGATCCTCTGCCTTTGATAGCTTGCAAGGCATCCAGCCATCGCTGCTCCCATCGCTGCATCTCTTCTCTCATCTGCTGCTTCTGTTGCTGCATCTCTTCTCTCCTCTGCTGCTCCTGTCACTGCATCTCTTTTTCTCTCTGCTTCTCAGTCTCTTTTTGTTGTATAGCCCACCATTTGAAAAAGTCCATCAGGCTTTTAGGTTCTGTCATCGCCTGTTCTTTTTCCATAACTTGTGCTGGCTGTACAATTTCAGACTGGACTTCTGTCTCTGCTAGTTTGGCTGTCATTCTCCTAGTAACCACTCCTGGACTTGTTGCTGCAGAATCCATACCTTCCTCTGTTCTTCCCTAGTCAGGGGTCAACCTTAACTTTTTTTTGCACTAGCCAGATGGACAAGTTGATTAAAAGTTGCACTAGCCCGCAGATGGTTGCACTAGCCCACAATAATAATGGTCAATTTTTATTGGTTATACAGGAAAAATGCAAGCAAAGAAATACTCTGCTTATTGCATATTTATACTGGTCCCACATTGCTTTCTGCCCCAGCAAAAAACAAAACAAAAAAAAAACTGCAGTCCAATCACACGCAGTGTGTACCCCCATGGTTTTTTTTTAACCATGTGCCCCTTGCTTCCTCTTTCTACCCCCTCCAGCCAAACCAGAGAATACCATAATAGCAAATTGTTCAACCAGGCAGTTCTAACTCTGACACACAATAGCCAACATCATAATGTACGTCAACACAGTCCCACCCTGACCTGCAGGGCAATGTGCAGAATCAGGCAGAGAAAGACACTCTCACCCCCCACCCTGTGACTAACCAGAACTGCACTTCTGCAAGTTTTCTTAAACAAACACAGGGGGCTGGGATGTAAGAAACTTTGACATATCTATTTATATATACCAGGCACACAAATATTGATTTAACATGCTCTGCCCTAACAAAAACAGATTTTTCATAAGTGTTCTTTCATCAGTTAAAGGGGAGCAGTTTACAGGCATGATGCTGTACTACCTTTTTCTATATAGGATGATCTGTGCACACCAGGAATACCTATTTTAACCTTTCAAATGATATATTTTACTAAGATTTTGCTTTATACCATACATGCTCCAAAGCATTGTTTTTAGGATGAAATGACATGCTGGGTGGTACTGCATTGATGGCATCTGCAGGTGTGATCCATTAAGAGGAGCTGTGAACAATACACCAGTTAGTAATGGCAGCTATGGGTCTATGGATGGCCACTTCAGAGCCTAGTCTGCAGTGGTGTCCAGAGAATGTATAGAGTGGACAGACCACCTAACTGGGCAGACCATGTAAACATGATAGCATTCTGTCGCTGCAGTGTTGGATACAGACACTCAAAATGTTGGGACATGAGGCACACTGGTTTTAATATTGTGGGACAAATCAAAGACAAGTTCAGCAAACTGGAAGCTAGTTACTTAACAGCACTCTGCCAGTGATCACAGCATGCACACTAGCTGATTGTCCTAACAATTGAGTGATAATGACTCACATTGAGTCTTTTGTTGGATTCCCCTCTTAAACTGCCAGATAATTGCAGCTCTTAATGAGCTGTTAATCACACCAGGCCACCTGGAACACTGAGGAAGATTAGCAAAAGGACTACAGTCTGCTAAAGTAGGGACTTTTTCAACTTCATTAACAGCCATGAAAAACCTGCACTAGTCCAGACGGACAAGTAGAGGGTTAGCTGCACTAGCCCTGGCCAGTTTGCACTAGGTTCAGGGCTAGTAAAACAATGTTAAGCTTGAACCCTGTCCGTAGTACTAGGTCCAGTACCCATGCACAAAACTCCGGTTTTAGGGTATGCACGGCTTAGATCCCAATTAGGCTGACACCATCTGTCGTCAAGGCACAGGTCAGGAAGCACAGGAAAACCAGGAGCAATGGTAGAATTCACCAAAAGTTATTTATTTACACTAGCAGTATCATAAAATAAACTTGTCCACTATAATTATTTACAGAGGCAAACTAAAATAAAAGATTTCTTTCAGTCGCTGTGTCCCATGTTCTCCTAATCTTTCTTGCAGTCGCAGCTTAGCTCTTTTATAAGTCTTTTCAACCCCCATTCTTGACAAACATCCTGTTCTTGTAAGTGTTCTGTTCTTGTAAGTTTCAGGAGCTGTTAGAACACAGTGTGCTTTGAGCTGAGGCCCCCTTTTGCAAAAGGCTGGAAGATTTGCACTCAAGTAACCTCTAGAGTTTGTAATAGCTTTCTGCAATCATTTCAAAATATAATTATAAATATATTTCAACAGTAATACTATATATTTTCTAACAAAAGTGATCCCATTATCAGTTACATTTTCATACAATGATTTGCACATACTTTTATATCAGCATATCTAGATATGCAAGGGAGAATAAACAGACAGCAAGAGAGGACTGAGATACAGTGAGCGGCAAAAATTTATGAGATTGTCAGGGTGATCACATCCAAAGTCTCACAGAAAAATTGGGTTGCGCAACCAGACAGAGACGAGGCAGAAAAGGAAAGACTAGATCCTTGCATTTTAAACACTTTCTCCATAACAAATGGGACAGGGTCCTATTCTACTCTATCACAGTAGTGCACAGTCTGAGAACACAATAGTCCTCGATGAGGCACTACCACTAGAATCCCAGGTGTTGGCATCAGTAAAGGGCTACTTTTACCATTTACAGAATATTGCCAGACTATGTCTTGGGGGAATGCTAGGAAGTATTTTTTCACAGAGAGGGTGGTGGATCCATGAAACAGTCTACCAGCAGAGGTGGTGGAAGAGAAAACAGTACAATGATTCAAAAGTGCATGGGATAAGCATAAAGGCACCATGCTGTACAACAGAGCAGGGGAAAGGCAGTCCAGATAAGAATAGGGATTATCAAACCAAGTAGGGAAATGGGCAGATTGGTGGGTTGTATGGTCCTTATCTGCCAACAGATTCTATGGTTCCATGAGGCAACGCAGTGGGATGAAGATAGGGAGGCATACCAAAATTCCCTAAGGGAAGCAGGGAAGGCAGGAAGGCAGGCAAAGTCCTAAACTGAGGAAACACTAGCACGAACAGTAAAAGAAGGGGACAAGACTTTCTATAGATACATTAGTGAAAGGAGAAAGTCCAGAGGGGGTATTTCTAAGATCAAAGGGAATAAGGGGAAGTGTGTGGAGGAGGACCAAGGAGAATCATCTATCCTAAATAGATACTTCTGCTCAGTATTTACTGAGGAGAAGGTAGGGCAGGGCCCACAGCTCAGCACCATGGACACAGTGGGGAGGGAGGTGTGCACAAATCTCTTCACAAAAGAAAGGGTCCTACAAGAACTCACTAAGATCAGGTGGACAAGGCAATGGGACCTGATGTCATACATCCCAGGGTACTAAAGGAACTAAGGGCATAACTAGCAGAGCCATTAGCAGAACTGTGTAGTGAGTCTCTGAGCACAGGAGAGGTCCCAGAAGACTGGAGAAGGGTTTATGTGATCCCACTCCATAAGACTGGCAGCAGGGAGAAAGCATGGAACTACAGACCAATCAGTCTTACCTCAGTAGTGGGCAAGATTATGGAGGAACTCCTTAAGGAAGGGATAGGAAGGGATAGTGCAACACCTGGAATCCATAGGCGCATAGGATCCAAGACAGCATGGGTTTACAACAGGAAGGTCCTGTCAAACTAATCTCATAGATTTCTTTGACTGGGTAACCAGAGTGTTGGACCAAGGGGGTGTAGTTGATGTCGCCTACCTTGACTTCAGCAAAGTTTTCAATACTGTTCCACATAGAAGATTGATTAATAAGCTGGGGAGGCTTGGGATGGGTCAGAAGTTGGTCAACTGGGTGGCAAACTGGTTGGTGGGCAGAAAACAGAGAGTAGTGGTAAACGGTATACAGTCAGAAGAGATGCAAGTCACTAGTGGGGTACCTCAGGGATCAGTCCTGGAGCCAGTCCTCTTCAATATCTTCATCAGTAGGTATAGTTGGACTCCAGAAATTCATTAGAGAATCAAAAAAAAAATAAAAAATAACTTGAGATTCAAGCTTGGAGAACTTTTGGAATCAGTATCAAAAATTCCCCTGATTAGTAAACAGATTATTAAGGCAATAAGATGGGAAGTGAATAACCAAATTCTGTTTTGGGTTAAGGGCAAAGAGTGGTATAAGAAGTTACTAGAGAAACAAACTGAACTGGATACACTTGGAATCTATATGTATGAAAGTAAAGAAAGATGTTTGGAAGAATAAAAAAGTGAAGGTAATCAAAATTGGGTGAAAGAACTGGAAACCAGAAACAGGTTTTCTAATTTGAAGGAACAACCTGCGGATTGACAAACAAAGGGAAACCTGAATCAGGAAAGATAATTTCAACCAAATATACTATCTTGGAATGTGTCAGGGATCAGAAATAAGATAACGGATATGGATGTTATAGAATATATAACCAAATTTGAAATTATCAATCTGCAGGAGACATGAACAGATGAAAATGTTCATTTGGATGATATAAAAGCTATAATAAAGTAGCATCAACAACAAAAAGATACAGTAGATTATCTGGGGGATTATGAACCTTGTGTAAATGTAACTTGAATTACACAACCAAAGAAATTGAGATTGGTGATGAGAATGTACTGATGGTGGAAATAGAAGTACAGGATACCAGACAAATATGGGTAATAATGAATGTGTACATTCCCCCAAATAAGAAAAAGCGAAATGGTGAAATAAAAGCAATAGAGAATATCCAAAACTATCTGGAAAAATAAATGGACATGAATAACTCTAACAAAGGTATTATTAGGAGATTTTAATGCTAGGGTGGGGTCTAACATCAAGTTATCGAAAGATGGAGACATAGTAGCAATGATTGGAAATCAACATCTGGCATACAACAGGAGTGGTTTGGACAAAAGGATAACCTAAGGGGAAGACAAATCAATAGTCTGAGAATTCTGAATGAAATTATAGATCAAGTAAGATAATTTAAATATTTAGGTTTAATTATGACCAATAATTTTACATGGAAGGTACATGTTAAAGAAATAGAGATAAATCCGAAAACTCTATTCCAGCTATTTTAAGATTTGCATGTAATTATGGAGGTAACGCAATAGAGAGCAGTCTTAGAGTGATTAATGCAAAAATCAAGGCACAAATCTTGTATTGTTGTGAAATATGGGGACCAGATAGTAACACTGACCTGGAAAAATGTCTAAACATACTTTACAAAAAAATTATGGGTTTACCAAAAGGTGCACCAACAGCACTTATTCGAGCCGAATTAGGACAATTGACACTGAAAAGCCTAATCGAACTGAGAGTAATAACATACTGGCTTAAAGTGTACAAAATGGAAGCTGAAAGTCTACCAAGATTGTGTCTCAATGAAGTGTTAGAATACCATAATCAAAAAATAAGCTTTCCAGCAATGAAAGTAGTAGAGAATATAATAAAACTTATGGGCTACTGCAAATGATAGCGGATTCCCTGAGACAGCCATTTGAGGAAACCAAATGGCATATTACAGACAGAATTAGAGACATGGCACAGCAAAAGGATCTAGAAAGATGTACAAAATATAAAATAAGCAAATGGTTAGCACAGAATAAAAAGGTATTCGGTCTAGAAAAGTATTTACGAACATATGTACATACGAATGTGCCAGCAGAAACAGACCACCCAGTCTATATAAGTCTGCTCGAGTGTGCAGCTAGCACCCCTAGTTTGCAGCTGCCCCACCCCCTCCCATTTGTCATCCCACTGATATGAAAACTGAGTAAAGCACCAAGAAGAAGGCAAGTGTTTGTAAAATATAGTTTTGAATACTTCAAAAAGTGCAAGATTAGAGAAATTGATTGGGGGAGAATGTGCTAACTCCAATGGTAGGTGTAGCTATACTCTAGGAGAAGATGATATAAAACCTGTATTGTTTGTATGTATTGTGTTGGAAGAAATGAGAACAAAGATCTTGGGAGAAATTATTGGCCAATGGTATTTTCCCTTGGATGAGATTGTGAATCAACTGTTGAACTCACACTCTGTGAAAACTTTGGAAAAAGTGACTTCCTTTTTTATATGGGTAGAAAGCCAAAAATGAACATTTAAAGAACTGAATGTGCAGAACACATTCTGGAAAGCTGAGAATTGCTAGCTGTCTATACTCTTGATTTTATCTAGTTTATTTATTTATTTTATTTAGTTCAAGAATCGGATTTACAACCTTTGAGTCATAGACTCATTTACAAAAGCACCTCGTCGCAGGGAGGGTAACAACAGCAGTGTGGTAAGACAGGGTGAAACAAAACAGGTGCGATACATACATTATACATTGCCTAAACATGGGTAGCTTCTGATGGTACAAGACAAAATTATGGTAGGACCTAGCTGGTCATGCAGGCAAAGGCCTATACATAGTTTAACACATAGGTAGATTTCCATAGTATAGAACAAAGTTCATTGGTAGTTCCTAGCAGGCCAAGCAGGCAATGGTCAGTGTAAAATAGAGTAGGTGGGCTAACGAGCCTGGGGGGCAATGATAGACCCTACTGTAGGCACGTACACTTCCAAGTGCTAAGAAGGTGGTTGCGTAGGGCAGCTTTGAACTGGCCAATTTTAGGAGTGCTTGAGATGTGCATGGGGAGGGAGTTAAACCAGGACGGTGCTCTGTAATGGAAGGACCTTTGGGCAAGGGAGGTCCTGGTTCTAGGCACCAAGAAGGTGGCTTTGCTGGCGGTACGGGTAGCAGCCAAGTGGAAAGCAAGCTGGAGCTGTGCCGTGACACCGGGGGGACACAGTCCAAGAAGAGTCTTTTTTGCTAGTATACCAGTGTGATAATGCAGTCGTTCTTCCAGATTGACTATGCTTGTGGTGGTATAGAGCTGACAGGTGTGGGTTCCACTTGGGGCACCAGTCAGGAGCCTGCAGGCTTTGTTGATGGAAGTCTGGATTTTGGTGAGGACAGTGGGGCCAGCGGCTGTGTAGATGGGGAGGCCATAGTCAACTAGTGACAGGACAGAGGAAGTGATGGCCAACTGCAGGGGCGAGCCAGGAGGCAGTCTTTGTGTCTATACAGGGAGCCAATCCGACGTTCATGGCAGGTGGATGGGGCACTGACATGGGCATGGAAAGAGAAAGCTGAATCAAAGGTGATGCCCAGGCATTTGTATGTAGATACCTGCTCAAGGGATAGGAGGTGCTGGGGAGGATGGAGAGAGGGGCATTTTTGGAGCTACTTTGGTGGTGTGCAAAGATCATTGCCTTTGTTTTCTTGAGATTCAGGACCAGGCGGTGGTCGAGGAACCATTTTTCAACTTGGCTGAAGGAGGACTGTAGGCTGTTCTGGAGAATGACCGGGTCGGGGTGTGAGGAGAGTAGGACGGCATCATCTGCATATAATAGCAGTTTTCCGGTACAAGAGCTGGGAAGGGTGTTCAGGAAGAGACTGAATAATGTGGGGCCCAGAATGGAGCCTTGTGGAACTCCCGAAACGTACAGGCAGAGCTGAGGATAGGCCACCAGTTAGCTTGACGCATTGGGATCTACCACAGAGGTAGCTGGAGAACCAGGCTAATGGACCAGCAGACAGCCCCATTTTACAGAGGGTGTCTAGCAAAAGTGGGTGGTTCACAGTGTCGAAGGCCTTGGACAGGTCAATGAACACTGCCCCAGCCAACTCTCTGGAATCTAACGCAGAGTGTATAATGTGGGAGAATTCCAGTAGAGCTGTGGCGGTGCTGTGACCTGGGCGAAAGCCATGTTGTTCAGGGCACAGGATGTTGTGGCTGGATAGATACGCTGTAAGTTGAGCAGATACTATTTTTTCGAGAGCTTTGGAGAGGGACGGGAGGATGGAGATAGGTCTGTAGTTATTAGGGACAGTACGGTCTCCATTTTTGTGTATAGGGATGACTTCAGCCTGTTTCCATGCCCTCGGGAATCGGCCGAGACACAGGGATCGGTTGAGGAGGTTAGTGAGGGGACTAGCATGACATCCAAAGTTCGGGCGGAGTATCCAGGAGTCAAGGGGTCATCACTAGGGTTATGGGAGGAGAGCTTTAGAGGATTGGCTTTGCATCCTGTGGTGAGATAGTCCAAAGAGGAAGGGGTCGAGCAACAACTGGACTGGTCGCAGAAACCGGTATGGGGTCAAAGAAGTGGGCCGGAGAACAGAGCTTAGATCAGTGAAGGTTTCGTTAAGGCAGTTGGCAATACGGGAGGGGTCAGCGTCGATAGTGCCATTTATGATCATCTGAGAGGGAGGGGGGGAGCGGGACGACCCGTTTAACTCTTTCACGTTATTCCAGAAGGGAGCGGGACGACCCGTTTAACTCTTTCACGTTATTCCAGAAGGGAGCGGGACGACCCGTTTAACTCTTTCACGTTATTCCAGAAGGTGCGGGCATTGCTCCAGGTGGATGTCAAGGTGGATTGGTAGTGGCTGGCTTTGGCTTTTCTTATGGCCCAGGTGCACTGGTTACGAAGGCGCGCTGGTAGGCTTGCCTGTCTGCTAGCTTGCCTGTACTGACAGCAATGTGCCATAGGTTATCGCGTTGCTTCAGTTGATGGATCGGGGGGGATATCCAGGCAGCCAGGTGCCTCTTAGTACTAGTACGGGTGATAGGGGCGAAAACATCACAAGCCTTGCAGAAGACATTGGTGAGGAAAGCAAGGGCAGTGTCTATGTCCTTTGCGTGGGAGACTGGGGACCAATCAAGTTGTGCAAGGTGATGCTTAAGTGTGCGTAGACCACCAGGGCGAAAACGGCGACAGTGGGCGGGGTGGGCACATGGCTTTGAGCGCAGGGCAGGACCCGAGGAAGAGAATTGGCGAGTGGTCACTGAGGGAGTTGGGCAATACATTAATGTCCTTTATTTTGTGAGGGCGGTTAGAGAGCACAATGTCAAGGAGCGTGCTGGTCCCACTTGACTGGTTAAATCTAGTAGGTTGAGTCACTAGTTGGGATAGATCAAGGGCCGTAAAGTTATCTTTAGCTTGTGCTGAGGTAGCACTGAGCCAGTTGATGTTGAGATCTCCCACTATGAGCTGTTCCGTTTTGTGTGGCAAGGTACTGAGGTAATCAGTGAGGGAGCGGATATCACGATTTTGTTCTCGTGGGGGTACATATGCCGTAGTGAGGTACAGAGGACCTCGGCCTGGGTAAGGGAAGATTGCTTGGGCCCCATGATCAAGCTTTGGGGTACACAGGGCATGCCCCAGGAGGGAATTCGTTAGGTAGACTGCACAACCACCCCTACGCTTACCCACATGATCTTGTCTGAAGAGGGAGAAGCCAGGGAGGGAGACCATCGAGTCAGGGGTCAACGGGGAGAGCCAGGTTTCCACTATGGCAAGGACATTGGGCTTGTGTTGGGTGACCCAGCATTGGAATGCCGCAGTCTTTTTTGGTAGACTGCAGATATTCATGTAGGCAATGCGGAGGCCAGACCCAACGGAGGGTGATGTGCCAGGTCCTGGGCCTGGGTTGGGGTGGACATTACCAGGGAGCAGGAGGAGTAGAATGGTGAGCCGGAGAGGGACTGTGGTTGTGGTGGTAGCGTGTTTGGGCAGCCAGGAAGAGAATTTGTGGGGGGCAATGCAGGGGATAGGCAGGGAGCAAGGTGGGCAGGGCCAGTACAAGGTACCACCTGTTGTGCAGTCTGCAGAGGTATATGGGTGTCGGGAGGGTGTGAGCTGGGGCTGATAAGTGAAACAGCGTGTGTGGGTGTTAGTGGAGAAAAGGTGGGTGTAAGGAGGGTTAGAGGGAGTGTTGGGTGGATGAAGGCTAACAAAAACATAAAACGAGTGTCAGGGGATTTAGAACATGTTTTTTTGTAACAGGTAGGGGTGAGGAGGAAAAGCATGAATAATGCAGGACCTAAAGGAGTCATTATTTTAATCTGCTGGTAGAAAACAGGAGGGTTTAGACAAGCAGGGTCCCTCTAGTGTTCAGCCAGTATAATCTGCAGATGGCAAAGTGGGCTGATTGGTTCTGCAGCCTCACGTGATAATCGCTATAAATTGGAGAGCCGACCAAGGGTGCTGGTGGGGCCGGTGGGGAGCCGGCACATAGTGCAGGCGGGATTAAACTGAGCGCCTGTGCAGTGCTGTTTCTCATGGTCTGGCGACTTGAGGTCCGTGGGGGTGGGGGTGGGAGACAGCGATCCTGTCCTGCTGCTGGTGCTGGGGAGGGCGGTCTGCTCCAAGTTTAAATATATAAGTGCAATATAAGTATGTATAAGATTACTGAAGGTATTTATGTAAAAGGTGATTACGATGTGAATGTTATTTGAAATGTTTGTATTGTAAAGACATAACTTGTCAACAATTAAAATTTTACCTACCACTATTTTCATCAGTGACATTGCAGATAGACTGGAGGGTAAGGTTTGCCTGTTTGCAGATGACACCAAGATCTGCAACAGAGAAGATTATCCAGATGGGGTGGGCAGAATAAGAAGAGATCTGGAAAAACTGGCAAAATGGTCTGAAGAGTGGCAACTGGGGTTTAATGTAAAAAGTGCAAGAGCATGCACATAGGGAAGAGAAACCTTGAAACTACCTATAGGTTGGGAGGGGTGTTGCTGGCAATCACAAGAGAAGAAAGAGTCATGGACTTCCTCATCACAGATGACCTGAAATCATCCAAGCAGACCACTAAAGCAGTAGGTAAGGCTAGAGGGATGTTGGAGGGTATTAGTAGGGGTATCGCAAGTCGTAAGAGGGAGGTAATAATCCCTCTTTACAAGACACTGGTTAGGCCCCATCTGGAGTACTGCATGCAGCACTGGAGGCCGCACCTGCACAAGGACATTAACAAGGCAGTCCAGAGAAGATCAACCAAAATGGTGCAGGGACTGCATCAGAAAACATATAAGGACATATTAACGGAGCTCAATATGTATACCCTAGAGCAAAGGGGGGAGAGAGGTGATATGATCGAAACATTCAGACATCTTAAGGGCATTAACAAGGTGAAATAGTCTAACATGTTTCAATATAAGAACAATAGCAGGACAAGAGGACACAGCATGAGATTAGAGGGAGGCCAATTAAGGGGTAATGTGAGGAAGTTCTTTTTTACGGAAAGGGTGGTGGATGCATAGAACGGCCTGCCTCAGGAAGTGGTGAATATGAATACAGTGCAGGGCATCCAACAGGCATGAGATAGGCACAAGGGAGCAATACAGATGAGTATGAATAAATAGGCCATTGACAGAGTAAAGGCCTATGGCACAATCATAAGGTAGAAAAAAAGGGCAGAATGGATGGGCCTTGTGGTCCTTATCTGCTGTCAACATCTATGTTTCTATGTTTCTTTACTAGAACCAGCTGACCTAAGAACCCTGGTGCAGAGTTTGATCTCCTTTAGCTCAGACTACTGAAATATGGTCCAAGTTCCATCCCCTGCAGCTTGACCAGAATGAAGGAGTGCTGCTACTGACTTCTGGTTGAAAGCTGGATCACATCACTACCTTGCTACAGGTCCTGGGCTGGCTATCTATTCCACAGTGAATCAACTAAAAGGTACTTTAAATGACATACTCTTTAAAGCCCTAAAGAGACTGGTCACAATGTCTCTATGTAAGGTCCTGCTAATGTATTCCCTTAGGAGAGCTACCCATTCCACAGGTTTGAGACTCCAAACATTCCACCTTCATGTTTAAAATCAGTGTTGTCATTGTGGACACTGCCCCTAGACCTCTGGAACTCTCTTTTGATTGATATCCCCCTGACTCATCCATCAGTGGTTTCAAAAGGCTAATTAGAGGCCAGCCTGGTGGCACTGAGGGTTGAGGTGCTGGATGCTGTACCTCGCACCATGCTGGTGACCTGGGACGAGCCCAGGCTGCCGGGGGGTCGGCAGGGGAGAGAGAGGATTCAGCGCCCAGAGGACTGCTCTCCTCTCCTCTCTCGGGCGGTGGGGGGGGGATCCAGAGTCAAGCCCAGCATCTCAGCTGCCTCTGGTGGAGACCAGAGGCATTGCAATGCACAGGGCTTGCTTAGTGGGTTGCAGAGCCGCGGCAGATGTCCCTGGCATCATTGCACGTCTGGGCTCTGCTGGGTGGGAGGGGGAGAGGGAGCGTGCATAACTACTTAAGCAGAAAAACACCCCTCCTCTCCTGATAGGCGACGACCCCCTGCAGGACTGTCTGCCACACGCCCAACGCCAGGTCCTCTCTCTCCACCCCTCTCGTAGATCGCAGGGCAACCTGAATTGTAGATAGAGCACCAGGAGTGGTTGGCAGCCCTACCCCGAGTTTCTTAGAGTCAGGGGGCTTGTCTGGCATCTGTCGAGGGGCAGTAATATAGTTGAAGAGGAGAGGACCACAGTGGGCAGTAAGCGGACCAGTGAGTCACGGTAGCCAGAGAGAGGTTGTGGGAGTAGGGAGATAAAAAGAGTTGGAAAAAAAAAAAAAAGGCTAATTAGAGGGCTATGGCATCGCAGCTCATCTCTTGTAATCCCTCTGTGATTTTTCTCCAAAATATGGGAAACTGTGAGTAACGAGTTAATGCAGACCTGTCTTTAACTTGGAATTGGAACATTTGCAAAACCACTGTACACATGTAAGTCATTTTTCTCTTCGGAAGCTGTTTTTAAGCAATAATTCAAATTTCTGTTATTGTTCCATCAATCCAGGCCTTTTTGCAACCACAGTAGATATTAAAGGAATAATGCACAACAAGGTGTGTGTCGTGACGGGATAACATCATGCCTGGGTGGATTAGGCACAAGGCCACAGGCCGAGTGCGACTAACCACCCCAGAAGTCACATTATTCCAGCACGATGCACACTCTGGAGTGCATTATTCCTATTATACAATAGCTCTGGAGTAAAAAAAAAAGATAAAAAGTACACGTGAAAGTATATTTTTGCCTGTTTTTTTAATGGGGCAGTATACTTTAAAAAAAAGTAGTGCTGATTTACTGCCAGTAGGTGGAGCTGCTGTCACTGCAACTCTGTAATCTGCACAGTAAGCCCTCTCTGTGCTATCTCTTCCTGTGAGATATTGTCATCGTCATACCCCCCCACTGTGTCTCTTTTAATCGTGGTCTTCTGGAGAGTAAAGCAACTGAAATCTTGGTTGGTTTTGTTGTGGGACCGTAAAGTTTAAGAGTGAATTTATGTGCCCACTGCACCATGTATGAGCTGATCAGTGAGTAGAAAACGGATGTTTCTGGAGGTATTTTATTTTTATTTTAAGAGGTCTCACGGTTTCTTGTATTTACTTACTGTTGTACCAGGAGTCGGGAGACCACAGCAAAATGGAAGTACAAGCTGCTGTTTCCGTAATAACAAGAAACAAGCTTTTGTACTGAAGTGCGTGCTGGCTGAGCGTGGCAGCGGGAAGTAATGGATGATCATGAAGTCATCCGTCTTATTGTCGTTTTTGTTTTAAATTTGGCAGTTAGTAGTCAGTACAAAGAAGGTGGTAGTGTGAACAGTGACCTGACAGGTTTGGACAGTTATTTTTTTTTAAATTGATACTGATTTCTAGCGGGCCGGGGAGTGAGGATATTTACCACTTAATAGAGATGCTAAGCAGGGAGCGCAGAAGGTACTCATAGGCAGTGGAGCAATGCTTTTTTTATTTTTTCAGTGCGGTCTTTACTGTGCTGGCACTAGAGCCATGATGTTATGCCAGGATAACATTACGCCTCCCATGTCAGACTGACCAATCGGGAAGCTACATTTTTCCTTGCCATTCTATAATTTTGATTTACACACTGGTGGTAAGCGCCATTTTAGAACTATTTGATATAGTTTATGTCCTTCTCAAATGGAAAGTCCCCTAAACCTATTTTCTGCATACCTGTGTAGTTTGTGGGCATGAACAATGATTCCCTTTCTTGCGTCCCCCTAATTTCATCCTAATTTAAATATTAATGTTACTTCACTCAGTTTTGCCCTTGTGTGAAAACCTGTTTGTCTCCATTACAGAGGTGGTGACCCCACTCATGCAGGGCATCATGGGAGTTGATGATGTCTACGTGCATAAGCCAGCAGAAGTTATACTCTCATTCAGTTCTGTTACATGATTTATGAAGTCTCAGTAGTCTCTTCAAGCATTTTTTTTCTAACTCAGATACACTTGAAACTACAGAAAACAGAAGAGCACTTACTATTCCTTGAAAACTTTAATGGCCAGCATAAGAAAAGAACATAGGGTCTGCAGAGAACAACAACAGCACTGACTAATACAGCATTAACTACTGTAGGTTTTAACACCAAAACATCATAAAATTCCAGGATGCCTTACAAGTCGGGTCATCATAACCTTTGCAATGGAGTAAAGCAAGTTTTCAAACCTGACTTAAGTACCGTCATTTACATTTAAATCTTGATTAAATTAGGAGGGTGCAATAGAGGCAGTCATTGTTCATGCTTACAAACCATACAGCTAAACAGAATAAAATGCTGAGGTGTTCGGCCTGGTGGCACTGAGGGTTGAGGCACTGGACGCCACACCTTGTGCCATGCCAGCGACCCAGGTTCAGGAACGAGCCCGGGTGCTGAGGGTCGGCAGGGAGGGAGCAGGATTGAGCATCTGGAGGACAGCTCTCCTCTCCCTGGGGTGGGATCCAGGGGTATCCCGGCGTAACAGTGACCTCTGGTGGAGACTGGAGGTACTACCGCTGCTAGGAGCATATTGGGATGCTGATCGTGCTTCACGATATCTCCGGGTTGATATTTATTGCACAGCCGCACGCTTTAGGACAAAAAGACGAAAACACTTATTGGCGTGCTGTATGAGGGCTGGTCTGGTGGCACTGCCTGGCTTCAGATCCTGGCTGCTCCCCTGATCCAGACCCCCCCCCCAGCTTCTGCAGTGGTGGTTGCAAACCCACCATGAAGAGAAGGACCACTGTGCAAGACCGAAGAGGAGGTAGAGTTTGGGGTTTGGGGTTGAGTGGGATTGTAAGGTCAAGCCGGACTGGGGGGAACCATAGGTAACACCCCCCAGCCGCAGAGATGACATAAAGTATAACTGGAAAATAAAATGCTGAGGGGACCTTCTTTTCAACCACAGAGTTCTATAGTAGAACACTGATGCATTGTGCTAACAACGCATGAGCAGAATGGGGACATAAACTACATCAGAGAGTTCTTAAACGGTCCTTACCAGCAGAATGTGAATCAGAAAAACCCACTGAGATAACATAAAAGACTGTTTAGCTAGAACAATAACAACATTTGAACCAATATTTAATAAACTAGTGTAGGCCCCTCTCAATTTTGAGGGGGCTTGTGCAGATTAGAGAGGTAGAGAGGTCAAACCGACAGGTTCTGCAGGGCAGTCAAAAGAGGGGGCGCTTTTTTTAGGCAAGACGGCCATGCGGCGGCAAAGCACCAGGTCCTGGGCTGGGCTTTCTAAGGGTGGTGGAAGGTAGCCATAGCATGCAGTCGATGAGGGGTCCTGAGTCTCCGGGGGGTGGAGAGAGGAAGGACAGTTAGGCCCAAGGACATTTAGGGGGCTCCTGGAAGGTGCTTAGATGCCTGAGTTGCCAGGGCTGCAGGGGCTGTGGCAGGGCCCTTGCGGGTGTGTGTGTGTGTGTGTGTGAGTGGTCTCTCTCATTTCTGGTGTGGCAGGGCAGCTCAGGTGTTTGAGTGATGAGGATGGGGAAGCCCTAACCCATATGGGGTCTGTTTGGAGGGACAGGCCCCGGGGCAGCCAGATGTATTTGCCCAGGGGGGTCGTAGAAGGCCCTTCGGGTTTTCCTCATTTACCAGTTTGCTCAGCTTGAGCACAGGAAATGGAATATGTGGGATGCTGTGTGTGGTCAGTTGTGGTACTGGCAGGATGTACCATCCGTGTCCCCTTGGGCCACTTAGAGCCAGGGAATGGCATTGGGAAAGGCTGACCGCTTTACAGTGAAGGGAGCGCTAGTAGAAACAAATTTAGCACTCAAGTTAAAGAAGAGGGTGGAGTGCCCTTAGTAAGACCAGTGAAGTTTGATTGGGTAGTACTTACTTGTGCCAGTGTGTTCCTTTAGGAGCTTCACGCTTCTGGTAAAAGCATTTTTGGTGTCTTTGAAGAAATCAGTAGCTGCCAGTTATAGCTGTATAACATCCGCCCTGAAAATGCCTTCTCCCTTGTTTGTACATAGCAGAAATCTTTTAGCCCCACGGAACTGAGTTGCTGTAAAGTTTTAAGCAAATGGGACCCCTGGGCTGTCTTAAAATCATTGAGGGCCCAGGCGAATCAATTCATTTGTTTTAGAAAAGCAGTTTTCTTCATTTGATTGTCTTTTTAATTCTAATGGGATTAATCCTTAGTTAGTGCATCCAGGAGTTCATTGGAGCACCTTAAGATTTGCTCCAACTGAACCTTCTGGGGTCAGGGGCCGAATGAGAAAATGAGTTCCAGCTGCTATGTGAATTTGGGGATCTCCTTCCGGACAGTGTCGGGGATTGAAGGGCCTGCATCTGCCTGGTAAGAACACATTTATTTATTGTGATGAAATGGTTGAGAGTATGTTTTGGAGAGAGATTTCTTTGGTGTAGCCACCCTCCCTTGGGAACATCAAACCCCTAGACAGGAGAGAAAGGGAGGGTTACACTAATTCTTTTGTTAAAATGACTTGCAGATTAAGGGCAGTTCTCTTTTAAGATCTCTGGATATGACCTGCTCTCCATACCTGAAACAAAATTGAAACTGTGTGGTAGCTCATTCTCCTGTTGTCCCACATTCTCACTGGTCTTCTTGAATGCCAGACAGTGCAGGCTTTTCAGAAGAGCTACCATAGTTACCTTCTCAAAACAGCCATTTGTTTTCATGCCTGTTACTGCTCTAGGCCTTGCTTTGTTTCTGCATTATATGGTACGCATGCTGTTGCTTGTTTCTCCCATTTGTACTTTTAGTACTGTGTTATCCTCGTAGGTCACTCATTTCCTCTGATCTTTATTTAGCTGTCGATTATTTGTTTCACCTGTGACAACTTGCCAACTGTGTTGTATGTACTTTGATACTGGCTCACCCGTACATTGCTGTAAGCTCCCAGGTCATGTCTGAAAATAAGCATTTAATTAACTAGTGCACTTATACCTCATTAAAAAACCCTAAATAAATAAATAATAAGCTCCCAGAGTGATGCTGTTGTGTCGAGTGTGGAGATTTTGTGTGTCTGTGCGCACAGTGCGCCCAGGGAAGAGCAGGTCAGCCATTTAATTTCGAACGGTGCTGAGGAGCCCAACTTCACCATCAGACTCTGCCTGCTTCCTCTGTGTGTGCTTTCATCCCTGCCAATCCTCCTTTCCCATCCCAGATTCCTAATCCAGCCACTCCCACCCTCTGCATGCTCTCCCTCCCATTAACCCTTCCTTTCCCGTCAGGCTGCAGTACACCACCTGCTCCCTCTCTCTACATGCACTTCCTCCTGCCAGTGCTCCCTTGCCGGCCTCGAACCAGTAAGCCACATGCTCCATCCTGTGTGCTCTCCATCCTGCCAACCTATTCAGTCTAGTGTAACCCACTTGTGGTGGCTTACCTTCACTGCCACTTGGGAGCACCACAGCTAATACCGTTCTCCTTTTCTGCACTGTAAGTGCACTGACGACCTTCACGACAGCTGCCACATACTCCCTTCTGCTGCTCCCCTGCCTTTGAATTGTGACTGGATGTGGCGCTTCCCTGTCCCACCATGGACTGGTGCAGCAGTGCTGAGGAGTAGAACCACAAGGCATCTTCGCTGCTCCAAAGTGTCTAAAAGCATTTCTGTGGCCACAGCCACCAGCAGGGCAAGTTAAATAAACAATGAACTTGGCTCCCTGCCATAGAGCTGCCAGTGAACACCAAGGATGACTACCACAGTAGTTCTGGGGGTAGACGAGCTCCATGGTTTCTTGCAGCTCCACAGCCGCTACACAGCAGACCAGAACATAATCTTAGGAGGGAGCCCACACTACAGAGCACCCAAAAGAGCGCATGGCCCCTCCATCTGACACCACCTGCTCCCTCCTTCTACATGATGACCCTTCCCAACCTGGGCTGAAAAAAAAAAGACTCCTGTTCCCTCCCTCTGCAAGCTCTCTCTTTCCAGCACCTATCTCAGCAAAGAAACTCACATACGTCTGCCTTAAGTGGCCAGGCCCTAAGTTAGGATTTCAGAACCCTTTAGTGGTCTGACTGTAACTCAGACCCAGAACACCTCGGATCCCTGAGAATTTGACTCAGAGTATTTGAGCCAGCCCAAGGTGCCATGCCTCGGGGTGGGGGTGGGGGGGATAGGAGCTAGGAGGTCTGAATGTGAATTCAAACCAGATCACCAATCCCGACTTCTTTTTGTACTGGCAACAGCACAGCAGCAGCATTCGAACCCCCTCCCTACTTCTTCTGTTTTTGTCACTGTTCTCTTTCTCTCCTCCTCTCTGCCTGCAGGTCCCTTTCTGTTGACCCCAAGCCCCATCACCTGGCTTCTTCCAGAGTTACTCTTCTGCTCCCGATTTTTGATGGCTTTCCCCCAATGGCAAGGGTGGCAGGGCTCTCCCAACTCTTGACTGGAGGAAGGGCTTGGGTTGCCAGAGCAGGGCCTGCGAGAGTCTGGTATCATCCTGCCTGCCTGGGGGTTTTCCTAATTCAGGTCGCCATCCTTCAGGGCGCCTGTGGCAAGAGTCTGCAACCATACTCATGCAAGGATGTGCAGCACCAGTCCATGGCTTCCCTTCCACTAGCTGCTACAGACCGCACTGCCACCTGCGATCACCTAGGTGGCAGTACTGCAGCGGAAAAGCATTCTCTGAGAAGCTCAGTGCTCGCCTAGCCAGCCTCCGACAATCGAGGCACATTCCCAAACCCAGGTCACTGACATTGTGAGTGGAAGGCGTACCGCTGTGCCAACAGACTGGTTTACTTTTTCTGTTTTATCTTTTATTTTGAGACTAAGGTTTCGTTTTGCAGATTGTGCACGAAAGTGAGGATGAGAAACTATAGACTGGGGAAAAAGATTAATCTGGGGGAATGGGGCACTTAGTTGGCTCTAGACATTGTTGCACCATTTGCAGTCATAAATAGAGCCCAGTTTTAACACTTGCAAGGCCAGTGTGCTATACTCAAGGCCCCTAGAATTCTGCGGCCGCATAATTTTGCACAGAACTTGCAATCTACCGCAGAACTTCTACGGTGCCGCAGAATTCACTCTTCTTGGTGATTTTTTATTAATATTTCTGTTTATCCACAGAATCTGGTTCCCTTCTCCTCTTTTTATATCCTAAACCCCCTATATGCTCAGAAAGTGATGTTATCATTGCTATAACATCATACATTAGCTAACGAAATGGCTGCATTCTGCAACAAAAATGAACAGTCACTGATCTACCACAGCTCCCCCTGCCAGAGATGGTGGCACACCACATCATGCATGGTGATATTTGCTCAACCTGCACTGCATCCTAATACAATTTTCAGTCTTACGTTATTGTGCTAGGGCCAACTTAAACAAAACCTTGTCAATAGCAGACTTGTTAAGTCCATACCTCACTTTGTACAAGCCTATTTGCGCCTTTAAGGTTATAGAGATGCCATCTGAAATGAATAACTGGTAAAATGAATTTAACTGTCATTTTTAAGAAAAATAAAGTAATTATGCCCATAAAAGTGGAATATAATAATGTAGACCTATTGAAATAATAGAGCTGTTAAATAAATAATTGCACTGTAAGCATTTTTGCCAGGGTTATTGATTACATATTGTCATTGGTTGATAGAATCACCTAAAAGTTATGGAGAAATGTTGTATGCAGGGACAGCTTTTGGGCCAGAGGGTTGCATGCTGTGTTTCCATGCTGGCAACTCAGGTTCAGAGATTAGCTCTGGGAGCTGGCTGGGCAGCACAAGGATTGGTGGGACACATCACTGCTCGGAGCCTGGGAAGGTATGGTGCAGTGTTCTGTCACATGGTGGACACACTGTGATGGGCTGGAGAGCTCTATCTCACAATCGGTTCACATGCATGTCATGGCCTGATGATGTTACACAGTGTGTCAGGGTAAGCAGGTTGACATGAAAAATGAGTTTTGCAATAACTCCTCTATTCTATTTCCAATGGGACCTGTATGAATGAGGATTCAAGTTCATGGAAATTAAAAAAAATATATATATATATATATATACACACACACACACACACACACACACAGTATCTCTGTCTCTCTCACCACACACACACACACACACACACACACATTTGTATGTATGTTACAGATTGCATATAAATATATAAGTGATACACAGTGGGAACCTCATGAGGGTGTAGAAAGCACATACAAATATGTAAGTGATAGACAGTGGAAACCTCATTAGTGGGATAGATAGCGTGCATATAGAAATACCTTATTTATCACATAGATCCTCTCTACATATGTCATTTATGCAACAGGCTAGGACCTTAAGGAGAGACATTTGTTTTGCCTTTTAGGAATAAAATTATTTTTATAAGTCTGTTATTTTTTGAACTATTGTTACTGTGCTTTCCGCCATCCTGATTGCTATAACCACTTCCATGAAAGTGAAGTCAGGATGACAAGCTGACACTGTGATGTGGTAGTTTGTTAGTGCCGCAGAACTTCCGCAGAAATTACAAACCACCGCCTCAGAAGTTCTGCGGCAAATGGTAGTCTTGCCGCAGAACTTGCTACCACTGTGCCGCAGAAAAGTAGGGGCCCTGGCTATACTGTTAATGTTGACAGTCTCAAAGTTAAATTGGTTCCCCGAGTACATTGTCTGAGTAAACAGATGCAGCATATCAGGACACGCTCCACTCTCATACACCTGAATCAATTCTATTTTAATTGTAAATGTTGACCCAAGATGGGTCCGCTGCTTATCTTCAGCCACAAACTAACAAATGAATTCTGGAGTGTTCTATCCCTGATGCATTCATAATAATCAGTGAGTTAGCTATCAAGAGTCATGAATCATGATGCAGTGTTTACTGATAGGTTTGCTGGTTTCTGTGTTCTTATGATCAGCACGTGAACGCGTACCACCTAGCGTCATCTCGTCACCTCACATAAAACTCATTTATTTTCATCTACAAAGACTTTATGAATCACACTTATTTCCTCCGTGTTTTGATATCGCTCAAAACTGGTCCTACAGTAACTGCATACACTGTCAAATGTTGCTGACCACAAACAATGAACTACAGTGCACAACTTCTGTGCCTGCACACAGCCATTCAGATTCAATTCTGTAAAGTTGTTGCTGGTGGAATTTTGGATTAATAAAATGGGCTGTAGGAATCCTACATCCTGACTAGCTGAGACTTGTTCGTACCCACTGGATTGGTACAGCACAACCAATGGCTACAGAAAAGCCCCAGTGCCAACCTGTCTCCTTACCAAACCATATTACTGTGTCATTACTTCAATGCAAATGTAACAGACATTTCAAACGACTGTTCTTGCACTGCCCTCTAGAGGCTCCTGGCTCCTAGTTCAGTATTTCCAGCATTGCAGAGGTACTATTTTTCCTTTGTTATATCTAATTTACCCATTATTTCAAAAATGTTTTACAGCCATCTAACTACATCACATACCCATTTTATAAGCATAATAAGACACTCCAGGGATTTGTTGTGTTGCCAAACCTCATTTCCAGGGGCTAAAGGCACTCAGCCTGGAGTCTGTGCTATACTACAACCCCATGGCATGTGGTGGTGGCAGCACATCCAACATCTTGTTGTCTTACTGCTTGTGTAGAAGCTTCTTTGCAGCCTGCCACAGTGGAAAGATGACCAAGGAAAGGAAAGAAAAGGAAGTTGATTTATATAGCACCTTTAAGACACATTGTATCCCAGTATATTTTGTGTAATGTCTGTCCACTCAATACTTTGGCACACACACCTTCAGTCCTTTTAGGAAGTCAAACCTGGAGCCCTGAGTTCCAAAAGGAAGTTCCTTGAACCATTCAGCTAAAAATAAATGTGGCCCCTGGCTGGGAGGCTAGAGAGCTCTTTGGCTTTCATGCCTGCTATTCCCTGGGCCACCAATAGATGGCTGCATTGTTTTTTGAATGTTATTCACTGCTTTCAGTGCTAGAAGGCTCTGCTCTGCACAAGTGACTGTCTTTACTCTTATAGAACACATCATTATTATTATGTTCATTAAAATCAAAGACTGTGTAACAATAAGTCATAAAGCCAAGGTTTAAGCACTTAGGTGGGCCAGAGGGTGGGTTGACATCCATTAATTTACCCAAGAGGAATCGTAAGGCACAAGGCAAAGCCAAGTACTCTGTGTCCCTAGGGTTAGATTAGCCAAGGTTACCCAACCCCTGAAGAGCCTTTTATTTTATTTATTTATTGAAAGATATCAAAATTACAATCCTTTGAGTCACAGACTCCATTGCAAAGGCTCCAGGTCAATAAGAGACATACACTAAGGATCACAACCATAAAACAATGGGTACAGATTATACATTAGACAACAGTAGAAACTTAAAACATATGACACGGTAGGAAAATTAAAACATAGGTAGAAGTTTAAACATTTGGTGAAGCGTATAAGTAGGGTTACATCATCTGGGATCTTAAGAGAGGTCCCGGGTCTACACTTTTGTTCACAAGACAGTACTTGAGTTTTGGAGGGTCTTATAAGCTAGGCCCGGAGTCAGTATATGATAAAGGGAGATTGAGGATATTAGCTGGGGGCTAGACATGAGTGCTAGGGAGGTGGGGGGGTAACCATCTAAGTGGTAGTGGAAACAAGTTACTTACTTTATGTACAGTCACAGGTTGCCGAAATTAGGAAAGCCCGAAGACCGACTTTAAATTGACTGATACTTGACGTAAGGGAGATTGTGGACGCTAGGTTGTTTAACCGCAGTGGGGCACCATAATGGAAGGACCATTGCCCAAGGGACATTCTACAGTGTGGTACTAGTAAGGGGATGTTTGCAGAATGTCTTGGAGCCCTCTTGCATGAGGCTATTTGAATAAGAGGGGGAAGGCCTGCTGGAGCTTGTTTGTTTAGTATCTTCCTAGCTAGAAGGCAGGTATGATACTTTACCCTATCTTTAAAATTGAGAAAGCCAGTGAGTTTGTAAAGCTCACACGTAAGGGTTTGTCTGCTACAATTAGTAATCTGGCGGCAGGCTTTGTTGAGGGCGAGGTTGATGCTACGCAGGCAGTATGATCCGCAGTTCCATAAATTACTATGCCGTAGTCAACCAAGGGTAATACTGAGAAGGACACTGCTAGTTGCATCGCCTGCGGGGGAAAGCAGTACCTATGTCTGAAAATGATCCCTACCCTGGCACTGACCGAGGAGGATACTTGTTGGATGTGAGTGTGATAGGGAAGAGAGGAATCTAACCAGATGCCCAGGTATTTAAAAATGTTAACCTGGAATAGTCATGTAATGACAGCTTGCTGAATGGCAGCAGGGGCT
This sequence comes from Neoceratodus forsteri, assembly GCA_016271365.2. Lineage (NCBI taxonomy): Eukaryota > Metazoa > Chordata > Ceratodontiformes > Ceratodontidae > Neoceratodus > Neoceratodus forsteri. The sequence continues at coordinate 119,356,339 of CM028129.1, read as the reverse complement.
TAGAGCTCTCTCCTCCTGCCAACTTATCTGCCACAATCCGCGATCCTCCGCATCGCTAACTCAGCAACTTTACCAGCACCGGATCGCCTACGCTCTGCCTGTCGGCCCTAGGGTGTCTATTTCGTCAATCTACTTCATTTTACAGGGAGATGGAGGCGGAGAAAAAACAGGCCGCGATCCAACATACGCCGCCTGCTACTCCCGAAAAGCTACCTAAGAAGCCAAGGAATCAAGCGGGTACAGCATCGGAGAAAATGAGTGACAAGACTCAGTCACCTAGCCTTCTCACTGAAGATAAGTTCATGCAAGAACTGGCCCCATTAAAAGATATTCTCCAGAATATTACCTCTGATCTCAAATCTATGCGGGGCGACCTCTCTTCCCTTACCACGAGGTTGTCTGATTCGGAGGCCAGGATTTTTCTCTTGAGCAGTGGAAGACGAACGCGGAATCTGAGCTGTCTGGGCTGGCTCAGCAGGTCAAGAAGCTCCAATTAAAAACTGAAGACCTGGAAGGCCGCAATCGAAGGAATAATCTCCTTATCCTGGGTCTGCCAGAGTTTGAAGAAGGGCCGGACCTGATTGTCTTCCTACAAAAATTTCTCTCCAAAATAGTGGGTCCTTCACCTCTTAACCCACACTACCACCTGGAGAGGGCGCATAGATCGCTGAGGCCTAGACCTCCACCGGGCTCCCCCCCACAGCCTATAATTATGAAATTTCTGAGTTATTTCGAGAGGCAGCATGTCTTCAATAAGTCTCATGAGCTGCAATCGATTACGTGGGGGTCAGCTAAATTACGCCTCGCTCAGGATCTCCCCAAGGAAACAAGAATGAAGAGAGCTGCATTCCATCCTATAGTTCAGAAACTGATAGCGGCGGCTATTCCCTTTCGAATGGTGTACCCTGCTACCCTCAAGATCACCATCGGCGACAGTACCCGCAGCTTTGATTCCCCGGACATGGCCCATAAGGACCTTGTTACCAGACTTCCTAATCTCTTTAAATTGAATGGCTGATTTAGTGTCACCAGATATAGTGGCTATGATGTGAACTTGATCTGCTCTGCTATTGGGGTTTTTTTGCTGTGTAACCTGGCCCTCGCTGGCCCTTCCCTTATTTTTCTTCTGCTGTGCCCTACCTGTCTGGCCAATCCGGGATCATTGGCGTTGAGCGAGGATCCTGGATGGTCGGTGGAGTTTGAACTAGGCTGCGATGGTGTTGTCTTCAGTGGCTTCCCGGAACCAATTTTGAGGGGTTGCGGTATTTGGAGTACTGACTTCTGGCGAGGGACCCGTTTTGGTCCCGCCATTAAATAACTCCTCCTGGAAACAATTTGCTCGGCAGGGGCAATGCTCTCACCTCGCGGCCTACTTTCCCAATCTCTGGCCCCCTCTTCTTCACCTGTTCCAGGGGTGAGTGATTTCTCTCCCTAAGGTCTCGTTCTTTTTTTTAGATAATAGGGAGATTTATGTTTGATTGGATCGCTATACTTTATGACCTGTTCATAGGACAGGCAGTTTGTTGGTGGGGGGGGGGTATGCCCATGAGCCCTTGTGACTATAGGTAGCTGCATTACGAGCTTATGGAAGAGGGGCTTGCTAATCCAGTCCCTTCTACAGGGTCCTCGCTACCTCCCTTGGTTTGGGAATGGCTGTTTTTCATGTTTTTTGGTGTTCTGGTTATTCCCTTTTCTGGAGGATCCCTGTGGACTGGGGTTTTCTGGGTTCGCATTTGGGATCTGGTCTCCAGGCCTCTGGTGTTCCGGTTTTTGTTTTGGTAACCTTCAGACCTGGTACCAGGCTGTACATAGTTGGTGTGTCTCATTTAGGGGGGTATTTGGGGTGGGAGGTGGGAGGAGTTAGCCTGCCTGCCTTACTACCTCTATGGCTTATTCTAGCTTCAGTTAATCTTTTATATTACCATTACCTTTGGTTAATTCTATTGGCAGGTTATAGGAGGATGGGATTTGGGCTTCGAGTGTGCCTTGTTTTGGGTTTCATACCTGGTTATTCTGGTATCTGCCTTCCCCTCACCTTGTATTTGAAATGGCTATAAACACTATTAAAATGGCATCATGGAACGTACGTGGGCTCAGGGAGAAGGTCAAGAGGACTCAGATATTTAATCATTGTACTCTATCTCAAATAGACATCCTATTCCTACAGGAAACCCATTTAAATAATTCTGAGGTTAAGTGGTTGTCTCGATCCGGCTTTTCGCAAGTTTATGTTGCAAGTGGATCCAACTCTAGCAGAGGGGTAGCTATACTTATCAAAAAATATATTGTGTTCCTGATCAACACAACAGTAGCGGACCCAGAGGGGAGATTTATACTGGCCAAAGGCTCCCTCAATGGGGGCACTGTAGTCTTAGGCTCAGCCTATGGCCCTATTGGGGGTAGCCCTGAGTATTTTATGACCCTCGTAGATAAAATTAGTGCCCTGCTTCCCTCGCAACTCATCTTGGGTGGGGACTGGAATGTTTCGCCTTCCCATTTCCTGGATAAAGATCCTCAGTCCATTCGGCTGCCCACCTCGACACAAAGGGCTTTGCACGATTTCCTGCATATATTAGGGTTATGTGACCCCTGGCGGCTCTCCAATCCCTCTCTCCGTGCTTCCTCGTTCTTTTCCCAACCCCATAGATCCTGGTCTAGGATAGATTATATCCTGATTAGTAAAACCCTTCTTCCGGGCCTTCTCCAGTCTGGTATCGAGCCGATTGTTCTTTCTGATCATGCAATTGTTTGGGTTAAAATCTCTCCGGATCCTAATTTTCAAAGGGATACTACCTGGAGACTTAATACCCAACTACTTAAAGGTCCCCATACGGTGACTCATATCAGAACCCTAATTTCTCTCTTTCTAGAGGATAATCTTGGATCTACCACAAAGGTTGATATCATCTGGTGTTCCCTAAAATGCTATCTCAGGGGTGAATTAATTAAACTTGCTTCAGCAAGAAAAAGAGCTCGACAATCGCGGGCACTCTCTCTAATGAACAAAATTAGGGAACTGGAAAGCATTTACCTCCCTTCCTCTCCGTTGTCCTCTCTAGAAGCCCTCCTGGTAGCTAAAAATGAATATACTGACCTCCTTAAGGAGAAGGCTGAGTACTGTCTTGTTAAGACTCAAGCTAAGTATATTGATCAGGGTGAAAAAGCCGGAAGGCTTTTAGCCCTAAGACTTCACATTAGAAAGCTCCAGAATAATCCCGGCTTTGCAATCACCTGCTGGCTCCATCAAAACTTCTCCCAGGGAAATTGCACAGATTTTTGAGAACTACTATAAAAATCTCTACAGTGTGCCTCCATCTCGCCCCTCTCTCAGACATCTCAGCATACTTAACAGATATTGACATTCCCCAACTTCTGCCTCATAATGAGATCCTGACTACCTCTATCTCTCTTTCTGAGATAGAGAACGTCTGCATTGCTCATGGCCTCTGATAAGGCACCCGTCCAGATGGATTCCGCAAATTTTTAAGGTTTTCTCTAAAGAGCTAGCCCTTTACTTCATAAACTCTATGACTACCTTTTCTTCTCCACCGTAGATCCCACCCTTCTTGAACCACCATTATCCTACTTCTCAAACCGGGTAAAACTCCTACTGATCCGTCGAGTTACCGACCCATATCTCTTCAAAACTATGATATGAAAATTCTTTCTAAGATCTTGGCCGAACGGATCAAGAAAATCTGGACCCATCTTCTTAGCCCAGAACAGGTTGGTTTTGTGCACTCTCGTTCCCCATCGGACCACCTCAGAACTCTCTCTCACATTTCTTATCATGCTCGTACATCCCAGTTCCCAATGGCCCTAATTTCGTTAGACGCAGAGAAGGCATTCGACCGTGTGGATTGGTCCTTTCTCTGGGCTACGATGACCAGGATGGGCTTCCAGATTCCTTTCTCAAATGGATCCAGATTCTCTACAATTCCCCTTCGGCCAAGATATACTGTAACGGAGTTTTCTCCTCGCTGTTCCAGCTTCATACTGGTACCAGACAAGGCTGCCCTCTCTCACCTTTCTTGTTCAATCTATATCTTGAACCCCTTCTTATCAAACTCAAGTCTTCTCCACTTATTAAAGGCTGTCTGGTGCGTCAGCATGAGCTAGTTCTCTCTGCTTATGCAGATGATATACTTCTGCACGTTACACATCCCGCTGTTTCCCTAAAACATGCACTGGATCTTATCAGGCAATATGGTATCCTCTCTTAATACAGACTGAATATCTCTAAATCTGAAGTTTTCCCATTAAACATACACACTTTCAAGCAGGATCTCGCCAACTTTGGTATGCGATGGTCCCCCAAATTGATTAAATACTTAGGTATTCACTTTTCAACAGACTCTTCCCTACTCAGAAGACTCAATTTGGACGATCTCAAAACTCTCATCCAGCAAGATTTGCTGCAATGGTCCACCTTCCTATTTCCCTTTGGGATAGGATTAATATTATTAAAATGAACGTCCTCCCCGCATCTTTACCCCTCAACTCACTAGGCCTTTGGCTGCCCATCTCTTACTTGCAACAGTTTCATGCGATGTTCTCGAACTTTATCTGGCGAGGAAAGGAGTTCGACGCTCATTTCTCAAACTATCCTTCCTAGAGACAAAGGTGGCCTCCAGCTCCCAACCTTTGTTGTATCACTGGTCGGCTCACCTTGCCAAATTAGGGCGGTGGTTCCTACTGACCCTGGCCCTCTTCCCGATCTGGCTTCAATTGAGAAGTCGATTCTTCAGAATCTAGATTGGATCCCTATGCTATCTTCTACACTCCCACCTCCGTACTTTCGCAGTGGATAACTGACCATACAGTTCTTACATCCCTTAAGTCCCTTTTCCAATGTTTACACTTTCTGAAAATCTTTCTGAAGATGGACCTGGGTCAACCTGTCATCCTTAACCCCAACATCAAGCTGGACAACTCGATGATTACTCCTGAGTGGCTTCCACAAATTAAAGAAACCAATTTGGAACACTTTTATGGCCAAGGATCCCTCCTTTTTTCCGTGGATATGCTTGATAAACATGGTATTCCTAATACTAAGATTTTTAAAGTATATCAACTGAGGCACCTCATTGCGGAGAAGTTCGGAACTCATTTCAGAGAGCCTGTAGTTCACCCCTTCCTTTCTCAAATCTTAACCCTTGCTTCTAAACCACATTCCATTTCACTAATATATTCTTTCCTCTTGAATTACAAATTCCCAGAGTCTGTTGCAGGCTCTAGCATTTGGTCCTCCTTACTCCCTGGTTCCACACTAAATTGGCCTCATATCTGGAGGGACCTACATAGATATCACACTCAAGATAGGTTCAGACTTACCCAATACTATATTGTGAATAATATGTATTATACCCCTAGGAAACTTTTCCACCTCCAAAAGCTTCCCTTCCCCCTTTGCTCCAGGTGCTCACATAGCAAAGGGAACTCTCTACATATTTTCTGGTACTGTAATAAAGTTGCCCCTCTGTGGTCTTCTATCTGGGACAATTTAGATCCCTTATTAGGTCTCTCAAACCTTTTAACTCCTGAAATTTGCATTCTGAGTGACTACGCTAACATAAATTGTGTCAAACGTCGGTATCACATTACGCTGGTGTCTATTGTGGTTAAGAAATTGGTTCTTAGACATTGGACTGACCAATTGACCCTGTCCTATTCTGAATGGTTGACTGAGCTTTCTGCCTATCTTAACACTGAAAGATTGGTAGCCAGCTCACGTAATCGTATGGACCTATTTCATAAAAAATGGGGTAAATTATATGCGTTATACTTGCACCAATGATCTCCTGGCCTCCTTCCTGATGCCCACAATAGTTTTCCTTGTTCTTCTTATCCTTGTTACCTATATTGCTTGTTTTGGAAGGCAAGATTATCTTTTGAGATGTTGCTGCATTTGATAACCAGCTTAGCTACATGGTTTGTTTGCACTCGCTGGGAGGGGTGGGGGATGGGAGGGTTTTGTTTTGGTTGGGGATCGGGAGGTGGGTGGGAGAGGTGGGGAGGGTGGGGGAAGTGGGTGGGTGTCCGGGGGTTTGGTTGGGGTTTTTTTTGTTTGTTATACCATGTATGGATGACTGTCTTAATTTAGATCTTGACTTTGTTATATTTGTTGTTTTTTGTAAAATCAATAAACTTGAATTTAAAAAAAAAAATAAAAATGTTAACCTGTTCCAGGGTGGCACCAAGGGAGTTTGTGATGGTTAGAGGTGTGTTTTGGAGAGGGTTTTGTTGATGTGTGAAGATCATAGCTTTAGTCTTCTTATAGTTGAGTATAAGTCGGTGTTCAGAGAACTAGGTTTCGAGCTCACCAAAGAAGGTTTGTAGGGCGGATTGTGGGGTGCTGAGCTGATGATGCTTCCAAAAGACTACAGCATCATCTGCATACAGTAGAGGTTTCCCACTACAGGATTTGGGGAGAGTTTAGATAGAGGGTGAAAAGTAATGGGCCTAGCATGAGCCCTTGTGGGACCCCTGAGTGGACTGTTTTCCTGGATGATGTGAACTCATTTGTTTTTACCTGCTGGGTCCTGTCTTTGAGATAGTCAGTGAACCAGGCAGTGACTGCCGGGGTGATAGTAAGGAGTGGAAGAGTGTGGAGAAGAAGCTTATGACTGACCGTATCAAAAGCTTTGGTCAGACTGATATAGAGAGCCCCCGCTATTTCACCATGATCCAAGGCCTTGTGTATGTAGGAAGTATATTTGACGAGAGCCGTGAAGGTGCTGTGACCCCTCCTGAAACTGTTGTTCTTGGCAGAGCAGATTGTGTTTGGTCAGGTAGTCTGTGAGCTGGTCCGCCACTATTTTCTCGAGGGCCTTAGAGAGGGTTGGCAGTATGGATATTGGCCGATAGTTTCTGGCAGAGGTGGGATCACCACCCTTTATTATAGGAGTTATGACTGCTCTTTTCCAGGAGGTGGGGAACTGGTTGCGACATAGGGATAAGTTAAATATTTTAGCAAGATGGGGTAATGTCGCATCCAATGTTAGTCAGACTAGCTTGAGATCCAGGCCGTCACTACTATAGCGAGTGTTGGCCAGAGCTGTGGCGATGTAGCATTTTGCCTCACTGCAGGAGATACTATACTGTAAAATATACTATAAAAGTCCTAACTCCCCTTTCCCTCTCCCCGTAGGCCCCCACTGCCACATCAGTTCTACCGACCTATCTTTGGGACTTCACTTCTCACAATGTTTATCCTTCGCTTACATATTACATACCCCTCCTGGTACCCCATCTGCCATTAGTTGGTGGTTATCCAAGCCATTTTCATGGCTAGTACTAGTGACTGCCCCTGGTAAATGAGCTAACTGGTACTTTTATACAGAGAACATGGTTTATATACAGTTACATGGTTCAATGGTGGACCTGCCCCCTTGTATTTGAATCCTCCTCTGTTATGGCTTGCCTTGTCTTCCTTTTATCATTTGACTTCCCTATTACTGCACCATTGTGTTTATGTTTATATACTTATTTACATGTATTTATGTGTTTTTATGATGGATGTTACCTGACCCTGTTCTAACCCGGTCCATCTTGTAAAAGAGCTCTGCTCAATGATGTTTGCCTGGATAAATAAAGATTTTGATTGATTGATGATTCGTAGTCGGAAGGCTGGGTAGTTGTGATTGGAGGGGGGTTTAGGGGGTGGTTACCGATTGGTTTGAGAAAGTTTGTGGGGAGAATGTGACTGAGGTCCGAGAAGGTGGTATTTAGTGCTTCTGCAATAGAATTTGGGCCTTAATACTATTATGAAACCAAACTGTTTTATAGTTAAAATTCTAATGGTCCTATTTGCACATGAAGGCTCAAGCACATACTATAACCCTTGTAAAATGCTGTCTGTCAATTAGAATGCTGCTTTCCAGCCATAAGTAAGTAATACGCCATGACAGGGTATGCATTATAGGATGTAAATGCATGCCCCATGGGTGTAGTAAGGCACAAGACCGAGTGTCCTTATGCTCCAGGGAAGTGCAATAAAATGCATCTTGAAGGGGTTTATTTCATTTATAAAATGGCTGTAAGTAGCAGGGATTTTTTTTGGAGGGGGGGATGAGATTCAGCACCTGACTATACATTTATAGAGATTTAATGCATGGTCAGATGACATCTCTTGGACAAATTAAATTTCTAGACTTTTTTCTTGCCGTTTTATAATTTACAATGATGTCCTTCCTAATTTTGCATGAACATTTCTAGTAAAAGATTAGTTACACCTTCATGCGTAAATTAAATAAAATACAATAAAAAATACACAAACTTCATCTAGGTTACATTAGCACAGAATCATTGCACTGTGCCTTAAACCAGCAGTGAAACAAGTTCATCAACAAATTTAAGGTTGACCTTCCAATCAGTTCTCATCCTCCACTAAGTGCGAAGAGTTTCAAGCCAACAGACGTGCATTCGCAACAGCTTTTTTTTTTTTTATGGCCAGGAAAGACACACTATGCTGAACCTTGTTTCCTGGTGCATCCTGGGAGCACAAGGAACATATGCACATGTGGGTCATGGGATTCAAACCCTATTCTCCAGGTTTGCAGCTCAGTGTTCTTCACCACTATGCTATACTGCCTCCCATTACATTTGTAATGCTGGTGAGCTTAAATTCAAAGTCACACATTATTATTAATATCCACAATCAGCTGGAGGCAGCTATGTAATACGCAAAGATTAGGTGGAATTGTAAACAACACTTCAGATAGGGCTGGCATATTAAGGGATCTTGAAAATATAGTCAAATGGGTAGATGGGAATCACATGCAAGTCAACATTGTCAAGTGCATAGCTATGCATTTCTAGATAAATAACATCTCCAAAGACTACTTTATCCATAGGATAAAACTGAAAGTGGTAGATTAAGAGAGGAACCTGGGTGCTATAATCAGTAATAATCTGAAACATAGCCACCGCTGTAGACATTTAGCCAATAAAACTAGCCATCTAGTAAACTGTGTTAGGTGAACATTCTTCTCTAAATCAGAGTCAGTCTTAATACCCTTGTACAGATCTTACATATGGCCACACCTAGACTATGGTTCTCAGTTCTGGAGCCCTTATCTTAAAAAGGATAAAGACATGCTGGAGAAAAACCCAGTGTAAATTCATTAAGTTAATACCAAGGGTGTGGAACAAAACCGTATGAAGAGAGGCTTTCTGATTTGGGATTGTGGTCTCTAGCAGTAGAATTTGCTATACATGTATAATCAACTGGAGGATAAATGTTTAATGAGTGACCTAGGTCTTAGATTTACAGAGTCACATTATGGCTTAAGGGGGCACAATTGTCAACTTGTAGACTTCATCCCCAGGACAGAAATAAGGAAACGTGCATTAGCCTAGATCTATATGATTGCGGACTCAACTGCCTAGTGATTTGGCACATGCACCAACCTTTGCCAATTTCAAACTAAGGCTATACAGATTTATGTTGAAAGGTAACCTAACAAGTTACTACCACTGAGTGATGGGGGCAGCAATCATGGGCATTAGCCTACTACTGTCCTAAAACCAAAGTATTAAACCAAAGTGTTACACCAAAGATAGGCTAAGTGAGAAGGAATACGTGAAACTGAGGAAGGTGGATGTACTTTAAGGAAAACACAATTGCGCATACCCCAATAATGCAAAGCATCATAGGAAACATATGGAAATCCTCATACACTTTAAGTGTCACTGACTACACTGTAGCTACTATATCGCTACACTGAAAATACTGTGCAGTCACATGGAACTACAATGCAACTGTAATGTATTTACACATGCGTGAATTGTGTAGTTACACAATTTGCCTAAAGGAATAGTTACACATGTAACTACTGCTGTGTCCCTTTTGGCATTAGTCAGACAGAATTAGAGACATGGCACAGCAAAAGGATCTAGAAAGATGTACAAAATATAAAATAAGCAAATGGTTAGCACAGAATAAAAAGGTATTCGGTCTAGAAAAGTATTTACGAACATACGAATGTGCCAGCTGAAACAGAATATTGAACATCCCAGCCGTAACTCACTCTTTTCCACTTCTCCTGTGCATCCTGGAGCTTGTTCATAAGTGAGTTTGATTTTTTTTCAAGGAATACCATTTTAATGACAAAAAAGAAAACAAAAAACAAGTTAGGATGTTCACTGAGCTGAGCAAAGTAACTTGCATTTTAAAATGAGTGCTATATGATAAGTAAACTTGGCTTTGAAAGGTAAAGTTATGATTCCAGGCATGTGCATCAGAGGGACTACCATGTAACTGCAGATAACTATTATATGCATATACTGATCAGCTGCCAATGCTGTACGTGTGATGCACATTCATGCTGGAACATCATACTCACATGAATTAGCCTCTTAGTACACATGCAATCTAATATTGTTGACCAGTACACAAGATTTGGATACATACGTAGTTATAATTGTCAGAACAAATTTAATAATGCCACAAGAGATAATGTAGTAGTTGCACAATAGATTTGCTATTACAATTCACAACACCTATTGCACGTGTAGTTACCCTGGTAAGAACAATTACATATTGCCAGAACAGACACAGTGGTAGTTGCACAATACATTTGTTGTTACACTTTGCAACAGCTATGACATGTATAGTTATTCACTTGTCAGCATGAACTGATTAGTGCTGAAAGGAAGACAGCAGTGGTTACAGGTTTAACTATTTCTTCAGGGAAATTTTGTAACTACACATTTCACAAGTGTTTATTTATTTTTTATTCTATTTTATTAAAATCTTGGAATAGTTAACACGTTTGAGCCAGAGGCTCATTTACAAAGGTTCCATGTCAGCAATAAAACTGGGCAGAAGAGACATTAAAAATAATACAATTGATGACACATTTTGTCAAGGTATACAGAGTCAAAATTAGGATACAGTTATAGCAGAATACAAAGAACACAGTACATAATAATATACAATGATACAGAAAAAAACGCAAAACACACAGATTACATATGACGCAAGGTTACTTAATGTGTTTATGAGCTTGCAGAGAGGGGTAGAACAGCGATAAGATCGGCCAGAGGAGGCATTGTCAAGGAGCTGGGTGGAGGGTGGCAGAAATAGGTGTGCTTCGAGGAGAGATGGATACAAGAGAATCAGCCAGAGTGGGCTTGGTCAATGGAATTGGGAAGGCACCTGAAGAGGGTGTGAGCCAGCAAGGAAAGAGTGCCTAGCTTGGGCAGATGCAGGTGATGGGGGGAGTGAGTGAGAATAGGGAAGAGAGGGGGTGCAGGAGAAGGGGGTAGTGGGAGGGAATGACAGGACAGGGTGGGAGTAGTCAGGGCAGGTCAGTGCAATAATAATTTCAGTGGATAATTCCACAACATAAGTGCAAGAGGTGAATTCCATAAATCCATGGTGCACCCATCAGGGCCAGCTAAGAAAAGCAATCACAACTGCTTTGTGCTATAAGTAACTGGTGGAGCTTATGTTTAAAAGGACCCAGTTTAGGTTTGGCAAGGGTGTCACAGTGTATAGAGTTTAACCAAGATGGGGCTCAGTAGGCAAATTACTTTTGACCTTGCACAGTGCGACATAAGGGGACAAGGAAGGGCTGTTTATCTGACCCTCTTGTTCGGTGCGGGTAACAGAAAAGTTTATGGTGCTTCTGTACTCCCTGTGGAGTATGCCCAAGGCTAGACTTTTTGGCTAGTAGGCAGATATTTGATCCTACCTTTCAAGTGGAACCACCTGTCTGCTTATAAAGATCACACTATGTGTGAGTCGGTGTGCATTAGTGATGACCCTGCAGGCTTTGTTTAGTGCTGTTGAGATACGCTTTAGAGACATATCAGAAGCAGCGCTGTACACTACCACTCCATAGTCTATAATGGAGAGGACCAAGCTATGAACAGCTGTTTTGAGGGCCTCGGCAGTCAAACAATGTTTGGGTCTATACAGCAACCCAACACGCATATTGACTGCGTTTGCGACATTTTCAGTGTGGCGTGCCTATGACAGGGTGCTGTCAATGGTGACCCCGAGATACTTGCAATGCTGTACCTGTTCAAGGGGGATGCTTGCGCTATTCAGAATTGTTAGCTGGTGGGCTTTATGCTTGTTGTGGGGACTATTAAATGACATGACCTTTATTTTTTTTTGTAGTTGAACAGTAGTTTGTGTGTACTAAATTTCACAAATGTGAAAGTACATAACATCTACATTGTAGTTACATGTAACTGCACCGCATTTAAGGTGCAGTTACAGTGTAGTTATACAGTAGCTACAGTGTGTGACATTTAAAGTGCTACCAGGGAGTTTAAGGAAAGTCCAGGGGTTACAGAGAGAGAGAGAGAAGAGGTTGAGCACACATGAATTGCTCGAGATCACACAGTGGATAAGGGGCAGAGCTGAGATTCAAATCGGGTTCTCCAGGTTTCCAAATCTGTACTCTAATCACTAGACTGTACTGCTTCATCAAAATAACTAGGAGGCATACTAGTCCGATGACTGTTTGGATAAAGCCGGTTGTTTGCCAAAAAAGTTACTGGTGACATGCTACTTCATATTATTATCTAACTACACTCTGCCCCTGGCAGAGTTCTGTCTGTTGCACTGTTTGATGGTTCTGTTACTGTACAGAAACGTGTTCACCCTATGCCTCCGGGTTGTGTATCTTTGTCTGTTGCACTGTGCTTATCTTTAGCCTATACAAAGTTTGTTTCTACTGCCCAACTATGTTAATTCTTGACTGCTTGTTCAATGTCACCTGACTACTCTGCTTGGTCCTGTGCAGTGTATGATTGTATCTTATTGTTCACTGTAGGGTCTTGTCCTTCATTGTACTCTCCCGGGTCGTGCCTGAAAATAGGCAATTGCTTTGTCTAGTGTGCTTACCTGGTCAACAAAAGCTAATAAATAATCAATAAATAGTGTAAAAATTAAGAACAAGAAAACAAGAAGAATGGAAGGAAGGAAGAAAGAAAGAAAGAAAAGAATAAAGAAGATACAGGCTAAAGAAGCAATGAAGGAAAATACAGGGAAAGAGAGAGGGAGAGAGGAAGGAAGGACAGAAGGAAAGGACTGATTTACAGATGTTTGGTTAACCAAAGCTACATTGAAATGGAACCAAGCTAATACATAAGCAAAATGCAGTAAATAAAACAGAAGTACTGTAAGGCTTGTCTGCACCTTTTATATGCTTTTACACAGGAAAGGCTTAGAAAAACTGACAACAGTCTTGGATGACAGAGAGAAAAAAGCGATTTTTGGCAGATATTTCACATTTGTTCTCTTTTATGTCAATGTTTCTATAGAAATACATTGTAGCAAGGTCAGACTCTCACAAAGACACAAGAACATATGAACCCTGTTTTCAAAACTCCATTCTGTATAGTGCCACAGTCAGATAGGAGGCATTTCTGTTTGGTTAGGGGGTCAGTAATAGATAAAAAGAGCAAATTCACATGGAAGTGAATTTAGAGAGCAGATTCTCACATGATAGAATTTGATCTCACATCAATGACGGGATGTTTTTCTGTAGTTTTAGATGTATACAATATATGATAGACACGGTTACATAGTAATTTAAGTCTGGAACTGATTCTAGGAAAATTATGTATGCCCCATCCCTCTTTTATAAACAAGGATTATTAAGTATGCATTCCTAACTTAATAAACCAACCAAATTAATAAGTATATGTGCTAGTTTAAAGTAGGTTTTCTGTTTTCACAAGCTTTACCCAACCTCTTTACCAGTGGTGGGGCTTTACTCCACCACTTGTGAGTAAAGACATTAGAGCGTCAAAGACCTGGAAATGAACAGCACATCTGAAGAAACATGTCTACCATGCTAAGTCTAACCTACTTGCCCTCATGATGCAATAATGGCTGCTACCCACCAGCTCTGATGCTGAGTCATGCTTGTTACTACAGCTGCCTTTGGCTTTCTGATTCTAATGCTGATCTTGTATTACTTGTGGGAGGGAGGGAGGGTGGGAGGGAGCAAGGAGGGAGGGTGGGAGGGTGGGAGGGAGGAGGGAGGGAGGGAGGGAGGGAGGGGAGGGAGCAAGGAGGGAGGGAGGGAGGGAGGGTGGGAGGGAGCAAGGGAGGTGGAGGGAGGGTGGGAGGGAGGAGGGAGGGTGGGAGGGAAGGGAGGGAGGAGGGAGGTGGGAGGGAGCAAGGGAGGGTGGAGGGAGGGAGGGAGGGTGGAGGGAGCAAGGAGAGAGAGAGAGAGAGGAAGGGAGCAAGGGGAGAAGGAGAGAGAGGCAGGAGCAAGGAAGGAAGAGAGGGAGCAAAGGAGGGAACAAGGGAGGAAGGTAGGTAGAGAAAGAGGGAGGGAGGGAGTTAAATAGTTACAACAGTTGTTACGCGTAACGAGGGATGTTAAGTGAGACTGAGAAAGCCCCCCTGAATGGTCCAATAATGGCGCGTCTTGCTGCCACGCATATAGTTACACAGATACATAGAATGTGCAGGCAGATGGGGACCACAAGGTCCATTTAGTCTGCCCATGTTTTTTCCTGCCCCCCTACTTGGAATCACTTGTTAACTTACTGACTTGTCTGTACCATGCTGATCTAAACTGCTTGACCATTTTTGCCTCTACCACCCCCTGAGGCAGTCTGTTCCATGGGTCCACCACTCTTTCGGTAAAAAAGAACTTTCTGCTATCACTTCGAACCCCCCCCCAGTCGCATGTCATGCCCTCTTGTCTTACTGCGACTGCTAATCTGGAAGAGGTCCTGTGACTGTATCTTGTTGATACCTTTAAATATTTGAAGGTGTCAATCACGTCCCCCCTCTCCCTCCTTTGTTCCAAGGAGAAAAGGTTTAGTTCCCTCTGTCTTTTACTTACATCTTATGGTGTAAGCCATGAATCATTTCAGTTGTCCTTCTCTGCACTGTCTCCAACCTATCGATGTTCTTTTTTGAGGTGGGGCCTCCAGAATTGGACACAGTACTCCAGTTGGGGCCTCACCAGAGACATATGCAGTGACATTGTCACCTCACACCTCCTGCTAGTGATGTTTCTCCCTGTACAACCCAGGAGGCCACTCACCTTCTGTGCCACCTTCTCACATTGTTTCCCCATCTTTAAGTCGTCAGAGATGATAACTCCCAGGTCACACTCCTGCTTTGTAGCTGTTACCTTCTCCTCTCCCAGATGGTACTCTGCCCCAGGGTTCCTCTTTCCCATATGCATCACCTTGCACTTTTTCAAGTTATACTTCAGCTGCAAGTCTTGTGACCATTTTTGCAGTCTTAACAGGTCCTTTTTCATTTTTTGCAACCCCTCTGGTGAATCGGCTCTGCTGCAAAGCTTCGTGTCATCTGCGAACAGACAGGGCTGGCAGTATAACCTAGAGGTTAGAGGAATGAGGTGTGAATGAGCTTGGTACATCCAGTAGACCAGAGTCACCAGACCCGAGTTTGATTCTCACAACCTCCCCTTGCATACTGTGTGACTCTGAGCAAGTCACTTAACCACCCAGTGCTCCCAGGTCGCCCCTGAAAACAGGCACTTGTGCCTAGTGGTCCTTACCCGGTTATCAAAGACTAAAAAAAAAAAAAGACTTTCCTTCCACACCATCAGCAATGTCACTGATATACTCATTGAACAAAATTGGTCCTAGCACTGACCCCTGTGGAACCCCACTTGTCACCATCCCCTCCCCTGATAATGCTCCATTGACCAACAGTCTATGTGCTCTGCTGTTTAGCCAGCTTCTCACCCAGGCTATTAGTTTGTGGCCCACTCCCATGTGCTTGAGTTTGCTAAGCAATCTTCTGTGGGGGAAGTTGAGACAGACCACATTGACTGCGCCCACCTGGTCCACCATTTTAGTGACCCAGTCAAAGAATTCCACTAGGTTGCATGCAGGTAACCCAAGTTCAGGACCGAGCTCGGGTTGCTGCATCGGAAGACAGTCCAGGTTGAGGTAGCTACCACGTGACTGCGTGTCTCAGTCAGGGAGGTTTGGCAGCTGATTCTGGTGCCACAACCACCTTTACAACAAGGCCCGGGAGCTTGCTCTCATTGCTGGGGCAGTGAGTGTGTATGTGTGTGTGTGTGTGTGTGTGTGTGTGTGTGCTTGCATGCAAGGCTGATTGAGGCACTTCCCATGCCATGAGAAGAAGGGGGGGATAAGGAAAGAAACCCCCCACTATCCAAATGATGGTGGAAATGCCTGAAAAGGATCTATCCATGACTACAAGGCATATCCCTAGGTGACAGCTGGGGGAACAGGCAGAAACATCTATATAAAAACAAGCATTTGTCAATGCCAAATGTTGGCCTGCTGGCATTGGCATTGGTAATGCAGGAGTTACAGAGAGATGCATAATAGGAATGACAGTGAAGTATTTAACTGACACCAACCGCACCCCCATCCTGCAGAGAGTGACAGGCATTGGGGGTGTGGCTTTGGGTCACCATGGGCTGGGAGAGTGGGGACAGGGGGAAAGGAGGCAACAGGTGGAAGAACTGAGGCAAGTAGAGTCCTAGAGGGACTGAGGGCACTGAAGGTAGACAAGGCACTAGAGCCAGATGGTATCCACCCCACGGTGCTGAGGGAGATGGTGGAGGTGTTGGCTTGGTGGATCTGTATGGCACTTCACTGGAGTCGGGATGTGTGCCACTGGACTGGAGGATGGCACATCTAGTACCATTACACAAGAGCAGACCAAGGGATGAACTGGGTAACTATCACCTGGTAAGTCTCACCTCCATAGTGTGAAAACTCATGGAGACAATACTAAAGGAAAACTTGTGTCGTACCTGGAGGACAATGGCCTCCAGGATGTGAGGCAGCATGGGTTTGTGTCAGGGAAGTCTTGTCAAACTAAACCTGATACAATATTATGACTGGGTGACAGGTGAGCTGGATAAGGGTCACGTGGCGGATGTTCTTTACTTGGACGTCAGCAAGGCCTTTGTTTCTGTGCCTCATGGGTAGCATGGGGGGAAGTTAACTGGTGTAGGGGTAGGGGCAAAAATGATGAACTGGATTACAAGCTGGCTGAGTGGGAGGCTGCAACGGGTGGTGGTAAGAGGGGAGAGCTCAACGCCAAGGCCAGTGACAAGTGGGCTACCACAGGGCTCTGTGTTGAGGCCAGTATTGTTTGGGCTCTTCATATCAGACATTGCACATGGGGTGGTGAGCAAGATAAGTCTGTTCGCTGACGATACCAAAATTGGAGCAGAAGTGAATGGAGAGACGGGATGGCAGCAGCTGCAGGGGACCTAAGAAAGATAGAGAAGTGGTCAGAGAGGTGGCAGCTGGGGTTCAATACAAAGAAGTGTAAGATTATGCACTTTGGGGTGAAGAACCCAAGGAGAGAATACTGGCTGGAAGGGGTTAAGCTAGGGATCACTGAGGAGGAGGAGAAGGACCTAGAAGTAATGATAACAGGGACCATGGACAACACTGCCCAGTGCAGGAGAGCAGCTGCAAAAGTGAACAAAATGTTGGGGTGCATAGCGAGGGGGTTTTTGTCCAGGTGAAGAGAGGTGATCCTGCCCCTCTACAGGTCACTGGTAAGGCTGCACTTATAGACTATTGTGTGCAGTTTTGGAGGCCATATCTAAAGTGTGATATCAGGCTACTGGAGGGGTGCAGAGGAGGGCAACAAAGATATGTGGAATGGAAGGGACAGACTATGACAGCAGCCTGAGAGACCTGAATATGTACACCCTGGAGGATAGAAGGGATGGGGGCATGATAGAGACATTCAAGTATCTGAGGGGAATCCATAAGGATGGGGCAGATGGAGTCTTTAAGTTAAGGAGGGAGGGTCACCAGGGGGCATGGGCTAAGAATAGAGGGGAAAGATTTAGGAAGGAAAGGAGGAGACACTATTTCACAGAGAGGGTAGTAGCAAAATGGAATGCCCTACCAGAATGGGTGGTATCATGTAAATCTGTGAACAGCTTCAAAAGGGCATGGGACAGGGAACAGGGGAGAGTGAGGGTGGGGGAGGTGGGGGTGACAGGGGATGATAAATGGAGGGGCGGGCAGCTGCAAACTAGGGGTGCTAGCTGCACATTCGAGCAGACTTAAATAGACTGGGTGGTCTGTTTCTGCTGGCACATTCGTATGTTCGGATGTTCATATGTCATTGGCCATAACGCTCATGCCATTTCACCTCACCCTACCCTGCAGACACTGACAGGTGTTGCGGTGTGCCTTGGGGTCTTTGGGCCTTATACTCACCTCATTCCATAAGGAAATACACTGAGATGGGTGCGGTATAGGAGAATGGGGTGAATGTTGGTGCCGAAGACCCCAAGGCACACCTTGATGCCTGTCACTGGCTTCAGGGTGGGGGTGCAATGGTGTGAGCATTACGGCCGACAATCCCAAGTCACACCTCGATGCCCATCGGTCTCTACAGAGCAAGGTGTTATGTTTGGAAATCCTAATGCCCTGGCTGTTTGTTGGTATTTTCACTCCAAATTTTCAAAATGGGCTTTTTGTGACCCCACCTCATGAACAGTGGCAGCATCATTTCGTTACTCAATCCTGAAAGGTGGTTTTGCACAGTGACTGCACCATTTGGCACCACAGATGTGAAAACACATTTCTGGTAGGATGTGACAAATGACAGCTGTACTGTTCGTGAGGTGGTGTGAAAAAATGGCAATGTTGAAAATCTGAAGTGAAAATATGAAAAACTGGTGAAGTAACGAATGTGTGTAGAAACTGCACAATACACGCCAGTAAAGCAGTCATTTTTTTGAATTTTTAACCAAATTTTCAACATGGGCATTTTTGAACATCTCATGAACAGTGGCATTATGATTTTGTTAATTTGTCCGGAAAGTTGATTTCCCACTGTGACCGCTCCATTCTGTGCCACAGGTGTGAAAACACATTTCAGGAAGGATGGTAAAAATGACAGCTATACTGTTCATAAGGAGGTTTTCAAAAATGGCAATGTTGAAAATCTGGAGAGAAAATATTAAAAATTGGCGAAGTTACAAGCGTGCGTAGAAACTGCGCAATAAACACTCGTAACGCAGTCATTTTTTGGAATTTTTTCACCAAATTTGCAACATGGGCTTTTTGGGACCTCCCCTCATGAACAGTGGCACTATCATTTCATTAATTGGTCCCAAAAGGTGATTCTGCACAGCAACCGTGAAATCACCTTTCAGGACTGAGAAACTAATTGACAGTGACATGTTGACATTTGACAATTGACATGTTCATGAGATAGGGTCCCAAGAACTCCATGTTGAAAATTTGGGGCCAAAATTCCTGAAAATGGCTGAGATATCAACCTAAATTGAAATCCCCTATTATAAAACTTACCATCATTTCTTCAGTTCGCAGTTTGGCTTTAAAGAGTGTAGACGTGTCCCAATTCAGAGAAGATCATAGCTCCCGACCTCCGGAGGGTAAGTATGGAGTTGTGGGGGGTTCAGGGAGTGGGTGCACAGAAGGAGGGTGGGGATGGGGAGGGGATGAGGTAGACAATGGTGGATTGTTTTCTTGTTTGCAAGGGAGGAAAAAAAAGACCACGAGGGAAGCTTTTCTTTTTTTACACAGGTTACACAGACAAAAAAATAGAAATAGGCACACTGGGGTGGGCTCCCAGTGTGCCACAATTCGGTGGGGGGATGCCGACAAGGGGATTGGGCATCCCGATGTCAGCAAGCCATATAGACAGGTTGGGGGGGAGGCGCATCTGACACCGGGAATGGCCATCCCAGTGTCAGAAAGGAAAGAGGAAACTGTTCAACCAGGAAAGACACACTAAGAGGGGGGATGCTGACACTTGGATTGGGCACCCTGGTGTCGACTTTTCGGGAGTGTGTGGAGGACGGCAGGAGCCGCCATGTTATGGTGTGCCACATAATGTTGGGGGGGACATGCCAACACATGGATTGGGCATCCCCAATGTCAGCTTTGTGGGGATTGTGTGGCGGACGGCAGGAGCCGCCATATTTAATGAAATGTTTCACCAGGAAAGGCACGTAATGGAGGCATGTAATCAGCCTATGTAATCTATGACAAGCCTGTCTCTGACTGCAGCGGCAGATTAATTTCAACTCCGTGGCTCTATCTGAAACTGCTGTCATCGGCAGCATGCTCACTGGTTGGCGGTTGAGGGACACACTTACTAAAGCATCCCCTGCATTCACCACAACACTGACACACCTCTGAAAGTGTTACTACGGCAAGATGTTGCTTGCGTGCGCAAGCCAACATAAAAAACGAGACTGAAAAGGATAAGGCAAGAGTTGCGACACCCCTACTGCCTGTCTGTATTGGTTCTATATGCAATGTGTCATAAAACTTTGCAACTGACTTTGTGTGGGTCACCGGCTTTGTGTATGGCCTGGTGGTCCATTTGCATAGCGACCCCAGTCCCATGCCTCTTTCCCTGCATGGCCACAACAGCATTAGCCACTGTGCAAGGAATGCTAGCCACCCCCAAATGGAGTTCTTTAGTTGGGCCTATCTCTAAGTGGTTTTGCAACCACTTATGAAATGGGTTGGGAAACTCCTGTGCTGTAATTGGTGGAATCTGATCACATTTCCCCTGCAATATTACCACCTGCTTGCTGGTGAGACCCCACCTGGAGTACTGTGTCTGATTTTGGAGGCTGCATCTCAGAAAGGACAAATACAGGGTGGAGGCAGTGCATAGGAGGGCTACTAAAATGGTGTAGGGGTTGCACGAGAAGCCTTATGAAGAGAGAGATTAAAGGATCTCAATATGTACACCCTGGATGTGAGGAAAGTGAGATGGGACATGATAGAGATCTACAAGTACCTCACAGGAGTGAAAAGTATGCAGGTGAGTGGAATTTTCAAATTCTGGCGAAAAACAAATGAATGTAATTTTTAAAATTCTGCTGAAATTCTGCTGAATTTCACCAGAAACGGAATGGCAGAATTCTGCTGCAGAAAATGGTTGCAGAATATTTTTCTGCAGAAAAAATGCCATTCTGCGGAATATCATTCCACATATCTCATTTTTTATTGCAGAAATGGTTGCAGAATGATTTTTCATGGAAAAATGCTGTTCCACAGAATATTTATCTGCGGATCACAGCAGGCAGAATTCCAAAGAACCAGTTAAATTCCAGCAGAAATTCCACTGGCGGAATGGTCATTCTGCACTAATTTCGCCAGCGGAATTCCACGTTCCACACAGCACTAGAGAAGTCTCCTTCAGACAAGGAGCACCAAGACCAGAAGGAATGCCCACAAGCTGCTAGTATCTTCAGAAATGCTAAAATAGGACTTCAGCCAGAGCCCTACTAGGCACTACCACGATCCCGCATGGGTCACAGCTAGTCTAGGGTAGCAGATGCTTGAAGAGCATGCTAGAGAACCAAGTGAGTTTGCAGAAGCTAGCACCATGCAGGCTTTCAATGCAGGACTAGACAGATTCCTGGGTGAGAACTGCATGCTGCATTACACAACAGGAGTAAGGGTAACACTCTGGCTGTTCAGCTTATATGTGTGTCCATATTCAAATTGGGTTTATTCACTGTCATGCAGCAAGAGGGTCAGACAAGATGGACCCTTAGTCCTGTCTGTCATCACAATACTACATTAGTATGATTTAATGACAGTATAGAGCCCACTTGTTGGAGAAGATTGTTGCCAAAGTTCTTGTCCCCCAAATTGAAACAATCATGAATAGTTCATGAATTCAGCACATGAACAGGGCATCCAGCATGCATCAGATTGTTCATGAATGCTCATGAAATGTGCACGATCATGAAATGGCACTGCCACAGGCTGCTTCTCTCCCAGAATTCAGTCTGGGTGTCTGTTACCAGTTTTAGAACTACTTTGACATTTGGTAGCCAAGCAACTTCACAGCAGGGCCGTGATGTGAACACCAAGAGCCCCCCACTCCTATTGGAGGTAAAACAAGTAAGTGTCAGACAGAAAGAATATTATATTTGTAAGATTTGCCATGGGGGGGTGTCCTCTGAATTTTCTGTTTTAACTGATGTACCATATGCCATAAAGCAGTAGCACCCCTAATGAAAAAGCCATATCAAGTTTGTAAATGAGCAGGGTTCCCCCAACTCTTTTAATGCTCTCTGCTGCTGGCAGGGTTGTACCTTGACTTTTTCCACCACCCCACTGAAAGCATCCCCTGACAGTTGCCTCAGACTGGATGCCTGTAGCTTACCCCCTAGGGTCTGGCTCCTGAGGGGGAGACTGAGAGCAACCAGGAGTGGCCCGAGACTGCTGCGGCATCATATGGCATGGGGGTAAGAGGCATCACAAAGCACTGCCACACAGGGTTTTCCTTGCATCGGTGTTTCCCATGAGGCAATGGACATGCAGTAATGTCAGGACGAGGGCATGCATGCTCTCTTGCATGCCCCACAGACGTCCGCTATTGCCTTCCCCCTCAATACATGGTCCCTGGCTGGTAGTGCATCCTCTGACTGTCACCCAGATGCTGGGATCCATGAACCCTCCCTCCAGAGATGGAGAGCTGTCCCTGGGATGCTCATCCAACCTCCTCCGAGCAGACCCTCTGACACACCAGGCTCACTCCCGAACCTAGGTCATCAGCGCCGCAAGCAACAGCGCTACCGCTGCACCGGTGTGCCGGTAAATGAGCAGGGGTTGAGCTGCTAATTTCTGTGTTTGTTTAATGCTTGG
Organism: Neoceratodus forsteri; assembly: GCA_016271365.2. Lineage (NCBI taxonomy): Eukaryota > Metazoa > Chordata > Ceratodontiformes > Ceratodontidae > Neoceratodus > Neoceratodus forsteri. The sequence goes on along the minus strand of CM028129.1, from coordinate 119,333,728 downwards.
GAGGTGTATGACACTTTCATTAGCTAGCTCCTCACTGGTTACCTATCCACTGGTTGGGGATTGCACCTTAATCAGGGCCCCTAATGTTCTGCAGCAGAATTTTCTGATTTCTGCGGCAGAGCTCCTTGACTTCTGTGGCAGCATTTTCTGATTTCTGCGGCATGATTTATTCATTTCTCTGGCAGAATGCAGTCCTGTCATTGGCTAAATATGATGTGATGTCATCGATGACATCATATGCTGAGCATACAAGAGGGGCTTCAGGATAAACGAGGTAGGAAAGAAAGCCTGACACTATGGAAAAACAGTATATTTATATGAAAATTCACCAAAAACAATGAATTCTGCAGCACTATATATATTCTGCGGCATGATGCAAATTCTGCGGCAAATACCGCAACCGCAGAACCGCAGAATTCCAGGGGCCTGGACCTTAATTAAAGGAAGCCAATTTAGGCAGAATGCCTTATATAAAAGAAGCTAGCTCTGGCAGTCACTTTTTAGTAAAGGACCCAGCTGATGGGTGGTCTACCTTGATGTTTGGTAACTAGGCAACTTCACAGTAGGGCCTTGATGTAAACACCAAGAGACACCCATTCCTATTGATGATAAAATGAGTATGTGGACAAGTCAGGCAGAAAAAAATATAATAGTTGTAAAATTTACCATCCATGGGGTGTGTGCACTCAATTCTCTGCTTTTACCAGTTTCACAACCCGTCAGACCCCTGAAAGGGTTACCTTGGTATGACTTTGGCATGCTGCCACCACTCACTGCAACATCTCTCAGGGTATCTCTAGGTTCAAATCTCACCAGAGCCACTGCTCACACAGCACAGTGCTCCTTACCGAAGGGCAAATGACCCACCCCTTCTGTTACAGCTAAGAACCCTTCCCTTATATATGGTAGCTGTGACTGCCTCTTTGGAAACAGATCACAGACTTGTTAATTTACCCCTGGTTATCTATTCCTGAAATGACTCGGTCATGTTACAGGATAATACACACCAAAGATTATAGAGAATACAGTATTTCTAAAGAGTTAAAAAAATAAAGACTTTTCAAAAAGCTAGTGATCACACAGGAAAAATCTAATGCAAAGCTGTCTAAATTCTGAGTAGAGTAGTAGGAGCTTACCCCCACTGGTGTGTTATAGATGACTCAAACCCGTGATGTTGCCCGTTCAGTATCCCAAAACATAACTGACTCACACAGGTTCTCTGCGCCACATCACCATATATGTCTCTCTGATATCACAAGTTCTACTATTGCACTGATCTCTAGAGACCACCCAATCTGAGAACTGGTTCAAACTGGTTTTATTTTCAGCTTTGTTTTGCAGACCGGAGCCATGGTTCTTTTGTTTCCCATCACACTCTGTCAGTAGTGTTCTGTCTCATTCTGCCACGGCCCTGTTTACCTTCAAAACATGTATTTTTGTTATGAAAGGGAAGCAGCCTTTTGAAGCCTAACCCCAAAACAAAAAAAGCTTTTGTAGGGCAGGAACTGGACTGCTTACACAAAGCCTGTTCTTGCTAAATGCCTCCAAGCATGGGCTACAGTGGAATGCAATTTTCAGAGTCTACCAGATCTCCCCCTTCAGCTAAAACATGTTAAAGAGACATCGATGATAATAAAAATATATTTTTTAAAACACGCACAAGAAAAAAAAATTATTATAAGTTGTCAAAGGCATTTTTCTGTTCATGAATGTTCATGATCACAAAGATCCATGAAAGTTCATGAAACTCCTCCAATAAACATTTATGGAAAAAGTCCTTCAACATTTTTAGTAATCACTCTGATCCCTCTCTCCTTCAGCTACAGCTGCAGGAACATTTTGCGAAGTTGAAACCTGGTTCAGATCCCACAGTCTCATCTTAAATTACACAAAAACATAAACAATGTTGTTCCATGGTACCCACAACAAGCACAAAGACCAACAGCTAATAATCAACAATAGTGAAGGCACTGCACTAGAACAGGTGGACCAGTTTAAATACCTGGGTGTGACCCTTGACTGCACACTCTCGTATACCGATCATATTTATAACATCGCCAAATCTGTGAATACCTGCATAAGGCTGCTTTACAAGCATAGGCACTGTCTGATGGCTGATGCCTTAAATCTTGCTATTCAGAGCTCAGTAATCTCAATAATTGATTATAGGCTTGTTGCGTATGGATCAGCCACCAGCACTGCACTTCAGCGCATAGCCTTAGCCCTTAGCAAAGCTTGTTGGCTCCTCACCTCAGCCCCCCACCTTTCCCACACATGTGATATCTACAAGCAGGCGAACTGGCTCCGGCTGATGGGCAGACTAGATACATAGATACATAGACAGTGTCGGCAGATAAGGGCCTATGGCCCACCCAGTCTGCCCATTTGACCTTGTAAGTTCACTTTATGTTTTCCTAGAAGTCTGTTGCCCCTTACCCCTGACCTCCAGAATTCCTTTATGTCTATCCCATGCATTCTCAAATCCCGTGATTGTTTCAGCCCCCACCACTTCTTCTGGCAGGGTGTTCCACTTGTCCACCACCCGTTCTGTGAAGAAATTCTTCCTCATGTTTCCTCTGAATCGTCCTCCCTGCAACTTCATCCCATGCCTCTAGTCCTGGAACATCTTTTCGCTTAAAAAGTGTTTTCTCTGCACCCTGTTCCTCCCTGTAAGATACTTGTATGTCTCTATCATATCCCTCTCTCCTCCTCTCCTCCAGGAGTACATGTTCAGTTCCTTCAACCTGTCTTCATAGGACTTGTGATGCAATCCATGCACCATCTTTGTTGCCCTCCTCTGAACCTTCTCTACCCTGTCTATGTCCTTACATAGGTATGGTCTCAGAACTGTACACTGCACTCCAGGTGGGGCCTCATTAGTGTCTTGTATAGCGGAATTATGACCTCCTTTTCCTGCTGGTGATGCCCTGCCTATCCATCCCAGCATCCTATTTGCTTTACCTGCTGCCTTGTCACACTGTTTCCCTACCTTGAGGTCATCAGAGATGATAACCCCAAGATCCCTTTCCTGCTTGGTGCATGCTATATCCTCACCCCCAACTGATATATTGTGCCAGGGTTTTTGTGCCCCATATGCATTATCTTGCACTTCCTTGCATTGAATTTCAACTGCCAAACCCCTGACCATTCTTCAAGTTTCTGCAGGTCCCTTCTCATTCTGTCTACACCCTCTGGTTTGTCTACTCTGTTACAGAGCTTTGTTTAATCAGCGCACAGTGAAATTCTGCCTTCTAGGTCCTGCGCAATGTCACCGATGAAGATGTTGAATAGGACCGGTCTCAGCATTGATCCCTGTGGTACCCCACTGGTCACTCTTCCCTCTGTGGAGTGACAGCCATTTACCACCACCCTCTGTGCCCTGCCCCCCAGCCAGTTACCTACCCACCACACTACTGTCCTGCCCACACCCATATTCCTCAGTTTGTGTAATAGTCTTCTATGTGGCACAGTGTCAAAGGCCATGTTGAAGTCCAGATAGTCCATGTCCACTGCCCTCCCCGATCCACTTTCCTAGTCACCCAGTCAAAAAATTCAATGAGGTTGGTCTGACATGACCTCCCCCTGGTGAAACCATGCTAAAGTTACCAGACCTGCATCCTTGCAAAGAAGACCTCACTGGGTCTCCTGCCCCCAGGGATTCTGTCATTATTGACCTCCTACCATGCCATTTGCCTAACCAGAAGTTCTAAAAGTCAAGCTTTCACAGTACCCCACTTCCGGACTCCACAAATACAGTGCTACTATAAAGTAAGAGCCTCAAACTGGTTCAACTCTCTCCTGCTGGAAATGACCAACACTGCTAAGCTTGGCTCCTTTAAGTGCCAATTGCATCAGCACCTAGTGGCCAGTGCCTCCTGTGACTGCTTCATTTAATTCTGCTATTGGTATGCTCCCCCCTGGCCTACCCTCACGCCACTGCACACTCTTCCCTCACCCCCCTCACTCCCTGCTAGCACTATTCCACATCTCACTGATGCTTGCCCTTAGTTACTCCCAGTCCCTCTTTATATTCCCTCCTTACACTCCAACCCCTCACATCTGAGACCCATCCCTTTTGCCCCAACCCCCTGCCCCCTACCCAGGCATATCCTCTCCCTGCCACTCCCCCCTAACCACTTTATCCCCCCTTCCACCTCCTTCCTGCCTCCAACCGGCCTCCCTCTCTCCCACTACCTATTCTACTCCACACCCTTACCTAGCTCCTCCCCTCCCTATCTCTGGTCTACCCCCTCTTCTCTCTCATCCCCTCCAGACTTTGTTCACTGTCCTACATTCCTACTCCCTTTCCTCTCATTACACCTGAAGGTACTTCTGACCCCTGTTAGCACCTGCTTCTGTTCTACCTCCCTTGCATCATCCCTAGGCATACATTGTACAATGCCTGGTGTATTGTTCCTACTGCAAAGTTTATTCATGTTTTGATCATTGACAAAGCCTGTGGCGATTCCTTAGAGGAAACATTACTGTTTGTTGTACTTTGTCTGTGCTCTGTTTTGTGTTTTTAACTTGTCCTTGTTACATGACATGGAACCTTTGCAAAAGAGCCTTTGGCTCAAAGGTATTTAATTTTGAAACTCAATAAATAAATAAATAACTAAGAAATACCATGCTTTTATAATATTGTTAAATCCATCAGGCAACCCTGTTTTAGTCCTATCCTTTGTACAAACCAGAGTCCGACCCTTTCAATCCTTAATTGTTTTATCATACAACCTAAGCAATTAACAGTGACAACTGAATTTTCTAATGAATGGTTTTTCTTACATTTTTGAATTAGTAACTTATCTTATACTTACTTTTTTCTGTTGTTTCAAATGGAATCACAGCTCACCTTTCTTTCATAAATAGAAAGGTCCAATTGCTATTTATATCAGCAGAATCTCTCCCTCTTGTGGCATAGTGAGTTTAAATGTTAATACTACTGGGTGCTCAAATAGTTAGTTGCCTTGAGAAAATATATTTTCCACTCCTAAACTGAGAAACTTCTGATTTTGTGAGGCTATATAACTTTGACAATGGGAAATAGATAGATAGATAGATAGACAGACAGACAGACAGAGATAGCTAGATAGATAGATAAATAGATAGATAGATAGATAGACAGACAGACAGATAGACAGATAGATAGATAAAACCTATCTTTTTATACAGAAGAAACATGTCATTGGAGTTAAGAAGAACCCTGTTCACAAGACACTTCTGTTTGTTCCTTGTAAGTTGCACTAAACACAAATACCATATAATAGACTAAAATATACTGTACACATTTCACGAGAGCAATACACAAGTAATGCACTATAACAATAACACACACATTAGCAGGACATTGTCCAATCATTTAATCTATTTACAGTTACGTATGAGTGGGTATTGTTCATTCACTGCATTAATAAAAGCACTATGAGAAGATAACGTACACACCGTATAAGGTATGATGCAGTCTGATAAGCACATAAGTTAGCAGTAGTAGTACTAGTAAAAATTGTATTCATTTGTTTATAAATCAGAAACTCATGTTAATTTCCAGTGAGGTCCTCGGTACAGGATAATCCATGTTTCATAAACAAATAATATTAAGGCAAGGCAAGGCAATTTTATTGATAAGGCTCCCAATCCCAGAGGCCCTGGGCACCTAAAAAAGATTATAATAAAAGCACATAAATAAATATAAAATCAATAATTCATAAAATTCTAAATGCAGCAATTCACAGGTAAAAAGCAGTGGACTGTCACGTAAAAGGGACTAGACCAGGATGAAATGAAAAATGTGGAAAGGCCAGGGCAAAGAGGTGGGCCTTCAGCCTCTGCTTGAACACCTCAATTGAGGAAGCCTCCCAGACTAAAGGTGGAATGGAGTTCCACAGGGTCAGCACAGAGAGATGCTAAATGCATGATCTCCAGAAGCCCTGAGCCAAACCCTGGGAATGTCCAGAAGGCCCCTCGAAGAGGAGTGGAGGGAGCGAGCAGAGGTCACCCGTGTCAAAAGCTCTGTCAGGTAACCAGGACCTAGTCTATATAGGGCCTTTAAGGTGAGAAGCCCCACCTAGGACCTGGGTCATATGACTGGACCGTGAAAGGCCCATCAGTAACTGGGCTGCTGCATTCTGCACCAGCTGTAGTCTGAAAACGGTTCCTCCCATGACCCTGATGTACAGAGATTGTTACAGTAGTCAAGCCTGGAGATCACAAAGGCATGCACCAGCGTCGGCAGGTCCTCGGGCAGAATGAGGGGCTTAATCCAGGCAATGTTCCACAGATGATAAAAACCACTGCTGACCACAGATGACACCTGATCTTCAAAAGTCAGTCTGTTATCAAGGATCATGCCCAGATTTTGTACTCTCAGGGAAGCCACCAATGGAACAGACCTCTAAAAGAGCCCTAGGGTTGCTACCTATCCAGTTTTTGACTGGATAATCTGGATTTTAGTGTCCTTATCTGGTCATCCGGTTTTGATTAAATCCTTGGGCCCCTCCTGTTCAATGCTTACGTCTCTGACATGAGGACAGGTATCAGGAGTGAGATGAGTCTCTTTGCGGATAACTCAAAACTGGGGGTGGTGGTGGATGGGGAGGAGGGGAAGGCAGCCCTACAGGGGAACCTGGAGGCTCTGGAAAGATGGTTTAGAAAGTGGAAGCTAAGGTTCAATGCAGGGAAAAGCAAGGTACTGCACCTGGGGGCCAGAAACCCGGGCCAAGTGTACACCTTGGGGGGGGAATGCTACAAGTCTCGATGGCTGAGAGGGACCTGGGGGTGGTGGTGGATGTCAAGATGAACAACTCGGAGACTTGTAGGAGGGCAGCAGCCAAGGCCAACAGGATGCTGGGATGCATCGCTGGGGGATCACCTCCAGAAGGAGGGAAGTGATACTCCCTCTGTATAACTGCTTGGTGAGGCCGCACCTCAGTACTGCATGCAATTTTGGAGCCACACTTAAGAGGGACATTAAACTCTTGGAGAGGGTCCAGAGGAGGGCAACCAAAATGATTTGGGGCTTGGGGACAGGACCTTGAGGAGAGGCTCAAGAGCTAAATATGTACACATTGGAAGAGAGAAGGGACCGGGGACGTGATAGAGGTCTTCAGGTACATGAAGGAGTAAATAGAGGAGGAGCAGTCAGGGTGCTTTGAAGGAAGGAGGAGGGGGCCACTAGAGGGCATGGGTGGAAGCTGGAGGGGGAAGATTCAGGGGAGAAAGGAGGAGGTGCTACTTCACTGAGATGGTGGTGGAGCCATGAAATGTGCAGCCTAGGGGGCTGGTGGAGGCGGAGACGGTGAAGAGGTTCAAGGGGGGGTGGGACAGGTACAGGGGAAGGGTTCTGGAAGCAAAATCCAATGCAGCAAGAATATCCAGAACTGGGAAGGGAGAAGCCAGAGATGGTGAGGGGGGCAGAATGGTCAGCTCCCAGGGTGGGGGCTGACCAAACGAGCAGACGCGAAAGACCGTTAGGCCTATTCTGCTGGCATTTTAGTATGTTAATAAATGCAGTCCAGTTTTTGGGCCATTTTAAGTACTCATATACTGTTAAAACTAATGTATCAAATCATTCACTATTTTGGCTGCATTGCATGTCCAGGCTACAACGTAGTTCTGATATCACAGTCATTCAGACCTGCCTTTGTTTGTAAAACCAGACTGTCTGAGAGGTGTAAAGTACGGCCATTAAGATCATTAGCAGTAAATGAACCTAATTTTTTCCACTCTGAATTTTGAGTATGGTCTTTTACTGCTATGACAGGAAACCGCTTTTACACCTCTATGTGCTCTCATGTGTTTCTTTTTGTTTGTCCTATATTCTGGTATGTTTTAGGCTTATGCTTGTTAAATTAATAACATAACTTCTATTGCCTTTATCGCCACGTTTGCTCTAATTTTTTTGTGTTACCTGAACATTCTGTGATATTAGCTCCTTTTGCCTGTAAATGTTATAAATCTGTATTCACTAGGATTGAAAGGTCTCCATAACTTGTAAGCAACCCCCCTGATCGTATTCAAACCTGATGCTTCGGTAGCTGCCTAAAATGGCTGCTACATGCTTTCAGGATGACATCAGTGGAGCGACAGTGCTCTGGAGTGTTAATATTGTCCGTATAAGGGCCTTCTTGATTAAAAATAAAAACAACATCAACAAAGCACTTCTCCTTCAAAGCCTTTACTGTGCAGGTATGACAACCTTTTCACACCTGCACAGTAAAGTCTTTGAAGGAGAAGCACTTTGTTAATGTTATTTTAATATGCAATTAATAAGGTTCCCATACAGACAAAATTTAACACTCCAGAGCACTGTCACTCCACTGATATCATCCTGTAAACATGTGGCGTCCATTTTAGGCAGCTACTGAAGCGGTAGGTTTGAATATGATTGGGGGGTTTGTTTACACATTACAGAGACCTTTCAATCCTAGCAACTATGGATTTACAACATTTCTAGGCAAAAGGGGCACAGCATTATGTAGGTAAGCATCTAACCTACAGTGCTGTGTTTTTGTTAGGCAGATTCTATAACCCTATTTATGAGTCCTTTAATAAAAGCCTGGACTGAAGAACATAATTTTGTAACCCATCAAATGCTTCCTGGAGTGAAGTTTCAATTTGTGTTACAGATTTCTCCCCTACGCACATAATAATATTGTCTGCGCACAAGTGATATCTTACAGAAGTATTAGTCAAAGTAAAACTATTCATAAAGAGATTAAAAAGAATAGGACCTATGATGGATCCCTGTGGGACCCCAGAGACAGTGGTAGTTAGATTAGATGCCAAATTATTTATAGACACTAGGTGTTGCCTGCATATGAAATACAATCTGAACTAGTTCACAACTCTGCCTGACATTCCAGTTGTTTTCTATCTGGACAGGAGGATGTCATGGTCCAAAGTATCAAATGCTTTGGATAAATCAACAAAAATCACCCCGATGACATACTCTTGTCCAGCATCTCATGTATGTGACCTGTAACTTTCAATAAAGAAGAGGTGGTACCATGCAGTGGTCTAAAAGCTGACTGGTACTTGTTTAAAATTTTCCTCTCTCCAGAAAATCGCTAATTTGTTTGGCCACAAAGTTTTCCCATTTTTTTTTGCCCTGAATTAAAAATTGATACCACCTTTGCTATTTTCCATTCTTGTGGGAATTCTACGAGACACAATGGCATGTTAAACACTTTTGTCAGTGGATATGATATAACATGTGCAGCATAGGAGGATATTTGGTATTCCATCTAGACCCACAGATTTTCTGGCATCCAGTTTTAACAAGATATCTTGAACCTCTCTAGCTAAGACAGGGTCAAAACAAAGCCATGACTCAGGGAATAATCTACTGTTATGTTATGAGTTATGCAAATTTATTTTTGTCTTGGTTCTTCATGGTCCTTTAAAGGTTCAGCAACTTCATGAACTTTGTGCTGATGAACAGTTTGAGAACTTGGTTCATGAACTGAGTTGAAAAACAGTTGGGGAACTGTGGTGGATGCTCATGAACCACTCATAAATGCTCTTCAAAATTCATGAGTTGATGAGGTTCATTTTGACTGGGTACAGAGATTATCTTTTCCGGGAAGATTTGGGGCCAGTTTGAACATTATCATGAGTGCTCAAAAGACTGGATGCTTATAAATTGGGATTTAAGCCAGGGGGTGATCTCGGTTGCGCTGCCCAGGCACTAACCATCAAAGTATTGCTTGGGGTACAAAATAAAGCACTAACAGTAATATCTGCCTATGTGCCCCAAAAAAATAAGACAGGCTTTCACAACTTAATGGACTATATTCGAAGCCTCAACCACAAATCCAAGACTATAATTATGGGTGATCTAAATGTCAGTTGGCTCTCCCCTAGTGTTGGCCCTTACAAGGATGCTGTCTCTTCGCTCCACCTCTCACAGCTGATTACCTCCCAGACAAGGGCTTACTGTAACATGGGAACATGCACCCTTCTTGACCTGATACTTTCTACTCACCCTAATCGAATCTCCAACATGACAGTGCATCTGGATTCACTAAGTGACCACTCCCCAGTTACCTGCAGCTGGTCCAATAAATTGCACAAGCCCCCCCCCCAACTATACATATATAGTAGGATGCTAAGATGTGGCCACCTGAAGCACCTAAAACATGACCTAAACAATATAAATACTGTAGATCCCCTCTGGATGCCACTGATGATGTCAACCTAGCTTTGGAATATTTAATTAAGCAATTCAATGGTGCCTGTGATACCCATGCTCCCCTAAAAACTGAAAGTCTGTGGCACTGTAAACCCATGGATTATACCTGAATTCCTTAATAAGATGAAGCACAATGATCACCTCTGGCACTATGCCAAACACATGGGCAAGCTATCAGATATTCAAGAATACAAGAAGGCCAGGAATGCATGCACATGGGAAATCCATATCAAAAAATCCAAACACCATAGGGAGATGCTCACCTGTGCCTGAGGAAACAGCAGTAACTTCTGGAATAATATAAAAATGTCACCAGGAAAAACTCAAAGGTATCACCCTCCATGCTCAACATTGATGGAACCCTAACCCTAGACCTGCTATCCATAGCAAACACTTTCAATAACGCATTCATGGACCTGTCCCGTCTTCTCCCTCTGGCCTTTGTCGAGGGTACTGACCCACCTAGTAGCCACTGTCTATTGAATACCTCCCTGCTCCCCCTCCTTTTTATTTTAAAATGGTCCCGTCATCAATGACCAGGAAATACCTTAGCAAAGTGTTAGGGAAAGTCTGACAAAGTGGTGACTCGTTGGATCGCAAGTTCATAGCTCTCATCCTAGAAGAAGTACTGCTGCCCTTACTAAGATCATTAACCTGTCAGTACGACTCTCACAATTTCTGCAAATGTGGAAATCAGCATTAGTCACCCCAGTACACAAGAGTGGAGATGGAGCCCTACATGTTAATTACAGACCCATATCTATCCTCCCCCTGTTATCCAAGGCACTTGAGTGCACTGTTGCTGATCATCTGGTTGTCTGCCTTGAAAAATACTCTATCCAATGCCCACAGCAACATGGGTTCTGAAAAGGGCACAGCACTATCATGGCCCTGTTGGAATTCACTGACTTTATACATCAGTCTCTGGATCAAAGCACTTTGGCAGGGACAGCTTTCATAGACCTAAAAAGGCCTTCGATACTGTCCACTACTCACTACTCCTTCAACAGCTGACTTCCACTGGTCTCTTCTCTGACATGACACTTTGATTCAAAAGCTATTTGGAAGACCACTCTCAACAGGTGAAAATAGTCAATGTCATATCCGACCGACAGCCTGTTTGCTCTGGTGTGCCGCAGGGCTCTATTTTGAAACCACTCCTGTTCAACATTTTTCTTAATAACCTTCCTCGTTCTTGCCACCAAAGGATCCTCCTCTATGCTGATGATGCTGTCATCTACTCTTTCAACCCCGACCCCAAGCAATTGGAACTGCCCCTACTGAGTGGCTTTGAGGAAGTGGAGGACTGGTTCAACAAACATAAACTGATCCTTAACTACAACAAAACAAAAGTTATGATGTTCAGCAGCACTCTTAACAGGCACAAATCACATACATTTACCACCAGAAACTGCTTTGGAGTTCCACTCGAACAAATCCTATACTTTAACTATCTGGGGGTAACCCTAGATAGCTGTCTATCCTACGCCCAACATATAGATAATGTCACCAGGGCTGTTGGCATCAAGATTAGACTATTCAACAGACACAAACACTGCCTCATGCCAGACGCCCTCTAACTTACTATATACAGTTCTATCATATCCATCATGGACTACAGACTAGTAATCTATGGTACAAACCCCGCATCATCCCTGCATAGGATATCCATGGCTCTAAACAAGGCATGCAGACTACTTGCGGGGGACGCACGTCTCACCCACACATGTGAACAGTATACTAAGACCAGCTGGCTTCAGTTTAGTGGGAGGATCCGATATCAAACCTGTCTACTCACCAAAACAAGCACTTCTTGGCTTCCTGCCACCCAACACAATAAATCTGCTGTTCTCAGCATATGCAATGCTCGAACAACCAGCTTCTACATGTTCGTAGATGCTGGACAACCCTGAGGCAATGCTCATTTGCCTACAGAGCACCTCTCTGGTTTAACACATTTCACAGAGATATATCAACCCTACCTAAAGTAGGCCAATTCAAATTCATGCTCCGTCAACATCTCACAACCAACAGTTCATGTGACTGCTTCACCTGAGACTCCCCATCTCCTAGAAGTCAAGCGACTGCCTACCTTTGTTCTCCCACTAGTGCCTCAATTGATCTGACAATACATCTCCTTATGACTAATGGGCAAGGCTGCTGGCCAACTCACTCCTACCCCCCCATTTACCTTCCCCACCTCCCAAGCCTTCTCCCTCCTCACCCAAGTTGACAAGGCCTATGGCTACCTCATCCAACTTTCCTGGCCCCCTTCTTCTTCCTTTTTTCTCCCTACGACACTTTGTTCCCTCCTCTTAGAACATTAATGCTGTACTACTTACAATTGTGTATATATGTATATATATTCATTTCATTTACTGTTTTGTTGAAACATTGAATTTTTGCATCCCCTGTATGTTTTGTCTCCCCCTTCCCCCAACTAATGTGAAGCCTTTGTAAATGAGCTGTTTGTGCTCAGAGGTCTTGTAATCTGAGACTGAATAAATAAATAAATAGACATAAATAAATAAATAGTTGCCCTCATTTCCAGGTCAAGCCTTATGGCACTATTTGGCAGCCAATAAATGTGCAGCACTGTTATTTCAAGCAGTTGTGTCTCCAGCATTATCCTTCCTCCAGAGGCTGTAGCTTGGGCATTCTTGAAGTGAATGTGAATTCTGACAATCGTATCTAGTTCTTTTTTTTTTTTTTATATGTAATTTCTGTTTTTTTTTTAGTTTTTTCTCCCAATCCCTACACCCATGCATCCCCAACATAGAGGCATGCACGAGCACGCCATTTAGGATGCCCCTCCCTCCCTTCCTGTCACACCATTAACCACCTGTGCTAACACCGAACCTCCATTTGGTGATGGCGGGACTACAGGTGGGCAATGCCACCCCTTACCCAGGAGAGCAGAGCCAATGCTCGATCCTGCTCTCACCCCCCCCGTCCCCCATGCTGGCATCCTGGTGACCCAAGGTTGTTCCCAAACCTGGGTCACCAATGTAGACCAAGGTGTGGCATCCAGCACCTCAGCTCTCAGTGTCACCAGGCCAGCTCACATCTAGTTCTTTCAGTTCCATGTGATAAGGGCGATTGCCGAATGGCGATTGTCCTTATCATGAGTGCACATCAATAAAATTAAATAAAAAAATTTAATTGAAAGTGGTGCAAAAACATGGTATTTTGCCTTAATGTTGGGGCCTGTGCCCACCGCATCCTCTGCAGCCCCTAAAGTAAGATTCTCAGCTCCTGGGGGGGGTGCATGTCGAGGGGGGAGGGGCATTCCATTTAAAAAATAAAACAAATCTCTGTCTCGGGACAGGCAAAACAAAAAGCTCCGGTACCCAGTCCCGAACCCTGCATTCCCCGCCACCCCAGCTCAGCGCCTGCACCATCACACCATGGTGCCAGCTCGATGGTAACCCACGGCGCCACCCCTCACAAACCCTTCCGCCCCTCACTCAGCACACTTGCGCCACCCCCCTCATGTGTATACATGCTCGATATTCCATTGCTGTGTTACAAACCCTCCCCATCTGGTCACCCTCCCTATACCCTAGCCATCAGGGCAGTCGCCGCAAATGGGTCACTGTTTTGGTAGGCGCCCACTTGCGGTGAGCCCTATACATGCTATACCATTCTTTCTGAGGGACAACATTTGTTAGTTAAAATGGTTAATCTAAGGTCCCCCAATCCCAAAGTTCTCTGCTTGCTTTCCCATGAAAAATCACATAAAACCTTGGCCGACTGCATTCATATTCAAAGGAAGTCCCCTGATGGTGCACCCAATATCATCTTTATTAGTCTGTAAAACATTTTGTGAATCAACAGCCGCTCCTGAGCGCATGGCGACACCAACTATGTGGCCATTTGAAAGGGAATCTCCTGTTTAGCCATGGAAAATTGATTTATCACGGCACTCAGACTTTGGCACTTTCAATAACCAAGTCATAAACTGTTAGTAGACATGACCACCTAACGAAATATCCAATCATTTTGAAATTCTCTGTACTGTATTATTTTTCCTAACATTCAAAATCAGCAGGACACTTGTGATGGCACCAACAGCTGCCAAGCTTTCCAACTGTGGAAAACTCACAGCACACGGGACCACAGCTTCTCAAGCCCCTGCAAACAGCAGTAAGTCTGAAAGAGCACAAATCAAGACCATGTTTAGCTAAAATTAAACTTGATATTGGGGGACTAAAAAACACAATGAACAAAATTCAAAATATTTTAACCACACTGTCACATGTACAGTAGCTGAAAACAAATTAGGGCTGTTAGAAGAAAATTTTTACTTACTGGAAGGGAAATGTGGGTATCAGAATAAACAAATACAATACTTTTTAGAAAAAAATGGATGACATTGAAACCAGAGGACGGCGGAACAATATCCACATTATGGGAATCTCAGAAGGAGCAGAAGGGAATAATATGATCAAATGTCTTCAGGAACTTTTCCTAAGGCTCTTGAACTGCCAGTGGTTGTGGCTGCTTGAAATCGAAAGACTGCACAGGTTCCTTGCCCCCAACCCCCAGAACGGAGCTAGATCAAGGCTGATTATAGAAAACTTCCTTAGATATTCCACTAAGGAGGAAATCCTGCAGATTGCTAGAAGTAAGAGACAGACTTGGAAAGGAGAGGGGGTCTACATATTTCTGAACTTTTCCTACAGACACCTGGAAAAAAAGGAAAGCCTTTAGTGAGGTCAAAAAAGTGCTTCAGGAGCACAATATTGTTTTTTTGTTTGTTTGTTTTTTTAAATCTGATCATTCGAGAAAATAGTAAAAATGCTGCTTATTGTGATGGCACTGAACAGGCTTGGTGCTTCGTAGAGCAGCAGTTACAAGGGAACTCTGTTCAAAATGCTCAGCAGTATTTAGAACAGAGTCCTAACAGCAATGCAACTCGAATCACCTCTCCTCCATGAGACAACACTCGTAATGATGTAATCCAGAACACTTAATATCTCTCAAGGCATGGCACAGCTACAAACAAAAACAAACTCTAGCCAGAGCCAATATGGCTGCAGTGCATTTGTTTGGGTGCCAGGGGAGGAGTGCTGTGGAGCCATCAATAAGATGGTGGCTGCAATGGAACTATGCATGCATGGCACTCATGCACGCGCAGTTCGCTAAATGGTAATATGCCATTCAGAAGATGGTGGCACCAGTAGAACTGCACATGCATGCTGCTCACACATGCACAGTTCCTTCGCAATGTGGAAGTGGTGGATGGCACAACAAATAGTACTACTGCCACTTCCACTGCAATTACCATCGTAGACTGCTTCCATTGTTTTGGACTGTCGGAAGGTTAAACTTATGAGTGTCCAAAACAGAAGGTGCCACGATCGGATGTTTTTCAGGCCACAGTGAATGAAACAGCTGTGGGCTACACCCACTCAGCCACAAAAAGAACAGTATCCCATTATATGGGCAAAGAAAATTGAGTGACTCAAATATGAGCGACTCAATTTGTGTGCCCGAAGGAGTAGCGAATGGGTTGGGAGAGCGAGGGCAGGGAATAGCGAGGGTGAATGATGAGGGAAGTGGAATTGAATCATAGAATCATAGAACTCTGGAGGTAGAAAAGGACACTCTGGCCCATCAAATCTGCTCCTTCCCCCTTTACTCATCACCTATGTCTCAGGACCTCCCCTTCCCCCCACTTGTCAACCCCTTATGTCTGTCCCATGCCTTCTTGAATCCCACCACCATTTCTGCTTCACCACTTCCTCCAGTAGTTTATTCCAGACCTCCACCACACTCTCCATGAAGTAGAGCCCCCTCACACTGCCCCTAAATCTTCCTCCATCTAGCTGGCCTGCTGGCACAGTGGTTGGATTTCCGTCTGTGATGCCAATGACCAGGGTTTGGGAGAGAGCCCGGGCCTCTGGAGGGCCAGCTGGGGGGAGAAGGCTTGAGCATCCCATGCCTGCTCACCTTCTCTGGGGGTGGAGGAGACAGGGAAGGTACCAAGGTCTGCAGCTTGTCTGACCCCAGATGGAGGCTCAGGGTACAGCAAGCCCTGCACTTGCCGGAAGGACTGGTCAAGACATCAGTGCATTGCGCCTTGACGTCAGGGCGCATACCAAATGGGGAGGAAAAAACAGGAAAGAGCCTTCCATCTCCAGGAAGATGGAGCACTGGAGTGTACCTTCAATGTGCTGTCACCCGCCTGACCACCTTGGCCCGATGAGACCTAAAGTGTCAGAGTGTTTGGGGCCCCACCTCGTCCGCACGCAGGGGGGTAATCTGAGGCTCCATGGGGGATCAAGGTTGGAACAGGTAGGGTGCTTGGCAGAAGGACAACTCCTAGGTACTCCTGAAGGGTCAGTGATGGAGGGATGAAGGAGTGGGAAAAATAGAAAGTAAAAAAAAAAATCTTCCTCTATCTAATCTTAGACTATGCCCTCCAGTTTTAACCCCCACCTTCCTGTAAAATAAGCTCCCCTCCCTTACCTTATTGATCCCCTTCACATACCTAAATGTCTCTATCATGTCCCCCCTCTCCCTTCTAGTCTCCAATGGGAACAGGTCCAGTTCCCTCCACCTTTCCTCATATGACTTCCCCTGCATACTGTGCAGCATCTTGGCTGCCCTTCTTGGCACCCTGTCAGTCTCATCTATGTCCTTGCGCAGGTGTTGTCTCCAGAACTGGACCACATACTCCAGGTGAGGCCTTACCATGGCTTTAAAAAAAAGAGGCACCAGTACTTCCCTCCTTCTGCTTGTTATGCCCCTTCCAATGCATGCCAACATTTTGCTTGCCTTTCCTACTGCTTAGCCACATTGATAACCTACCTTAAGGTTGCTTGATACTATGATTCCCAGATCCCTCTCCTGCTCAGTTGGCTTAATTCCACCCCCCCCCGAGAGTAAGCTACTTGTGGGTTCCTATGGCCCATGTGCATCACTCACACATTTTGGCATTGAATTCCAGCTGCCAAGTTTGCGACCACCCTTCCAGAATCTTCCGGTCCCTCTTCATGGCCTCCACCCCTCCAGACTTGTCCACCCTACTGTAGATCTTCATATTGTCTGCAAATAGGAACACCCTCCCCTCCAGCCCATCAGCTATATCACTAATATAGATATTAAAAATGTGGGGTCCCAATACCAACCCCTGGGGCACCCTATTCATCGCCCCATCTCCCTGGAATGTACCCCATTAACCACCACCCTCTGGCTTCTGTCCTTCAACCAGTTTCCCACCCATCTAGTTATTTTCTGTCTCACCCCTATGCTTTCCAGCTTATTTGCCAGTCTTTTGTGAGGGACGGCGTCAAAGGCCTTCCTGAAGTCTAGATAGGCTATGTCCACTGCCTCTCCCTGATCAACCACCTTCATCACCCAATCAAAGAGCTCTATTGCGTTAATTGGAGATGCTCTCCCAGTTGTGAAGTCATGCTGTCTAATGTCCAGTACTCCGTTGTCTGTCAGGTAGTTCACCACTCTTTCCTTTAATAGCACCTCCATTACCTTCCCCACCACCAAGGTTAGGCTGACTAGGTTATAGTTTTCTGTCTCCTCCCTTCTGCCCCCCCTTATGCTGTGGCACCACATCTGCTTTCTTCCAGTCACTTGGCACCCATCCTGTATCTAGGGACGAGTTAAACAGTCTCGCCAGAGGTGCCGCCAGCTTCTCCCTCAGTTCCTGGAGTATACCCTAGAATGCAAGTCGTCTGGGCCCATTGCCTTGTCTACCTTCAGCCTACCTAGTTCTTCTCTTACCCTGTCCTCACTGAACTTCAACTTCATTTTTTAAAAAAGTGCAAATCAAAATACCTAGGCACTTGTACAAAAGATAGCAAGACATAGCATAAAAATATCATATTACAGTATCAGCAATTTTAGACAAAGAACAACAGAAATCATTAACAATCTGTCATTAATATTCCGGGAAGGCGAGCTTAAATAAATAGGTTTTCAAGGCCGGCTTAAAGCTGTTCATGGTCAGGCACTTCATTATTGAATGAGATAGAGAATTATACAGGGTTGGGTCACAAATGCTCTAACACCTAATGTCTTAATTCGGACCCTGGGAATCTCCAGCAATCCCTTATTGGCACAGCGAAGTGGGAGGAGGGGGCGATAAGGACACAGGAGTTCTTGCAGATAGCGTGGACCCAGTCTATGTAGGACATTATAGGTCAACAGACCAACCTTGAAGGTGATTTGCCACTGAACAGGCAGCCAGTGCAGTCCAAGGACAACAGGTGTGTCATGGCAAGATCAAGGAAAGCTAGTCAACAACCTGGCTGCCACATTCTGCACCAGCTGCAAAGCGTCGAATATCAACTCCCAGAAGACCTAGGTAAATGGAGTTGCAGTAAACAAAGCGCAAGGTCACAAAGGTGTGGACCAGAGTTGGAAGGGCATCAAGTGGGATCAGGTGATTTATCCAAGCGATATTCCTCAGATGGTAAAAACTAAAAGAGGATTTGATGATGGCCAACACTTGCGATGTAAGTGTCAACCCTTCATCAAAAATAACACCCAGATTATGCACCCAATCAGAGGTCAACAGCTGGCTGCCCCGGAGTCAAAGCCTGGAAGGCTGGCCAGCCAATTGCCCCTCAACCCGATGTCTTGGGTCCACAAGCAGCACCTCGGTCTTGACTGGATTCAGCTTCAACCAATTGGCACTCATCCAGTCCTGGATCTCAGTGAGGCAGTTGTTCAATACCAAGACAGAATCATCCTGCCCGGGCACAAAGGACATGTAGAGCTGAGTATCATCCGTATAGCAGTGAACACTCAGCCCATACTGCCTCACAATGTCCCCCAATGGCAGCATGTACACCGCAAACAACATGAGTGACAACACAGAACCCCGAAGGACCCCACACAGCAGGTAGACTGGGTCAGAGGAATAAATCCCTGACATCACCCTCTGAAACCTACCGGTGAGGTACGAGTGGAACCATCTGAGGACCATACCTGACAGTCCGCAGATGGCCCTAGAGCACTCTAGAAGCAAACCTTGGTGATCGGTGTCAAATGCTGCAGAGAGATCAAGAAGAACCAAGATGGAATGGGTCCTCGGATCTCACACTGTCAGCAGATCATTGAGTACCTGGACAAGCACTGTCTCGGTACGATGCCTCTTCCTGAACTCTAACTGGAGAGGATTGTAGATCTCGTGGATGATAAGATGATCCTCCAGCTGCAGCGTGACCACCTTCTCTAAAATCTTTTCTACAAACGGAAGGTTAGAGACAGGCTTGTAATTGGCAAGACAGTCAGAGTCAAGAGTGGATTTCATAAGGAGGGGTGTCACCACTGCCTCCTTCAGGGCGTCTGGAAACACACCTGTCTCTAAAGAACATCCGACTATCTCTGCTAGGACCAGGATGATGACCTGAACATGCCCCCACAAGGAGGCGAGTTGGACCTGGATCCAAACCACAGCAGGTCGGCCGCAAACTCTGGTGATCTATACGACATCCATGATCGCCAACTGATCAAAATCTGACCAAACAAACCAAGAAGCTGCAACCTCCCACTGATCACCGCGGTCTCCATTAGAGCGAGATGCACAGATATCGACCCTGGTGCCAGCAACCATATCTGCAAAGATCTGAGCAAACTCATCACACTTTTCTTCTGACAATGTTCTCCGTGACTGGAGACAGGCTGGATTGCACAGTCTGCCCACAGTCCGAAAGAGCTGAGCAGGTCGATACTGTGCAGCAATTATTTCCCTGGACAGGAATTCTACCTTCCTATGGGAAATAGCCAATTGATACTCTTTATAATGAGACATCAATCTAAGTCTGTCCGCATCAAGACCGGATTTCCACAAGCACAGTTCCAACCTTCATCCCACTTGCCTCAACTCCTTCAAGGTCCCATCAGACCAAGGGGTCCGAAGGTGAAGAGTGAGAGGACAGACACGAACAGGAGCAATGGAATCCAGAGCAACCACCACAGCCCTATTATAAGCATGTAGCAGGTTCTCTGGGTCCGTGTTTACACTCGGCAAGCTCTATAGGTGCAGCACTGCTATCAGGCCATCCAGGGTCAAACCCCTCAAAGGGTGGTACCAGACCACCTCCACAGGGTCGGGCCTATGGGGAGAAGACACAAAATTGAACCTTATGATGTGATGGTCAGATGATCTGACTGGTTCCACCACAACTTCAGAGGTCTCCATCCCCAGCAGGAAGACCAAGTCCAATGAGTGACCATGAATATGGGTCACAGAGGTAATTACCTGTGTGAAGCCCAATTAAGTCATTAGTTGGAGAAAGTGCTGACCAAATTGCGAGAGTTCATCGTTGACCCAGGCATTGAAGTCCCCCAGCACCATCCATCTGGGGGGACTCCAACACCATACTGAAGCTGAAGTCCGTGACTTCCTGCAGAAACTGCTTCTCGACCCCTGGTGGACAGTAGACGAGATGTATTCTGTGACCCACACCTGTGCCAATGATACCCTCAAAGAACTTGGGCTCCTCAACTGATACATCAGTAAGGCCCAATTCTGTTCTAAAACAGATCGCTACACCCTGCCCCCCCACCCCGTGATCCATCCTTGGACAGTGTACCACCGAAAACCCAGTTAGAACAGCTGACTCCAGAATAGGGCCAGCATTCTCATCCAGCCAAGTTTCAGTGATACAAGCCAGGTCTGATGATCCAACAAGATCAGCAATTACTGCTGTTTTGTTTTTAATGGACCTGGCATTGCATAACACTGACAGAGTAGGACGAGCTGCTGGGGTCGGCTGAGCTAGCTGCCTACCTAATGTGGAGCCCTTGTGTATGGAACCAGACAGGGAGGACCCCGCTCTGGAATCCATTTCACCCCAGGGCAGCCCCTGGGTCCCACCACCCCAATCTGTCCACTGCACTCCACTCCCTCTCCAGGTCTGCGACTAGAGATGCAGCAAATTTCAGTGTCAGTGTCAGTGTCAGTGTCAGTGGCTCAGTAGGTAGCACACTCGCCTCTGAGGCTGGGAGATCAGAGGGCTGTGGGTTCATTTCCCACATCTGACACTTGTGTTAATATCCCAGTACTGACACTGTAGTGCAGCATGAGAGGGGTGCTGCACTTCTGAGGTGCCGTCTTTCGGATGAGACGTTAAACCGAGGTCCCATCTGCCTGGATTGGTGGTAGTTCAGGTGGATGTTAAAGATCCCATGGCACTTATCGAAAAGAGTAGGGGAATTTCCCTGGTGTCCTGGCCAAATTTTATTTTATTTATTTATTTTATTTAGTTTTTGTTAACCGGGTAAGTGCACTAGCCAGCAGGTGACTATTTTCAGGCACGACCCGGGAGGTACAGTTACAGGACAGAGTGATACAGTATAACTTACACATACAAGCAAGATACATTGGAACAGGAACATAGTGATACAGTGCAGTTTTATGCATACAAGCGAGAATCATTGGAACAAGAACAGACATGCATTCGTTGTACAAAACTAAGGGGTGAGGTGCAGATGGGTAAGTGAAGTGGAGAATGAAGGGGAGTAAGCTCCCAGGGGAAGTAATGGGCAAGGCAGGAGGAAAAATTAATACAGAAGGAGGCGGCGAATGCGGCTTTAGCGGATGAAGGTTACAACCTGCAACCAGGCTGGTGGAACCGAGTCGGCAGGAGAGGAAGGAGGTCGGGAAGAGGGGAATGTTACGGCAGGAGCATGAAAGAGGGAAAGGTGATAGGCAAGAGAAGGAAGGGTAAAGACCGTACATAAAGGTAAAGAAGGACAGAGGGGATGGAGGATGGTTAAAAATGGGAAGGGGTGGACGAGAGCAGTGTAAGGGCAGTGAAGGGGTGAATCAGTTGGGGGATGTGGGTAAGCCGGGAGGCAGGGGCATGGTCTAAGAGGAGCAGGTGAGGGTAAGCAGAGAACACTCCTGGGTGGGAGGCGAAAAAGGGCAAGAAAGGATGGAGAAACTAACACAGAAGGAGGCGGCGAATCGGCTTTAGCGGTACAAGGTTACAACTTGCGACCGGACAGGTGGAACTAAGAGAGGCGGCTGGTGATAAAGGAGAGATCGACAGAATTACGGCAGGGGCGAAGAGGGAAAGGTGATAGGTAGGAAGGGAGGGTGAGGACAGTACATAAGGGTAGAGGAAGGACAGAGGGGATGGAGGGTGGTTAGAGAGAAGGAGGAAAAGAGAGCAGTGAAAGGGCAGATGGTGAGGGGTTGATCAGAAGAGCGGTGATGCAGGCTTAGCGGAGCAAGGTTACAACCTGCAGCCGGACTGGTGGAACCGAAAGACGGCAAGGAAGAGAGGAGAGATCAGCAGAGGGGGAGGCATGCAGGGTGCAGGAAGAGGAAGGTGCGAGGTAGGAGAGAGGAGGGGTAGGGACAGTACATAAGGTGAAGGAGAACAGAGGGATGGAGGTGGCTTAAGTGGAAAGGGAAGGAGAGAGCAGTGAGAAGGAAGGATGGTGAGGGGTTATAGGCTCAGGGGCGTGGGTAAGCAAAGTGACTAGGCATTGTAGAGAAAATACACCTGAATGTTACAAGGCTGAACAGCCATACAGGATGTATAAGTACAGTGCGTAAGTGCAAGCAATTATAAACTAGCAACTATACAGATAAGACATGTGGGTGAAAGTATAACATTACAGTGGAGCACAAGAGGTGGTCTAGACAGGGACTAAGTTTTAAGTGGGATCAAACATACACATTGGTCCATCGAGGCAAGGAGATGTTCTTAGTCTGTGCTTAAAAGCTCGTGAGAGGGCACTTCTTAGGGTCCAAAGGGCAGCCCGAGTTCCACAAGTGGGGGGCAGCATAACTGACGATCCAGAACCCTTGTTTGTATGGCAAGGGGAAAGTTAGTAGAGATTTGTCTGATGATCTCAGGTCCATAAGGTAACACCGGCTGGAGCAGTTTTGATAAAGATGCTGGCTTGGACACTCTAATGATGGAGTCAGAGAGGCTGCCGAGGTAATATTGCCTGGTGGAGGAGGGGGGGGGGACAGCCAGCCTAAGTCTTTATACAGCTGACAGTGGTTTTCTTCATTCACTTAAAATACCACCAACAGCTTAATCTGGTTCAATGTCAGCTGGCATTCATCTGTATCCCCCTCCCCCGGGTCGTGCCTGAAAATAGGCAGGATTTGTCTAGTGCACTTACCCGGTCAACAAAAACTAAATAAATAAATAAAATTTACATTTTGCTGGTGAAGTGAATACAATGTGGGCACTTTGCATTGCCACTCCACTACGTGGGTAGCCAATACTAAGAAACTCCGCCATGTAGCAATTATAACTGCATTGTCATTCCACATAGCAATGGGTAAGTGACAACAATATTGGCAGCCCCTCACACAGTCACCAGAATTAATGTGCATCCCCAAAATGCTACTGTCTCGTTTCCAGAAAACTCTCCAGTGCTGATGAAGTGAAATGAGAGCACAACAAGAAATGCAAAGTCTCCTAGAATTAATGGTGCACTCTGTCATGCTCGCAGTAGTCACACACAGTCACCGGAATTAATGTGCATCCCCAAAATGCTACTGTCTTGTGTACAGAAAACTCTCCAGTGCTGATGAAGTGAAATGAGAGCACAACAAGAAATGCAGTCTCCTAGAATTAATGGTGCACTCTGTCACGCTCACAGTAGTCATACACAGTCACCAGAATTAATGTGCATCCCCAAAATGCTACTGTCTTGTGTCCAGAAAATTCCCCAGTGCTGATGAAGTGAAATGAGAGTATAACAAAAAAATGTGAAGACTCGCAGAATTAGTGGTGCACTCTGTCATGCGTGCAGTAGTCACACAGTCACCAAAATTAATGTGCATCTACTGTCTTGTGTCCAGAAAATTCCCGAGTGCTGACAAAGTGAAATGAGAGCATAACAAGAAATGCAAAGTCTTGCAGAATTAATGGTGTACTGTAAATGCACAGACAGGTTAAGATTGCGCTGCGCACTCAAGAAATGCAGATGCAAAGACACAACAACACCTAACCAGTGCTCACAAGTCACAAATCCACATCTGGAAAAGAATACCTTTTGCCGGTTGGTGGGCAGGGTAGTGCATGGCAGTAACAGTCCACTACCAGTTAAGGATACCACAAAGCAGTATAAAAAATTCATGCAGGTGCAGTGGATAGCAGGTTCACACTGCTGAAGTTACTCTGTGGCACAAAAAAGGCATCTGATTTAATGGCACGCATCGCACACACACTCACACACACTACAAGTAATGCGTAGCGAATTGAAAACCTTTAGTTTTTTTTTTTTAAATTCCAAATTTTATTGCATTTTAACATAACACAGAAGTTACATACATCGTAGACGTTGGTCATGAGCTTTAACCAGGTCGGACTCATAATCCAGTTACAGGCAAGGAATGAGTTACGATTTACAAATAGAATTAAAATAAAACTCTACCCTGATACTTTAGTACCCACAGAACCCCTCCTTCCCCTCCCAGGATGTGCCTTAAAGAGACCTAAATAGAAAAGCAATGCGCAGACATATTAAAAGGGGTTACCAAATATCATGCCCACTACTCTTGACATCTAACATAAATCAAACATTCAGAGGTGATACATTACACCATTAGTGCAGGTAAAGAGCGTACAGCTTGCCCCATCTCTTATTAAAATATTTCATACAGTTCCGGGTGCTTGCTATGATTTTCTCAGTTTGAAAGTACAAAGACATCTCTTTGACCCATTCCTTGTATGATATGGTTGATTGGTCCATCCAATGCCTGAGAACTAATCTTTTCACTGTTATCGAGATTAAAGCCATGTGGAACCTACGTTATGGGACCTGAATATTACTGAACAACCCTAAGATGCAGGTTTCAATAGTGAATAAATCGTTAAGCCCCAGGAGTGGATCCAACTTAGTTTGAATTAAAGACCATAATCGAGCCACTTTGCCACAGTGCCAGAGAACATGTACCAGATTACCTTCGGCAGTACCACATCTAGTACAGGTATTCGAGGTCAGTTTGCCTAACCTAGCCAACTTAACCGGTGTATAGTATAAATTGTTTAGAATGTGGTATTGGGTTAGCCTATGCCTGTCCTGAGTGAAGTATTTGTGAACATCACCCCAAATCTGACTCCAAATCCCAGGAAAATCTGGAAGAAAGGTGTCCCAGATTTTGGAACCTTTTAGAGGAGTTGGGTATTTAATGTCTAGTAGGTAAGAGTATATCTTAGATATGCTGTGGGGTTTAGTTGCATGCTCCTTGATCTGTTCCAAGAAGGACTTGGTTTGGGATGGGGCAACTGATATGCCAAAGGAGGAGATCATGAGATGTTGCAGTTGAAAAACCTTGAATATACATTTTTGGGGTATGTTAAGCCTCTTCATGATCTCTGTCGAGGAGAGGAGGGCCTCTTGGGGAAAAAAGGCTGTCCATCCTGCAGTCTTGCAACTGAAGGAGCCAGTCTAAGAGAATTGGGGAGCCACTGATCTTAATGTTGGGGTTTAAGGTAAAAGGTTGAGCTATATCTCTCTTCACCGAGATATTAATGAACTTCCAGTACTGAGAGAGGACCTTGATGGAGTCCCCTAAGGGACTACTTTGTAATTGCGGGGGTATAGCAGAGGGGGAGTAATAGTATGCTCTGTGTGAATGGAGTTTGTACTTGTCTATCAATATCCTTTCCAGCTGCAACCATACGGGAATATAACCTTCAGGTTTTACATCATGCCACCTCCCTAATTTGGAGAGATGACTAGCCCAATAGTATACCATAAAATTGGGAAGAAGAAACCCCCCCTTCTCCTTGGGTAGGTTAAGTTTAGAGAAGGCTCACCTGGGGTGTTTACCATGCCAAATAAATTTAGTGATGGCTGAGTGGAGCTTCTGAAAGTAGGACATGGGGAAGAAAAATATTCATTAAATTTAAAAGGTAGAAAATTTGGGGCTAAACATTCATTTTGATGATGTTTATACGGCCCCATATTGATAAAGGAAGGGCGGACCACCTCAAAAGATCTTGTTGTATTTTGGATATCAAGTTGTCTAAGTTAAGTTTCTTGCAGATTGCAGGGTCTCTGGTTAAATAAATACCTAAATATTTCAATGACGAGGAGGACCATAGCATGTCAAAGTGGGTGAAATTATCATGAAATGTGTTATCATTTAGCGGGAAAATGGTTGATTTGGATACATTTAGCTTGTAGTTGGCCACCTTTCCAAAGTTTGTAATGATTTGTAGTAC
This sequence comes from Neoceratodus forsteri, assembly GCA_016271365.2. Taxonomy (NCBI): domain Eukaryota; kingdom Metazoa; phylum Chordata; order Ceratodontiformes; family Ceratodontidae; genus Neoceratodus; species Neoceratodus forsteri. The sequence goes on along the minus strand of CM028129.1, from coordinate 119,307,364 downwards.
AGAGCTTAGGGAGTCCACCGGATTTGATAAATGTAGCAGTATGTCATCTGCATAGGCCGATAGGGTCAGAGTTTGTTGCTGTATTGAACAGCCTGTTACCTGGGGAGAGTTCTTAATAGTGAGCAGAAGGGGCTCTAGATATAGGTTGAACAGGAAAGGAGAGAGAGGGCATCCCTGTCTGGTGCCCGTGGACAATGGAAAGCGAGATGAAGAAACACCATTGCAAAAAATTCTAGCTATGGGAGACTTATAGACCATCTTGATCCACTGAATGAACATGTCTGGGAATCCCATTCATTTAAGGGTAGCCCAGAGGAAATCCCAATGGACCCTGTCAAAGGCTTTTTCCACATCTAACGAGACCAGGGCCATGGGTGCTGGGGAGTCTTGGGCAGAGTCAAAAAATGTGTGCCAGGGTAAGTAAATGGTCAGCTGGAAATCTGCCTTGTACAAACCCTACTTGTTCAGGGCTCAATAAATTAATCCAGATCTGTTTAACTCGATAAGACACGATTTTGGTTAGGATTTTCATGTCATGGTTTAGTAATGAGATTGGGCTATAACTGACTGGTTCGCTTAGGGGTTTATCCGGTTTTGGGATCAAAACAATCATTGCTTCCAGCAAAGTATGGTCCAGGAGATCATTAGTAAGCATATGCTTGAACAACCCCATAAGCAAGGGGGTGATCTCCTTACAAAAAACCTTGTAGAAGTTGGAAGGGAAACCGTCCGGACCTGGGGATTTATCAGGGCTAAATCTCGAATCGCCTTCTCCACTTCTTCCTGAGTGATGGGAGAGATCAAGAGCTCCTGCTGGCAGACCTATAAGGATGGGAGCAAGATACCCTCTAAAAATCAATTTATTTGAGTAGGAGAGGGCTGACTGGACCCCATACTGTATAGACTCCTGTAATAGGCTTCAAAGATTTGGGAAATGTCCCTGGGAGAAGTCTTAAGTGATCCGTCCGGAGAGGACAGTGCTGGGATCCATCTCGAGCCCTCTATTTGATGTAACTGGAGGGCCAGCATTCTCCCAGGTTTATCGCCCTGATCAATGTAATGAGTTTTGGCCCTAAAGATGGCATACTCTACCTTCTCCCTCACCAAATCTGAGTATTCATTCCTGAGTTTCATTAGGGACTCTAAATCTGTTTGGGTGGATGTTCGGGAAAGGGTGGCTTCTGCAAGTCTAATATGACTCAGCAGTTCTAAAGCCCTGGCCTCTCTCTGTTTTTTCCTCCTGGAGGCTAACTTGATAAATTCTCCCCTAAGAAAACATTTGAAGGAGGACCAGATCAAATCTTCTCTGCCAATTGTCCCAGTATTATTCACCATGAAAACGAGATCAACAACTTGATATGAGAAATAATGCGTTCCTCTTTCAAAAGTTGTGTGTTTAGCCTCTAAGATGAATCTCTTTGGCCCTGAACATTCGGGATGAATGAGATCCATGCGACTGAGTAGTCGGATAGGACAATTGGCTCAATTCTGGCCTGGATAATATCTGACATGAGAGTGTTGCTAACCAGAATGAAATCAATTCTGGACCACGTCTGGTGAACTGAGGAGTAAAAGGTATACATGCGGTTGGAAGGGTTTAGTAGACGCCAAGGGTCATATAGCCCTAACAAATCTATGAAGTCCCTCAAAGCAAGCTGCGGGGGTGAGAGTGGCTTTAAAGGTCTGTATGACCTGTCTAGATCCTGTGATGGAGCCGTATTCCAATACCCACCGATTATTAACGGGGAGGGCAGGAATTTACTTAACTTCTCTGCTAATTGCATGAGAAAGTCCGGGGTCCCCTCCCACTGGACCGTAGATGGAACCCAGAACCACTTTAGCGTTATTGAGAGTACCCATGACTATGACAAGTCTGCCCTCTTGGTCCGTCATGCATTCTTCTGCCAAGAACGGTACTTGTTTTTTAATCCATATAGCTACCCCTCTGCTCCCTGAAGAGCCTTCCGCTGCAAAAGATTGAAAATATCCCTGTCGTCTTAACCCCCTAATTTCAGAGGTCATTAAGTGGGTTTCTTGCACCAGCAGGATGTCAATAGTCAAGAGGGCAGAGTGCTTGAGGACTTGGCATCTTTTGGACATTTCTCTGACACCTCTGATGTTCCACGTGGCAATTTTAAGTGAAGTTACTGGCATATGGTTTCACTGTGGGCAGGGAACTGGTGAACAGAAATAAGAAAAAAACCCTGTCTTAAGGCACATCCTCCCACCCCTTTTCGGTTCTTCGAGTAAGACATATCTGACTCCCTCCCCCCCTTCTCATCCCCAACCATCCCTAAGATCGAATTTCACAATGGCAAACCCGTCCCTTCCAGCAAAAGTCAGTGCTCAAACAAACAGATAACAGTGACGAACCTCTATCAACATTAGGTCTTATATTTGGCAAGACAGGTTTTGGAGCAAAAAAAAAAAAAACCACCCCCCAAAAACCCCTCCAACTATATACACATGGTCCACTGGTGAGTGTGAAGACAATATTGGAACCATCTGAACTTATTACCAAGGACCAGACCCCATAAGGAGCCATTCGATGGAAGGCAAAGCCTAGGCTTACACAGCAAAAGAGAAGACTATGCTCTGAATCTATTGAGATCAACATGAGAAAACGAGAATAACAGAGATCACAATGCCTCCCATGGAATGCTACCTTTCCCCCCTTCTCTAGCACGTTATGCAGCTTACCTGAGCTAGCTCCATCTCGGAGCTTCCCCACACCACCCTGTTTGAGAAGGAGATATGCACCCTACTATACCCAGGAAATTAACCAGGAAGCAAAAAGAGAAAGGGACCTCTAGGTGGGTCACACCTGAAGTAGTGCAATGGCTATAAAACATATTTCAGTATTTCACCTACTTTGGAAGTGGCAGTTATCCCAAGGGATATCAAAAGAGTTAGTCTGCGGTGTTAATTCGATTGCCCCAAGGACAAGGGCCGAGTTGTGACCCATGGGACACCCTTGGACGTTAGCGGCCCTGCAAGAACAAGGAAATGGCAGGGGGACTGAGAAATTAGAGGACCAGAAGGTCTGGCCTTGACATCGGTCGGCGGGAACGCCCGCTGAACGAGAGTTCCGCCTAACTACCAATTAGGCCATGCGTATCTACCAGCTGGGGAAGAGACCAGGCCTGGAAGGCCTCGCATAGGCCCTTCTAACTGATACTGATTATCCCTGGGGGTCGAGGGCTGGAAAATAAGCTAATCAAAAAGTCCCCCATTCTAATGGATAATCTGCTGAGATCGCCTCTGAGGGATTTGAGCTCTGTAGAAATGTCTTCCAGTGTAGGCATCAGCTCCTGGAGGAATCTATCTTCAGTTAGGGGAACCCCTGAAGTGTTGGAGGAGCTGGTTTTTGTAGAGCCCCCAAAACTTTGGTGTTTGGACTTTTTGGTAGATTTCTCGGGGTTGGTGGTGGGGCATGCTTAATCGCAGCCTGCTTCATCCCCGCTTCCATTATTGTTATGGTTCCGTTTTCCAGTTTGCTTCTGGGAAGAAGCCAATCCTTGCTATCAGCAGTGTTGTAAACTCTTAGGGCCAGATATTCAAACTGCACTCTTCTAAGGCGCAAGCCCATGCGCTGCGCAAAATAGTTGTGCAGGGGTGTGTCCGGGGTGATATTCAAAGGAGTTGCGCTATTGAGCAACTCCTTTGAATATCACCTCCCAGCCACAGCCACTGTGCATGGCGCAGTGGAACTTGCGCCACCGCAAGTTGACAGAGTGGAGCATTCAACTTGCTGTGTGGCGCTACACTAGCATTGCGCCATGTGCAAAATCCTCGATATTCAAAAGGTGACATGCAAATGGGGCCATAATTCATGCAAGGCACAGGGGGCCATTTGCATCTGATTATATTTGTTGCATGCCATTAGCGTATGTAGGTGCGCCAATCCGAGGACTTGCGCCTGGCCCCTGCCAGCGCAGCAGCGTCGAGGACTGACACTCCTGCAGCCCAATCGCGGGCAAAACAGTGTAGAATCCCCCACCACCCACTGGCCCGATCGCGGGCATGGTTTAATTCCCCCAACAGCCCGATCACGGACAGCAATGTGGCGTCCCCAACCTATCCCTGGTGGTCCAGTGGACCGAAAGCCGATCACGTGAGTAAGTTAAATACCCCCTCCTCCTGAACCAAGTGTCCCTGGTGGTCCAGTGGACGAAATGCCCGATCACGGGCAGTATGTTTAATAAACCCCCACCCCGAGCGGATCCCTGGTGGTCCAGTGGACGAAAGCCAGATCGCGGGCAGTATGTTTAATAACCCCCAACGTATCCCTGGTGGCTAGTGTCCCCCACCCACCCACCCACATAGCCCCACCCTGCTCCCCGGCGGCGGCGGCACAGCATCCACCCGCCTGCCGCCCGCCGCCCGCCGACTGACTGCCGGTAGGGCTGCCGCCCGGTGGTGGAGAGCATGAGCCAATGGGCGTGCAGTCCATACCGTACAAGACAGTCCAGTTTTGTGAATGAGTTCATTCACAAAACTGGACTGTCTTTTCGGGTATGGGCTGCACGCCCATTGGCTCATGCTCTCCGCAATGGGCGTCTTACGGCAGTCGCTCGGTCGGGCGCGGGCGGCAGGCGGTGGGATGCTGCCGCCCGCCGGCTGCTGGGGGGCGGTGGTGGGGCTACGGGTGGGTGGTGGGGACACTAGCCACCAGATACGCGTTGAGGGGTTTATTAAACATACTGCCCGCGATCGGGCTTTCGGTCCACTGGCCCACCAGGGATACCTTCGGGAGGGGGGATTATTTAACTTACTGCCCGTGATCAGGCATTCGGGCCACTGGACCACCAGGGATCCGTTGGGGGGAGCCACATTGCTGCCCGCGATCGGGCTGCGGGGGGGCACAGAGACTGGGTTGGGGGCCAGCCACAGGTGGCAGCTGCTGTGTTGCGCCCTGCAATGCAGCAGCTCACCTGTGGGTGGCCCTCGACTTAAGCCTTTTTTTTTGGCTCAAAGTCGTGCAGGCGCAGGTTGGGGGTTGCGCCTGCACAACTCTGCACAGCCCGGCTGAATATCGGGCTGTGCAGTTTTTGCATGGTTCCTCCCCCTCCAGTTGAGCATGCATTCATTTGCATTGCGCTGTTGCTCAGCCTGTTTTCAGTGGCGCAACTGTCTCCTGCTGAATATCGCAGAATGGCGCAATTTCGGACTTGCGCATGCGCAACCCTATTGCACATGGCGCAACCCTTTTGAATATCCCACCCTTAAATTTTAAAGCTGATTAGCTCTGTACTTCGATAGTAGGGAAGAAAATTGATTATTTCGGGTGTAAAGAGAGCTCTGAAGAAGTGCTGCTTCTAGGCGCTCTGCATCACGTGACCTCCTGAAAACCTTTAGTTAAAACCAAATGTTTTAAACAAACTGAAATTATTCACTGCTGTACCACAACAATCAGCAAAAAAATTAAAAAAATTATTGAAAATATTACTGTGTGTACATTAACACAGTTATACAAGAAAAATTTAACCAAAACAGAAAGACTGCCTTTTTCTTCCAGTTAATCTACCTACACCACAGATACACCCCTCCCCCAAAGCACACTTCATAGTACACAGACTGACTGTTCTAAATTATTCAAAACCCACACACAAACAATAAACACTCTATGACATGAGCACAGGAGGGTTTCCAACAATCGATGTACTAATTTTGAGAAAATAAATGGCTCAAAAAGGCTTTTTTAACAGCTTTTAGAGGATTTGAATCACAGAGCTCTGAGAAGAAACTGTCTCCATCTTCCACTACACACACACTACACAGAACTGAGGCTGTGCAGGATGATCTAGAGCCCATGTGACCTGCAATCCCATGAAGCACTGCAAAATTCACCTTGGAGCTCAATAACAAGGCAAAGTGATGCGAAGTACATTGATTTCAATGTACTTCACCTTAAAATTGGTGGAGAAGTGGTTTGGGGAAAGCAGAATAACATGATGTCATTGGTTTCAATGGACTTTACGTTCCTCATCATGACATGAAGTACTTTGCTTTGCGTTGCAGAATACTTCATGAATTTCAGCCACTTCACCCACCACTATTTGTGACCCCTGGCCCTATGCCTTTTCCTCACAATCCCCAAAGTTTGATACTGCCAATATACCTTACTGGGCAAGGGGGGCAATCAAAAGGCAAGAGGCCATGGAGATCAGAAGGGGAGTAGCACCTAACCGGGAGAGCTCTTGTCCAACACATATCATTACAATTACCAGAACACTTAACAACAGTCTAAATAATAAAACACAACAAATATCCCCGGAAAAAGAAAAACATTAAAATCTATATTTCCCCACTGCCCAACAGATCCCTCCCAAAAAGAACAGAAAAATAAAATAAATTAAAATCCCTTTAAAATGAAACACTAAAACAGAATTATATAGAGTCCAGCAGAAGTTATTGAATTTGTATAATCCAGATTGAGGCTAAGCATGCTATGCTTGTAAACCAGTTTTTGGGCTAGGTGAGACTCCCACCCCCACCTGCCCACCAAGATTTGTCCAAAATGCTGTGTTCTCACCATAACAATCCAAAACAGGTTAAATAAAAGCAAATTCCAGGGCTCTCTCACCACTCAACCGAAACAATTAGTCCTATCCGATGGATTCCATAATCACTCAAACAGACTCCATCCATGGTCACTTAAAGTTCCTTATAGAAGTTTCTTCCAGAGATGAAACTGACCAGCAGACAGGGCAGGAGGCAAGAGTGTTCTGCCCCAAAGGGTCAGGTAGCCCCAGACAGAGGTCCTCTGACCCCCCCAACAGGTTGCCCCGGGCAGTCAGGACTCCTCCACCCTCCAGCCATGAATCCCACACCTGCTTCCTTGGCAGTCCACCCCCAACCAACCATCCTATCTTACTGCAGAAATCAGAGGAAGAACAGGAGGAGCTGGGCAGATCAAACAATGTTTCTGGCCATACACCAAACCAAGCCCCCACTCACCTTCTGGCTCACTGAGAGACCACGGCGAGTCACCCAGAGGTTGGGGGCCCCAGTCAGACAATGCCTCACCAGCGAAGCCTCCTGACAAGCCATCAGGTAGACGCAAGCCCTATGCTTTATGGCATACATTCCCACCTCCCCCCTTCCTGCAGATAGTCCCCACCTAGACTCCCACTCCCCAGTCAGCAAAATTGAAGGGCCAGTCAGTCACCCTCACCACAGTCCCAAAATAAACTCCTTCTTCCAGCAATGGTCCAAGATGAATAAAACTGAATGGACTCACCGACCAACCCAGCTTACTGTCGGTGAGTTCCCAAGCTGAAATGCACTTTTTTTCCTCTTCCTCCACTCGGAATATAATCCAAAATGTCCCCATAGTATTCCATATGAATGTTGCCTCAATGAACCAGCGACCAGCGACCAGCGACCTTCCACCTCTGGCTTCATCAGTTGAAATAAAGTTTTTAGAACACCAACTGATCACATACATAAACGTGGTGATCAGAACAGCAAACATACAACCCAATGGCAGACAAATGAGAGAATTAGTAGTGCTGCTAGCCAGTAGCCAGCACCAGTAATTACTCCAGCAAAAAAGCAACATACATAAATAAAATAAAAGCCCCGGTCCACTGCTTCCTCACTAATCTACTTCACTGCAAATACAGTGGAACCCTCTTATAACGGACACATTTGTTCAAGCGGGTTTTGTCCATTATAAGGGGTGTCCGCTATATCCTAAAATTTTAAATTATGAATCTCCTCCATGACTGCTCAAACACAGGAGTTAAAATAATAACATGTGCCCTCCTCTGTCAACTAGAGGTATGGGGAACTGCGATTTGTTGCTGATTGGGAACTGGGCAGTGAATAAGACTGGAAAGATTTTACTGTACAGTACCTGTGCTCATTGGGAGCAGGGGACAGAACAGTAAACATGTTTGGTAAGCTTTTGCTGTACAGAACCTGTGCTGATTGGGGGATCAGGAGGGTACAGGAGTGATCCCCAGGAGTAAGGTGTCAGGCATCAAGTGAGATGAATGATGTCTTTATAGTTCCAGACAAACCATCTGAATAATCAGGTGAAAATTAGCATGCAGTCTGCAGCATGTAACAGGGGTACAGAGGAGCTCACAGTGTCTGCTATACGGGGGTTGCACAGTATGGTATAAATAGGATTTTTAACATTACTGACATAACTTTTGGCTTTTGACAAGGCTGATCTGTCCATTATATGTGAGTGTCCACTATAAGTGTGTCCATTATAAGTGGGTTCCACTGTACTCTAACTGAACTTACTAAAAGTAGTAAGAAGTAAAATAAATGAAAACAAGGAAAGATAAAAGTTGAAACAAACAAACAAACAGAGCTGCTGCTGCGAAGGCTGACCCATTCCGGTCGCCATCTTGCAAACTGCCTGGGATCCACTCCTTTGCCATCCCCTGCCCTCTTCTTGAACTCAGGACCTTTCCCTTCCCCTTCCACCGTAAAGACCAGGCAAAAGTAATTATTCAACACCCTGCCTTCTCAAAGTCTCCCTCCACCAGTGCTCCCCCCTCACCCTCACCCTCACTATCCCTGCCTTGCCTTCCTCTTTCCCCCCACATACCTAAAAAAAAAGTGTTATTTCTCCTTTTGACTTGCTTGGCAATTCTGTCTTCTGTATCCACTTTTGTGCTCCTAAATGTTTGCCCTACCACCCTCAGCTTCTCCCTATAAATCTCCCTGTCCTCCCTCCTCTGGGTCTTCTGATATATCCTGAAAGCCGTCCTTCTTTCCCTAATTGCCCCACCCCCTCCCTGAAAAACCAGAGTGGCTTGATTTTTCTTTTGTTTCTTCCTAGCCTCTTGATGCAGAGCTCTGTTGCTTTCGGTATCCCTCCCTTAATGCATTTCTATAATTCCTCTACGCTCCCTATTAGTTCCTTACCTTCTGTTTTCTCCCTGAAAATCCCCCTCATTCTTGCAAAGTCCACTCGCTGGAAGTCCAGAACATTCATGTTGGTTCGATTTGCTTCCTTACCCATTTGTATCCTAAAACTCACTGTATTGTGGTCGCTCATACCAAGGCAGTCTCCTACCCCCACTTCTTCCATATTATCCCTATTGGTGAGGGCCACATCCAATATGCTATCCCCCCCCCCCCCAAGTGGGCTCCCTAGCTAGCTGTTTTAGTGAATAATGCTGTGGGCTGAAAGTAGGAGTGCAGCCTGCTGCTACTGCTGCTGAGCTGGCCACTAGTGTGGTGGATACAGTGCCTGGAGAGATGATGGTCCTGGGTTCGGGACTACCTGAAGGTAAATGCTTTTCTGAATTGTGCTGGCCATTAGACTTTATTTTTTTGTTTTACCTTCTGTGGTTCTCCCGTCTGTGTTGCTCCAGTTGTGGTATCTCCCTGCACATTGTAGTCCCCTTCCTGTGTATTCCCCTTTTCACCAGTGCCTGCCCCAACTAGAAATGATTATATTAACACGGGGGTGTGGGGGTATAGCTCCCTGCATTAAATGTTCAGTTACTCTTTTAATGCTTGTTTCTACTATACCTTAGTGCTATTACTAACGAATCCATTTAATTAAATATACTTACTTCTCAGAAATGCAAACAAAATTCCCCTCTTCACAAGACACTGGTTAGGCCCCATCTGGAGTACTGCGTGCAGTATTGGAGGCCACACCATCACAAGGACATTAACCAAATTGAGGCAGTCCAGAGAAGGGCAACCAAAATGGTGCAGGGACTGCATCAGAAGACATATGAAGACAGATTAACAGAGCTCAATATGTATACCCTTGAGCAAAGGAGGGAGAGAGGTGATATGATCGAGGCATTCAAACACCTTAAGGGCATTAACAAGGTGAAAGAGTCTAACATGTTTAAATATAAGAAAAATAGCAGGACAAGAGGTCCCAGCATGAGATTAGAGGGGGCCCGATTAAGGGGGAATGTGAGGAAATTCTTTTTTCACAGAAAGGGTGGTGGATGCATGGAATGGCTTACCACAAGAAGTGGTGGCTATGAATACAGTGCAGGGCTTCAAACAGGCATGGGATAGGCATAAGGAATCAACAAATGACTATGAATAGATAGGCCACTGACAGAGGAAAGGCCAATAGCACATTTATAAGGTAGAAAAAGAAATGGGCAGACTGGATGGGCCTTGCGGTCCTAATCTGCCGTCAACTTCTATGTTTCTATATCATTCCCCTATTGCACTGTATAGTGCCATCGCTGTGTTGCTGTTCAGTGTGTTGGCTGCAAAGCTGATATTGTGTTCAGCGAAATGTACTCACTGTTATGTGAGTCACGGTTCCAAATTCCCTGTTATGACATGGAACCAAACTAACTCACAGAAACCCACCAAGAAGTTTTCATCTCCACCTCCCCATGCTGTAGTGTCCCAGGCTACACCTAAATATGGCAAGCAAAATCCTCCCTCCATTTACAGGAAAAGCAGACCACTCACCAGATCATATTGATCATATTCAGCATACAGCAAACCTGTGCAACAGAATCCAAAGAAACATGGCAGAAGTACCAGTAGAGAGAGCCACTCTGCATATCCTTTAACCTCACACTCCTCCCCAGAACTTACATGTGCAGACAACTGGTCAGAAGAAATGGACACTGGAGAGACCCAGAAAGGCTACTATCCCGGTTCACTGTCAAGATTCTCCTACATCATCAATGACTGAAATTTTACATCTGGTTTTGGTTTAGATGCCCCCCCCCCAAACATTTTTTTTTTGCCGCTTGCCAGCATCGGAGTTCAGCCTGGTCATGGTCCCCGCCGTCCTCCACTCCCACATGCCACATGAGTCACTACTCCCCATTGCCCCCTTGGTTTGCCGTGGTGCCGCGGACATTGATCAGGTCAGAGAGTCGGCCTAAGAGTGAATGAAGGAGCGGCAAGGGAGTGTTATGTGGATGCTGGCAGTGGTGGTTTTTCCCTGTTTTTCCTTGGCGGTGGAAACATGCACTGACATCTCACATCCACCTCACCCCGAAGACGTCCAGATGCTGGCTGCTTGTGGTGCCCCAGGCCTCCACCAGGGGTTCCTCGAGCACCAAACGTTCACCCCACCCTTCCCCCGGAGAAGGAGAGCAGTCCTAGGACACTCCATCCTTCTCCCCCCCCGATCGGCTCTCCAATGACCTAGGTCCACTTCCGTACCCGTGTCACTGGTGTCACAAGTGGAAATTCAACCACTGCGCTGATGGGCCAGCTCCCCCCGGAACATTGTGAACAACAGTATCCCCGTAGTCAGTTTCCTTTATGTGGGCTTCAGCACCTTCACTGCCAGTTTCATAGGGATTACTTTCAGTGCTGCAGGAAGTACTCTTACGATGCACATTCCAGGACTGGTAAGTCAGCACCCTCCAGAGAGTTCTTTTCTGCCACCCTGGGAACTTAATCTCTAGGGTGTCCTGCACCAAACATTCACTGGCTCCCTCATTGGCACATTACCATATACTACTGACGACCCTGAACATTACAGTCTGTTTTATCTATGGATTATCAACCAGTACAACTCTGTTAGGCACTTTTAAATTTATTCCAAACATTGCAACTATTCCTTTTTCTGTAAGTACCTCAAAGACCAATGTGCAACCATTATCCACGGAATCCATATCCCTTCTGAACTAATTGCACATGGGGATCAGTATTCTGGTTAAGTCACTAACATTAACATGTGTATCTCAGAAAACCAGCTCCAATGGAGAACTTTGTTTTTATTCTTGTAATCACACCTGTGTTTCAATGTGCTTACTCTATTGATTTCTTCTCACAAACGTTCTGCTTTTTAATCACCTTGCTGTACTTTCCTAGTAATATTCCATGAATAATTAATCTATTTCTGTGCATATTTTATTAATTAGCTTGGGTTACAGGGCAACCAGTTATAAATTCAGCCAGTCTGGATTGATATGTCTCCAGCACCCCCCATATATTGAACAGTCTACCATTATCAACGAGAGTAGTTCTTCTTTAAGCCTGTCAGATTATGAGAGGATGCAGCTTGACCTGTACCATCTCATTCCAATTTAATTAACTCCTACCTATATTACTTGACTCTATTTATTAATATTATTTCCATCCTGCTGCATGTTCTGTAAAGCTCCAAGCAAACTATGGCAATATATAGCCACCATATTATCCTCAGATGGATTTAAGGGCACTTAATACCAAGATTGCTCAGCTGTATTGCTAAATAATGCCTTAACACTAGATCTATCCCTTGCAGGAGTGTATAAGATACCTTAGGGAGGAATCCTGACAAAAAGACAGCCTCCTCAAACCTCACACAATCCCTGCTGTCGAACCTATAGCAAAGCATGACCTGCACTAGTCTAAGATACTTCTACAGAGGTAATATCTCATTCTGCAGAGAATGTGACGCCAGTTCTACTTAGATTACTTTAAAGGCAGAAAGAATGGTATTCAGGTCTTGCATTCAACTTCTCTGATCCTTCCAGTCGAGCAAATGTTGAACACACTGATTGTGAAGATTACTTGGTTTTTCTTTTATTACCAAATTCATGAGCTCCAGACAAAACTCCTTTTCAACCCAGGGCTTAACAGCAATCCTGCTATAAGTGTTTGTCACCTAACTATTTTTAGCCAATTACCTGCCGTTACCTTTCTAAAACCAGCCAGATGGTCCTAGAACTGTTAACCACCACCCCCACCTCTGCATTGTTAACCCCTTTCCCTTACTTCATCCGTATTCCCAGAATCCTTACATAGATAACTTAGGAAAATACTACTGTTAGTGGCTCAGTGATAATCTATACCTGATAACACAAACCAAGCTATCTTGGTTAATATTCACACTTTACATGAATTGTTATTCGTTGTAGCTTTTTATTATATGACCTATTCACACTACAGGCAAAGAGTTGACTAGATAATCATCACAGAATCACTGTACGTGTCTTAACGGATAAGAGCTAGCAGCATTGTTTTACAGTCTTCTTCTCTGACAAGCTTAACATGAGGAATGTGCAGTCTTAATATTATTTGATATCAATCTGTAACAGTAAATAACAATCAGTCTATAAAAGTTATTATGAACTGGAGATCGTAAATGGAGGAAGCTGATTGGCCAAGAGGGTTTTGAAGCCGTGATGATATCGGGCTACATCATCATGGCTTCAGAAAACCTCCGCCCACCAGCCTTCTCACTCCCAGCGCAACATTCTCTACGTCCCCACAGGCAAAGCAAATCAGACCTCCACTGAGACAGTATTAAAAAAAAAAAAATGAACACATCCTCACAACTGTCCCCCCATACATGTCGCCCAAAGCACACGCTCTACAAACACACAAAAAAATCTTGTTCCTTTCATTGCGGCAAGTGCTTCCTTTGAGAAAACCAAATACTGCTCACCCTCACAGCCATGCTGCCTCATGCCAAACAGCAAAATCTACAACCCGCTCCTCAACAATACCAGGCTTGACCCTTACCTTCTCACTTTCCTCAGAAGCACGGCACGACTCATTATCTTCACCTCCTTAAACAAACAAACAATATCAACGTGCTCGAGTAAACTAAACTTCGGGGGGAGGGGAATGAATACCACAACAATTAAGCCTGTAACAAAATCCTTCTGCAACAGCACCACCTACTGGCCAAAACATGACATACACAAACTTTTTTTTAAAATGTCTACCTACACTCATATAAAAACACTATTAAAATATTTTAAAACTTTATTTTTTTACATTAAATACATAAAATATCAATTGATCCAGCTCATAATAGCAATAAGGCACTCCAGGGTGTGGTATATCATGGGATATCGTCACTTCTCTGACGGTTGTATGCTCTCGGCCTGCAGCCTTGTGCTCAACCACCCGAGGCGTGACAATATCCCATGACATACCACACCCTGTCGTGCCTTATTGCTTAAATAACAATCAGTCTATAACAGTTAATAACAGAGTCTATTTAGTTGGCAACTGCTTTCAGGTCCTTCTCTTCCCAGTTTCCTCTCTAGAACCTTACAGCAACAGAACTAAAATGGCGCCCATGAAATTTGCGTCCTAGAACATGAGTGGCCTGGGATCCCCAATAAAAAGAAAGTCCTTTCAAACCTAAAGAAAAAATGCATTGATATAGCATTTCTGCAAGAGATTTACCTGGTTAGTGCTAAAGCAAATCAGTTATGCAAAGAGTGGATCTCATTTGCCGAAAATAATTGCTTTTCCTCTATAAAAAAAAAAAAGAGGTGTCACAATTTTGATCAAAAAAGGTATACAATTTATGAAACTCCAACACATAATTGGAACTGAAGGGATATTTCAAATACTTATGGTCACCTGAGAGGGAGGCAGAGTCGGTCTATGAATGTATATGCCCCCTAACACAGAACAAGTATTATTCTTCAACAACTGAAGTATTCAGCTCAGCCTGTTACACGATTACAAACCTGTGATAGGACGAGACATCAACAAAGTTACAGATCCAGCTCTAGACAGGAATAAACAAAATCCAGACTTGTACTTAATAAAATCAAGAGCCTCTCTGCAGGGATATACTGAGGTGGGGGGTTGGGGATTGACCCCCCCCTCAAAACTGGACCAGAACAATTAAAAAGAAATGGAGCACAAATAAAGTTTGTCTTGACATGACTTCTTTGCACACCCTCTCCCTCCAAAAAAACAGCAGACTTGGTATGACTCTGCCTTTCTGCTTAAACTTCCAGGTGACCGTGAACTAATAGATACCTGGAAACTGTCCCACTTTAGTGATAGAGGCTTCTTCTTCTTTCCAGACAGACACCAAATACATAGTAGGATAGACTGTCTATGTATATGTGAAGAATTACTTGAGGGCCTAGCCAAAGCTGACATTGAATGTATAAAAATATCCAACCATGGTCAAGTTAGTGCAACTGCTTTTATGTAGAGCATAAAAAATAGTTCTTTCAGGTGGAAATTTAACTCTTCCCACTTAAAGGATGAGGCCTTTAGACTAATGTTGCGCAATAAGAGTCAAGATTTATTTGCCAATAAATGACCCAAACGACACCTCTGATATATGCCTTTGGGAAACATACAAGGCCTTTATTACAGGAAGAATTTTAAGCTGCTCTGCAAGTAAGACAAGCATTTGTCAATGCCGAATGTTGCTTGCTTGTATGTGCTGTTTAGGTATTTGGAAGTGATAGTTTCATGCCTTCCTCCCAAGACATCCACTGTGTCTTTCCGTTCAGTATTCACAGAAGAGTGGGAGGGGCAAGGGCCACAGCAGTACAGCAGTTGCCAAGGGGGTGAAGAGGTGGACAATAGTCCATTCAAGGCAAAAGAGTCCTCCAGGAGCTCACTAAATTGAAGGTGGGCAAAGCGATGGAACCAGATGGCATACACCAAAGGATATTAAGAGAACTGCGAAGGGAGATAGCAGTACCTCTGGCAGCCATGTTCACTGAGTCATTCAACATGAGTGAATTGGAGGAGGGCACATGTGGTCCCTCTACACAAGTCCGGCAGCAGGGAGGAGGCAGGGAACAATAGGCCATTCAGCCTCACCTCAGTAGTGGGGAAGATCATGGAGACATTGCTTAAAGAAAGGATAGTGGGGCATCTAGAAACCATCGGAGCCCAGGACCACAGACAACATGGATTCACAGTGGGGACATCATGTCAGACAAATCTGGTTGATTTCTTTGGGTGACAAAGAAAGTGAATCAGGGTGGGGCAGTGGACAACGCTTACCTTGATTTCAGCAAAGCCTCTGACACCATCGCACATAGGAGGCTGATAAACTAGCTGGGTACGCTGGGCATGGGGGAAAGGGTGGTAAACTGGGTTAGAAACTGGCTAAAAGACAGGAGGCAGAGAGTGGTGGTAAATGGGGTGCAGTCTAGGGAGAGGGGGTGACCAGTGGGGTGCTGCAGGATTGGTCCTGGGGCCAGTCCTGTTCAATGTCTTCATTAGTATCATTGAGAACAGCTGAAGGAATTTTTCACCAAATTTTCAACATAGTCATTTAACACCTCTGCTCATGAACAGTGTCACTGTGATTTTCTTAATCTGTCCCAAAAATTGATTGCGCACACCGACTGCCACTGTGCGCTATATGCACGGAAACACATTTTGGGCAACATATGAAAAATGACAACTGTACTGCTCATAAGGAGATGTAGTAAAATGGCAATGTTGAAAATCTGAGTGCAAATATTAAAATTTGCAAACTTACTTAGCGCATGTAGGAACTGTGCAACGCACGTCAGAAAACAGTCATTTTGGAATTTTTCACCACATTTTCAACACAGCCATTTTAAGACCTCTGCTAATGAACAGTGTCACTGTGATTTTCTTTAGTGTGTCCCATACACTGATTTGTGACACTGGCTGCGCCCATTGTGCGCCGATACGGTGGAAAACACATTTTTAAGTAGATGTGAAAAATGACAGCTGTAGTGCTCATAAGGAGGTGTGGTAAAATGGCAATGTTGAAAATCTGGAGTGAAAATATTGAAAATTCACGAACTTACGAGCATGTGTAGGAACAGCGCAACGCATGCTCGTAAAACAGTCATTTTTGGGAATTTTTTCACCAAATTTTTAACATAGCCATCTTAACACCTCTGCTCATGAACAGTGTCACTGTGATTTTCTTAATCTGTCCCAAACATTGATTTCACACACCGACTGAGCCATTGTGTGCTATATGCGTGGAAACACATTTTGGGCAAGATGTGAGAAATGACAGCTGTACTACTCATAAGGAGGTGTGGTAAAATGGCAATGTTGAAAATCTGGAGTGAACATACTGAAAATTTGCAAACTTATGAGCGTGCATAGGAACAGTGCAACGCATGTTAGAACAGTCATGGATTTTTTTCACCAAATTTCAACATAGGTTTTAGGTGTTCATTCATGAACTGTCATTTACAAATCGATCCCAAAGGTGGTTCCATGCAGTGACCGCAAAATCACCTTTCGGGGCTGATTAATGCCATGACAGTGACAGAATTCATGAGGTGGGGTCCCAAAAACCGCATGTTGAAAATTTGGGGAAAAAATTCCCCAAAATGCCCGAGATATGCAGTAAAGTTGAAGAAACCCTATTTATTCCATTATACAGCTTACCGGCATTTTCTCAGTTTGCGGTCGGCTTTGAAGAGTGCAGACGTGTTCCTGGTCCACCGAAGATCGCTGCGCCAGACTCCAGAGGTAAGTATGGGGTGAGGTGGGGGTGTGAGGAGGTGGATGCACAGAGGGTGGGCACAGGTGGGGGGAAGGGGGGTCAGGACAGTCAGCGAGGGAACTTTTTTCTTTTAGTTTTTTTTTTTTGCTTACATGACGCAGGACTGTGACGCAGGACTTGTGCCACGCTGGGGTGGGCTCCCAGCGTGGCAGCTGGAAGGCTGTTTGGGGGGGCAGTGGAGCCGATGGGGGATTGGGCACCCCGTCAGCCATCGGAACAGTTGCCATGCTGGGGTGGGCACCCAGCGTGGCACCTGATAGTCTCCTGGGGAGGGGAACAGTGGAGCCGACAGGGGATTGGGCACCCCCCATCGGACTCTGCCTTATTCAGAACAGTGATCTGGTTCCCTGACATTTCCTGTCAGATAAGTCCCACTGGAGTAACGCAATTTATACGCACCGAGCACCAGTGCCACTCATGGGGCAGCGCCAAATTTCAACCCTACACTCCAGTCCATTATGAATTATTGAGAAAGGCTTGGCTGTAGAACAATTTCACATCATCACATGCCATTCATTCACCATTCCCTGTCTCAAGATATTGATAACCTCGACCTGCTTAGACCCTAATGCAGTGGTTAGCATCTGAACACTTCCCTGCTCAGCAGGGTTCCCAGTAGGTTCTTGTTCGAGTCCCTCACTGTTTCATATCACTGTGTCTCTCGCACATTAATACACGTCGGTGTCTTCATAGAAACATAGACTTTGATGGCAGATAAGGACCGCTTGGCCCACCTAGTCTGCCCATTTACCTACCTACAGGATAAGCCGCAGATCCTAGTCAACCAACATTCTATTTCTTCCTACCCCCCACACAAGAATTGCCTTATGTCTGTCCCATGTAGTCTTGAATTCTCCCACAGTTTTAGACCCCACAACCTCCTCAGGAAGGTTGTTCCATGCATCCACTACCCTCTCTGTGAAAAAATACTTCCTCACATTGCCCCTGAACCGCCCCCCCCATCTTTAAATTGTGTCCTCTTGTTCTTGCATGTCTTTTTCTGAAAGATGCTACCCTCTTGGACTTTGTTGATTCCAATGAGGTACTTAAATGTTTCTATCATGTTCCCCCTCTCCCTCCTTTCCTCAAGGATATACATATTAAGCTCTTTTAGTCTCTCCTCGTATGGCTTCTCTTGCAGACCCTGCACCATTCAAGTTGCCCTCCTCTGGACCGCCTCTATCCTGTCTATGTGCTTGCGGAGATGGGGTCTCCAGAACTGGATACAGTACTCCAGATGGAGTCTCACCAACTGTCTGTACAGAGGAATGACAACTTCCTGTTTTCTGCTGGTGATGCCTCTCCCTATGCATCCCAGTATACCCCCAGGTCTCCCTACTGCCTAGTCACATTGCTTGCTAACCTTAAGGTCATCTGATATGATTACCCCCAGGTCCCTTTCCTTTTTTATTTTTGTTACTACCCTGCCCCCCATTGTGCAATCTTCCCCTGGGTTTTTGTTTCCCAGGTGCATTAATTCGCACTTCTTTGCATTGAATCCTAGCTGCCATACTCCCGAAACATAGAAAAATAGAATTTGACGGCAGATAAGGACAGCTTGGCCCACCCAGTCTGCCCACCATTACTCCAGCCTTGCCAAGACCCTTTGCACGCCTCCTTGTATATCAACCCTGTTGCAGACCTTTCTGTCATCTGCAAAGAGGCATACTTTTCCTTCCAGTCCTTCAGATTTCAGACTCGTCATGTCTAAATACAGCTCGCTACGGGAATTATCTCTCGAGATGGTGAACCGGTCCTTCACCGAGGGGGAGTAATATATGTTGTTCCCACCACAGCTGATATATGCAACCCACTCGAGTCCCCTCCCGGGTTGCTGCTGGACCCAGTTCATACTGTAGCTGCTAAAGGTGAACCCGGAGGCTTTACAGCTCAGCCTGAGGGTCTCTCTGGGCTTTTTCACATCTTCACCAGACTGTGTCAGTACCACCTGGGAGCGGACACCTGGAAGCACAAAATTCTGTAGTTAACAGTATGACATCAATTCATAGAGCCATCGTGTCACTGTAAATAGTTTGCTATAACAAATTAAAAAAAAAAAAAAATTGCTTTATGAAAATGATGCTCATAAAACGTATAAAAGTAAAATAGCTCTCATCCTTATCAGTAAGGGAGATAACAGTCCTACAAGAGATTCAAACACCACCACCAATCTCCCCCAGTGGGGCATCAGATTCTATTTAAAAAGGAACTGGGTCCCTTCATTTGCATATGTGGTTCTAATTTGGACGAAGACCGACATCGGCGTGCACAATACATATAAATACAGACAAACATGTGAAACATCAGGGCATTGTAAACTGATGTGGTCTGCTTTTAGTGAATCTGATTTACTCTACTTGGAAAATACAGTGTCAGGCATGTGCATGGGGGGGGCACGAGCACGCAGCATGCGTGCGTGTGTGTGTGTGGAGGGAGCGCGCATAAGCATGCGATCTTATCGCTGCTCACTGAAGCGTAGCTCTCCCTTTCGACCGTATGGCCACTGCATTTTCAACTGCTGTCACAGACAGCTGCAGTATTCATTGGAGAAATGCGTCCGTGCCTGCAAACACACTGACTGAATTGGAAGACCGGTGCCACACCTCCGAAAACTCAGATGATGGCACTGTGTTTGTTGCACAGGCGTGCAAGCAACATAAAAAAGGAAGCATCCAAACAATTAACAACAATGGAAGAGAATTTAAAGAACCAGAGAAGCAATGTAAAATTAACCCTCAGCAAAGACCTCAACCCTTTACTGTACCAGATAACAAATCTTAAATATGAATTAAACAAGGCCTGCACAGCTAAGGCTGCACACGTTACTGGGAACCAACCAGTGCTATTGGGAATCAGGGAAAAGTGGACAAGCTGCTTGCCTGGAGACTTAAAAAAAGGCAAAAACAAAGTTTAATTTCGGCCATTAGGAAATCAGCTGGAGAAATGGCACTTAACAGTGAAGACATTAACAATGTCCTAACTCACTATTACATGGTAATCTAAGGGGAGGAAGCAGAAACAAAAACTGGTAATGATTTTCTAATACAGGCAAATCTCCCCAAACTGTCAGGAGGTAACCAGGTAATGCTAGAGGGACAAATTACCATGCAGAAATTCCCCAGTGTCATAAGAAAGCTACAGCTAAAGGGGAAAGCTACAGGGCCAGTTGCATATATAACAAATTGTATATGCTTTTAAATGCAGACATAGCTCCTTATCTGCATAGAGCAATTGCAGAAGCACAAAGCTCAAGTGAACACCCACCTTCCATGCCAAGAACTTACATAACATTAATACTTAAAAAAGGAAAGGAAGCCACTGAATGGTCATGGCACTGACCCATTTCTTTATTAAATAATGATTATAAAATTATTGCCAAGATCCTTACCATTCTGCTACAGTCTATAACTATGAACCTAACTGGTAGAGAGCAGTTTGGCTTCATACAAGGTAGAGTTGGTTCAGACAATTTTAGGAGACTGCTAAATGTCTTATGGAGTGTAAATAAATCTGGGACAGCAGGGATCCTTGTGTGCCTCGATATGAGAAAGGCTTTAGATTCCCTCAGCTGGAAATATATGCTGACCACACTGTCACATTATGGCTTTGATGGCAACTTTCTCAGTCGGGTGGCCACATTATATCATAAACCTACTAGTGTTGCTTGGATAGAGCTTTTGTGGATCCGACTATCCTCTGTCGGATACTGCTGGTATCCGACCTAGGATCTGACCAATGTATCCGAGGTTGAATCCATCAGATCCATCCTCGGATAGTTGGATCTGATAGTCAGATCCAACAGATCCAGATCAGATCCACGGATACCTCAGATACTTACAGTGGATCCTAGGAGGTTGGATCCTTGGTCTGATGTCTATGCCATCTGAATTTATCCGATATCTGATCAAAATGATGGTATCCAATTGTATCTGTCCTGGTAGGGTACTATCTGAGCAACACTTACACCTACAACTGAGCTATTAACTAATGGGTTGTTATCAAAACTGTTCAGACTATTCTGTGGCATCAGACAGGGCTGCACACTTTCTGCTTATTTATTCATCCTTGCCATGGAACAGCCTATACGTACTATTCACTCTTTCCCTCAGATTCATGGCACCACAGTGGGTAACATCTGGAATAAAGTCTTCACCTATGCAGATGATTTTCTGCTTACTCTAAGCAGGCCTGCATACTCACTCATTGGTATTATTAAAAAAATAAAAATGGCTGGCGGGCCAGTGCACCGATAGTGCTACCACTTGCAACGCCAATGACCTGGGTTTGGGAACTAGCCCTGGGAGTTGGAGGGCTGGCTGGGAGGAGAACACTAGAGCATCCCAGGACCACTTGCCTTCCCGGGAGGGAGGGAGGGGGGGTGAGGCTCTGCTAGTCTGGCGCCTGGCGGAGGCCGGAAGCACAGCAATATGCTGAGCCATGGTGTGGGAAGGGGGCGTGATGGATGTCAGTGGAACACCTTGACGTTGTGTGTATATCACACCCCAGAAGAAGAAATGGAAAATAGGGCTCCAGCCCCACCTGATGACGGCCACTCCTCCACCACGCTGGGTCCCCAGAACGCACCTCCTCCATCGCCCATGTGCCCACTCCCGGAAGCGCTGAGAGGAATTCTCCTTTCCCTCTCCCAAGGGGAAGGGGCCTTCCGGTAAGGTTTGAGCTGGACCCCCTTGGGGGTAGGGGCGACAGGACTGTGACCAATGGAGTGAAGTAGTGGAGGTGAGACCTGCAGGCACCAGGAGATATGCAAGCCCAAAGGAGTGGTGGGGTTGGGCCAGGGGGGAGCAAAAAAATAAAAATAGTAAAAATTTAAATCTGGACTATACCAAAATTGGAAAAAACACAATGTTTACTCTGCACTATCCAACATGTATTGAAGATGCACTTAAGAACCTCCTACTCATGGGCACTTTTAAAAATTAGATAACCTACCTAGGCCTTTCATTCTCAAAACACACTGATGAAATATTAGAAAACAACCTGCTACCCTTGTTTGCAGATATTAAAATAGAATTTGCAAGCCAACCCGTCGGCACAGCAGTTGGATTTCTGCTTATGATGCTGGTGACCCGGGTTTGGGAGCAGACCCAAGAATCAGAGGGCTGGCTGAGGGGGAGGATGTCTGAGCATCTGAAGGTCCACTCAGCTCCTCTGGTAGGGAGTGGGGTGCACTGACTCAGGGTGGTCTGATCTCTGGCAGTGGCCTGAGGTATCACAGCCTCAATGATGGCAACACCAGGGGACAGTTTAAGGGATACCAATGGAAGCCTTGGCATTGTGGCACATCATGCTGTGGGAGGGTGTACATGGAAAAATGTCTCTCCCAGCACGACACTGACGTGAGGGCCTGATAGTGGGTCCTCACCTACCGGCAGTTGCAGTACCGCCTGGCTCCACGATGAAGACTTGATTCCTCTGGGGAAAGGGGGTTTAGGCGGCCCCCCCCACCATGTCCCCGACTGGGGAGGTAAGCCAAGGTTCCATGGGGGAGGCCCAAAGGGAAGAAGCTGCACCAGGTAAGGTAGTTGGGTGACAGTGCTGGGTTGGGGCAGGGGTAAAAATAGAAAAAAAATACAAAAAAAAAACTAGAATTTGCAAAATGAAACAATCTCAATTTATCTGTTTGGGGAAAAGTACAGGCTTTCAGAATAACTACAGCCCCTAAAATCTTTTATATTTTTCAAACAATTCTAAGCATTGCTAGCAGGAAAATTGTTCATAAACTAGACACACTAAAAAGAGATTTAATCTGAGCAGGAAATCGTCAAGTCTCTCTTTGAAGAAACTCAGAACTCCAATCACTTAGGGAGATTTGTGCTTCTCTGGTGGGAACAATTTAACATTTTTACCCAAGCAATCATCTCTACACCTACCAAATATTCATAAACATGACACTTTCTTATGGCTAGACCTCGAATAAAAGATTTTACAAGAAGCTAACTTGACAGATTTTCCATTGGTCAAACTTCCATGGAATTGTATAATGCTAATTATATTTTTAAAAAAAGCATCCAGGGTTATTGAACTCTTATTGTAACTGTGGAACGAATATGGAAAATAATCTCAAACATATTACCTTGGTCTGCGCTCTATATTCTAGGAAAAGAAAGACTTGGCTGGACACTATATTGGCAGAATTAAGTCTTTCACTGGACCAGATAATGATATTTCTGTATAATACCAGAGATAAGCTTGTCCCGAATAGATTAGAAAGAAATTATTTATTGACCAATAAACAGTAAATGAAAGATGAACATATGTTCACTAATTTTACTCTATTGTAAAATTGCATTGTGTTGGGAGTCTCTTCTCCTTTACTGTCAAATCTTTCTACCAGACTTATGGGATGTACTATTCATGAACATTTTAAAGCTCCAGAATGTAAAACAGGGTTTTAATGTTACTACTTTGTATGATGAAATTGCAAAGGCCTCTGGTTGATCAATAAACATGATGATGATGTGACTTCTCGAAACACACCTGCAACTGCACCTGATAGCTATCCCTGTTCCTTTAGTTTCTACCTGCTACCCCAATATCCTACTGATCCTCTCTTGGCCACCCTGTCTGCTATCCCGTGCTACTCTGTCACCTTGGATCCGTCCTTACTCGAAACCTAATGGATTGCTTTCTCTGCTTCTTCCTTTCTATTGCACTTTGCTCTGTATTTGTTCCTCCTTGATTCCCCCAGGGTTGCAATCACCTCATCATCCTTGCATAAGTTGCACAAAATACTGCACAAATATTGTATAATTCCTTATATGATTGTATCTTAGTGTTTTTTGGTTGGTGCTTGTACCTGCCATGTAATTACTGCTTATGACTGTATATGTAACTCTCCTCTTCCCCTTGCCCCCAGGATGCATCTGAAAACAAGCTGTTATCTTCTCAGTATTTCCTGATGAAACATTTGAAATAAATAGAATAATAGATAGGTTCTGGTGTATTACAAGGCAGTAATTCCATCGAGAGGTTTCTTGTATCCCCAGAACCTCGAGATGGAATTCTGCCTTGAAACACCAGAACCTATTTGTTATTTTTTGTAATATATGGATGCAAGGAATTTTTAATTTCTTACTTGTGCCTGCTGTACGGCGCTGCGGTCTGCAGAGTTAGTAAGACTCCCAGTGTCGCTCTCGCTCCTCGCTCACACCACCCCCACTCCTGCTCCCACTCCCAGTCCCATTCCGCATGTTTCTCTCACAAAAAAAGAAACAAAACTCGGTTCACACAGTAGTCACATCGGTAATCCCAATTATACTATTACGAGGACCGGAAGTATAGTATTATTGGGCCGGAAGTATACTATTACGAGGACCGGAAGTATACTATTACGGGACTAACTACTGTATTACAAGGAATTTTTTGTATGTATTTTGGGGGTATTATTTTCACTATCCGTATATTACAAATCAATAAGTAGCCAGCTCTGATAATACACCCTTCCAACCTTGTCCGCTGGTAATGGTGCCCAGGCGATCACAGTCAAAACAGCCCTGGGAAATAAAGGGCAGTCACTCACTGTCCTATCAGTCAATATCCCACCTAGGGACACAGCCTCTGGATTCGACTCAGTCATTGACTATATTACCAAACTTCCTAATCGCTCTGAGATTGTAACACTAGGCAATTTCAACATCAGTTGGCTCGCATCTTAGGCTGGCCCTCTTAAGGATGTTGCTGCTGCCATCAACTTTACTCAGCTGATCAAATCCCCTAGCAGGGTTAACTAAAGAACTGGGACCCACACCCTAACTGACCTAATTTTCACCAACAGGCCCAATACGGTACTCCCTGAGTCCCGCAGTGAGCACTCTCCTGTCGTGTGTCACTGGTCAGGTCAGCATCCCAAATGCCCTATGAAGTCCTCCTACCATCGTGTTCTAAGGCAAGGGCAGCTCAAGCAATTTCAAGAATATCTCCACCTCTGCAACTGGTCACCTATTGACACAGCAACAAATGTGGACCTAGCACTAGGGTATTTCATCTCTCTTTTCAATAAAGCTTGTGATATCTTTGCCCCCTTCAAAAAACAGAAATGCAAATCTCACAGCAACCCCTGGGTTGACACATCACTCCTTAGCTTCATGACCTCCCGTGACCATCTCTGGCACATTGCAAAGGCCACTAATAAACTTAGTGATTGGCAACGCTACAAAGAGGCCAGAAATGCCTTCACATGTGCAATTCGCCTAGCCAAGATTACCTACTTCCAAGACCAGTTCTCTAACTCCAGGGGTAATAGTAAAAGGTTCTGGGAGAACATAAAAAACCTTAATGGCAAGCCCAACAAGTCCCCAACCCCCAGTGCTCAATGTAAATGGTGTTACCACTCAGGATCCCAAAGAGATAGCTGACATCTTTAATACTGCTTTCACTGACCTGAGTGGAGTACTCCCTCTTAATTTCTTCACTGATCCTTTCTGTCATTATAGTGAAAGTAACTTGAATCCTACCCCTAACACTCCCTCTTTCTATTTTAAGGCAATAACTACCAAGTCAGCTAAAAAATACCTTCTACGGGTCCTTAGCAACTCCAGATTTAGCAGCGACACCCTTGATCTTAAATTGCTATGCCTTACCCTTGACTCCGTAATGACACTGCTCACCAAGAAACTCAACCTATCTCTCTGTCTTGGCCAATTGCCCTTGGTCTGGAAAGCATCTCTTGTGACGCCTGTATGAAAAAGCAGTGACAGGGCCACCCATGCTAACTACCATTCAATTTTAGTCTTGCCACCCCTTTCCAAAGCCTTGGAGTGAATAGTGGCCAACCAGCTGACTGACTACCTAGCCACCTACAACATACAATGCGCCCAAGAACACAGATTTAGAAAGGGGCATAGTACCATCACTGCCCTTCTTAAATATACAGACTTCATTCATAAGTCACTAAACTGTGGTCACCTTGTGGGGTCAATTTATATTGACCTCACAAAGGCTTTAGATACTGTTAATCACACCCTATTACTCAGGTCTCTACCCTCCCTAGGATTCTGTTATGATGTCACAATATGGTTCAAAAGCTACCTAGAAGACAGAGCCCAAAAAGTCAAAATACATGATACACTCTCAGTTAGCCACCCGGTACGCTCGGGAGTTCCCCAAGGCTCAATTTTGGGTCCCCTCTTATTCAGCCTCTTTCTAAATACCCTTCCCCAAGTTTGCCCCATGAACCTGCTCCTATATGCGGATGACACAGTGCTTTTCACCACTCAGCTGGATCCTCTACCCCTCACCAACTGTTTACAAGAAAGCTTCACTGCAGTTGAAGACTGGTTCTCCAAACAAACTAATTTTGAACTATAGAAAAACTAAAGTGATGCTCCTTGCCAGCCCTCACAATAAGCATAAAAATGCCCAGCTACACATCACAAACAACCTCAAAACACCCCCAGAACATGTTCACAACTTCAGATATCTAGGTGTAACACTCGAATGTAACCTATCCTTTACTGAGCACGCAAATATAATTTCTTGAACTGTAAGCTTAAGACTAGAGTTTCTGGACAGACACAGGCACAGTATGCCCCAGGAAGTGCTCCGCCTAGCCATTACTTGCTCAATCCTCTCAATTATTGATTTTAGATGCATAATCTATGGTGCTGCCACCACCACACTTTAAAAACTAACTGTCACCCTAAATAAGATGTACCATTTAGCCACTGGAGCCCAACTATACACCCACACTTGTGACCTCTACACTTCAGCGAACTGGCTGAACCTCCAGATCAGAAACCTGTGCATTCACAAAGAAAATTAGCCTTGGTCTTACACCACTCTCTCTTTTGCAGCTCCTCAGCAGGACAAATAACCACCACTGCACTAGAAACAGGACCAGCCCCACCTTTCAAGTCCCTTTCTGCCGCACTATGCAGGCGCATCGAATATTCATGTATGAAACCCCGTGTTGGCTAAATAGCCTCCCACAAGACCTTCTGACTGTCATCAAAATTGGCCCCTTCAAAACTAAGCTTTGGCAGCATCTTTTGGAACATAGCAGCTGTGACTGCCTGGCCTAATTTATCTTAATGTTCCTTCTTCCTTCAAACCCCTACCATTCTCACACTACTTACTAATTATCTCTGCTTCTCCTCTACATCTACCTCTCCTCCCATCTTTCCTTATTATGTTAGCACCTCTGCCTATTATTTTCCACTCCCTTTCATACCAGCCCTGGCACAGTCTTTTGCCTCCTCACTGTCTGCCCCCCTTAAATCTTTCCCTGCCATCCCCCATCCAACTATCTGTTCAGATTATCACACCCCATCCTCTCCCATGTCCCTCCCCTCCTCACCGTCCCAATTCAACCCCCCCCTTTTCCACTTTCTTCTGTTGTCCTACATCTATCCTCTCCCCTCCACATCTTTGCTCTTAATTCCATAAACTTAGGTGGTCCTCACCCCTGTCTATACACTGCCTTCCTGAGCAGCTCTCAACTCTACTCTACTCTAGACATGTCCTAACTCTGCTCCTTTACCCTACCTCCTGAATCCTCAACCTTCTGCCTCTGAGGCTTATAATAAGGTCACTCCCACTGACTTAATGTTTTACTTACCTGTAAACTTAAAACGCATGTAACTTCTACATGCATTTACTATGTACTTTATGTAAAATGTTGTATATGTAAATTTGTATTTTTGTAATAGCCCTTTGTACCATGTAAAGTGTCCCTTTGCTCCTTTTTTTGATGTGGTGCCTTTGTAACAGAGACCATGGCTCAAAGGTGTTTGTAAATCTGAGACTTCAATAAATAAATACATCAATAATAATCTTTAAAACTGAGTAAGAACAAGAATATCCCTGGGAAATGGCACCACTTTGGAATAATAATAAACTAACCAATGCACTTAAAGACATTACTGATATAGGATGCAGTACAGTAAGTTGGTAATTAAAAGAAGGATAGACATCATAGACCCTTAAGCCAAAATTTTGCAATCCTTTGAAACACTCCAGAAGAGATTTAAACTACCCAAATGTCAATCTTGTATCTACTTGCAGCGCAGAGAAAAACTAGGTAAACAATTACCACTCCTAAATCTCTCATTGCCTAACTCCCCCCATTGGGACTAGTGTGCAAAACTGAGAAATTTCATTACACGAAATATTTAGTGAAATCCGTGCATTTTGTGAAATACTTTGGAGGTGCAAAATTCTAAATTTTGCCTGAAAATTCCGAAATTTCACCCAAACATTGTGACATTTCACCCGAAAACAGCAAAATTCTGTAGCAAAATGTGAAATTTCTCAATTTTCTAGTGCAATTTCAGAATTTCCAGACAAAATTTTGAATTTCGCACCCACTAAATATTTTGCCAAATGCACTCATTTCATGAAATATTTTGCACGGTGAAATTGCCAATTTCAGGCCAAATTCACTGGCAAAATTTTATTTCACAACATTTGTAATTGGGACCAGTTGCAAAAGAATGTACTCATAAAAAAGGGGTTAATCTAACTCTAGATATACCTAACTAGTAATAATCATACTGTACTAGAAGGTACAAGAATCAACTACAGTTAAATGAGAAGCAGAATTTAAGACTTCAGTCGATGACAATCGGTGGGGAACGGTATGGCAGAATGCAACCAGAAGTACAAGACAAAATAATTCAGTTTAAAATCGTATATTGCTACTACCATCCCCCCAAAAAATCAGAAGACATGGGACTGAACCCGGGAGGGGGGCCCTCTGTTGGAGAGTCAACTATCCACATGCCAACCCAGTACATACATTTTGGGATTGTCCTAGAATCAAGAATCTTTGGAATACAGTAATAAACTTCTGCTCAGAAGTTACTAAAATACAAACACCCACATATCTGTCTCTGTTGTGTTAGGTATTATTGCTTGTATGGTGCCTAGAGCCTCCAGCACTGGGTGCCTTAAAAAATACAATTTGCCTTGCCTTGCCTATTATTCCTGGCAATCTCTGCATTAACCCCCCTCAAAAGATGTGGATACTTGCAAGCTCCCTTGGGTCTAGAAGATTATGGATGGAAAACTGGAAAACTGATACAGTGCCGACTATCTCTAAATGGTTTGATCTCATGAGCAAGACTGCTAATAATGAAAGAATCAGACATTTCTTGTTGAACAAGTAAGAATACATTTCATGACATGTGGTCACCCTTTCTGCTGCAATTAAAGCAGACCTAATTTAAAAGTCTGAGCTATGCAAGAAAAGAACCGGCTATACTTCACTTTAGTGTAATTGCTCTGTAGTCTGCAGAAGTCAGTACATAGGTTGTACTCTGTAACTTATTAAGATTACTTTCTTGCAACAATTGAACACAAGTTCTTTATTGTATGTGTACTTTATCTGTACTTGTATGTTTGCATTCGTGGAAACAACACTCACTCCTTTACTTAGTCTGCTCTTCAGCTTCCAGCTCTTCCCTTTTCCTTCACCCCCAAAAGCCATCCACAAGTCTTCTCTTTCTTTCTTCCTTCCTCCCTCTGCCCATTCCACTTATCGCAGCACTTGGTTTGTTAATTCATAGCCTTCTGGTACTTATGCATTGTCTGGTCGGGCCTGTCCTGTCCCGTTCAGCTGGGGCTAGGTGGTACCGTTCTTGCCTCTATGTTGCTGCTTTTACTTATCCCCACTGGTGTTACACCCCTTCACTTGCTGTGTGCCTGCTTGGAGGGGGCACACGCACCTCTTCTCACTTTCTAGAGGATTTGCCTATACTGTATTTCTATCTGTGCAACTCCTCCTATGCAAATATTGTATTATTGATATTTATCACTCAGTATGCTGAACTGATGTACCCATAACTGTAAAACTGTTTTGTGTTGGTTTGAAACTCCTGTCTGTATTTATCCCTTCTGCCCAGACTGCTCTCTGTAACCCTCCTCCTCCTCTGTAACCCTCCACTCCCTCAGGTCACACCTAGGAATGAGCTTTATGCTCAGTATGTTCTCTTGGCCAAAATGTGACAAGAAATAAATAAAATAAAAAAAAAACCTTGCATGAAAGATGCTACTTAAAATATGGTGTGGGATGGCATGAAGAGGTGGTGCGGCATGACATGATATGGGGGGTATGACACAGTGCAGCATGGTATGGTGTGGTGTGGTGTGGTATCATAAGATACTGCATAATATGGAATACTAAGGTAGGGTATGGTATGGTATGGTATGGTATGGTAGGGTACAGGTATGCAACAATGGATGGCAGTGTGTGTGATTGTGTTAGTAATCACATACTTCTCGAGGGTAAGCCAGCCCGGTGGTGCTGAGGATGAGGCGTGGGATGTCGCACCTTGCACCATGCTGGCAACATGGGTTCAGATGTGGACTTGGATTGGCAGGGAAGGGAGAGGATTGAGCATCTGCAGAACTGCTCTGCACTCCTGAGGAGGGAGGGTTTCAGTGCCTGAATCTTGCCTAGCCCCTAGCATCAGTTAGGAGTGAGGCAGGCCAGGGCTGACGGCATAGGGGGAGACAGCGGCAGCTGCTGATGCATCAAACACAGAAGCATATGTGGGAAATCTAGGAGGCATTGCACACTACCTCCCTGGGAGAAGAGCAGGGAAAAATGATAGAGGGATGAGCTACCACTGACCCCGGCCACCTGGTACTAGCCCTGTACCTTGTTGAATACCCAGGCCATGCTGCACTCCCATGCAAAAGTAAGTCCTGGAAGAAAAACAGGGAAGTGGGGCTGGGGTGGCTGGCATCCGGAAGGCAGCATGGGCTCCAGAAGAAGAACACTCACTGCAAAAAAACAACAAACAAACAAAAAGAAAACACCTCTCCAGGGTTTGTTAGCAATGTACGCTTGTAGCGAGTGCTTTTAAACAGCTGAGAGAGAAGAGCGATTATTGACTATAATCAGGATCCAGTGTTCTGCCATCTTCTTCACTGCTCCCATTGGTTGCTACACTTAGAGCTCCTGCCAGATTGAGAACTGCTGAAGTGACAGCCTGTGTTCCAGTTACCACTTGTAAGAACTTTTTCGCTGTACACTGATTAGGCTGCTGCTTCGGTTTGTGGAGGGGGCTCGGCAGCAAGCCAGCAGCCTATCAGTTGTTGGCGGTGCTGAGCACAATAAAAGACTCATGCCGGCCCGAGGTGTGAGCCTTCGGGCATGAGTGACTGTGCCATTTGGTAGAAATATTTTACTCAGAAATATCTGCATTCCTAAAAAGTGTTTGTGAGGTGGCTTGCTCCTGCAATTCCCCAATAAAGAAAGGTATGTTTGTTTTATAAGTAGCCTTTGGTGACTTGTTTGGGGCATTGCAGGAACTGCCCTTCTCATAAATTGTTTTAAACTGTTAGCAGTTTGCACATAAAGTTTAGTTAATATTGGAAGTGCTAAGCTTTTATATTAGCCATATTTTGTTTTGTTTTTAAGAAAATTAGTCAGGACATACTTTTTTATAAAAATTTTAAGTTAGGAAATTTACTTTTTTCATTCCTATATCAATATAAATCTGTTATGCTTGGTTTTGCTTTTATGTGGAGTCCATTGACCTATGACAACCGATGGAGTCCACATAATCAATAATTCTGATACCTTCTGGCCACAACTGAATTTGATTGATAGGAGTCCTACTTAATGCTCTGACTCACTTATTTTACTGAGTAACTGATACTCTGATAATGTTTTATTTAGGCTTTCCAGTAGATGTAATTGCATCACGGAACATATGAAAAAGTAAGTTTTATTAATATGATAATGCTAAGAAGAAGAATTTTGCTCCTTCTTCTGATTTCTGGATCTGTCCACCCACATGCTGGACCTCAATTAGGCAGCTTTCATGAGAAGCCCACTCATTTTTCTGATGCAAGAATGACTGGCAACAAGACTTCAACCATCAAAGTAGTTCATCTTAATGTACAGAGTCTTGTTGCCAAATGGACCCAATTTGAAGCCTGGGTAGTCCAATATGATTTTGATGTTATAACACTATGAGAGACTTGGCTGACAAAATTCATGACAGCAAAATAGCTTTTTAAAATTACAATGTCTTTAGGCAGGACAGGGTGGGAAAGAAAGGGGTGGAGTTGTGGTTTTTGTTAAGGCTAGGTTTAAGGCCTATGAAATAGGATTCCAGCCCAACAAATCAAGCTGTGGTGCTGTCACGGTCGATCTACTTTTGGGTTCCGACAAACATCTCACAGTTACTTCAATCTATTTTCCTCCAGGTCTTTCTAAGCGGGGTCTAGAACTGATTTCTGTGCTTGAAAAATGTTTGCCAATAAACAGGGAGTGGATTCTAATGGGTGATTTTTAATTTAAATTGGGGTATTGATCAGATTATTTGGGTGGTAGAACTATTTCAAGAAATGAGTGTTCAACAGTGGATTACACAAATAACCAGGTTTAATTACAGAACTGGAGGGGGCTCCACTCTGGAATGGGCTGTGGTCACCCACCCCATCAGGACAATAAATTCTGGGGTGCTGCCTGATGGGGTCAGTGATCACTGCCCGGTATTCTGTGAGTGGACAGCCAAACAAACACAGAGTTATTACAGTATATACAGACCAGGAATATAAACAAGCATTTGTCAATGCAGATCGTTCGCTTGCAGGTATTTGCATTGGTGTTTGGTATTTATGCAGGCCCCCCCCCCCAAGTTGTATCCATGTCCCTTTAGCATCCATATTCCAACAGAGTACCTCTCTGCAGCTCCTCTTGCATCGGATCAACATTTCACCCTTATACTTCTTAAGTGTCTGTCTTAGGAACACTAACAGCCTGGGCGTGCTCAAGGGTACAAGCCTGTGTAGAAACTGTGCAACCCACGCTTGTATCACAGTCATTCAGTGGAATTATTTCATAAATTTTCAACACAGGCATTTTGTCACCTCTGGTCATGAACACTGTTACTATGATTTTCTTACTGTGTACCGAACACTGATTTCCCACAGCAACCACGCTATTCTGCGACGGAAGTGTGAAAACACATTTCAACCATGATGGGAAAAATGACAGTTGTACTGTTCACAAGGAGGTGTGGGAAAATGCAAATGTTGCAAATCCGGAGTGAAAATATGACAAATTCGTGAAGTTACGAGTGCACATGGGAACTGTGCAACACATGCCCGTAAAACAGTCATTTTTTGGAATTTTTGCACTGAATCTTTAACATAGGCATTTTAGGATGTCTGCTCATGAACAGTGTCACTGTTATTTTCTTACTTTGTACTGAACGTGACTTACCCACAGTGGCCGCACTATTGTATGCCGGAAGTGTGAAAACACAATTCAGCCAGGATGTGAAAAATGACAGCTGTACTGGTCATAAGAAGATGTGGGAAAATGGCAATTTTGAAAATCTGGAATGGAAATATTACAAATTCACGAACTGAAGAGTGTGCATAGAAACTGCACAACACACGCTCATAAAACAGCCATTTTATGGACTTCTGCCACCAAATTTTCAGCATAGGCATTTTAAGACCTCTTCTCATGACCAATGTCACTGTGATTATCTTACTCTGTAGTGAAAACTGATTTCCAACAGCAACCGTGCTATTTTGCGCCGGAAGTGCAAAAGCAATTTCGGCCAGGATGTGAAAAATGACAGCTGTACTATTCACAAGGAGGTGTGCCTATATCCCTATGTTGAAAATCTGAAATGAAAATATTACAAATTTGCAAACGTACGAGTGTATATGGAAACTGCGCAACGCACGCTTGTGAATCAGTCATTTTGGGAATTTTTTTCACCAAATTTGCAATATAGACTTTTTGAGAGACCACCTCATGAACACCAACACTGTTGTTTCATTAATCAGTCCTGAAAGGTGATTTCATGCAGTGACTGCGAAATCACCTTTCGGGAATGAATAATGCCATGACAGTGACTGAATTCACGAGAAGGGGTGTCAAGAACCCCATGTTGAAAATTTGGTGCCAAAATTCAAAAAAATGGCTGAGATATCCACCTAAGTTGGAAAAACCCTATTTATGCCATTATACAGCTTACCAGCATTTCCTCAGTTCGTGGTTGGCTTTGAAGAGTGCAGACGTGTTCCTGGTCCACCGAAGATCATCCTGCCAGGCTCTGGAGGTAAGTATGGGGTGAGGGGAATGTAGGGAAGTGGGTGTGCAGAGGGTGGGAGCGGGTTGGCGGGGGGGACAAAGGACTCACCGAGGAACCGTTTTCTTGTTTTATCGAAATTTTTAAAAAAGACGGATGCTTTTGCTACACTTGGGTGGGCTCCCAGTGTGCCACCTAGGTGAGGGTGTGTGTGAGGAGGTGGGAGCACAGAGGGTGGGTGCAAGGGACTCATCGAGGGACCATTTTCTTGTTTCACAGGAATTGGAAAAAAAAAAAAAGGACACTGTTGGTACGCTAGGGTGGACTCCCAGTGTGCCATCTACGTGTTTGCTACGTGTTGTTGGTGGGGGGGGACTGGAGCTAGCTGGGATTGGGCACCCCTGCCGGCCATACAGTGTGTGTAGGGGGGAAGCATAAGCACATTGGGGTGGGCTCCCATCATGCCAACTGGTTGTTTTTTTTGGGGAGGCTGCAGCCGATGGGGGATTGGGCACCCCATCAGCCACACAGTGTGCTGGGGGGGGGTTGCATGAGCTGAGGGGGGTTGAGCACCCCCCTCAGCACACAAGGTGGGGCCCGGGGAGAACAGTAAGGAGGGAGGGGAGGACATTAGCAAAAGGTGGAAGCAGGAGGGATTTGATGCTGAGCTGTGCATGGCAGCAGTTCGGCTGACGTTGTATGCTAATTGAATACATGCTACCACTGCTGATTGCAGTGAACCTTTTCTTAGAAGTGAAGACCAACACAACTGAACTGCTGTCATACACAGCTCGGCATGGTTTGGACCCATAGGGTCATGCCTGCTACACTGAGCACTGCACTGGGGAGGAGGGTCACACACCTCCAAAAGTCATACTGTTGAAAGACGTTCCTTGTGCATGTGTTCAAGCAAATGTGAAAAGGTAACAACTGAAGTCATGAATGCAGCATGTGAGGAAGTGGACTGGACCTGTCTTGAAAACCTACAGGATATAAAGATTCTGTTAGAAACATTTAGTGGTTTATTCAATTTGTGAGGCAGTATAGCGCAGTAGTCTAAGGCTCTGAGCTGCAAATCTGGTGACATCCAGCAGACCAGACCTGGGTTTGAATCCCACAGCTTCCACTTGCATACTGTGTGACCCTGAGCAAGTCACTTAATCTCCTTGTGCTCCCAGGTCGCTCCTGTAAAAAAGCTTTCAGCTTAGTGTGCTATACCTGGTTAAACAACTAAAAAAAAAAAAAAATTATCAAATTGTGAATCAAATATCTCCATTCAAAAAAATGAGAATACAAGCTAATAAAAATAAATAGGTGTCAAGAGAGCCGTTAGCTATTATGAAACCAAGAGTTAGAGCCTGGAAAGCAAATCTATTATTAAACTACAAAATACTTAAGAATAAGTGTAAGGTGTCTATAAGGAAAGCTAAAGTAGACTTTCTTAAAAATAAACAACTGAATTCTCTAGGTAATTGGAAGGAAAGAATGGCAGATGCTTGATCATTTTTTTTTAGTTTTTCTGTTGACCGGGTAAGTGCACCAGACAAATCCTGCCTATTTTCAAGCAAGACCCTGGGAAGGGGAATACAGATGAATGCCAACTTTCCTTGAACCAGATTAAGCTGTTGGTGGTATTTTTAGTGAATGGGGAGAAATTTGGCCAGGGTAGCGGGGAAATTTCCCTACTCTTATTTACTCTCATCTAATTTATTTATTTATTTATTAGGTTTTGGTAGCTGGGTAAGTGCACTAGGCAACAGTCCTGCCTGTCATTCACATATCTGGACTGCCTTGTACGGTATGGGCTGCATGCCCATTGGCTCTTGCTCTGCACCAATGGGCGTGCATCCCTACCGGGCAGTCAGTGGCCGGGCAGCAGGCGGGTGGGATGCTGCCGCCAGCCAGCTGCCGCCAGCCAGCTGCCGGGGATGGGTGGGCTTCCTGGGTGGGTGGGGGACACTAGATCACCAGGAATATGGTCTTGGGGGTGTCGAACGTAATGCAGCCCGCTGATCGGACTTATCGGGTCCACTGGACCACCAGGGATGCGCTCGGGGTTCAACGTATTCAGCCCGCGATCGGGCTTAGTGGTCCACCAGACCACCAGCGATACGCTCGGGGGTTGTTTTAAACTTCATCAGTCCAGCGATTGGGCTTTGTAGTCCACTGACCACCAGGGATATTTTCGGGGACACTTTGCTGCCCGCGATTGGGCTAGGGGGGTTATGTCAGCTTTGCCCGCGATCAGGCTGGTGGGGGTGGAGGATTTTTACTCTTTTGCCCGTGATCGGGCTGCAGGGGTGTCAGTCCTGATGGCTGCTGCCTGACAGGGTGCCAGGCGCAAGTCCTCGGGATCGGCGCACCTGCATGCTAATGGCATGCAAATGGGGCCATAAACAGATGCAAATGGCCCCCCCCTGCGCTTTGCATGAATTATGGCCCCATTTGCATGTCACCTTTTGAATATCGGAAATTTGCACATGGTGCAATGGTAGCGCCACTGCAAGTTGAATGCTCCACTCTGACCACTTGCAGTGGCACAAGTTCACTGCGCCATGCACAATGGCGCTGTGGCCGGGGAGGTGATATTCAAAGGGTTGCTCAATAGTGCAACTCCTTTGAATATCGCTCTGGCCACACCCCTGTGCAACTATTTTGTGCAGCGCAAGGGCTTGCGCCACAAAATAGCGCAGTTTGAATATCCGGCCCAAAGATCACATGCCCTATTTGAGAAAAAACATTTGCTGTTTCCCTTTATTTCTGTTAAAAGCTATTGAGATAAGACATAGGAGGGGAAATATGCAAGCAGTAATACCCAATAGGGTGAGCAGTATTGGACAATACTGGACTGCCCAGGGGCATAATGAGGCCCAACGCCGCAGTCAGAGGTTCTTATAGTCCCTGGAAGGTCCAGTATTGCCCAATACTGCCCACCCTGGAGGATATTATTGCGCTTAGAAAATGGACTTTAATTTTTTTTATTATAATAATAATTTGATAAGGAAGAAAGATGGTACAATATTAATAAACATAACCAGAAATAGCAGAGTGTGTAAAATAGTCCCTTTGTTGAAGTGCTACTAGAGGGTGCTGCTGCTTATGGGACCTCCTTATTATATTGCATTTTCTTCCTTCATTTTGTTTTGACTGTTTTTCTGCCCCCAGGTTTACTGATAGGTAGCGCTAGATTTTGATTATAATAAAAAATGTTTTTAGTTAAAATCCCGACGTAAAAATGTTTTAGTTAAAAGCCCAGTGTATCTTGAGGCACTAGATCAGTATTTACAAGAGGTTATAAAATAGCTGGGTGTATGTAAATAAATAAAAATATGCATCAATCACTGGGGCACACAGATAGGTATGGAAATGGAAGAAAATAGTATTGATTCAGCCTGCTGTAGATTGGGATTCTTAATTAAGCCATGTGAGTTAAAGATATACCCTTCCTAATGGTAAGAACAAAATAGGTGTTATAATAATAACATAATGATGTAGCTTTATAATCAATTATGGGGTAAAAAACTCTGTAACGTGGAATTAACTAATTGTTTAGGCACCTTGCATGTTTTTTGTTAATTGATTAACTGGTGGAGATGGCATATAACGCAGTCACAAGGGGGTGCATTATACCTTGATAAAGCACTCGAAGGAGTGCGAAACATAGGTTTGTGGCATCCTCCTTGGGCTACAACGGTTACCTGTGCTCATGTCTGTTATGCTAATAAAGAGATATATGGGAAGACTCCAGCTGAGGAATCCTCTTCTTGACAAAGAGGGCTAAGTCCTTTGTCGTTGTCTATTTCATGGAAGTACTGGTATCGTGTGTTTTCTTTTTAACGTAAAAAATGCGTCCCAGTAATTGAGGGTTATCTATCTATCCATGGTCGAATTAAAGGTGGTAAATTAGCACCTATAAAAATGGGTACAGAAAGTGCAGCATCCTCATTGGCCAAGACGATTCAAAATTCAGGGCCTTATGGGATGATAACCACTGGGGCAGGGACACTTCTGGCAACCAGGATACAGTGCACTGTGATATCCATGTATCCCACAAAACTTTTTAACAATGTTTGTAATAGCCATCTTTGTGTAGTGAAAACCCACACACTATATACACTGGCAGCATGCAAATCATGCGCTCTTTCACTCACTTTCTCTCTCGGCTCCGAGTCTCAACTGCATTCTCCCTCTCATCATACTTGCTCTCAGGACTCCCTTGCTGCTCTGTAATAGCCATTAAATGAAATAAAATGATATTAATGTAACCCCCCCTGTTACTCGGGGTTACTAGAATCCCAGTAAGACCTAGTGGTAGGCAGGGAAGGCAGCTTGTGAAACTTCAGTTAAATGGATTTCACACTATCTCACTCAGCTCAGCTCAGCTGAGACGGAGGGATGACATCATTTAGAACAGTCGCAGCTGCATAAGCCACACTGGAATGTTGCAGTTGGAGGTTAGAGTAGAATGCTGGGGAATTTGAAGTCAGTCTGTGTGCAGTCAGAGAGAGAGACTAGTGTATGGTTGCATGGTGTCTAGGGTCAGGGAGGTCCCCTGTTTGTTTTATTTTGGGATTTGAGTTTAGAGGCAGACAGGTTTTCCCTAGAGGGCTAGGGGTGATAGACAGGCTGTGGTCCTGAACGGCCGTAGGGGCCCCAGTGCTGATCTATTAGGGCTATGCTCTGGACAGTTCTACCAGAGCCACTAGGTACCCATAGTTAGCGGGTAGAGTAGAGGCTGATATGTCAGCCAAAGGCCTCTAGGCCCTTAGTGTTGCCTGCCTGTGCTAGCACATGGTAGGGGAGAAGGTAGCGCTACCTTCCCATAGTCAACACATGGGGTGAGATGGCAAAGCCGGGTGATTAATGACTGCGGACAGTCATTTTTCTGGCCCAGGCTGAGTGTAACCCCCCTGTTACCCAGGGTTGCTAGAATTCCAGTAAGACCTAGTGGTAGGCAGGGAAGGCAGCTTGTGAAACTCCAGTTAAATGGATTTCACACTGTCTCACTCTGTTCTCAGTCTCAGCTGCGACTGAGGGATGACATCATTTAGAACTGTTGCAGCTGCATAAGCCACACTGGAATGTTGCAGTTGGAGGTTAGAGTCGAACATTGGGGAATTTGAAGCCAGTCTGTGTGCAGTCAGAGAGAGAGAGAGAGAGAGAGCTGTAGTGCAGCAGAGTGTGTGCAGGCTCTCAGAGCTTTAAGCTTTGTTTCAGAGCTACTTTTGTTCAAGGTGTGTATTTCCACCTGAAGAGGAACACAGGAACTGGTAATTGAAGTGGTGGAGACTGCTCTCAATGGTTCAGAGACCCATCCCTGCGGGGATGTGGGGAAGATGTCAGCCTGTTTTCCAGGGGCAACCCCCCTCCCCCCCATGGTTCAGCTAAGGGAAAGAAGCTGCCTGTTTTGAGTTGTCTGAGGCACCAGAAGCTCTGAAACAAAGATTCCTTGTGGAGGAAATGCTTGTGGGGCACCTGCAACATAAGGGTGAGTTCGCGCTGAAAAAAGGCCAAGTGTTTTCACCTGAACAGAAGGAAACTAAAGGGACTGTTACTGTGGGATCAGGAAAAGACAGCCAAGTACAGCTGGAAGATGTGGGGATTGGACTGCTTAACTCAGTGAGGGGTCTAGAGTAATGGACAATGCTACTAATAAGTATGTTCAAGTCCAGCACAAATGGAAAGAAAGAATGTGGGGGATTGGATTGCTTAACCTGTGGGATGTCTAGAGTAATGGACAATGCCATTTAATTTAAGTATGTTTAAGTCCAGCACAAATGGGAAGCAAGACAAGTAGATGGAATGTGAAATACATTTAGCAAGAATCTACACAGCAAAGTGTTAAAGGATGAGGTGTTTCTGTCCAGAGAAATGGCCGGGTATGAATTGTAGGAGCGAGAGGTGGGAGACCCCCCATTAGTAGTAACCAAATTCACCTCTATGGATTTGCTCGGAGACACCTTTTGCTTTCTCTCAGGTACTTGGCCAGTGCCTGAGGAAAGTACCCAGACGTGGGATTGATAGGAAGTTTCCCCTTATGGAGCCAGAAGTGCTCTTAGGTGGTTTAGGGAGCCACCAGAAAATGTTTCCATGAAGTATGGAAGGTGTCCAAGTGGCTGGCAAGGGAGCCGAGCCAGGGAAAACCCAGAGCAGTGTACAAGTTTGGGCTGTGTAACCCAAAGCAGCGTACAAGTCCAGGTTGTGTGCCCAGTGTGTTGTAGAGCCTGAGGGCTAAAGTGATGAGGATGTGTTCTGGTCTCCTTTAATCTGCATTACCAGGAGTGTAGCCCCGTGGGGGTCCATCTATGCTTTGTTTATTTATTTATTTATTTATTGAAGAGATTTACCAGATAAGCATTCTGAGCGGGGACTACTCGTTTCCAGATGCGACCTGGGGTTACATAAGTCAAAAATAGATACAGTTTAAACACAGTACATCAGTGTTACATAGGTCAAAAATAGCTACAGTAATCACAGTACATCAATGCGAATAGACAGCAGGTTCAATAGGCATTATACTTGAAAGGTATATGTGACAGCAAAATCTGTGGGTGGCAATTACATACATCTGAGAAGTGGGTAATTCTCTTTGAATGTGAATAAAAGCCACATTTTAGAATCCCACTTCTGGTATTGGACATTACAGTTATTGCTTCCTGTGTTCGGAGTTACTTGGGTGCCCCTGTGCAGAGTAGCCAAACCTAGCCTATGTGCCGAGTGACATATACCTCCTAGAACCTGGTAGAGCTGTCAGATACAAATGGCATACCAGCTGGGGTTACATTAAAATTGATGCTGCCACATCAGCAACACACAAACTATGCGCTTGTTCTCTCTTGACTCCAGTTGTCAACGTTATTCTTCCTCTCAGGAGACTCCCTCACTGCTCTCTAATGGCTGTTAAATAAAAGATAAATGAAATAAAACTAAAATTAATTGACCATGAAAAAGTGCAGATCTACTCTACCTATACTTTTTAATACAACCTTTCTTTCTTTTTCTACCTTTTTTAATTTTTTCTCCATTTTCTAAATGTTTGCCTGGGGACCCATTTAATAAGGGCAATAAGACAATCCGGGGTGTTGGTTGTCAAGGGTTACTGCATATTCAGGTGCTGAAAACACCTGGTGTAAGCACTTTGTGGCTCACTGCACACCTAGGCACGGGCATTCATTAATCCATGACAACCACCAACTCGGTGACTTATGTTGCTCACATCTTTAACTGACGCTCGGACTGAAGAAAAGACTTGTTCCGATATCTTAACTGGGTTTTCTGTCAGCTCAATTTCCCTTCACATGTTAATAATTCTCCCTGACAATCCCCTGTAACATTCTTTCCATTACTTGCATTTTAGTTTCTAGTTTGCCCATCCTGACAGATTGTGCAACCACAGATTTCTCAATTTTCTACTTCTTTCTCCATGACTTTTTATTTCCTTTTGTAAAAAGCACTTCAAACCATCTATTGAAGTGGATGATCCAGGAGATAATTGTATCTATTGATCTCCCCAATATCTCCAGCGTGTAGCCCCTTGTTTGAGCAGGCCCCAGTGGAGAAGAATGGGAAACGGGTAATGACATTATATGTGGTAGACAGCGTGCTGCCTGTGATTACACTAGCAGTGTGTACTTTGGTTGGGCGGTGGGGGAGCATAGGCTAATGCCTGTGGGGTGGCCAGCTCTACAGAGCCCTCAGCCCTACCACCACTCTCTGAGCTCATTCTCCCTAGGCAGTATCTCTGGCAGAGTGGCTTATTCCTAGTGATAAGAAACTGTGTAGTAGGAGCAGATGAGAGTCCTCTGCATTTCTCATCTCCTGGTACCCTAACACTAAATCAGCCCCTGCCATCCCCTTCCCCACCTTCTAATTCATAGTATGTTACATTAATTGGATTATGTAATTATGCACACTTTGTTATTCTACCAACTGTATTATTCTCTGCATTGTAATGGAACTCTTGCCTTATTAATGTATTTTTCTGTTTTGCACTCGACTCTGCGCTGTCTCTGCCCTCTGTTGTGGAATATTGTTCAGTTTTGCTATTTTCCTTCCTGTACTCCTAATGTAACATATTGACTGATTGTTTTGCAATGTTATTTAACTCAACTGTGTTACTGTTTGTATACTATGTTTCCCGGCGAGGAGCCTTTGCAAAAGAGTCTATGACTCAAAGGGTGTAATTCCGATTTCTCAATAAACAATAAAATATTTTTCAGTTTCTTAGAATAGTGTCCAGGAGAGCAGTTTAATGGGGAACATTCACCACCAAGGGCCCCCCACACTTAGTGTGGGCCTCATCTCAATGTGTACTTTGTGTGCAAAAACCTTTTGGTTTACTTACTGTTTACTGTAGTACTTTAGATTATATCAGACTAATTTTGCATAGCTGTAGGCTGACATCTTCTGTTATGACAAATCCTTGACTCTCCCACAGATGATATCATAACAGTAGGCAGCAGTGAGAAGATTCAATAGACCGCAGTGCATGTTCGAGTTTATGTAAGCTCTGATCTTTTGTTTGCTGGTCCTGCTGTCCTCCATGGGTTATGTACAGTCACAGAGTACTGTATGTAGCCCCTGGAGAAAAGCAGTTCCAGAAAACATCCCATCAGAGATTATAAAAGCTCTAACATGCACTGCAGGCTGTTAAGTCTCCAATTACTGCCTACTGCACTGATGTCAGCTGCAGGGGATTCTGGGATTTGTAGTAAAAGAGGACGTCAGTCTACAACTAAGCAAGATTAGCCTGATGTAAGTACAGTAAACAGTCAGTAATCCATAATGTTTGTGCCTACAAAGTACACAATGGGACCAGCCCCACACTTGAGTG
This sequence comes from Neoceratodus forsteri, assembly GCA_016271365.2. Taxonomy (NCBI): domain Eukaryota; kingdom Metazoa; phylum Chordata; order Ceratodontiformes; family Ceratodontidae; genus Neoceratodus; species Neoceratodus forsteri. The sequence continues at coordinate 119,264,334 of CM028129.1, read as the reverse complement.
TGGGTCCTTTGTGCTGACTTTGACAGGAAAAAATGCTAGGAATGGGTTGCAAGTGTATTAACTTGGATGCCATCAGGCTTGAACAAGCCTCCATCCCTCCAGGTGGGTCCCCAGTCACCAATGAATCCACTGGATCCATTGGATGCTTGCAGTTCAGCCATCTTGTCGTTCAAAGTTATGAGTAAGTACTAGAAAATTGGAACATTTTTCATACCTCCATTGTTTTTTTTCACATTTTGACCACAAATGTTTAACGTAGTCTTTTTTTGACCCCACCTTATGATCACAAAAAGTGGAATTTCCTAAATCCTCTCTAAAGCATTTTGCTGAGTGACTGCGAACTCATGTTTAGGAAGAGGTTTGAAAAATTATACCAGCCTTGCGTATGAGGCAGGGTAAAAAATACTACATTGAATATTTGAAGCAAAAATTTTAAAAACTGACAAAGTTATGAGTAAAAGTTCAAAATACATTAAAAGCCATTAATCAGACTTACCTTGTTTTCAGTCACTTTGTAGTCGGGTGCTACAAGGGCAGAAGCTTTACCAGGCGTGAAAGGGTTACTTTGTGGGATCCTTCTTTAGTAAGTGAGGGATGGGGAGGTGGGCACTGGGGGGGTTGGGGTGGAGGGGTTGCAGGGTGGGCTAGAAGACATCGCTGGATGCTTTTCTTATATTAAAGTTTTATTTATTTGTGATTCTTGAAGACCTTTGAGCTCAAGAGCCCTTTTTCAAAGGTGTTTAAGTGAAACAGGTTACAAACAACAACTATCCATTACAAATGAGAAGAAGCCAGAAGGGGAAGGATCCAGATTCATTTCAGTGCTTTGCAGTAACTGCTCCTTGCTGTTTTGGTTTTAAACTTAGATTGAGGGCTTTTAGTTGCACTATAATTTCTTGCTGTCTTTACTTAGAATTGTTTTTGGGCTGCTGAAAATTTAAAACCTAGTTTGGTGTGCTTGTAGTGGTGGTGTATTCCTTTGCTGTCTTTAATTGCTGTAAATTTCCACCCCCCACCTCCCACTCCTTCCCCTGCTCCCCCCCACTCTTAATTCTATGCTCTGTTAAATCTGATTGATGGGAGCTAAGCACAGGGAATAGCAGGGGTTGTGGAGTAGGAGGGGCATAAGGGGGAGGAAGCCCACCCTCAGCACAAGTGTTTTGACTCTTTTTGTTGTTTGTTTGTTTTCCTTCTTTAAAGAAACATATCTGAGGATCAGTGTCAGGATTTTTAGGACAGTAAATTAATAAAAAGGGAACTAGGAGAGCTTCAGTAACAGACAAGTACTGGAATAGTAGTATAAGTGCTGTATAATGTGGGGAGTGGTGCAATGCAGTGGCTGTGGGGCAGCCATATTCAGGCAGACCTTCTGGATGCTGAGGTGCTGCCCTATCTGCAGGCATCTCTCTGGACTGTGGAATGAGGTAGCCAGATTCAGAGTGGAAGTAAACTGGGTCAGGAGTACTTTCACCCCTATTCAGATACCACCCAGTCCAATGCCACTGCCTCAAAGGATGCCAAGAATGAGGAGCACATGGATGATGGAGGACTCGGGGAGGGTTAAGGAGGTCAGGTAGAGGCACATCCCAGAACCTATTCCACTCCAGAACTCAAATGCCACACTGGCAAATGGGGACAACCAAACAGAGGAACCCAGAGATGTAGAAGGGATGGATGTGGAGGTCAACCAAGGAGGTGACCTCAGTGAGGAGAGAGTGGACCCCAGAGGAGGAAGAAGCAAATCCTCGTGGGAGACTCTATCATAAGAGGGATCCAGCTAGGAACAGAGGAGGAGGAGGACAGGGAAGTGAGGTGCCTGTCAGATGCCACGGCATGGAGGGATAGGAGGAAGACCCTGGGGATCACTGGGAAGGCAAGACGGGAGGGTGAGCTGGATGTCATTATCCACCTAGGTTCTAGTGACCTGGCAAATGGGGAGCCCAAGAAAGTTCAGGAAGAGTTTAGGAAACTGGGGAGGGGTCTCAAGCAAGTAGCTACTTCTGTCACCTTCTCAGAAGTACTACCTGTGAGAGGCATGGGAGAGGATAGGGGTGCATGCACCAGGAACTTTAACTCATGGTTGAAGAACTAGTGCTGTGAGGAAGGGTTTATATTCATTGGTGACTGGGGACCCATCTGGAGGGATGGAGGCTTGTTCAAGCCTGACAGCCTGCATCCATCCTGGAGAGGAATCCAAGCACTCAATGATAAGTTTAAATGCTACATGGACAAGCATTTAAACTAGCCAAGGGGGGTGGCAGGCAAGCAAGGAGGGTATCTAATTGCCCCCCCCCACAGCTAACAGTGAAACCAGTGAACAGGAGGAGTGGATATCTCTACACAGCAGTGTGCAAAAGATGGAAATAAGCACCCAAGAGGTGGATAGGCAGAAAGGTGGCAAAATTCAACAGAAAGGCAGACAGCAGGGAGAACCAGGGATAAAGGACAACCAGAGAGGGGGCTGGAGTAGAACAGCTGAACAGTCCAGGGAGTACAAATCATAGAAGGCCATGTGTGCCAATGCCAGGAGCCTTCACAACAAGATGGAGGATCTGGAGGCTGTCATGGTGCAGTCGCACCTGGACATTGTGGCCATCACAGAGACCTGGTGTAATGACAACCATGTCTGGGAGATGGCCATACCTAGCTACAGAATATTCAGAAGGGGCAGGAAAGGTAGGAAGGGAGGGAGGAGGAGTGGCACTTTATGTGAAAGATAGCATAAAGGCCACAGAGATCCAGAAGGAACAAAATGGGGGAGAGATTCTGTGGGTTAAGCTGGAAAGGAAAATGGGGCCAGCCATCCACACAGGGATGGTCTATAGACCACCAGCCCAGGAGGACAAAACGGATAGGGAGCTGATGCTAGCCATCCAAAGAATGGCAGACAATGGTGAGGTGGTGCTGGTTGGAGAGCTCAGTATTCCAGACGTGGACTGGAGCCTTTCAGCAGCAGCATCAACCAGGAGCAGATTTATCCTGGACTCCCTTCAAGATGCCTTCCTCAAGCAATTGGTCATGGAACCAACTCGGCAGAAGGCAATACGTTGCCTTGTGCTCACAAACAGGGACAGTGTGATGGGGGTAACAGTGGGGGAGCACCTGGGGAACAGTAACTACCAGTCACTGAGGTTTGACATCACAGAAGGAACAGAACCAAACCATACAAAAACACATATCCTGGATTTTGGGGGCAGACTTTGGGAAAATGAGGAGATGCTTGAAAGAGGCATTAACAGGAATGGGGCAAGAGTCAGGGGCTGAGGAACAGTGGGCAATATTTAAAACGGGGATTACAAGAGCAACAGAATTATGCATTAAGAAGGTTAGCAGGGGGAAAAGGAAGAGGAGGCCATTACGATTTTCCAAGGAGGTAGCAGAGAAAGTGAACAAAAAAAAGATTACTTTCAGGTAATACAAAAAGACACAGGTAGATGGGGATAGGGAGAAATACCAGGAGATGCAAAGGGAGGCAGGGAGGTCAGTAAGGGAAGCCAAAGCTCAGACAGAAGAGCTCATTGCAAAAGCAGTGGGTAGAGGGGACAAAACCTTTTACAGGTACATAAGTTAAAAAAGAAAGGCAAAGGGAGGGATAGTGAGACTAAAGGGGAGGATGGGGGCTGTGTGGAGGATGACAACAATAAAGCTGACATATTGAACTGGTATTTCTGCTCAGTCTTTACTGAGGAAGGTGAGGATAATGGGTCTGAAGGGAGTACAAGGGGTGGGAATGGCGCAGAAATGGACACAAGTCATTTTACACAAGAAAGGGTCCTGAAGGAAGTGGAAGGAATAAGAGTTGATAAAGCAATGGGGACAGATGGGGTGCACCCCAGGGTCCCAAAAGAACTAAGAGAGGTGGTGGCTGAGCCTCTGGCAATCCTGTTTAGCCGATCACTGGAAACAGGGGAGGTACCCAAAGACTGGAGGACAGCAGATATAGTTCCCTTATACAAAAGCGGAAGCAAAAAGGAAGTGGGGAACTACAGACCAGTCAGCCTCACCTCAGTAGTGGGGAAGATCATGGAAGCACTACTGAAGGAGAGATTGGTGGAACATCTGGTTGCCAACAGACTACAGGACCCAAGGCAGCATGGTCTCACCAGAGGGAGGTCATGTCAGACCAACCTCATTGAATTTTTCGAATGGGTGACAAGGCAGGTGGATCGGGAAGGGCAGTGGATGTGGCCTATCTGGACTTCAGCAAGGCCTTTGACACTGTGCCACACAGAAAGCTATTAAACAAACTAGGAAATATGGGAGTGGGCAGGACAGAAGTGCAGTGGGTAGGTAACTGGCTAGGTGGCAGGACACAGAGGGTTGTGGTAAATGGCTGTCATTCCACAGAGGGAAGGGTGACTAGTGGAGTACCACAGGGATCAGTGCTGGGACAGGGCCTATACAACGTCTTCATCAGTGACATTGTGCAAGACCTAGAAGGTAGAATTTCCCTGTTCGCTGATGACACAAAGCTCTGTAAGAGAGTGGACACACCAGAGGGTGTAGACAGAATGAGGAGGGACCTGCAGAAACTTGAAGAATGGTTAGGGGTTTGGCATTTGAAATTCAGTGCAAAGAAGTGCAGGATAATGGCACACAACATGGTTTCTGCAAGGGTCATAGTACCACCACTGCACTACTCAAACTCATATCTGACACCTTAGTGGCTATGGACTCTGGCAGGCTCACTGCGGCCATTTTTATTGATATGACTAAGGCTTTTGACCTCGTCGACCACTCCATCCTCATTGCTACTCTAAACTCCCTAGGTTTCGCGCTAAATGTTGTAAACTGGTTTGATAGCTATCTGTCTGATAGGTCTCAATATGTGAAATTCAACGCCACCCTCTCTGACAAGGCTACCATCAACATTGGTGTACCTCAAGGGTCTATCTTAGGTCCTCCGCTTTTCACTATTTTCATTAATAGTATTACCACAAATCTCCTCAGCACCTCCTCCCTACCATATGCGGATGACATTGTTCTGTACTGCAGTTCAAATAACATCAAGAACATAAACATAAAACTCTCCAGTGATTATCAGCTCTTACAATAGTGGCTTGTGAATCACAAACTAGTACTGAACACAGCAAAGACCCAAGCTATGTTATTTGGCTCCAGTCTCAAGCTCAAACACTCCCAAATACACTTTAATGTCTCCTCCCTTGATGGCTCATCTGTTGGAGTGCTTAATTCATTCAAGTATCTCGGGGTCACTCTTGACCCATCCCTGAGTTTTGACCTCCACATTCATACTGTTTGTAAGCAGGTTCACTCCAAACTAGGGGTCGCCTACCGAACAAGCTATGCACTCACTCCTTCAGCTAGACTCGCCATAGCCCGAAGGGTACTATTTCCCTCTCTCATGTACGGGGTTGCTACGTATGCCTCTGCCAGCAACTCGAGTCTCCGTAAGTAGGACGTTACTTTCAATAACATCTATTGCTTTGCATCCAGCTCCCCCCAGCTCAAACATCATTGTCTCCTCTACACGGATCTAGGATGGCTTCCACCACTGGAACCAAAGTCCTACGCGCTTGGGTCCATTACTGACAACATTATCAGATCCCGTATCCCAAATTCACTGGCTTGTCTCCTTCCCTACCAGAAAACCAACTATGTGTTGCGTTCTGCGGTAAATATCCCCATCCTCATCCCGAGACATCGCACCAATAAAGGTGGTCATGCCTTTGCCTGTCATGTACCCAACTTCTGGAACTCACTTCCTGTAACCCTACACCAATCTGTATCTCACAACTCCCTTAAGAAAGAACTTCAACATGATCTCCTCTCCTCCTACACATGCTCCTGCTTCAAACCGCCTTAGCCCTTACTCTCTAATCCTGCCCTCCACTTGTCGTTATCTAGGAGCCTAGGGCCCACCCCAGTCAGTGAAGATCTCCCTCTCAACTTTCACTTCCTCATTTCTTTCATTTCATTCCCCCACTTCCTCCTCTGCCTTCCAGGTTATCCAACCATCCTTCCCCACCTTTCTCCCAAGCTCCTCCCTTTATCTATCTTTGCCTGGTGGCTATCGCTCCCACAGCTCCTTATTTCCTTACTTACTTGCACAGTTGCCTGGTCGCATAATTTGACCTTAATGTATTGTCTTGTGTAAATATTAATGCTGTACTTTGGTCTTCCTACCTCAATCTCCTTTTATTTTTTTTTTTAATTCTCCTTTTTATCTTTGGCTGGGCCACCGATTATTTCTGCCCTAGTCACGGCCCCCAGAGACCTCCACCGCTGCCTAGAGCTGCCGAGGACCCACGGTCACCCGGCTTACCCTGAGGCGGGCCGTGTACAACAGTGGCCCAGAACTGTAACTAGTCAGGGTCCCTACAGTGGCGGCGGTGAAGTGAGGTCCTCCGGGGAGGGCTTCATTCTTTTGGTGGTCCTGCCCACCTTCCATTTTTCCGGTTTTCTCTCCAGAGGAGGTGGGGACGTGCAATGACGCCAGCGTCTGCCCCACCTCCCCCCCCATACTGAACGTCGGGAGCGTGAGATCTCCTGGCCTCCGCCAGGAGTCCTCAGTGCTCCGATTGTTGCCCACACCCTCCCCCCGGAGAAGGAGAGCCGTCCGTTGGGACGCCCATCCTTCCCGCCAGCTCCTCCGACGATCCGGGTCCATTCCGAACCCAAGTCGCCGGTATCGCAAGCGGAAATCCCACTGCTGTGCCGACGGGCCGGCCCCCCCAATGTCCTATCATGACCTGACTGTATTTTGTCTTACATCAACTTAAATGCCTATTTTTGGGCCTAACTACCTCAATTCTTTGTCACATTGCTGCTGATATGTAACTTGTACTATGTATCATACTGTTCCTGTACTTTGCACTATGTATCATTGTTCCTTGAAGTTTGTCTCTGTACTCTCCCGGGTCATGCCTGAAAATAGTCTTTCTGGCTAGTGCACCTACCCTGTAAACAAAAACTAAATAAAATAAAATAAAATAAAATAATGCATATGGGGCACAAAAACCCTGAAACAGCATATCAGTTGGGGGATGAGGATATAGCATGCATCAAGCAGGAAAGGGATCTTGGGGTTATCATCTCTGATGGCCTCAAGGTAGGGGAAACAGTGCGACAAGGCAGCACATAAAGCAAATAGGATGCTGGGATGTATAGGCAGGGCATCACCAGCAGGAAAAGAAAGGTCATAATTCCACTATACAAGACACTAGTGAGGCCCCACCTGGAGTACAGTGTACAGTTCTGGAGACCTTACCTATGTAAGGACATAGACAGGGTAGAGAAGGTTCAGAGGAGGGCAAAAAAGATGGTACATGGATTGCATCACAAGTCATATGAGGACAGGTTGAAGGACTTGAATATGTACTCCCTGGAGGAGAGGAGGGAGAGAGGTGATATGGTAGAGACATACAAGTATCTTACAGGGAGGAACAGAGTGCAGGAATACACTATTTTTCAGTGAAAAAGATGTTCCAGGACTAGAGGGCATGGGATGAAGTTGAAGGGAGGGCGATTCAGAGGAAACATGAGGAAGAATTTCTTCACAGAAAGGGTGGTGGACAAGTGGAACACCCTACCAGAGGAAGTAGTGGGGGCTGAAACAATCACGGGATTTAAGAATGCATGGGATAGACATAAGGGAATTCTGGAGGTAGGGTAAAAGGCAACAGACTTCTAGGAAAACATAAAGTGAACTTACAAGCACAGATGGGCAGACTGGGTGAGCCATAAGCCCTTATCTGCTGACAGTGTCTATGTTTCTATGTATCTATGTAAATACCATCAAGCATCACTTTACTAAGTTACATAGTTATTGAGAAGGACAGTGTAAATGTTACGATTAGCAACATTTGCAGGAAAGCAGCATGTTACAAAGGCCAGTGCAGCTAAGTATGAGATCACTGGCTAGCGCCTGCTCAGCACACTTACAGATAAGCTTCTGAAAAAAGTGGGCAGTAGCATGGATCTTGAATTGGGGGAAGGTGGGGGCAGCCACTGTTAGGGGTAGAGAGTTACAAGTTTTGACAGCTGTGGCGCAAATGAGCACTGGCCAAGTGTTGTTTTCCTAAAGGGCAGGAGCAGTTTGTTCCCCCCATAGAAACATAGAACATAGACTTTGACGGCAGATAAGGACCACTTGGCCCACCCAGTCTGCCCATTTCCCTACCTACTGGATAAGCTGCAGATTCTAGTTAACCAACAGCCTATTTCCTGCAACCCCCCCACTATAATTGCCTTATGTCTGTCCCATGCATGTTTGAATTCCCCCACTGTTTTAGACCCAACAACCTCCTCAGGAAGGCAGTTCCATGTATCCACCACTCTCTCCATGAAAAAATATTTCCTCACATTACCCCTAAGCCACCCCCCCTCTATCTTTAAATTGTGCCCCCTTGTTCTTACACATCTCTTTTTCTGAAAGATGCTACCTTCCTGGACTTTGTTGATTCCCTTGAGGTACTTGAACGCTTCTATCATGTCCCCCGTCCCTCCTTTCATCAAGGTATACATATTAAGCTCTCTCAGTCTCTCTTCATATGGTTTCTGCTGCAGACCCTGCACCATTTTAGTTGCCCTCCTCTGGACTGCTTCCATCCTGTCTATGTCCTTGCGTAGATGAGGTCTCCAAAACTGCACACAGTACTCCAGATGGGGTCTCACCAACTGTCTGTATAGAGGGATAACCACTTCCCTTTTTCTACTTGTGATGCCCCTTCCTATGCATCCCAGTATCCCCCTGGCTCTCCTTACCAACTTTTCACATTGTTTACCCACCTTTAGGTCATCTGATATGACTACCCCCAGGTCCCTTTCCATTTTTGTTGTTGTTAGTATCTCCCATGCTATTGTGTACTCTTTTCCTGGGTTTTTGTTTCCCAGGTGCATTACTTTGCACTTCTTTGCATTGAATCTAAGTTGCCATGTGACTGACCATTCCTCCAACCTTGCCAAGTCCCTTCTCATCTTTTCTACCCCCTCTTGTGTATCAACTCTGTTACAGATCTTTGTGTCATCTGCAAAGAGGCATACCTTTCCCTCCAGACCCTCTGCAATGTCACTTATAAAGATGTTAAAGAGGACTGGACCCAGTACTGAGCCCTGAGGTACTCCACTAGTAACCCTCCTTTCTTCAGAATGTGTTCCATTCACTGTTACCTTCTGTGTCCTGTTGTGCAGCCAGTTTGCTACCCATGCTACCACCCTGGGACCCACTCCCAGGCTGGCTAACTTGATTATTAATTTTTTGTGCGGGACTGTGTCAAATGCCTTGCTAAATTCTAGGTAGGCCATATCCACAGCCCCTCCCTGGTCTGTTACTTCGGTCACCCAGTCAAAGAAATCAATTAGATTTGTCTGACATGAACTTCCTGCTGTAAATCCACGCTGCTTTGGGTCCTGTGCCCTGCTGGCCTCTAGGTACTCAACAATTTCTTTCTTTCTTTCAGAAGTGATTCCATCATTTTCCCTACCACTGAGGTCAAACTTACAGGTCTGTAGTTTCCTGCTTCTGCCTTGCTCCCACTTTTGTGAAGAGGAATCACATCTGCCCTCCTCCAGTCCTCAGGTACCACCCCATCCTGCCATGATTTGTTAAAAAGCATGGTCAGTGGTGTCACTAGGTCCTCTCTTAGTTCTTTTAGGATTCTGTGGTGGATCCCGTCAGGCCCCAGTGCTTTGTCCATCTTGAATTTTAGGAGTTCTTTTAGGACTCTTTCTTCTGTGAATGGACTGGTGTCAACCCCGCTACCCAGAGTGCTTCTATTGTCTGGTTTAGGCACCTCCTCCTCATCTTCTTTTGTGAATACTGAGCAAAAGTATTCATTCAGTATCTCTGCCTTTTCACTGTCTCCCTCTGCCCACCTCCCCTCTCCTTTATTAATCTTCACTATCCCTCCCTTAACCTTTCTATGTTCCCTAATGTACCTATAAAAGGTTTTATCCCCCTTCTTAACTGAGTTGGCTATTTTTTCCTCGGTTTGGGCCTTTGCTATTCTGAGTGCCTTCCCGACTTCTTTCTGCTTTAATTGATACAGTTCCCTGTCGTGCTCCTTCTGTGATTCTTTATACTTTTTGAATGCAGCCTTTTTCTCCTTAACCTTCCCTGCCACCTCTTTTGAGAACCATAGTGTTTTTTTACTCCGCTTTGTTTTCTTTATTTGTTTCACACAAAGGCTTGTTGCCTCTATGATGGCAGTTTTGATTTTTCTCCATTGTTCTTCCACCCCCTCCTTTTTGGCCATTTGCTAGTGCATTCTTCAGGTATTCACCCATTTTGCCAAAGTCAGCCCTTCTAAAGTTCAGTATCCTAGTTTTTGTAAGGCTTATCTCCATGGTTGTGCTCATTGTGAAGCACACCGTGCAGTGGTCGCTTGTTCCCAGATGTCTACTGACTTCTAAATGTGTGATCCTCTCTCCATTTGAGAGTACCAGGTCTAGTATTGCTCCCGCCTGAGTGGGTTCCAACACTAGCTGTCTAAGGCCTGCCCCCTGCAGGGCATCGAGAATGACCCTGCTCTTGGATGTGGCTGCAGTACATGTTATCCAGTTAACATCTGGCATATTCAGGTCCCCCATCAACAGTATCTCCCCTTTTTCAGCCATTTTGAGAATGTCCTCTATCATTTTCTTGTCCATTTCCTCCCCTTGAGACAGGGGTCTGTATACAACCCCTGTGCAGATTGTGATGCCATTCCCTGTCTCCAAGGTGACCCAGAGTGCCTCTAGTCCTCCCCCTTTACTTTTTAGTTCTGTAGCTTTGATCCTTTCCCTTATGTATAGAGCTACTCCACCTCCTCTTTTTACCTTCCCTGTCCCTTCTGTACATTGTGTACCCTGGTAAGTTGACATGCTAGTCATGGTTCTCTGTGTACCATGTTTCCGTGACTGCCACAATATCCAATTGTTCATCTTCCATCAGGGCTACTAGCTCAGGAAGCTTGTTTCCCAGACTACGGGCATTGATACTCATTGCCCTCCATTTAATGTTGGCTTTATCCTTTTTTCCTCCATCCCTGCTCTTATTGCCCCTTGTCTATTTTTCCATTTACCCCTGTTCTGCCCTGTGTTGAGCTTTGTACCTCAGTGTTTACCTTACTACCTGCCATGTTTTGTGGGGGAAGGCTTGAAATTTCCTGCCTTTTATCAGCACCTCCCCCCTTGGCTAGTTTAAAAGCTTGCCAAGGAAGCATTTAAACCTGTCACCAAGGACCTTGGTTCCCTTCATGGACAGATGCAGACTATTGTGCCAATATAGACCTTTATCTCTCCAGGTGGACCCCCAGTCCCCAATGAAGCCAAAGCCCTGTGCTCTGCACCAGTTTTGCAATCATTCATTAAACTGCATGGTGTGCAGTACCCTAGCCTCACTCCTGCCATGGACTGACAGCACCTCTGAAAAGGTTACAATGCTTGCTACTTGTCTGAGGCCCCTCCCCAACTCCACAGATTCATTCTGCACTGCACTGATCCCATGCCTAGCTCGGTCATTTGTCCCAAGGTGGACAATGATATCTAGTTCCCTCTCCTGTGATGCTGCTTCTGCAATCCTGAGGATTGCTTCCTGTCCCTCCAAGCCATGGCACCAGGCAGGCACTTTACTTCCTTCTCCTCTCCCTTCCCCAGTTTAACCCCCCCAACAATTGAGTCCCATATCAGAAGCTGTTTCCTTCCCCTATGGTGTCCCTTGCCACCCTTTTGTGGGTCTCCTTGTGGATGTCCTCAGCATTCTTCTGGGTCTCCACTGAGGGTGCCATCATAGGCAAACTTTGCTCTACCAGAATGGCATATGATTTGTGTAGAGGTACAACTAGGGGGCTTCGTCTCTGGTCCACCACCCGCACCCTCCCAGAACCCACTGTGGTCCAACTGCTCTTCATACTTGGCAACCTCTGAGGCAGTGATTGTGGCAGTGGTGCTCTTTGGTTGGGGGAGGCCTCCTTAGTCCTTGCTAGTTCAGCCTGAAGGTGGGCAACCTCCTCCCTCAGAGCTGACAGTTGCCTGAAATAGGACAGCAATACAGTTTCCAAAGTGTCTCCCGGAAAACTGCTGCCCCACAGCCAGTGCACTGCACCACTCCCCACATGTCCCTCTCACTTATAATATACAATATGTAGAATATATATATATATATATATATATATTATTTTTTATTATTATTATTTGTGGTGTGTACCTACCCTTTAAGCACTGTGCTGGGTTATTAAGAATATGACAGTTCTGCTTCAAGACCTGTTGAGGAAGTGATGTCAGAACTCTGGCTATAAAGGAAATGCCATGCCTGGGGAGGGTGGGTGGGGAAGGGTGGGTGGGTAGTCCACAACCACTGGTGACTGTTAGAAACAATCAAATACACAACTGCTCCACCACCCTGGTGAGTACTTCCCTTTATAGTAATTCAACTAACACTGCAATTTACTAGACCACTGCTCATACACAAACCACTCTACTGAGTCCATCGACCAACTACCAAAGTTGTTGCTGATCAGTGTCGAAGAAGTGACAGAACACCCAGGGGCATTTGGATGAATAGGGCTCTTTTGCATAAAAGGGCTGCTGCACTGAGGATAGTTTGGAGGGGGAAAGGAAGCCAGTTGGAGGAGATACAGAGGTCACACTGGGGGGAGTCTGGTTTTAGGTTGAGTACAAATCTGCAGACCCAAATGAAGACAACACAAATTCTTTCAAAGATGGAGTTGTTGGCAGCTCTGTAGTCAATAACAGAAATTATGAGGTTAGCCGTCCCCATGGTGCTGAGCGATGGGGGATCACTCAGGCATACTGGCAACACTGGTTCACACCCCGCACCTGGGACATCAGGAGCAGAGGTCGGCAGGAAGAACAAAAGAGCATCTGTTGGATGTTGTCCTCCCATGGGAGAGGGAGCTCACAGCACCACTATGTAGCAGCTCCCGGTGGTGGCTGGAGGAGGTGCTAATGATGGCATAGGTGACCACACACCATCAGACACACTCCCAGACCAGCTGTGCATGCATACGATTGGGGCGGAGGGTGTGTGGGGCACAGAAAAGGGAAAAATGTTAGCCAGCATGCTGGATGACACCTCTCTACCCCTCCCCATGCCTAGACCCTTCTTGATGATGCACCCAACAGGATTGAGCACCAGCCGTCAGCTTAATTGAAAACTTGGTTGGGCAGGAGGGGAGATACCAGCAGTGGGATTGAGCACCTTTTGCCAGTTTTAACAGCTGGGTCATGAGGAAGGTGGGAAACCAGCAGGGATGAGCACCTGCCATCACTTTTCTGTACTGGCTGGTTCAGGCAGGAGGAGGGAACTGGTGGTAGGGTTGGGCACCCACCGCTGGTTTTGTGCAGTTATTGCAGTGAGCGGGAAATACCTGTGAGGGACTAAATACCGCTGCTGGTTTGGTTAAAGGGTTGATAGATGTTGATCTGGCAGAAACAGACAGGAAAAAGCTGAGGCCATTGCACAACAGCTTTACCATTCTCTGAGAAACAAAGTACTAAATAGCAGCACATATGAAAATCTTAAACAGTAGTACATATATAGAACAAAAAGCAAGGGAAATATTTCAAATAGGAATTAGGAGTTGCACAAGAAAACTCACTTCTACCTAGCATTCTCCAGCCTTGTGACTGGGTAAGTACTTCAAAGTAAAAAGGAAGAGAACGGTGGAGAGTGGGTGGAATTAAGGAGGAGATTTAGTGATCTGAAACTGTGATAGGTGACGGAGGGGCATACCCCTGAAATCCCTCTCACAGCTCAGATTGATGCCAGTCTGTTCGCATGCATTGCAAATGAACATAAAAAGGCAAACCAAAAGGCAAAATTGGAGATAATCTCCAAAGTGATCTAAAGGTGAAAATTCCCCATCCTTATGTATTGAATACTGTACATTAAAATCAATGATTGGTAAGTGTAGTACACTTAAAAAGCTAGTGTACTGCCTAAAACTTATATTAGTTGTTAAAGGTAGTCTACCATTACTTTTATATCTGAGGGTACGTTCGTCTTTTCCCTTTATTCAATTAGGAGAGTGTTTACCTGATATTAGTAGGTGTGATTTGTGAGACAGCACTCTGCCTGGTAGTTGATATATCTATCTTTATTCCCCCAATTACATCATCAGCATTGTAACCTTGCCGACTGTGACATCACTGCTGCTTAGGAGCAGCCACTCAGTGACTGCCTGGCTAGTCACCTGAGATTTCAGTGTCAGTGAGATCACAATGCTGATGATGTAGTGAGGAGACATTCCACACATTCAGCAGACTATTATCACATAGAAGATTTTCTAATGAGCAAAAGGAAAAAGAAAACTACTTCAGAAATAAAAAGTTATAACTGACTACTTCTTAAAATGTGTTTCATTTTCCTGTCTGCCTGTTTTGGATCCATTAGCTCTTTTATTTCTTTTATGTTTCACTTGTAAAGCGCCTTGGTTTCAAAAAAGGCACTATATAAATAAAGTTTGCTTTGCTTTGCTTTAAGCAATACTATACAACAACTTAAAAAATGTGTGATTTTATGGGTGATTTGCACCTGCATCCTGCACCTTATGGCTCACCTTCAACAAAGTCTCTGTTTTTATACTCCATTGGTGAGTGCTACACTTTTTAGTTTTTTTGACTAAAGTACGACCATGGTTTAGTACAAGAAGTATGAGCACCTTTAGAGGTGGGAGTGCTTTAGCGTCTTTTGTATTAATACACAATAGGGTGTTGTATATCATGAGCTATCATAATGCCTTGGGTGGTGGAAGACACTTGGCATTGCCTCATAATGTTGTGAGGCATGAGGCAATGCCAAGTGCATTTAATAATCCAAGAATTGCTGGTATGTTAGTAAGACCTGACAGGGTGGGTGGTGTTGGGGGATATTCACACACTCAGGGCGTAGTGAGGCCCAACACTGCATGCGGATGGCATTACAGCGCTGGACATGTGGGTATCCCCCAAAACCGCATAGCCTGGAAGGTCTTATTGTGCTTAGAAAGTGGGCTGTGTTGGCTCGGCACAGCCCATTTTCTAACCACAACAGGATGAGGTTTTAAAGTGCTGCAAGCAGTGCCGTGCTGAATGAAGACAGTGGCAAACAGGCAGTAGTGGCTGTTACCTTCACTCCTCGTGACTGTTGTCTGCCAACTGGGTTACTTGATTTTGATAACCCATTTTCTAATCTGTGCTACACCACACCCTGGTGTGCATTACTGCGATTATAAAATTGCCACAAAGTGTTTGGAAATGGCTGATCTTAGTGATCAGCTTTGAACCAGGAAGATATACTGAGATATCGTTATGGGTCAAAGATTGCTTCAGCCAATCAGCTTCCAGGATTTCTCTTACCTATTTTATTATCAGAGATATACCCATCTCGAGGGCCAATCAGATAACAAAGCCACTTGCTGTTTGGGCACATAGTATTATTTGGTCAGACCCATGATGGGTATATTTCCTCGAATGCCACACCTACCCATAAGTTCGCAACCCATAGTATAGAGACCAGGACGAGACAATGGAAAGATATACAGAACATAGAATTCACTGTATCCACTACATTTTATTGTCTCCATCATAACCCTATTGTACCCCAGGTTCTAGTATCAAAATTCTGTTATAAGATTAAATGGATAGCTTTACAGTGTATAGTAGAGCACTGCTCTGTATAGAATTCCATCCCTTTCAAAATGCTCTTAACCCACAGTTCAAAGGTCATGGAATGTGATTATATCCTGCTGTGGTATAACAGCATTCTAAAACATCTAGAGACTGCACAAGTCAGTTTCATTCTGAAAGCGAAAGAATCACAATGGGCACATTTCACTCAGTACTATACACTATAAAAAAAATACAGGATGAGCAACTTTATGCACAACCAGTGCATTCTGCCACCTCGGGATTCTGATTCCCATAGACCTCTCGAGCTTCAACCTCAAGGTCAGAGGGCATTAGAACCCCTCTGTGACAGAACACATTGGTTGTTCATAGGTTCATAGGTGATTTCAAGCTAGGTAGACTTTCATCCATAATGCTTGCCTTATTATTTATAACCCTTTATCTATTCTATCCAAAAGGAAGTTATCGAGTTTGTTTTTAAAGGAGTCCATATTTGTACTAGACACCACTTCCCTAGGCAGAGAATTCCATCCTACCACAACTCTGTTGCTGAACCAATATTTTCGTGATAAAGTCTGCCATTTTTGTGTTTCAAACTGGAAGGGGTGCCCCCTGGGTTCGTATCTTGATTTCCTCCAGACTAGTCCAAGTTCTGACAAGAGTGCAGGATCATTTATACATCTGTACAGTAGACAATAGTCCCCCCTAGTTCTTCTGTACTCCAGGGTAAACAAATTCAGCTCCCTTAATCTCTCAGGGTAAGTCTTCTTTTCCAACCCTTCAACTGACTTAGTTGCTCTTTTCTGTATTCGTTCAATATTATGTATATCTGCTTTTTTATAAGGTGCCCAGACCTGAGCACAGTACTCCAGGCTTGGTCTAACCAGAGCACCATAAAGAGGGATTAACACCTTCCTATCCCTTCTTGAGATGTGTCTCAGAATACAATTCAAAATTTGATTTCCCTTTCTTATTACTTTGTTACAATGTGTACTAAATTTTAAGTCTGAACTAATTGTTACCCCCAAATCCCTTTCCTCTTCTATTTTATTGAGTACAGTATTATTCAATTTGTAGGGGAGAGGGCTGTTGTTTTTTACTTTACCCACATGCATAGTTATAGATTTGTTTTTATTTAATTCAAGTTTACTCTTTACAGTCCAATGATGTATGTAATTTAGTGCTTCTTGTAGATCCTGCTGGTTTTTTACTGTATTGGTTATTGCACCAATTCTGCAATCATCCACAAATTTTGTCAACCAAATATCTTTATTTTCCAGTTTCAAGGAGGTTATGTAGATGTTAAAAAGGCAGGGTCCAAGTACTGATCCTGGGGACCCCACTAGTCACAGTCTCCCAGTTTGATTTTTCTTCTTGTATCACCACTCTTGCCTTCTTTCACATAGCCAAGCATCTATCCAGTTTATTATATTGGTGCCTAGTGCATACTGTTTAAGGGAAAGTATTAATTCTTGATGTGGGAGTTTGTCAAAAGCTTTAGAAAAATCCAAAAAAATAACGTCAACACAATTTCCCGCATCTGATGCCTTCCCAACCTTTTCGTAAAAAGTCAAGAGATTTGTCTGACAGGAACGGTTTTATCGGAATCCATGTTGTAGTGGGTCCTGCAGTATGTTAACCTCAAGGTACTCAACTACATAATTCTTTAGAATGGATTCCATCATCTTACCCATGACCGATGTCAAACTAATCAGTCGATAGTTTTTTAACTCAGATTTCGATCCGCTTTTGTATATAGGAACTACCATCACTTCTCGCCAATTTTGTGGTACTTGTCCTGTATCTAGGGATTTTTGGAATATGTGGGTTAGAGGTGGTGCAAGTTGTTCTGCCAATTCATACAGTACCCTAGGATGAATTTCATCAGGTCCTTGTGATTTGTTTATATGTACTGATTTTAATTTATCTAGAACATCTTGTAGTTTAATCTGTATCCTCCCTGGTCTGGAAGTAGTATTGGGAGTAGTATTTAGTAAAGTAACTGGATTAAAGACAGAGCAGAAATATTTATTTTGTAACTCTGCACAGTCTCTATTACTAAGTATTTCTCCTGCATTATTTTTAAAAGGTCCAATAATAGTACTTTTCTTGTTTACTATTTATATAAGAATAAAAGGTCTTATAGTTGTCCTTAACAAGTGATGCAAGTTTTAATTCATAGTCTTTTTTTGCTTTTTTTATTTCCCATTTGACTTTTTTAACAAACTCTCTATACTGTAAGTTGGGTTGTTTATTTATTTCATGTTTAATTTTTTTTGAACCATCTGTCTTTTTATTTATCAATGTTTTAATTCTTGGAGTTAGCCATTTAGGAATATTTTTGTTTATTGAGTACTTAGAGTACTTTGGTATACATATGTTTATAGTTTTGTGTAGTACATTGACCAAGGAGCCCCACATTTTATGAGCTGTGTGATTTCAGTTCTTTCTGCCAATCCCAATTTGTGAGGTATTTCCTCATAGCAGGAAAGTCAGCCTTTTTAAAGTTTAGAACTGTAGTTTTTCCTTCGTTAAGAGTATTTGGTGCATCTTTAATTAGGAACTTGACTGACTGGTGGTCACTATTTCCCAAAGGGTTACTAGTGTGCACATTTTGTATTGTCTGTCCCATATTAGTTAAAATCAAGTCTAAAGTGTTATTTCTGGTGTTTTCAAGAACAAGCTGAACAAGCCCTTATTTGATTTAGAGCCCAAAAATTGTGTACTTTTTGTACCTTCAAGTTTTTCCAGTTTATGTCTGGGAAATTAAAATCTCGGTCAATATTATTCTTTCTGACGGATCTAGGTTATTGATGACTTTTAATAATTCTAGTTCTCCATCTGGGCTCATTGAGGGGGTCTATAACCCAGACCTAATTTAATTTTTGTTTGTCCCTGGGTATGAGTTTTAACCACACCATTTCAGGCCATCTTTAGCTCTAGTTATTTCCTCACATTGTATACGATTTTCTATGTATATAGCTATACCCCCTCCTTTCCTTGATTCCCTTGATAGGTAGTATAGTTTGTAACCGGTTATTTCTTTATCCCATCTATCTTCGGTAGTCCACCAAGTCTCAGTTATTAGTGCAATTTGTATGTTGTTTTCATATAATAAGCATTTTAGTTCCTCAAATTTGTTTGTTAGACTACGTGCATTTAATAAAATGCAGTTCCATCCCTCTTTGAGGTCCATAGTTGTAAATGTTAAGTTGTGAGTCTCCTTCCCCTCTTCCTCCAGTTTAAATGAAAAGAGATAACATTGTTTATTTTCATACTCAGAATTCTGATGCCTGTTTTATTTAAGTGCAATCCATCACTTTTAAAAAGAGTGTTTTTCCCAAAGGTCCCTGAATTGTCCATAAATCCAATATGATTATACCTGCAAAGGGTTCTCAGTTTCATATTAAGTATCTCAATGCCTGAGTTTTTAAATTCATGTTTCCTGTGGCATGGAATTAGACCTGAAATAATTATAACACATCCTTTATTTTTCATTGTATTTACAATGTGTTGATAATCTTGTATGATGTCATCTATACTACGTAGCCCCACATCGTTTACACCGACATGAATTATGATTAAAGGGTCTTGTAGTCCTTCCATCAAGCCATCTAATAAGTAAACAATGTCTGAGATTTTTACCCCAGGTAGCGAGCTCACAGTAGTGTGCATTTTTCCGTTTTTACACACTATTGTATCAATTCCTCTAGTTAGGGAGTCTCCTATTATTAGGATATCTTTTTGTTTTATTTGTGTTGTGATTTCTTTTTCTGTTGTGGAATCTACTTTGGATGATATTGCTTTTTTTATATTTTGGTAAACATTACTCTGTTTGGATTCCTTATGTACTTTGTCTATCCTTTTATCTGGTAATAATTTTTGACCTAAACTAGAGTCTTTTAGACTTTGGTTAACCTTCAATCCCTCCCCCCATCATGACTTTCTTCCAAGGACTCATGTGTAGCTTGCCTTTCTGGATCCAATGTCTTATATCTATTTTCTGTTTCTGGATAATATGTTAACAGCTGATTTATTTCCTCTTTTTTGGTAGAGCATTTATTATCACCATGTTTTTGTGGTGTCTCTGTTTGAGACTCTTTTTGGGCCCCTTTGTGTAGTAGCTCTATATCATTCTCAACTATGAATGAATCTATGTAAGCTTCTAATTCTCCGATCTCTCTCTGGACTTCTAATGTTTCTATTTGGTTACTACTGTCCATCCTCCTCTTTACTATTTCTATTTCAGTATGCAAAGCCTGATTTTGTATGCACTTCTCACGTGTAAATTCCACCACTATTTTTTCTTCTGTATACATTTTGCAAGATATGCATGGTCTATGACATTTTTTTTCTAGCTTTAGTCTTAACCATTTTATAATCTTATCTGGTATTGCTTACAGAATAGAGCTGTATTTTATACTAAACTAGTACTTACTCTGTCAGTTGTTTGTTTTTGCCTTACGTCCTTATGGTCCCAGTGGACACAGCAGACATCATGCGTCTCTGTCAGCGCGCCTGCTCGCTGGCAATGCGCGCCCCTGACATGCTCACCCCTGCTTGCTGTAGTGCAATTTTATGGGTCCTATGACCCGGAAGTACTGCACAGAGGTCGGGAACACTCTCGTTTCAAAATTAGTAAACTGTGTTAATAGTTTGTATTTATGAGCCCCAGTGCTATCTATTAAGCAGTATAAGGTGCAAAACTGGTTTAAAACAATTTAAAACAACACTAAAAAGCACTTTTAGTAGGGTGTTCACTGTCCCTGTGTGACACCCTACCCTCTTCCTGTTTCCTGTTTGGAATTACAGGGCTCCACACAAACAGTTTAAATAACAGAAGAAAAACAGTTCACAATTTAGAAATGGTATATTTTTCCAGTGTGTATATCAGCCCTATGCAGACCCACACTTTCAGTTGTTTTTTAGAGTAGTTCCCTCACTGTAGTGTGAGCTTTTATGGGTCCTAAGACCCGGAAGTACTGCACAGAGGTCATGGGAACTCTTGTGTTTCAAACTTAGTAAACTGTGTTAATAGTTTGTATTTATGAGACCCAGTGCTATCTATTAAGCAGTATAGCTGCCCATCCAGTATTCTCTATATAACATACTGTACTTCTTTAAAATTGTTGCTTTTCCTTTCATGACAACAGTGCACACACATGGCATTTAGGCAAATTCTGTAAAAATGGTGCTTGGCATGGAAAATACTGAGATTTTTACATTTCTGTTCATATGGGCACAGTACAGGAAGAGGCAAAGCTGTGTCATGATATTGCAGTGTTACCAGCACAATCGCGGCGGGTGAGGCACACCATACTTGAAAATGCTGGTTGTACCAGAGAATCGGGCACTTTTTATGAGTAATCAGGTAACAAAACACTTGATTTAATACGGTGCCTGCAGGGGGGATCTGTAAGGAGAAGCCCCGATCTGTGCAGGGTGCCTGTCCACCAGTCAAAAAACTAAAACAAAAAAAAAAGACCAAGGCAGACATTTACATAGTGACATATCACCTCTGAAAGGCCCCTCCCACATTCTAGACTCTGGTGTGGCCAGACCATTACGTTCCATGAGTAACCTGGGAAACTGAGGGGCCAGCTGAAAAAAAAACCCTGGGTAAGCATGCCACCAGATACTGTACCTTACACAGCATCAAGCTTAGTTAACTGAAGTTTTTTTCCAGTTGGCCACCTCCATTTTCCTGGGTCACACTGGCAAGTGATGGCCTGGTCATGCCGCCTGCGGTCGGATCTGGTAGAGTGGTTGCTTTGTGAATTCATGTTCACTTGTTTTATTTTTTATTTACAGGGGTGGTGCTGGCTACACAAGGGACTGGTCTGGCAGGCAGCAGCTGGTGGAGAGGTAACTTGAGCAATGAATGCAGTATCACATTCTGGCTGCCGGCTACACTAGTGCCCAGTGTTTGTGTGATCACAGGTGGGTAGGGGGGAGCTGCACAGTGCTGCACTGCACGTGCCCTGAAGAACTCTGATGCATGGATGGAGCATTGCAGTCAACCAAGAAGCCCTATGGCTGCCATCTTCTCTACACGTCTTTAACAGCAGGTCAGGGAAGGCGAGGGGGGGGTGTTGTTTTGGTTCACCAAGGGAGTCAGATGCTGTATCGGAAATCAGATTCTGAGTCTGAACCCAATTTCAATGCCTTAATTGGCATCAGAACAGACTCGGATTTGGTATTGGATTTTCCAATAATCTGACATATTCTAAAGGAATAGATTTCACAGCATCAATGCAACCCTCATCCAAACACACGCTTTGCAGGAAAAAAAGCAACTCTGCATCACAGACTTCTTTACACCATCAAGTAAAAAAGGCAAGCATTTGTCAATGCCGAAAGTTCGCCATTGGTATTGCTATTGAACTGGGTGGGGGAGGACTACATTTCCCACAAGCCTCAGCTGCTGGCTTATTTACATGCACTTTTTAGCACTTTTAAAAAAACAAATTTTGCAGCCCATCAGGTCCCACTCATGTATCTCCAGACCCCAGTTAGGCAATTCAGGGGTCTGGGAGCATGGGGGAACCTTTGTCTTGCTGCAGGAGTGGCTTTAAAACAAACAAGCGCTTCCACGCAGGTGCAACCCACCATCTTGCACTTTCAGAGTGTGGTTGCATGGTGGTTACATGTCTGTGCTCCTGTAGCCCTCCACTTTCAGGAAAAAACTGCAGGGTGCTGGCAGGAGGTTTCAGATGGTGGCACAGAACCCAGGCTGGTGGCAGTGAGCAGTGGGAGCATTCAGGGGCAGGAGGTATGCCCCACACTTGAGGACTTGGGGGGAGGGAGTGTGAGATTGTCCTGCTTCCATTCTGGAGCAAAGACAATGAGGCAAGGGACCGGTGGGGTGACAAGGGGGGAGCACAAGCACATCAAAAAGGGGTGACATCAGCCAGGTTGATCAGGACACTGAACAGGTGTTTGCTGGGCGGTGTCCTTCAGATTCAAAGAAAAATCCACCATATAATTGGTTCGGCTTTTTCTTTTGAACTAGATAAAGTTTCCGCCCATCCAGGTAAAACGGCATCACAATCAACCTGGCTGATGGTTGGTGTGGCACCCTCTTGCCCCTTGCAGACCACTCTGCATTGGATAGACAGTGTTGCACCCTTCAAAAGTCACTCATATAGCAAGAGGTTTGCTGCGTGTGCGCGCTCAGTGAACTTACAAAAATTAGCAGACATCCACAACAGAAGACACTGAAACAGCAGCAACACTGGCGTCAGCATTTTTCTTCTTCTCACTGATGACCTCTAGTGTGATTGTGCCAAATAAGGAGGACCTGATCAAAGAAGAACTCAAGCTATACACAATTCTATAAGCACTGCCAGCACTAAAAACAAAACACAATTTAATTCACTCTGAGCATTATCTTCATTTTAATAAAGCATAATAAAAGAAATCATATGCCGTACTGCACAATGACTGTGTGGATCACCGAAACACTAGCACTGCACTCTAACACTGCAGCACATAGCACTTAGTGAGACTAAGCTCATGACTTTGAACAAAATCAACAGGAAAACTAGCTTTGCTTTGGAGAGACAGCCACTTAAACAGGATGAGTGACCTTCCTTGGAGGTGGCTCGTTTAAGCGACTTGTACTGCACTGGTAATAGCTACTGGTGGCAGGGAGTGCAGTTATCCATTTCAGTGGAGGACAAAGATCTGAGGTTAGTAGTCACTGGGGAAATTAATAATTTGGTGCAGTGTAGGAAGGCAGTTGTAAAGGCAAACAAAATGCTTGGATGCAATGCAACGGGGATCACCTCTAGGAGGGAGGAAGTCATTCTGCCCCAGTACAGGTCCCTGATGAGACCACATTTCGAGTATTGCATGCAGTTCTGGCACCCCTACTTTAAAAGGGACATGAAGCTGCTGGAGGGGGTCCAGCATAGGGCGATGAAGATGATACTGGGACTGGAGGACAAAACATATGAGGAAAGATTGAGGGAGCTCAACATGTACACCCTAGAGGATATGCGGGAAGAAAAAATTACTCACCTTAGTAATGTTGTTTCTTCTAATGGAGTCTTGCTATATTATGACATATGCAGTATAACCCCAGGTTAGAACTGCTCCGGAGGTGAAAGAGTTAACTTCCATGCAGAGCATGGAATCTTGAGCACGAGCTCGGTTGAAAACTCTGTCTGTTGAAGCTCAAACTTAAACTGTCAGATCTTTACGAGCAAAAACTCACTAAGGTTCTGTGTGGAAGCAGTAAACCTACACTCGCCGTTGGCTACTGACTACAAAAACACCTTTTTGATCTTGATCCCAAAACAAAGACTCAAGTCAGGGGATTCAAGAAGAAACTTAAGCATAACACCTAAGCACCCTAGAAGGGTGAAATAAAATGGGCATCAAAGAAGTGCCAACATTGCATTGCCCACCCACCTCCCAAAAACAAAGGTTCTGAGAGGGGCAGGCTGGGGGGGGAGGTCATAATATAGCAAGACTCCATTAGAAGAAACAACATTACTAAGGTGAGTAATTTTTTCTTCAAACAACATGAAGTCTTGCTATATTATGACATATGCAGACTACACAGCAGTACCTCCATGGAGGAGGGACAGAACCTACTTGGGAAATGGGCTCTGAAGCAGCGTTGTGTTAAATCGAGCATCACCCTAGCCTGGATATCCAAGGAGTAATGCTTAGTAAAAGTGTGAACTGTTTTCCAGGTAGCTGCTTGACATATCTCTAGGATAGGAATGTCCCTGGCAGCAGCCAGAGATGCTGCTGTACCTCTGGTAGAGTGAGCCCTCAGGCCTGAGGGAGGAACCTTACCCAGTTTTTCGTAACAGAATTGAATACAAGAGACAATCCACCTGGCAATGGATCTTTTAGTGGCAGGTTTCCCTTTACCAACCTCACCATAAGTGAGGAACAATTGGAGGGATTCAAACCTGTGACCCTTGGTACATTCTATATAGTAACTAAGGGCTCTTTTGACATCTAAACTGTGCAGTCTCCTCTCACCAGAGGAGGAATGGTCAGTGAAGTACACAGGAAGAGACATGGATTGATTAAGGTGAAAGTCTGAAACCACCTTAGGCAAAAACTTCCTGTTAGTCCTGGGGACTACCTTATCTCTATGAAAGGAGATAAAATCAGGCTCCACTGACAAGGTTTGTAGCTCACTTATGCACCTGGCAGAGGTGATGGCTATCAGAAACACAGTTTTCCAAGTCAAGTACTTCAGCTCTGCTGAAGACAATGGCTCAAAAGGGGGTTGCATAAGTTGAGCGATGCAAATATTAAGATCCTAAGCAGGGGCAGGATCCCTGAATGGGGGATTGGTGTGAAGCAACCCTTTAAAAAACTTGGAGAACACAGGGTGAGCTGATAAAGAAGAGGGCTTACCTGCTGACAAGAAGACAGACACAGCTGCCAAGTGCACCTTTAGGGTAGCTGGCCTCAGCTCCAAGGAATTCAAATGCACCAAATAATCCAGGATCGTGGGCACACCAGCAGATTCTGGGGAAATATGTTTACCAGCACACCATATGGAAAATCTCTTCCATTTTGAATTATAGGTAGCCCTGGTGGAAGGCTTCCTAGAGGCCTTCAAGATATCCAATACACCTTGAGAAAGGTGTAGGTCAGCAACTCTAACTCTTCAAGAGCCAAGCCTTGAGATTGAGAGATTTGAGGTTCGGATACCAAACCTCCCCTGGGCACAGGTTAACAGGTTGTGATTCCTGGAAGGCATAGGGGAGGGTGGACTGCTAAGGACATGAGGAGGGTACCAGGGCTGCCTGGCCCAATCTGGAGCGATCAGGATAATCTTGCAGGATTGAGATCTGATTCTGACTAGCACTTTGAAAAGAAGGGGGAAGGGGGGAAAAGCATAGAGAAACTTCCCTTCCCAACTGAGAAGGAAGGCATCCAGAGGGACTGAGCCCAACACTGGGGGCCTGCAACAAAAAAGGGGAAGTTGGTGATTGTCTGGGGCTGCAAAGAGATCTATTTGTGGAGTGCCCCATCTGGCAA